>CM056455.1:13901664-15129164 GCA_029783895.1 Triplophysa bombifrons
GAATGACCATCTTGGTCATACCGGCTTTGATGAGATCCTGCCGCAGGTTTGATTTCTTTAAGACATGAGGACAGAGACTCTCAGCTGCACCAACCATCGACTCAAGCAGCGTCTGTGCGAGAAACATTCAAACAAAGCAGATTTTCACAACACAATATTTAAAGCCAAAATAACTTACGACAGCAACATTATCCCCATTTCTATGTTTTTTTAAATAATTTCTCAAACGTCCTTCAAATGAAAGTGCTTTTGTCTGGTTTACCGGACTTTCCGGCTCTGTTTGTATTCAATTCATGTCTGTGGTGTCAATGCAACAGCATGAGGGATGTAAAAAACACTCACTCGCTCCGTGCAAATCCGTCACAAGCTCTTGTAACTCTCCTGTTATTACAAGCACTTATGAACTGAATGAAAAATGACTAGCCCACATGCAAGCGCAGCAACATGCTAAGTGGCAAGCAACCAATTTCTGCGCACGTATACTGGTCACGGTCATTTATTTAGCTTGACAGCAACTTGAAATATTTCTGAAAGGCTTTC
Organism: Triplophysa bombifrons; assembly: GCA_029783895.1. NCBI lineage: Eukaryota > Metazoa > Chordata > Actinopteri > Cypriniformes > Nemacheilidae > Triplophysa > Triplophysa bombifrons. Next base: position 13,902,205 of record CM056455.1, read on the forward strand.
AAAGACATTGACAGCTCTGTAACCGTGATGTGAATACTAATATTTCATAAAGGGAAACGTGTTTGGATATTTATTTGATAGAAATGGCAAACTAACAGTGATGAATTGCCAAACAACTGCTGGTAATTTAAATAAAACACGGTGTAGAAATATATTACAGTTTTCAATGTCACACAAGATTTAGGTCAAAAGGGTATCTACAATGTAGTATAGTAAGAAATCTGTTTCAAATTTCACTAGTTCTGTGTCTGACAACATAAATCCTAATGTTAAGACTGGAGTCCAGTTAATATTGTTTTAGTTTTATTCATATTTTAAATTAGCTTTTATTTTTAGATTTTATGTTCATTTTAGTTAAAGTTTTAGCAATTTTGGTGTATGATTTTGTCATTTTTTATTAATTAATTATTTTTTTATGTTTCATAGTTTACAATATTAATTAATTTGTGTTATTATTATAATTTTAGTGCTTTACATTTATTTAGTTTTTTAATACTATATATGAAATATTATTCCATTTTAATATTTATTTAAAATTATTATAACGTGATATATCCTATTAATTTGATATACAATCAGAAAAGTACTCATTATGTAATAGAAGATCATATCAACCCAACCTGAAGCTGCTCATCTATAACCCGTGCGACCTCTCCTGCCATAGACTCCAGTTTCTCTTGGATGGGTCCCACAGTGGACGCACTGACCTCCTCTCTGGACGCACCTCCCAGGTGGTACAGGTTGGGTAGGAGCTACAGGTCAAGAAGAGAGTAAATAAAACAGAGATGACCGACAGTTACTACGAGGGACAGTATAATGCATAAATTATAAAAAATGATAATTACATTAATAAAATAATCACAAATGCAATAAAGATTTTGTTACAGTATGGAAATAACATCGCCCTACTGTTTTTGAATTTTTTGCATCCTTCATGAGGTTCTCGGCTATTTTGACATCTTCCTTGATGGTATCTTTATCTGTGTTCTTTAGCGAGTTGAGATGGTCTTGGACTTTCACACATATCCGGTCAATCATCTAAAGTAAAACATTTAGGAAATATATATTATATCAAACAGAGGCACTTTATTTGCAGTGGGACACCTCTAATATCTCAATCTTCTCTAGATTATTTCTGGAAAACAATTGTCTATTATCAAGGGGCTGTTTTTTCATAAACTATTATGAGCCAACGTCATAATTTGTATTATCTTGTCTGTAAAGACATTATCAATTTCATTCTATCTTCACATGGGCATGAAGGATGGCTCACCTGCTGTGTGGTGGTTGTGACGATGCCCTGCTGGAGACGGTACGCTTGCTCTTGGACATACTTGCGGGTTTCATGGTTCCTGTACAGGTAGCTTTCGATCTAAGAGAGATTTTTTTATTCAAATGTCTTTATTATTTTTGTCATTTTAAGGACATTAAGGATTTAGATTCCATTTAATTCTAGTGGAGGAAGCAAAGATCCAGACCTTCAGTAAAGCATCCTCTGTTTTCTCAGGACTGGCTTTGAGTGCCTGGGACGCATCAATGATGGGTAGGGGCATGAAACGAATAGTGAAGTTCCTACAGAAAGACAAACAAGAATTGATCGATACACTTTTACATTTAGTCATTTAGTAGACGCTTTTGTCCAAAGCGACTTACAGAGAGTTCAGGGAGCAATAAGTGATATGTCATACGGGAGAGATAACACAATAGGTGCTAATACAAAGTTACTAGTTTCAACAAAAGCTAGACCACTTCCTGTTTTTGTCAAGTTTTCACAGAAGAGATGGATTTTAAGTAGTTTTTGAATGTGGTGAGAGATGTGGACTGAGTTAGGAAGAATGTTCCAACAGGAAGGAGTTGTGAAACAGAATGAGCAGGAAAGCAATTAACTGCCCTTTTGAGAAGGCAATAAAAGATGCCATAAGTTTGCTGAACGCAGGCTTCTTGATAGGGTGTAGGAGGGTGTAAAAGTACGCTGGTGCAGATCCAGTGATAGTCCTATAGGCAAGCATTAGTGACTTGAATCTGATACGGGCTTAAACTGGTAGCCAGTGGAGATGAAAAGGGGTGAAACATGAGCCCTTTTAGGTGACACGCACTCTAAGAGATGATGATGAACATAACAATAAGACATTACAGAACACATATTGTGATATCCCCACACGATGTCACTGTGATATGGTACCACCACAGTACTTTTAGTAAAGCAATGTTGAACAGTTGTCATCGCGTGTAGACTATCTATAACAATATCTAGTTTAGAGTAGAATAAAGCAAATTAAATTGTGACTTTGAAGATCCAGAAGAAATTAGGTTAAAGACTCTTGGGAGATGCTGAACACCCAAAGGACTTGGAACGCACGTTACAAATACATGCTAATTTATGTAAATAGAGAATAAATAGAGATTTCTTCTTTGGGAGCTGAGAGGATGCAAAAGTAACACAGAGCAGAGATTGAAAACCCACACAGAGCTCTGGGTGAAGGAGGCAGATGCATTCTTAATAGAGCTCACTCTAAAGAGAAGATTACTCTTTCCGCAGGCAGCGGAAAACAGTACAAAAATAGCAGCGGGTGACGAATCAGGCTTGAAACAAGGCCATCTCTTACAGTAATTGATTCAGACTTGAAATCATTGAGGATCTTCTGAAAACGAAGAAGGTACCTGACATCTCCTATCAATATTTATGAAATCTTAACAGATAGACTTTTCCCAGCAGACAGATTGATATAGGAAGGTGGTTGGTGGGAGATATTGAAAGGAGCAAGTCTCATTCCACAACTAAAGAGAATTTTTGATCACAAACATCATGTACAGGTGATTGACACAGACTCCTCTTGCGATGCTCACTGCGAGATGGGGGAAAGTCCTTCCACAGGCAGCTTGAATCCACAGCAAACATTAATAAAACCTCTTGGGCATAGACTCGCAGATATTACTATAGTCAGTTATAAAAAAGGACAAACACTATATGAAAAGTTTGGTTCCAAAATGAAACAATCAATGAATCATGTTTTATTGTGTTTTATTGTGTAAACTAGCTGTATTTTTTATTATTATTATGGCTTAACATAAAACAAACCATTTCCAGTTTAATTGATACGAATTTCAATGCACAACAAAAAAAAACCTTGATTTTTGTACAATTTAAAAAAACGGAGTCATCTAATTTTGGATCCAAATTCTTCAAATAATCCTATCATCTGCTGAAATATTCTGTATGTACTGTACAACAAATAGAGACATACAAAAAATATTTTCTATTAAATAAAAAAAGATTGTAATAAAAACATCAGAGACAAATCTTGCATTAATGATAAAAAAATCAAGATCCTTCTGATAGAGAAAAACATGAAGGCAGCTATTTATGCATCAGAGTGCCAGGGTCTGAGGGAAATTGTACAACACCAGCATATCAATAGACAGCACCAGTTATAAACATCTTTTCATCTCTGAAGAACGGATGATCCATTACCCTGACAAAAAGAAATTAATGCCACAATAAATCAATATTTTGTATTGTGTCGCTTATTAACATTGGGGGTGTCATCTGTAAGGATCACGATCTACGGTTCGTAACGTATGTGACCCGGGGACTAACTTGCTGCTTCCCAAATCGCCAACTTATACTACGCCCTTAAAGTATGTAGTGTTTTTGTTATGGAAAAGTATATACATTTTAGTGTGTAGCAAAACTGTATGCACGCACTGGGACATACTAACGTGAAACGGAAGTGGCAGTTGTTTAGTTTATACAGTGACATTATTTACAACAATGGTAACAGACAATTGCGCTTTTCAACCACATGGGGGAACCGTATAGCAAAAGTTGCTTCAAAGTGCACTCCCATGTATATCTTAAACTGCTGCATATGCTAGAGAGAATAATTCTGTCAAGATACTTACTCTATGACAACTTCATAAAACATGTCACATTTATAATCTGATCTCTAGAGATCCATTTGTCAACTGTTTTTAATTGTTAAAGCGACAACAAGCAACTTTTTGACCTTATATAAATGTCTCTAAAATTATTTGTAGTTAACTTTTAACTGGACGAATTTTAACACCGTTGCTACCTTAGCAGCCTCCTATCGGCTGTCATTGCACTTTTAACTTTGGTGTTCGGTCCAGTACAAGCCTTTACGCATACGTCACGTTTAACTCGTAGCCTGTGAGAAGTTAGCCAACAGCTAACAATAAAACGAAACAATCTAGTTCAACGCAAGTCTCCAAACCATCACCATGGTAGACACAGCAAATAAAACAAAGAGGAAAAGAGAGAGAGTTATCGGACTTGAATCAATATCTGATGGACTTACACTCGGCAAAAGCGAGCTGCAAGAGGCAACGGGTTGCAAAATGGATGGAGACCTAACATTAACCTTCCTGCTAGTGGATTTGAAAGTCTTATGTTTCCTTTTTTTCTTACTGTCCTGTACTTTTGAGTTTATTAGTAATTTGGCCGTGCTCAGATTGTTTATTGGCACACTAATGTTACAGGTTCACAATTTATAACCGTAAGGTAGAATAGAGATAATGTAATGTTGCCGGGTCTCAATAGCTTACGTAGCATGATCGTGCCTCATCATGAATTTAGTGTTATGTGCTTGTAAATGATGATTACCAAACCCCAATAAATCTTTTATGCTCAAAAGTTGTTGATTCCTTACTTCATGCACGTTGATTAATGTTATCGGTTTCAATAGTTACTGTGCTAGGCACTATTGCCATAGCGAGTTGAGTTTAAGTTATTGATTGCACCCATTACGCAAAGCACAACACCTGGTTGCGAGTGTGTTTCCGAAAATATAACTACAGAAAACGATTTGTGTTGGTAACTAAACACATTCGTATTTTCACTACTCAATTGTTGTGGCCAAAAGACGTCTTGATAACAATATTATCCAATTCGGCTTTGACCTTGTTTGTTTTGTGTTTTTTTTTTATTTAGCATATGAATCATACTCAAAATACGAGTTTAGGGAATCAGACAGAGAGGGAGAGAGAGAGAGAGAGAGGGAGAGAGAGAGAGAGAGAGAGAGAGAGAGAGAGAGAGAGAGAGAGTTTATTTGAATCCTAAATGAGTGTCAACCACATACTGGCACTGTATTGATAATCATCAATTGATAATCATTGATTTAATGAAACATTATCAATACCAGTATATTGTGACACTTTTTTTTATCTCTAAGGTATTATACCGTTATTTTTTTAAAAAAATTTTTTACATCATCATATTTTCCTTGTATAATTGTCTATCTCAAATTACTCATATTGCTCATAGATACTCATACTAATATCTACCAGAAGAATTGGCAAAATTGTACATACTGACATTGACTTGACTTACATTTGCCCCCAATGTTTTTGGTTGGTTTAATGGAAACAGCTGGTGTCACTGTGGTCAAGGGCAGGTCAGCAGGACACCAGACTTTTGAGCATCTTAATCAGACTGGCAGGGATCGATGCTAATGTCTGTGAGTTAACACCAAAGCCAAATTCATCCCAATTAACATCGACACCATTTACCATCACACATTTTTTAGCAATAAACACGGACAAAACAGAAAAGGCTACACCATGTGGGCACCTTGGATCTTCTATCTTCAGTACATGATTTATAATGCACTGATCGTTCTCTGTCATTCCACAACGCATGTATGTGAAATGGGACGTAGTCATGGTTACCAAGAGACATTTATAGTAGGGAAAGGCATGATGGAAAAGATTCAATTCATATTCAGTCAAGCATATCGAGGGACAAAGTTAAACATTCAAATTTCCGAGTGAATGAATGTTATTCAGGCTCAAGTTGATTAAAGGAGGTGAAGCGTTTTTTCAAACAACTGTCCAAGATGATCTCTCTCTCTTTCTTTCTGCCCGACCATTTCATCTCCCCCGCCTCCATCTACTATCATTTCTGTCCTTTTGTCTCTTCCCTCCCTCATGTGTTTTTCTCTAGACTACCGCAGGGTCTCCTTCTCGTGCCAAATTACCTCTCTGCGGAGCACCATTTGGCGGGAAGCAGCCAACCAATGGCAGAGTTCCCGGCGATCCTATGCAAATTAGATTTAAATGAGGGTGAATGGAGGAGACAGACAAAGGATCAGACTGCATCTCTACAGGGTATCTGCAGGTTTCTGAGAGTTAGATTTAAGACTTTTTAAGACCTTTTTAATACCATGCAGAATGAAATTTAAGACCAATTTCATACTGAGGTCGAGGGACATGAGAGAACGGCGCGAGACCAGTTCAGCTCACAGAGGAGCGGAAGCATAAAAGGTGGAGCGACGACGCTGTTTCTGTTTTGAGTGGTCAGCAGTCGTCCGCGAGGGGCTGTTGGCTTATACTTTCATTTTTGTATTGGCTTGTTTATTTTTTTTAAATTGTTGAATGTTCGCCGGTTCCCGCCTCCTTCCCATAACATCTTACCTGATTACACATACCAACAAATTTGCAAACAGCAAACAATACCACCAATTACGATCATTAACACACATTGTTTATTGACATATTGAAAGCGTGAAAGAACAATAAATTGCAAAACATAGTCCAAAGACTGACTAATCGTTAGGCAGAACATTGACAGCCAACAAAAAAAGTGCCACCAAACTGCTCACGGTGCTCTTGTTGGAGCAGCTCTAAGAACTTCTAATTAACATTTGGTCCATCCATAGAAATAGATAAAAGCTTTTGGAAGTCTAGCTGCAGTGCACATTCCTAAAAACAAAAGTTTAAAAAAAGAATGAGAGGAAAGTTTGGCATATTGGTATGCCAATATTCCAAGGCAGCATGATAAAAAATAGAAAAAAAAAACAGTAATATTATGAAATATTATTACAATTTAAAACAATGTTTTTCTATTTTATTATACTTTAAAATATAATTTATTTATGTGATGGCAAAGCTGAATTTTCAGCATCATTACTCCAGTCTATCATGATCCTTCAGAAATCATTCTAATATGCTGATTTGATAATATGTTATAATGTTGGAAACAGTTGTGCTGCTTAATATTTTCTGGAACCTGTGATACTTTTTTCATGATTCATTGATAAATAAAAAGAACAGCATTTTTTTTTCAAAATAGAAATCTTTTCAAACAATATAAATTAGTACTATCCCTTTTAACACATCCTTGCTAAATAAGGAATTCATTTCTCCTTAAAAAAAATTAATACGGACTATTACTAAGTAGTGAATATTGTTACAAAAGATTTTTATTTTAAATAAACACTGTTCCTTTTTTACTTTTTATGACTGGAGTAATGATGATGAAATTGCAGCTTTGATCACAGGAATAAATTACTACTATATAATAATTTAATCGGTTTTTTTTGCATTGATGAGCATTAAAAACTTATTTTAAAAACATTACAAATATTAATGCGTCTAAACTTTTCACCGGTGAAGCTTGTATGTAGTACAAGCTACATACACATACACACACTTCATATCAGAAAATAATAATTACTGCAAGCTAGAATGCATAAATGGTTAGTGATGGGTTGGTACTTACTTTGAAATGGTGAAGCAAATCTTGAGCTGTCCCATGTCCCATTAATTGCGAACCAAGGTATCTTGACTGGACGCGATCTTGTCCCCAATATCGGACGTGCAAGTCCAATTGCTTATTTTTGGACGTTTCATTAAGGCTCTCGTCAAACATTAAAACAAACATACATTTCCTTGTTAACATCTGCAACGAGGAGCTTGGTTATGTAAGGAGCCAGTCCAAATCTGGCAATGTATGCAGTTTTGTCTTTACCGCACGCAAATGTACAAGCGATTTCAGAATCGGGAAACATAGTTCGAAAAATGTCCCCGACAGCATCGTTAGCGTTATAGGACTGGTGCTTTGTTACAGTATGCAGAGACCACAGTACCTCAGCTCTGAGTGTTGCGGTGGCGCCATACGTTGTTCGGATGTCTGTTGGCGTAGAAACCGCGGTGCTTGAAGCTGATGCAGATGCCGGAGTAAGGCATGGAGCAGTGCTCAGTGGTACTGAGGAGGGCGCAACGGAACAAAACTGAGAAATATCTGGTGTTCTCCGACAGGTTTCCGCAGCCGCTTTGTGTTTTTCGCACTGCATGTGCGTTTCCAAAGCTTTGATCCCCATTGTTCCGAGTTTTAAAACTTTCTTGCAGAATATACACCTGACTTCGAAAGCATTGCCACAAACTGGTCTTAGCCAAGGCGCAAAATGAGGGTTATGTAACCAGTTTTCATTATATTTACACTTCCCCATGGTTAAAGCGAGAAATTGCTAATATCCAGTCCACGCGCCTAGCAAATAACCCCGCGAACTAATGTGTTAGTTGCGGTTCCGCCTATTTTTTTTTTTAGAAATAGACGTAGCCTAATAATGACATGATTTTAAAACGAAAATAAATTTTTTTAATGGTGTAGGTCTGATTGGATTTTTAAGACCTTTGAAACGCGGATTTAAGACATTTTAATGCTATTTAAGGCCTTATTTTCACATTATGGAATTTAAGACTTTTTAAGACTTTTTAAGGACCCGCGGACACCCTGCTCTAAACCCATTACTTAGAATTCCTCAGAACAGTATTCCCCTAAAAATACAAATCCTAAAACTCCATTCCAGCACATGTGCAACATTCAGGATAAAAAGCAGCGTTGAATGAAAGAGAAGACAGGAATGAGGAATCCCGGAGGAGAGCTGTGAGTGATTCTGCATTGTTTAATCTCTCTCACTGATGTGAAGGGTTCTGGCCACAGCAGGTACTGTATTTCAGCATGTGAGTGAGACGTTCACTTTATCTCACTTTTTTCTGACATTTTTACATTTCCACACATTTTAGATTCATAAATCTTGATGTCTCGATCCAAAAAAAGTCGACGCTCTACTGAAAATGAGTCTGTTTTTGCAAATCATCAAATCATTTATTACAACATCCATATCAGTATTTTATAATTAATATATTTAAGAAATATGACTTTTAAAACTGTTTTGTTTTCCTTTCTCATGCATCTGAGCTGCCACAAATTCATTCCAAACCTGATGATGCATTTTATCTCATGATTTGAAAACAGTCCAAAGAAGATCTTGTGTATAAGGAAATCTGATCCGAGGTGTTAACATGGTTAATGTCTCAATATGTCGCAATTTGCTCAGATTTGAGATTATATCGTATTTAAAGGGATTGTTCATCCAAAAATGAAAAATATGTCATGAATTACTCGCTCTCTTGTTGTTCCAAATCTGTATAAATTTGTTTGATCGAGAGAAAGATATTTAAAAGAATGCTTGTAACCAAACAGTTTTTGGACCCCACTGACCTCCCATAATAGGAAAACTACTTTAAAAATTTTGTTTCGTCAAACACAGGAGAAGACATTTTGAAGAATGTAGGACAGCAAACAGTTCTCGGGCACTTTTGACTGGAACTGGAACCATCAGATACTCACTTCTCCAATGCAGCGGCCACATCCTGAAGACCTTGCGGACTGACATTATTTCTGTCCCAGATGACCGTCCTGAAGAGCAACAGAGTGCCAAATCACGTTTAGTCAAATGACCGTTACATAAGCACACACAGTAATTCATTTAAATGTGAAACACTAAAAGGATGGTATTCTAGACTGGTACCGTAGTTTGCTGTTAATCTGCAGGGCTTTGGCCAGCATCTTCGCCCCCATGTCTCCCATCCCATTTCCACTGATGTCCACCCGCGTCAAAGAGGCATTACTGCCCAGAGCGTTCAGAACCAGGGTGAGGTCAGTCTTCAGCTTGGAGTCTGCCAAAGAGAGAGACGTCAGGGGCTGAAAGAACAAGAACAGTGAAAAACAGAATTAAATTCACTGAGTAAGTAAAGAATGTTATTCGTGACTTTTATTGTGTTATCATACTGTACAGAAACATAAAGTGACTTGTACAATACATTTACTTTAAAAGTGTGAACAAACCAAAAAGAAGAACCCTGAAAATCTTTCCTCAACAAAAATTTTATAAACACGGGTCGGCTTGTATGACTTGTGGGTGACTGAATTATCATGAAATTTTAATTTTATAGTGAACCCCTCCTTTAACTACTGGCAGGAATAACTGCATTACCAGCATGAAGCAATGCCTATTAGTAGCTATAGTATTTGGCTGATGAGAGCATTTGACTTCATTTTGATATATTATATAAAAAAAATAATTAGAATAGCGTATACTACTTATAGATCACTCCCAATAAAATAGGAAAGCGCATTAAGAATGCAAATTCAGATTTCATTCACGATAATGTATCAGACACACAGTCTGACACACAGCGATCCTTATGGTTAAATGAAACATTAAACAATATATTTACCGGAGGAAAGAAAACTCCACTGTAAAGCTTATCATCACTTATTCACCATCAAAATGACATTTAGCAGGAACATCATCTTTTACGGAACTGCAGTAAGACATTATTTACTTGGAAAGGCAGCTAATTTCCTACTACAGTATTACATCCAGTAAATACAATCTTTAGTTTCTATTTTTCTTCTCGTATGCATCACTTTGCATCACGACAGGATTATCGCCGTCTGGTGTTTAACGTGAGACATCAAAAACGGTCAGTCACTGCAAACCCAGACTGCTCCATTTGTTGAAGAGTGAAGAGATTATGCGAGGTCAGTTTGAGTATTAGAGATAACCGATGCCTGTGGAGGAGGGGAGCTCCGCATGTACAGACTGAAAGATCTTGACAACAGACTTGGTCTACTGCTGCACAGTCAAAGATCAAAGAGACTGGGCAAAGAGCTTTGTTTTGCGTCGGAACATAATGTGTAGGAATTTCTCTGAATGAAGGGAACATCAAAAGGTATTTTAACTTACAAAGCAGACTGAAGACACAACTGAAGTAAATTTCTTTATAAATCTCAATTTGCTAATTGTCCACTAGTGCCAAAGGTGACCATGAACCCACCTGCATATCGGCTGAAACTGAAACTTTGTATCTAATTTTTCATTATATTTATACAGCAACGGAAAAAGGAAACAGATCATTGCAAATTATGAATTAATGAGCATTTCTAGATGCATTGTAGCCATTCCAGTCCAGTGTCTGTTGAATTTCAACAAAATCAAACCCCAGGTGTGAGGTTTCATTGAAAAAGTATCTTTTCATTTATTTTGATCGGTTTCTCCGATTTTCATTTTCTAAAAAAAATGCAAATAGGAACAATATTTTTTTTGAAATTTGATAGTAATATTGTTAGTAGTGATGAACTTTTTACCTAAACACATACATTTCCTATAATTTGAAACATGTCTTTTATTTTTTTCGCAGCTGTATTTTATAATATTTTGATAAATGATTACTGTTGATCACCCTTTATAATTGTCTGTGGCCTTTCCAAATGCTTAACCAATGAAAAGTATTGAAAAAAAGCTTGTCAACTTGCACAATGTGTATTTCAAATGCAATGCTTTTATCATTTCCTATCAAGTGCTTTCAGTCTTACAGCGACGATATGAAAGGGTGACAAACAATAGGCGCGAGGAGCATATGAGGTGGCCAATGGTCACAGGAAACCCAAACCGTACAAAGCTGCACAAACCATCATCCACTGCTGCAGCCACATCTACCACCAGGTCACTTAAAATGTTTCTCTAGTGTGAAACAACACTTATCTTTCAGGAAAACATCTCCAAGTTTAAGAAAATGTGCATCAAACTCAAAAGCATAAAAGGTGAGACATTCAGAGGTCTCCTCTGAAAAGAATGAATTCATTTATAATATTCATTTTGACTAACCCTAAATACCCCGTTAAGTATTATTTTTATAGATAAAATCTGACCAAGGGTAATTTGTAAAAAAAAAATGGCACTTTGCATTCTTCACTGAATTTATTATAAATCCTTTCACCTAAACACTCTTGTTACCAAAGGACACACACGCAATCACAAAAACAGGTTTCATGAGCAGGAAGTGTGGGTGTTTTGTAAAAAGCAAAGATGCAGAGAAACAACTACCTAGTACCAACACATTTTTAGTCTTGCCACAGTACAAACAATAGCTGACCGCAGGTGACTTCAGCTCTCAAATACCAGACAACTTTTGTTTCCAGAAGCTTTTTTTATCTTTATATTTAAAATAATGTTTGGGAAAGTGTCCATTGTCGTCATTCTCCTTACAGGTAAGAAAATAATTTATGTAATGTGTTTAAGATTTAACAGTAGAGCCTTAAAAACATTTTGAGGGAACTTTCACAATTTAACATTTTATTATGGTGATGTTTTTGGAGGTTCTTAAAATGTAAATTTGCCCAAAATTTCCTTTTTAATTAAAAAAATTTTATTTTAAAAAAATAAAATTATTAAAAATTATTAAAAATAACTTTTATTTTTGTATTTTAGATAACAAATGCACACCATACATTGAGTGTATAGCAATAGCAAAGATGTTTAGTATTTAGCCAAGGTGCTTTAAGGGGGCACAACAATGTTTTTACAGGATTAAATCTTCGAGATAAAATCATGTCAGACTTAAGGGAAACTGACAAGAGTAGCTAGAACACAGTATATGCATAACAGATTTGTATATTATTTACTAATTAAGTGATTCAAATGATACAATTTAATTACATACAGAAACAATCCTTTCTAAACTCAGATTATCAAAAACACTATAATGTAAACAAGATGCTATTTTTATAACTTGCGGATTCAACTTTACAGGAATCATTTGGAAATTTGATTTCATGTGATGATGCATCTTTACATACGGTTATGACTAAAACTGACCTATCCGTCCGTAGTTGAAAAAACACCAACAACACTAAGTAAAAGAACAAAAAGGCATGTGTTTTTGTACTATTATCAAAGTCTTAATTAGTTTTGCCAAATTATGCAAATACAGATGTACAAATTCAGAATTTATCCACTGGTATAACCTTGGTTTGAAGTTGGATGTTCGATAGTTGTAAATTTAGAGACCGTCTCCAAAGTTACACATTAATATACATGTTTTTAACTTCAATAGCATTTAAAATGAATGACTTACAGTCACAAAACTGTCAGTTTAAAGTTTTTTTCCAAGTTTTTACTCATTTATGTGTGTTAATTGCTTTATATATTTTTGTGTTTATATTAATTGAATATGACAAGGGACCCCCAGATGTCTAGGATCAGCACTGATTACATAGTATAATAGTATTAATAATATAATACATTATGGTATAAAATTAAAAGTATATACTTATTAGTATTAATCAAAATTAATATTTCCCAAATAATGTTACCTTTATTCTCAAACAATTTCAGAGTATAAGCATAATATAAATAGAAAAACAACAACCAAAATAAAAATCAATCGCATTTGGGAAGAGTTTTACACTCCCACCATTAATATTTCTTTCTTTTTCTTTGCTTTAAGTTCTTGGTGGTACATTTTGTGAACTCAATTTAAGCACATACAAGGGTCAGACGGCCAAAATCGAATGCGCTTACACAGCGGAGAACATCTTCAACGCAAAGTACTTCTTCAAAATGTCAGCAGGCCCCAACATCAAATCCATATACAGCTTAAAAGGACGAAAGGTCCTGCGTGATGGCAGAGTATCAATGAGTGATGATTTTCAGAGGAAAATTATCTCTATATCTATAGTCGAATTGACTGAAAAGGATTCAGGACGCTATGCTTGTGCAATTGGCAAAGGTCACAGTCTGGAAACTTTTGCTGTGGTTAGACTTTCTGTAATGACAGGTATGTATGCTGTAACTTTTATCGCAGGCTCAGAAAGTCTCCACATATTGGTACTGTAACTAATCTAGATGTCTTGATTTTAGGCCCTCAAATAGTAAACATCGAAAAACCTTCCGTCCCAACTGTGAGACCGTTCCTCAGTCCATTCTCAGAGACATCGAAAAGTGTCAATGGTAAAACTGTATTAATCTTCTCATTAAAGGTTGTGTGTTATAAAAACAGAATTAGTTTTGTCGATCACTTGACCTTTTTTCTCTGTTTACAGCTGTTACTGAAATGTCCAAAGAAAAAGAAGTGTTATCAGAATTTTCAGGTTGGAAAAATCTTGATATATTGTGTGATTGTTTGTGATCTGTATGTGATCTGTGTCTCTCCTCAGATTGGTGGAGGACTCCTCTTTATGTTATCTCCTTTCTGATTGTGGTTCTATTATCATGTGGACTGATACTGCTACTTTACCAAAAACTTTGGAAAAGATGTAAGTTTCAAGTTTATAAAATGTATTAATGTAATTAAATTAAATGTTCCATATTGACTAAATTAACTTAAAGAAAAGTAGCCTTTTCTACCTTAAAGGTGTTTTGATAATTTTGAATCATTGGATTAACATATATATATATATATATATATATATATAAATAACATTTGATTGAAAAGCAGATTTTTAACATATAAAACTATCAACAAAGCGATTTGCATGGTTACCAACTGTTTTTTTTATTTAATGTCTTAATATATATGTGTATATAGAATTAAAAACATTAAAAAGCATTTCAGCATTGCTCTCAATTTGGACCAACTGTATATGAGACATTTACATTAATATTAAGATGCATTTATTTATATTATGATAACATTATTATGATATCCTGAGAACTCTTTTCCATAATGAAAGTGAATACTTTACTTTCTGTCAAGAGCTGTCAAGACCCAATATTACATCTTTGATTACAAATTTGTCACTGTGTCAAAACATATATTACATAAAAGATGATCAGGTTACATGGACTGCTTTTATAACGTCATGGTGCTTTTTCTTATGAAGTGTGTACTTGTAATCAAGTTAGATTTTTTGGTTATTTTTTTAAATCCAATGCCTCCTAATCCCAGTTTCTGGTCTCTCGCAGCATCGCAAAACAAAAGACACAAAAAGACAACGAGTAAGGGGGTGAGTAAAAGGGTTCTGTAGCACATGAAAGCAAATGGTTTTACAGAACTGATATAGCTTAATTATTTCCATTTAGAATGATAACAGTGAAAACTACCAGAAAACGGAAAAGGAGTACAATGAATTAGATGTCTGCAGAAAGTTTCCAGACTCAATATACCACAACCTCAACAAGAAGCAGTGTGATCTAATTTAGACCTATTATTGTTTCCACTTGAAAAGTTTATTCGCAAAAACAGATTAAAAAAACAAAATTATGTTTTTATTATGTTATCTCGTTTTTATTGTGTGAGTTGGTTATTATTACTTATTTAAAACAACCCAACCACAGTTTGACTGGTATTAATTGCAATGCACATAAACATTTGTTTTGAACATTTTTAAAAAGTGAGTTATCTGTTTTTGCAAATGAATGCTTCACTTATTAATGTAAGCAAAATGTTTAAAATATAGTTAACCCAAATGGATTTTGTAGTAACCATGATGTGAACTATATGCGTTTCATATATAATAATGCAATCTTTTTTCAGTCATTAAAGGTCCCATTCTTTTGCTGTTTTTGAGGTTTTGACTATGTTTTTTGAGTGTTTAACAATGGATGTTCATGTTTCTAATTTTAAAAAACTTTGAATTTTCACATATTTCAAGTCTATTGTTAACCACTGTCTCTCTTCTAAGAAAACGACTGGATTTCTTCCGTATATATAAAATCCCTCCTTCTGAAACGGTCTGATTGGTAAAGGTTACCAGGTCTATCGGGATTGGTTCCCCTCTTAGAGTGTGTGTGTGTGTGAAGAAGTCACACCCATACCATATCAGCGAGCTTCCGCTTCTCAGGCTGTTGTGATTGGTCGGTGCCCCTCTCAGTGCACGTGTATTCATAAACTTTGTCTTTGTGCAATAAACAGTAACAATGGCGTCAACTTCACTTTCTCAGATAAAAACATGTGGATCGATCGAAGTGTAACGGAGGTCTGCCAGTGCATGTGTAAACGTCAATCTTTGTTAGAGATTGCATTTTTTTTTTACTATGGTAAGTAAACGGGACACCGGAGCGAATGGCGTCAGACCGGTTATATTAATTAACACTAATAAAATGAGCGTTAGTTTTGCCTTTTTATATTGGACCCGAGTTGGATAATAAAACAAGCAGATTGAATAGGAGACATTTGAAGCAGGACTTCAAATCATGTTTCATAGAAGTATTTTAGAGGTAAGTGAGTGAAATAATTATTTGATCCCTGCTGATTTTGACTGCTTAAAAAAGAAATGAAGGGTCTATAATTTTTATGGTAGGTTTATTTTAACTGATGGAGACAGAATATAAAAAAATCAAGTACAAAGGTTATACAAAGGTTATAAATTGATTTGCCTTTCTGTCAGTGAAATAAGTATTTACTCAAGCACAGAGGCCAGACATTTCTGATAGTTGGTCACCAGGTTTGCACATGTGTCAGGATACGTTTAGTTCACTCCTCTGTAAATATTTAAGGTTTCTTGGCTGTCGCTCAGCAAATTGGAGTTTTAGCCTCCTTCACAGATTTTCTATAGGACTCAGGCCTAGAGACTGGCTAGGACATTTAATGTGCTTCTCCATAAGCCACTCTTTGGTTGTCTTGGCAATATGTTTTGGGTCTTTGTCATGTTAATGGCACATCCACGACCAATCTTCAATGATCTAGATTTTACGGTACGTGGGCCCGTCCCTCAGCCCCTCAATGCGGTGAAGTCATCCTGTATACGTAGTAGAGAAAAAGACCTAAAGCATAATGTTCTAACTTCTAACACTGTACTTCTCTGTAGGGATTGTGTTCTTGTGGTCATAGTCAGCATTTCTCTCCCTCCAAAAACGGAGAGTCAATTTTGTTCCCGTTTGACCATAGCACTTTCTCCAAAGCCTTTTCTGAATCATTTTTATGTTCATTGTCAAACTCCAGACGAGCCAGGCAGACCTTCTTGGGCAGGAGGACCTTGCGGGTGCTTCAGGATTTCATTTTTTACCTACCACAAAAATTATAGACCCTTCATTTCTTTGTAAGCAGGCAAACTAATAAAATCAGCAGGGGATCAAATAATTATTTCCCTCACTGTATTACACAGAACAGCTTTCACAGCCGATGTTAAAGTCATGGAAGCAGTTATTTGACCGTTGGTTAGACTGTGTGTAGCTGAATTCTTATGACCAGCTGTAGGAATGTAATGAAAGTGAATGTAATTAATTCCGTTGCTCAGTCAAATGATTGTAATCTCTGATAACCAAACACTACTCCACTGGCTCTTCCTCTTCTCTAAGGAAGGCCTCGCCCCTTTTTGGGCCAATTCCTTTGGGCGGAGGTTTTTCAAAAGCTTGGAATAGTGACATCATGTACCAGGGAAGTAGAGGGCTGTAGTCCGATTCCAGCCGTTCTTTGTAGTCCTTGAAAAGCGAAGACAATTTCTTGCTTGGGACCGAACTTTAAGCTTTATCATTTTGCAGGTATTGTACTCTGAGTCATGTGAAAGATGGATGTAACGTAAAGGTTCACCCTACCAAACCCTACCATCAGAACGAGTTTCACGTCTCATTAAAAAAAATTAACATTAAATACAACAACTTCAGTGCACACGTCCATTCGAGGTATATCACGCACAGTGACTGTAAGTCATTCCTTTTAAATGCTATTGAAGTTAGAAAAATGTATATTAATGTGTAGCCTATGTAACTTTGGAGACAGACCCTAAATTCACGACTATCGAACAGTGGATAAATACTGAATTTGTACATCTGCACTTGCTGGTTAATCACATGCTTTGTACAATGGACAGTAAATGTTTAAGATTCTCCACATCCATAAAAATACTGCTCTCATAACCATGAATTACAAAACAAAATAACTCATAGGTCTATGAGAGAGTTGATAATGGCCGTTCTTTATGGAAAAATTTTCATCCTCTCTCTTTGCTCACGAGAAACAAATATGTTACTGACTTTAATCTACTTGCCTTACCGCTGTGGTCAGGCACTCAGGGCTGTGACTGACACAAACACAGAGAAAAGGGCAGATATGGCATGACTTTGTTAGTAATATTAGCATGCATTGATTGCTATCTCACACTGTTGGTTGCATGTAAGGACACGCGCAGCAGAGAGAACACAAATCACACATCATATCTGCAGACTACCGGCTAAGAGTCTGAACCACATTCATCTATTAACCTCTTGCAGACAAGTGCACTGCTATGGGGTCTAAGACCATCAAGCATGCACACACTTTTATTCCTCCTGCAAACCCCGATGAACAGCTGCTCCTATAACAGCAGCAACTCAATAAAGCCATTAATCTTTTCTGCACTAAACAGTCTTAACTACAGATACCGTAGATACAATGACAAGACAGACCCCGCTTGCTGAAAACATTCACCCATCCTTACCCAAGATAAAAAATCATTGCAGGCCCACTACAAACGCTAATGCTATGTGTTCCATCTTATTTTATACTACATAATAAGTGTTTGGGAAAATGAACCACACAAACTGAGGTTTCTAACGAACCCTTTTCAGTTGCGATTCTGCTAAGAAAAATATACTTCAATATACCATGATACAATGATGCATTACATTATAATACCATGGTACTTTCATATATACTATGCCATGGTTTTTACAAGCTACCCTCAACGTACTACAAAAAATACTGTATGACACTTTCATGGTACTAGGATGTATGGAAAACTACTAGAGCAGTAAACACATCAAGTTTCATTTCTCACCGATTCTTCATCTTGTATCATGTGCACCAGGTTATCCAGAACAGGAGCCAGATTTCTGAACATCAAGAGAACACAAATATCAAATGAATAAAAAAGACTTGACCATAATTGTAGATGTTGACTGTTGGTCAGTACTGTTCTCTGGCTCTTACTTTGATTTGATATTGTTGAAGTTCTTCCCCAGGGAAAGATGCCTTATGGAGCGGTTCTTGGCCAGCCATACTAACAGAGTGGCCATGTCAGAGTCCAGACCTGAGACCACAGAAAAGGTACGATTTCAAGTCTATCTAAGCCGAACCAAAGTCTTTTAAAGAAAAGCCAGCTTTGATCAGCTCAATTAAACGCAGACATACATATGCAGTAGATATGCATTAAAGTACATGTAAGAAAAAACTGACATGCTCAGAAACGTAAAAAGAAACGGGGTCCTGATAATCTGAATTTGACCTTTAACTCTCAAGGATTTGAGGTCGAAAAAGAAAATTAACACTTTAATGAGGAGTAGATGAAGCAGATCCAGTGTCTAAATAGGTTAACGCCTTCTGAAAAAGCCATTTTATATTTCCGCTCTTGCTTCCAGTCAAAACAGAGACAGTAATTATGTTTAGCCCTCAGGTTTAATTTCATTGCTAATTACAGATATGAAATAATAGATTGCCACGACTGTTGTCAAGCTATTAACAAACTCCTAAATTGTGCTCATAAAAAGGTTATTTTAGAGTTCACCCAAATAATTTACTCACCGTCATGTCATTCCAAACCTGTATGACTTTCTTCTGCCAAGCAAAAATGAAGATATTTTGAAGAATGTTGGAAAGCAACCAACATTGGCCCCATTGACTTTAATTGTGTGAACATGGAACCACTGAGACATTTTTCAAAATACCTTCTTTTGTGTTCCATTTACAGTCATTTTAAACAACAAGATAATGAATACAGTCTTTTTGGATCAGCCCTTAAGTAATATATGTTGGTTTATAAACTACTTTTGTGGAGAGCTGCAAATAGATTGGAGATGAATGCTTGTTGTCACATGATTCAACATTCCTTCTGGTTCACTGACCATTATCAGAAATGTCCAGGCAAGAGATGTTGGGAATTTCAGCAATGCAGCCCTCCAGGATCTGAGAGCCACCGGACCGCAGCTGAAAACCAGAGGAACATCAAAACTGAATCATCAGAGAAACATCTTAAACAGATAAGATTCTACACAGCTTTGATATGTCAAATATTTTTCGTGTCAGACTTCCTTTTTCACTAACACAAAAACACAGCATGTCACGGATGTATACAATACATGAAACACAATACAGTATCCCTACTGGAAGTTGAGACATCAATATATAGGACAATGTTGGAGTTATGGAGGAAGCTGTATGAAGACAGGCAACTAATGATGAGAACTATCATCTACAGAGATACTTACACAGTGACCGAGCTTTAGAGAGCAGAAAAAAAAGTGATGGGCATATGTTAGAAAAGCCAACATTTACTAAAACACACACACACATGCACAGCACACATCATTTGATATAAATATATCCAAACGCTTAGGATTATTTTTCCACGAGGGGGTTGTATTTTTTATTTGCACAGATTCATTAAATGAGTAATGTAAGTAAAAGCAAAAAATGCCTAAAATGAACGCACTGAAGGCAATTATCATCTTGCCATTCCTTATCTCGTCTCCATCCCATGTCTAAATATAAATTAAATATTTATATATTAAATTTATAAATATTTATAAATAACATATACCGTCACATAAAGAAAAACTTTCAGTCAAATGACCCTATACAGTACATTTCAAACATCAATGTGCGCTATACATACGCATAAACACACAGCAGTGACAAAAATGTTTAATAACATCTCTATTCCGTCTAACACCTGCTTCCTCTGAGCAGTAACACCTAATTTGCAAAAGTGCCACAACAGTTTAGTGAATTCCGCCCCCAGTGTAATCTTTCAGCAACAATTAGGTATGGATAATATCGCTGGGATTTAACTAATCACTTTTCCACACATTCGTGTGTATTCATTATCTTAAGCACTTTGCAATAGAAAATCTCAGCATGTGTGTGTGTCTGTGTGCAGGCAGACACATTAAGCCACAGGCTAAAAACCTGAAATTATGAATTTTAACCCACGCACACACACACGCTGGGACTTTCCATGGATGTATTTTTTTATACTGAACAAACTGTACATTCTATGCCCTAACCCTCACACTACTGAACCTTTCTGCATTTTTTACAGGTTCAAATAAACATCATTTAGTTTGATTTATAATCTGTTTTTCTCAAAAGTACCAAAAATATTCCCATAAAGTAAAAATAATATAGGGTTTACGTGATCATACATAGAAGCACACACACACACACGTCTTATCCCAGATAGCACAATCCATCTGGCTTACGTCTATTTGACGTCTGCATTTACATCTGCAAGACGTCTAAAATACGTAGTTTTCTCATCTGCAATACGTCTCGGAGACGTCTGAACGTCTGTAATACGTCTGCTAAAGATCTGGAGATATGCTGCATAAAACACCTGCTAAACATCTTAGAAAGAGCTACTTTACATCCATTCTAAATCATAAACATCTTACAGACATCTTCTAGATGTCTATATGACGTCTGACAGCAGAGATATCCGAGACGCATTGCAGATTAGCAAACTATGTATTGTAGATGTCTTACAGATGGAAATGCAGACGTCAAATATACGTAAACCAGATGTATGTGTGCTATCAGGAATTATACATTTCTGAGCTTGGTAAGCAGCACAATAATTTAAGAGTCTAAACAGTTTTGGGTGATGCAGAATCACTAGAGATTTAATTGATCTAGCATAAAACAATTGTCCCAATGATAAGATGAAATGCAAAATGATACATTTATCTAACATTTTAAATATTTTTTTTATCGGACCTTTCAACTGATTATATCCATTGATGCTTTACAGAGCACTTTCTTCCACAGGGTGTTCAGTTATTTAACTATTAGACAGAGACGTGCTTAGATCTACACACTAAAAACCTGTCACGACGTTGCCTACGGGAAATCTCCACAGGGCTCTTTACTCCAAACCTCAAAACACTCTGTTGCCATGGAAGTAAGATCTTAAATCTTGTCTTCAGGGTAAAATATCAGATCAATAAAGACCAATCCTGTATTTTGAATCAAAACGCTTTCCATATCCTTTATACTTCATGTAACTGGGGACTGAACATCATCAGAAGCAGCTCTCTGCGTGAAAAGGAATAATATCTTAATATCTTTTCTAAACCGTGGGGGTTGAATTGGGAGACTCTTTCTTAAAAGACTTTCAGACATACATAAATTAATTAATTCCCATAAAGTGAGCTGAAAGGGTTTCAATTTAATGAACATCTAAATTTAAATGAATGAATTGGCTAAATGCAAAGTACCCATATATTATTGTGCTTTTTTTGCACATTCTTAAACCGGCAAACTGCGTGTAGGCAAAATACTGCATGTTACCTCACAGCAGCTGAGATCCAGAGAGACATCTTTAACTTTAGGATTACTGGCCAGACCCAGCAGGAGAGCTCTGTGAGAGGAGATGTCACCGTTATCGTCTTTATATTGTACTTATCGGTATTGCACACGCACAGGAGAAAAGGACAGTAGGTGGTTTTCACGGTGTGTTTCTTACTTCAAGGCCTCTGGGGGTAATTTGGTTCCTGATATGTTGATGGTGTTGAGAACCATTGCACTGCTGAAGAAGTGTTTAAATGCAGGAGGTGCGTCTTTGCCTTTCCTGTTGGCACATAACACAACACTCACTCAGTTGGTAAAGCAACAGTGACATTTTGTGTTTTTAGGATTTAATATCACTTATTACAATTGCAATAAACTGTAACCTCCGCTAGGCATTCAATGGGCCTCTTTCAAAAGAGTCATCAAGCAACATCCCGAACAGATTAAATCCCATTGTAATAGA
The DNA here is from genome assembly GCA_029783895.1 of Triplophysa bombifrons. Lineage (NCBI taxonomy): Eukaryota > Metazoa > Chordata > Actinopteri > Cypriniformes > Nemacheilidae > Triplophysa > Triplophysa bombifrons. The sequence continues at coordinate 13,924,799 of CM056455.1, forward strand.
ATGCGCTTGTGTCATTTAAAGCTACTTACATTGATCTGTACTGTTTGTTTTTGCAACATTAATATATAATAAAAATAAAAATGAATATCTGTGTGTTTATCAGTTTTTCGCACCCAGACTGCTAACATTTATTTAGGTGTTTTTTATTTATACACTCTAATTCGCGTGTTATTTAAACACGTCACTGTATTTAAAGAAATTACTCTAAAATACCTTCAACATGGAGTGTAACTCATTAATATTTGTTAGTAAATAAGATATCATAAACTGCTAAGGTAAGGTTTCTTTTTTATTGTAATTAAAATATAATTCTTATACCAAATGTAAAATGTAAAACTTGAATTGTGAAAACATATTAAATATAGAACTTTGAAATGAAGCATTAAGGTTAAGAAATATAAAGTATTATATTACACTGTAACTAATATGAATAAATTAGACTTTATTATAATAGGCTAACCATAAACAGCTGTATTGTTCTTTTCCAATCTTTTAATGGTTTGCTTTCAATACTGCACATAAGATTCTAATGCTCCTGAATAATCATGGTCTTACGTTTAGTTTGATATACAATATACATAAACAATTATTCACTCCACTATTACAGTAACACAAGAGCAGACATAATAAAACATGCATACATAATGCATGTCAATAATCTAATGCAACCGGGAGTAAAATGTCTGCTATTATGTATTTTACATAATTAAAATGATTTTCAATAGAAGTGATGTGAGGGGATTGGGTGATGTCTTTCCAGCACAACAAGTAGCCTTTACTGTAACTTAATTGATACAATACAGGACCAAACCAGACAGACATAAAGAATAAAATGCGACGGAGAACATCATCACTGGCTTTAATATATGCAGTTCAGTAGTTAAAATCAGTAAGTACCTGTCTCAGGTTGCTGTCCCATAAACAGTACACACCTTAGATTAAGACCAAAACAGCAGTACTAAACTGTGAGGTGTTTTTAAGTTAAGATCTTAACTTTAAACAGGTGTTAATAAGGTAGTAAGCTTGTTTACATTATTTATAAGAAGACATTTAATCCAGACACTCTTGTTAGAATTGGATACTGCTGTAACCCGAACATCGTTTACCCTGCATACACAGCCGTCTGTGAATGTTGATCTGAGATATTGTGGATAGTGTTGAGGGGGTCAGTGATAAATAGAGGGAGGATACTGAAAGCAGATTGGAGCATTCTGACCCTTCACAGATGGCCTGCCCCTTAGGGAAAGAAGGCTAACATTACAACCTAAGTTTACACAGAATTCAAATCAATCTAGCTTCCAACCTTATGCTTCTCACTCTCTTTTTCCTATTTAACCTCCTTACTCACACATAGAAAGGCTGATAGAGAGATAGAGAGAGAACTAAACACCAATTTATTACATTGATGGAGACCCGTCAGGCAAGCTTAGTCTGGTGGTACCATGAGAGATGTGCACCTAAAGTTATGTGCTATATTAAATATCTTGGTCTTTCTACTCCATTTGTGACATAGAAATTGCAAGAAATAAAATATGTTGCGACAGTTACATGTTCAAGGATGAAATCCTTACACCCGATCAATCGTTACTAAAAAGTTACTTTCTAACAAACACTAGAATAATCCCTCATTTCTAGCAAAGTCCTGTGAATTGTTACTCATTTCTCACAAGGTGTCTGTAAAAAAACGCAGTAAATATACAAGTAATATATCATAATTGTACAACCTTGACTTGTCATGTAGTATATGTGCTGCCATCTCAACAACAGCAATGTTATTTAATGCGAGTAGTACAGCGTAACAGAAAACATTGCTCTGAATGAAAATACAAATACGTTTTTACCTGAGCGCAAAGATGCTTTTTGACACATTAAGGACAGTAAGTTGCTGGACGGACCCTCGGAGTAGAGCAGCACAAACCTTATGCACACACACATGGACATACAGTCAATATCTCATATAGCCTGAGTTGAGTCTAACCCAAATGCATTACACATATTGCATTAACAAAACCAAAACTCCAAATTCACAAACATATATCTTAGGAAAATAAATGATTAAATGCTGTTTAGTACTAATTTTGAAATTAAATTGATAAAATAAATCAATTATAAATAAACAGAATAAACAAACAAACAAATTCAATAAATATAAGGGCCGTCAACGCATGTGATTATTTAATTTAGATTAACGCACTAAAAATATTTAACTACATCTGTTTTTCTGTCATTATTCTAAGCATAACATTATATATACAGGCTCTTATTCATATAAAGTCCTTTAAACTATTAAGGCGCGATTTGAAATGGTTGCATTGACATGTCCAGTATAGATTGACAGCTTCTTGCTGTGGAACACGGCTCAACGCAACGTGACAGCGGTCCCATCTGGTGAACAGTGGCCAAAGGCTGCGCCAGAATCTGTCAGACAGTGCACTAGTATTTACTTCTCTTATGTGCTTGAATGGACAAAATCACGCAAGATTATGCCAGAAAGCACATTTTGTCTAGTATTTTCAGCACAGTCTTCAAAAAGTTAAAATAAAGTCTTAAATGAATGCAAAGAGCAGTGAAAATAGGAAGCGTGTTAAACCCGCTTAGAGCGGCAGCTCTTTAAGGGGCCGCGTTTCTTAAACGTGCTGCTGTGACTTTTTTATTTATTTTCTGTGTATTTCCTACCTGTTACACACTTATTATAATGGGTTTGATAAGTAGAAAAAAAAAAAACATATTTATTAAAGATATCACATGCAAAGCCAACAATATTAGAAGGTCGGCTTTCATTCATAACATGATGCTGCTAAAGAAATGTGATGTTTATACATTAATTTGGAGATAAAATGTGTAATTATTAGAATGTAAAAGTTATCTTAAAACATAAAAGCAGTGGGTGATTAGGTAGTACATCGTTTTAATCGATTGATAGCACTAAAATAAACATGTTAAGCAAAATTAATTAAAACAAACCTTGAACGTATATGTTTTATATGTTTTTAATGATTGTTCTGAGTGTAATCTGGGTGGAGTCTTTGACCAAAACATTTTTATTATCTCAGCTTTTTGCATTTTTAAAGAAACCTACCCACATCTGAGGGCTCATCAAAATGAAGATAGAAGAATACTGTTTTTTAGTTTGAAAGCTGAGACTGTTCTTTCATTTGATATATTGTTTGTCCATAAATTAATTACAGAAAATGTACTGTGAGCCATCAAAATTTAGAGAAAATGTTTAAAAAAAACGCTGCCGCTGGCTGGCAATTTAAAAAAAAAGGCTGGCGGGGAAAGAGTTGAATATATCCTTTACAATTAAATGAGGAAAATCACACTACTTCCATTAATAATTTATCAAATGTAATCAATAGAAAAATTTCTCCAAGTGACTCACCAGGTCAAGTGAGCAGTCTGTGTTGGATAGGTCCAGAGTATGCAGGCTGTTTGGTTGGCCAAGGAAATTGTAGAAACTCTAAAAGTAATTTTAAAGATTAATTGATAAAGGTTAAATGTTGCAGAATGTGAATACAAATATGGCCTAAATAAATGAAAATCAACCTGCAGTAAAGATTGTCAGCTTTGTACTCCAGTCCAATGTTTAACAAAGTTTTTCAGTGACCAAAGAGAATTTAATTTCAATGATAGTTGGCTTTTTTAAGTAATATGAGCAAAATGTAGTTGGTTGATTTTTTTAGGTCGCTTGTTTTATTTCTGTATTGTTGTGGTGGGTCGTTCCACCACACTGAAAGCTGAACCAAAATTCAGCTTCACACAGCTGTAAACACATTAAATATGACAAGAGAATGAAACAAGTCCTTACTGTTTCTGTAATCTTAAATTTTCCCTCTACATCAAAGGGTCACGTTTCAAATCATAAGCAGATGTCATTGTCACCTTAGGAGCTTTTTCTCATGACATACATTTAAGTCTGTGGCGTTGAGGGCACTGAGTTCATGTTATTTTAGTACAGTTACATGCGTGCGGATAAACGCCTGATCGACAACACACAACCCCACAAAGACACACAAATCAATACTGTCCTTAGAACAGCCAATCAATTATGCATGAGAAGTTTAAGAAAGGGGTGATCATCCAGAGACTCTGCAGACTGAAAGCAGATCAATATCTGTGAGCGAAACACTTGTGCTAAACATTAAACAAGTCTGGTATAAGACATCAGACGTCAACACCTGATATCTGAGCTACCAAAATTGTGTCTTCTGTAAAATATCAGACAGCTGTATTAATAAAAAGTCAATACCTTGCCCCATGTCACATCCAGTGTGGCCAAATGCTAAATTTTAATGGTTTCTAATTAGGGCTGGGAGATGTGTTTAAAAATAAATACCGATAATCGACTTTAAAATCATCGAGATATCCGATAATATCGGTTGTGTTTGATGCAACGTTGAGCAGACGTTCAATCTGCGGATATGAACCGGGAGGGATTTCATTCTGGACCCACCAAGTGCCAAACAAACACACAGGCGCACCACGCGCACAAACCAGTGTTGCAGTGAATTCTTTCATTAGGTAAACCGCCTAGATAAACCACACCTTCTATGCGGTAGAAAAATGTTGCAGGTGTCCTGAAATTTCATCCTACACGTCAGATTATCTTACCAGGCAAGCGCACATTAAGGTTACATATTTATTTGCACCATAAAATCATCCTATCTGTTTATTTAATTTCAAACGTCATCTAAAAAAGCCTTCACAGTTCTGGAACAACATCCTATGGACAGATGAGACCGAGATCAACTTGTACCAGAGTGATGGGAAGAGAAGAGTATGTAGAAGGAAAGGAACTGCTCATGATCCTAAGCATACCACCTCATCAGTGAAGCATGGTGGTGGTAGTGTCATGGCGTGGGCATGTATGGCTGCCAGTGGAACTGGTTCTCTTGTATTTATTGATGATGTGACTGCTGACAAAAGCAGCAGGATGAATTCTGAAGTGTTTCGGGCAATATTATCTGCTCATATTCAGCCAAATGCTTCAGAACTCATTGGACGGCGCTTCAAAGTGCAGATGGACAATGACCCAAAGCATACTGCAAAAGCAACCAAAGAGTTTTTGAAAGGAAAGAAGTGGACTGTTATGCAATGGCCAAGTCAATCACCTGACATGAATCCGATTGAGCATGCATTTCACTTGCTGAAGACAAAAGTGAAGAGAAAATGCCCCAAGAACAACCAGGAACTGAAGACGGTTGCAGTAGTGGCCTGGCAGAGCATCACCAGGGATGAAACCCAGCGTCTGGTGATGTCTATGCGTTCCAGACTTCAGACTGTAATTGACTGCAAAGGATTTGCAACCAAGTATTAAAAAGTGAAAGTTTGATTTATGATTATTATTCTGTCCCATTACTTTTGGTCCTTTAACAAGTGGGAGGCACATATACAAACTGTTGTAATTCCTATACCATTCACCTGATTTGGATGTAAATACCCTCAAACTAAAGCTGACAGTCTGCAGTTAAAGCACATCTTGTTTGTTTCATTTGAAATCCATTGTGGTGGTGTATAGAGCCCAAAATGTTAGAATTGTGTCGATGTCCCAATATTTATGGACCTGACTGTATGATAACATCGTCACATCGCATAGTCTTAGTTCTAATGCATTTTCTAAATGTCTTTTGTCACGTGCGCCGGTCGCTTCCGGTGCAGACACAGTGATAAGCTACACATAAACATCTTCGGGATGAAATGTCAGATTTAGTATGGCAATGTCACCAGATGCATACTTTTTCTCATACTTTATCCTTTAAAAGTAGGATAATATGTGGAAAAGTGGTGGCTTCTAGAAAGTATTTGGATGACACGGACGGTTAAACAATCAAATCCCTGATTTGTTTTAACATTGTCAAATTGAGATGGGTTTGGTCTTTTGAAAATGTGTTATCTGAGAGTGTGGAGAAAGCTAACATCGCTGTTCAACAGGTTTCCTAAATGGTTACAAAGAGCTGTCCATTCAGTTGTGAGGTCAAGAGTCACTTTTTTTGGCCTCAGGCTCAGGTGTGTCTGCAAAGGAATGTAAATTGTATTTAAACTACTGAATAGAAAACTCACCGTCAGGTCGTCCCCCCGCAGCACGTTTCCTGAGAGGTCAAGGTGGCTGAGGGTGTTGGGAATGGACTGGTTGGCACTCAGTGACTGAGCAAGGCTGTTCACCCCTACAAATCAACATGAATACAGCAGTCACGTCACAGACTTGTAAGATTACTGATTTAAGATGCAAAAAAATATATTCAAACTTAAAGCTAAAATGACGTAATTAGAAATGTAGTAGGGTTGAGCATAATGGTTATTTGATTTATTTTTAATTTAGTTATTTTAGACACTTAAAGTGTCCCATGTGTTCAGTTCCATACAGCTGTGCTCCGTCTAACTGTCTGAATGAAAACACCACATGTGTCATGTGACTGGCCTATTATCCTCTTTATAGTATTAAGTGTTAAGTGCTCATCTGGACTGAAAGTGACCAACAGTGTTAAATGATTTCATGAATGATGAATCAAAATCAGGGTCAGATTTAATCCCATGTTGTCCATGAGAGCGCCACATCTATAAAGTTTGAAGACAGCTTGCAACCAATTTGCCTTGGCTCGGGTTGGCTTTTTTCAAGACTGCATTAATCAGCAATGATCTAAAAAGCTTGGATTACACAACACACAATGACTTTTCGGACTTTTAGCAAGTGGCATTTCCAATGATACAAGACATCCTGCTGTTGTTGACATTTCTTCTTAGTGGCTACTTATAGAACTCTAATTGGGTTATGAAAGATAGAGGAAACTAATAACGTGTGTTATAAACCTCTTCTGAAAAAAAACCCCACATATCTCGACACACATTACGTCGAAGCAATAACCAGTAAGACGACTGAAGCCTCCCTCCTGCTCCGACACGCGGATAATTTTGAGGCAATTAGCAGCTGTAAATGGCAGAAGTCTTGTTAAACGGTGGCTTTATTAACTGTGAAGCCCAGTGGAGAGGTGCAAATGAAAAAAGCTGGCCGACTCAACTCTGAACCAATTGCTAAATATATTCTACTGCAGAGAAAGCTTATAAAATATTTATTTGTGGTAACGAATGTGAGCAAAAAACAGTGACATCTGTAGGCTTTATAGCAATCATGCTTCGAAAACATAGCATGAACACATCTAAGGCACCTGCTTCTGAAGCTCATAAATTGATTAATGTTTTGACTGAAATACAATACAATAAACATAACTACTGTATGTCTTCAGGGGTGTATAAAGATTAGAATGAGCCATGTTGTCTACAGTAGCCCTAAGTGGACAAACTGCTCTTAGCGTGCATTCCGAAAATATGTTATTAAAGAAGTGAAAACGTGACAACATTTTAGTTCTGATAAGTTTTAATTTCTTGCATCTCTGTGGGACTCCTACTATGGACAGGAGCTCAGACTGCCCTTTGACCTTTTCCCACTGATCTGACTCAAAGACAGGAAGCACTTCAGCCATGATGTAAAAACCGGAGATATTTTCATAGGGTTTTTAATGTCTCTGCCTTCTGCCAGATGTCCAGTGCAGGCCTTTAAAGGAATTGTTCACCAAAAAATAAAAATTCTATCGTCGCTTGTTCACCCTCATTGCATTCAAACCTGTAGAGTATATGACTCTTTTTTGGGTGGAAACACAAAAAAGATATTTTGAGAAATGTCTGGTTTATATCCATACAATGGAAGTCAATGGGGTCCAATTCTGTTCGGGTACCAACGTGTGTTTTCAGTGAAGATCTGTGTGATGAGTACAGTATGTGTGGCAAAACAACTAAACAATTTGAGGAAAAAGCACTGTAGTAAATTCATTTTCTAACTCTTTATGAAATGATGAGATTGACTATGAATAATAAATAATGTTCGTTTCTGACACCTAATGCATTAAAGATCACAAAAACATTGCAGTACAAAAAGGACACTCTCATTCTCCATTGACTCTCATTGCCTGTGATTGTCTCAGGCAGCTTTAACACAATGTCAGGTGTCTAAATGAAGACCATTTTTGATTCAACTATCCCTTAAATGTTGTCCAATGCTTTTTTCATAATCTCAATCAATCCAAGGAAAACGCTCTGCTACAGTAAGTGCAGTAGGTCTCCTCAATTCAGTTAGTATCTCCGGCTACACCTCACAGTCTTCTGTGTAATATCATCACTTCCTGTGAGCTACTTCTCAAGAACAGACCATCAATCAATCTAACATGTATTGCGACCATTAAAATCACTGCCAATAATCCTCACATAAATTCTAGATATAATCCACCTTTTGCCCTGTGCTTATTTATCTACTGGCAGGTTTAAGAGTTGCAGTCTAGAAAATGTCAATGTAAATCTTTCAGTACTGATCTTACCTTAGATGGAAAAGATCAATAAGCAAAATAGATTTTCAGCTAATATATGTACATCCAGAAATGAAACATCCAATGAAAAGAAATGCTAATTTATGTGACAACCATCGCATCCACAAAGGCAAGTATATGAAGCCAACGTAATAATCAATAAAACAGAATGAAAGTACATTAATAATAATAATGACTGTTGCCAAGGGCAACACTAAAACCTGTAATCCGGGAAAGCCTTGTGTTATAGCTCTGCTATAGTTTCATTATTCCTTGAGGCAAAGGAAATAATTTTAACTCGTATAGATATTTTATGTCCATGCTATGTGATAGGTTGGATTATGTACAGTCAATATTAGCGCTTTCAATGTTGAGGTCCTCGACATTATTTCTTACATGGCAAATGAGATTCTATATGCAAAGAACAAATGATACTTTAGATCAACTGTAATTACACAGAGCTAAATATCTCGCCTTACCTGTTAACATAGAGAGCATTTAATGAAACTGTGAATGTGATGGACAGAAATAAATGACGCACAACTCAGTGTGCACAAAACTCAATCTTTCAGTTTGTAAACAAACAAAAATAATGTTTGCAGTAATGCGCATCCAATTAAAGTCTACAGGGACAAGACATTTCAGAGAGGTTAAAAGCAGAAATCTATTATGTCTATATTATTACTCCAGATGTGTTATTGCAGTTGTATAGTTCAAATTGTCCTTTAAAAAGTGAGATTACTGTTGAGGACAGATAAACTTCCAATTATTTGTTAGCAAATCTTGTGCTACACATACAATGTTTAAATCTTGGGTCTATACTTATAACTAGGGCTGTGTGCTTGGTTACTTGCTGTCTGACCTGTACATAAGTTCTGTAATACAGTAAGCTGCGAGTCCACAGATAATTAAAACAATACATATGTCTTTAAACATCTATTTGGAGGCTATTTCTGCACATTTTCAAGGAATCCATATAAATATCAATATATGTATGTATATATCAGAATATAAAGTGATGAACATATGAAATGTTCCATACTTGGAGTTACTATGAAAATCATTTTTGCTTGCTGATTTTAACACGGGACAAGACAAAATTATTTTCTGTAGCAGTGGAAAGTGTACCTTTGGGTGACAATGAGGTTTTGGAGAAGTTCAGATGCTTGAGGCCCTTACGGAGTTTGGCAAACTGTGCACCCAAAGAGGCGATCCCTGCAAAACAAGAGGTTATCAACAAAAAAAGACCATTGACAGACAGTTGCTAGGGAGTGTTGGATGTTAGATAAGGAGATGCTACCGAAGAATACTCTGATGATAGCTGGGGTGATGCAGTCTGGATGCTAGGGTGGTTTAATTCATTACAAAGCAGATACTCTTTGTCCCAAGGAAAAAACGTCCATCCTCAAATCTATTCTGGGGCCTATGACTTGAGTTTTAATACGGATTTAAAATTCTTAAAATGAGCTTCCTGAATTCACCCTGTATTATTAGATCACATGAGTCCAGCTTGCCATTTTTTGCTTATGCATTTTCTCTCCAGCATTACTCGTATTAGTAATGTAAAGAGCTCCATGTCTGTATAGGTCTCAGCCTAAAAGAAATACTAGCAAAACCGAACGCATAATATATTCTCCTTCGTGGGAGAGACAGCTTCCCCTCCTGTTACATCTTACATGAGGTCAAGCACATCCACACACAGAGCTAAAGATCCACATCCATGTTTTATTCATAGTTTCAGAAAAAACTCAGCGGGGTTTTAGTGAATGGTCTAAAATGTGGCCATTACTAGACAGACAGGGTTATTCTGGGTCACATCTGAAAGGCTTAAAAGACTATGAGCGCTATAGCACCGAACCATTTTAAGCATGGTATGGAACGGTTACAGTTATGTTTCAACGTGAGCCTGGTTTGACGTGGCACAATTACAAACTGTTCTCAGCTCGATTAAGCAACGAGAATGGTTTGGTGCGATGGTGGAAACGTGCTATGTGTATTGGCTGATCTGTCAAGATCTGCATAGATGACAGAATAAGCTTAAAAATATTTGATCATGAGTGGTAAAATTTGGCAAGATTAGAATTTATTAATGAGTACGAAGAAATGGGGGTACAATATTCTAACTCACCCCTGTCCTCGAGAGGATTGTTGGCAAGGTTTATGGTGTGCAGTCCTGAGCTGGCATTGTGGCCGAGGGCATTTGCTAATTTCTGTGCGAAGTCCCTGCGAAATACAGAGAAAAAACACTCAGCAGAAAACTAAATGGGTTTCATAAACAGTGAGCAGAATATGAGCTTTAGAAAACAATGTGTCATGTTTTAGATGCCCTCACATTTTGAGACCAGCATTGTCTAGAATCAACTCCTCCAGTCGGCTGGATCGGGCCACCACTCTCAGAATCTGATCACACACGTCTGCAGACTAAACACACACAAAAGCACCAAACATGACTCATACATTGTGATAAAGATAAATCCTTCCAAAACAAAGCGCACCCTAGTGAACAAAATGTATGATGTCAACGGATAGTCTGACTAACTACATTTTGGACAAATTTGATGGCAAAAATATATAAAAAGAATGGTTGGTATAATAATAAAAGCCGGTGAAGGTACTTAGTAAGCCTAACAGAACCTAAAAGGAACTACATTTTATAGGAGGTTTTCCTTTGGTACATATTTGTCATCAAAATATAGTTTAGTATAGGTTCATACAGACACATTTTTACCCTTTCAATCTCTCTTTCTCTCTTTCTCTCAAACAGCCAATAGCGGTTCACTGAATCTGACATGTCTATTTGTCATTTATAAAACTGCCAGTTCTGGTCCTTGATTCTGATTGGCTGAGCCAAATACCCCGATATATAACGGCTGACCGCACCACATAGCCTAAATATCATTTTATTTACTTTATTTAATGAAACCTTGGTAAGCATATGGAGTAACAGTTTTATAAAAGCAATAAGCCCCGCGAAGCCGTGAGTTACAGTGCATTTTTGAGTTACAGTGCTCCGCTTCGCGTCGTGCCTAACAACGCCCCTTAGCTGTTATAAAATGCACTGTAACCCACGGCTTCTTGGGGCTTATTGCTTTATTATAACAGCTCATCATCTACTCACAGAAAAGAATGATCCATGAGTGGAATTTTTACCCTGTAAACGCTGTTATTAATAACCCACTCAAGCATCAGCAGATTAACAGACATGAGACCTCTCAGAAACACTACATTACGGCATCTTAAAACCCTGACAGATTCTGTTACGTACTTTGGTTGACTTTGGTTTTCTTTTGTGCTTTTTTACTAAAAAAACTATTTGTGGATATTTAATGGCTTGTCCATCTATTTAATCTATTTAATTATTTAATGGTATAGTTCACCCAAAAAGAATACTCTGGATAATGTCCCAGAACTGTAAATTGCTAACATTCTTACAAATATCTTTCTTATGTTCAAATTTATACAGATTTGGAACAGCCTGAGGGTGAGTAAATGATGACAGAATATACATTTTTGGGTGAACTATCCCTTTAATACAGCACTATAAAGCCTAGTAAAACCCCAACTGACACTTGTACAGAGGATAAAAAGTTTAGTTGCAATTTTAATTTAAATACAGGTGGCTCTTTTAATTTCAGAGTGTATTTGACAGTATTTTATTATACAAAACTTTTTACACATTCACACATGTAAAACAAGTCATCAATATTGTTGGACCCCATAAAGAACAATAGCTTTTTGGACACATTTTCTGGAGCACACTAGTATATACATGGAATACTGAAAACACTGAATATTAAAAACAACGCATGCATTTTGATATACTATAAATTATGGGAAATTGCCAAAGATAATGTATTTCTGTTTCCGAGTCTATATCTGCATTGACTGGTGTGATCACTGCTGAGCTCCCTTAACCAAAGTATTTATCTTGGACCATACTTAATTAAAATATTTATCTTAAATCTTATCTTCTAAACATCTACTCATACAAGAATGAAAACTGTTACGATTCAAGGCAATTGTTATTTTCAACAATCCGCCCAAGTAAAATATACGAGAGTTATGACTCCCATGAGACCATTCTAAATTTGGACTAGATTAAAAATGTAAAGTCTCTGAGCTCTGACCCAGATCTGACATCTATCTGTAGCATTTTGCTGTAGTCTTGGGAGAGGAGTAAATCAAACAGAGTTTTTTGCTGAGGTAAATTATGCCTCAAAAACAGTCAGCCAAAAAACATGAACCCAAATGTTGTAAATAATTCTTATTTTATAATTTTGTTCAAATACTATTACTGACTGACGCAGAGGATCACATGCTGAGGCCCTGACATTGGAGAGGTCTTTCAGGGTTGTGAGATTTATGCATTGATTGAATGATGTGAGAATCTAAGAGTACACCACCAGCTGCTTTGAAAGCCCTGGAACAGAGGACGGTCATTCAGGGGGTCTAAGAACAAGACTGATGTTTCGTACAGAGCAAAAACATCACAAAACAGCCACAGATGATTGTATTCACTGTTTTTAATAATCATATTTTTAAATGAGGTATTATATATCTGTAGCTAAATAAGCTCAAAATAATATTTGAAATATTATATTAAATGTTATTTATTAAATATTTTATTAAAAAGTATTCTATGTGATTTTTTCCACAAACATTATTTCGCTTCAGAAGACATTCCCACATTACACACTGGAGTTATTGGGATGACTTTAACGGCCAAGTGAAATAAAAATGTTTTCATTAAAATAAGTAGCGCTCATTGTAAATAACTTACAAATAAAGGTCATTCTCTTTTTAAAATTCATGTGCACTCATAATCATTAGTAAACATCTGAAAATGCCCTTCCATCCTCTAGTGACTATCCATCTCAAATGACGGAAGATAGACGGCTTAGGCGGAGCATCCGTTAACTCCACCCCCTTCAGCAGTCAGTCTGCTCCCGGTTCCATTTCAAAATGCAACGCCTGTTTTTATACATATTTATACAAATCTCAGTGAAAAAACAAGCCACGCCCAAAAAAAATTCTCATTTGAAATTCCATTTCACTTTGAAATGCATCAGAATACGGAAGAAAAAACTATCGCTACTTCCGGTTCACAGGGACTTTAATAATGGATGCATGTGCTTTTTGGATGCTTCATCATCTAATAAGATGCACATATATTATAAATCATCACGGTCTCTTTTTATAGGTCAAATGCATTTGGGACGGTATGAAATTGTGTAAATTGAGAGAATTTCAACTAGTGGTTGAACTATTGCTTTAACTTCTCTTTAAAATACACAAATACACAAACGTTTCAGGCATGCTTGATAAAACCCTTTTTTCATAATATTAAGTGTCTTCCTTTTATGTATTAGATATATAATTGGCTAAATTCATGACATTTGTACAACAAAGACATATAACCAAGAAGCATAAGGTTATTTTAGTTGGAGTTGCTTTGCCCAACCAAGTTCTAAAAGGCCCCCACAGCCACAGAAACTAGAAAACGTTCTCCAGTGTTCTCCACACTGAATCAGTTGCTTCCCTTCCTGTTTATATACTGTATTTTTATTCTCGTCTATGTTGTTCAGTGCTCATCCATGCTGACTGTACAGCGCATCACTCCATCACGGAAGCTCTCACTCATATCTCTGAATGGCTCTTGTGGGGGAGCTTTTGAATCATGATGGCTCTTTTCACGTAGATTCATCAGCAGCACTAAACAATTCATACAGACCCATGTGACAGCTCCTTATCTACAGAAACCCTGTCTAGCACTGCACTCATAACCCTCTCTTTACGCAGCTTTGCATTATGGATAAAAGCCATTGATTGTTGCCATGGACACCGTGTATATAGACAAAAGAATGCAACATGAAACAACTTCTGTCTCACCTCAAAGAAATGGGATTCAATATCTATATAACCATTTATAAAAGTAATATGGGCCGTATGAGTGCAGATATGTTAAATGTCTCTTGTATGTCTTTTGGGAAGAGAGTTTGACTCACCAGTTTATAATCCTTGGTGGAGAGTTTAGTGAACCACTGGTTGTATTCCAGAACTGCGATTATCGCCACCAAATCCCTGCACACATCCAGGCGTAAGATAAATCATTCACTTCCACTCTGAAGTAATTTAAATCTTGGGTTTACCCTCTTTAATTCAGATCAAGTCATTTCACTAACGTTGATATAATCCTTATCCAGATTTACATAATAAATTGTACCCACACAAATCAGGGATTAAACAATCTGAATTTTTTAGATATTTGAAAAGTTAAAAATAAAAAATATATTTTGGAACTTATAAAGCACACAAACAAATAGTATAAAAAAATAGTAACTGCAAGGCCTAAATCGTTTTAGCAAGGTTTAAACTTGCTGCTGATCAGATTGTTTCAAAATGGCTTATTTATACATCTACAGATACATGTATGTTACCTGTTCTCTAAGTGACTGAAGTCCTGTAGGTTCAGATCTCGTGTGTCCTGTGTCAGATAGATTGTGTCCACATCCTGATTGGTGAGAGGCAAAAATTTACCTTGTTACTGAAGTACTAAGAAATACACATTTTCTGGCTAAAATGAAACAAATCCTGGGTCCAATTGAAGAGTTAAATACCATTTTTGTAAATGTTCAAAAATCATGTTTGTGTATTATGTAATCATGTTTTTTAGCTGTATTTGCCTAGTTATTATTACTTATTCAAAATCAACCAACTTTAGTTAGATTGATATAAATTGGAATCCACAATAAATACTGATTTTTCATTTATTTTTAAAGAGCAGGTTTAAAGGTTTTTGTAAGTGTCCTAATGTTGTATTTTGAGTCCCCAACAACATGTTCAAATGCATCAAAGGTAAAAAAAAAACGGTGCTATTTTCTCAAAATATGCATTTAGTATCTATCCATTTCTCGAAGATCCCTAAACGAATCCTCAGGAGCTGTTCAAATTTTCCGCTTCTCTAAACTTCTCTCTAATGGAGTCCAGTGTGTTACGATTGACCAGCTGGCCCAATCAGTTGTGATTGGTCTTTCTTCATACACTGCGTGTCAGAAACGAAACGCCCATTATCACAGTTCTTATCTCAGGAAGGCTTTTGTAAACAAAAAACGTGTAAGTGTATAAAAATGGAATCAGTATTACCATATCACAAGTACTCCATCTATCTTCATAAACCATTCAGACTATTTATTCTATTTATATTTTATCATCATAGCTGTGGGAGAACAACAACGGCTCTATCCAAAAGTAGATCATTCCTTTGATTAAACAGAGGGGAATAACTGAGCAAGTTAGAGAGAGCTTCCAAAGATAATGCATGCACCTTTACATAATAGAATTATATAGTGCTGCAGTCCGATTTAAAAATATTGACAAGCAAACCGCTTTGTTTGAAGGGGATCGTGACCAAAGCTAAACTGTGCACACTTGACAAAAACATAATGTGAGCCATGTTAGCAAAGTGAGGGATACAGTTTGTACAATCCTATGACAAGTAGAACGACAACAGTCTACCGCCACATTATTAGGTAAGAGTTGGATTATTAAAACTGTAACACTGTTTTACATTGTTTAACTGGAAACTACAGCTGTACTACATAAACAACGCGGATAAGCACAATCACTTTATATTATCAATTCAACATGTAAACATAACGTATTTATCCCATTACTTACAGACGCTTGTCGGTCCAAATAGTTGCTATTGACTTGTCTTTCAGCCTCAAGTGGCTGGCAATTCCCGCGTTGAACTCGCCAAGATTTGAGAAGCAATCGTCAGTAAAATGACGAGCACATAACACAAGGTTGGAAATGTACTGCGTTGCTATCGTGGATTTTTTTTTATTTTACCAATGATCCTTACACATCGTCATCCTTTGGCAGCGGAAACAAAGTACATTTGCGTTCGAGGCACAAAACACAGCGACTCATCGACATGTTGTATACGCAATACTACCTGAAGTGCTAGTGGGCAGGTCAGAGTGTTCCTGTTTCGCGGGAAGGCGGGGATTGTGCTAATGCGCTACACTGTGACGTATCGATGTTACACTCAAAAGATTCGAAAGCCTAGCGATTTGTTTGGGCGGTTCGGAGTCGACTCCTTACTTTGGAAGCCAATATCTGAAATTTTCATGGACTTTTTGGACTAACAACTTTGCAGATTGTTAAAATTGAAAGAAAGCTATGATACACACTGCGATGCTGGTAATTTTATTGGATTCATGAAACCTGCTCTTTAATAGTTATCTGTTGCAAATTAACTCTTCAAATATTGATTTATTGTTTTCAATAAGATTTAGCTCCATTGAAGAATGGAAGGGCTTTTTGCAACAAGTTATTTTGGGCATAAATGCCAAATCAGATGATTCAAGGGTAAAGCGGAAAGCAGAAGGTGTGTTTATCTCTAAAAGTGGTCTCTCGAGGAATTCAAGCTGGCCAGAGGGAATCCTGAATCAAATGCATTAGAGAACAGATCAATAGTGCTTAAAAAAGAAGTGTGTGTGTGTGTGTGTGTACTGACCCACTGAACCTCTTCTCGGTATGGAAGGCCTAACCAGTCACACACGCACCTGTACTGCTGTGAGAACCCCCCTGGAGAAACCAAGATCTGTATGAAACTCACGTCAATCTTATTCAGAAGCAGATACACAAAGAGATGTTCCATGTCACAATGCATGATGGGATTTTACCACAGGGTCCAGGTTCAGATCCACTCTGACTCTCCCAGAGCACCTGCAAAGTGCTGATCCTCTCAGGAGGCTCCATGGACAACCTCTTCATCACCTTCCTGCAGAGATCAGAGAATAAGAGCGCAAAAAAAGACTCAACAGGACACTCCAACATATCAGAAGCAATGTCAATCTTTGTGTATTCATTAATTTGAATGTTCTTTGATGTTCCGTATGCTATGGTGCCATTGCATATACATGGTTATCTAGGATAATTAATCATCATAATTCACGTCCTATACTGCACGTTTGCATGTTTCAGTTGTGTGTTCATTCAGTGTTGTTTGTAAAGATGTCAAAAATACTCACAGAGGAGACAGACCAGGCCAGATTCTCTGTAGGCAGCTGCCAATGTGAGCCACCATCTCATTCACCTCATCTGTAGATGCCATCTTAAGAGATATCTGACCCCGCTCATACTCCACTGCAAACTGACACACAACATCAACACCACAACACAGTTCAACAGTCAATGTCTACAGGCATTTACATGGATGCATTTGGCAAATAAATACGAATTTGGCATTATCCTGTACTCTATTTGCTATTTGTTCTTGTTATTTACAGTTTCGGAAATGTCTTTTTTTATTATTTAATTTACTTTTAAGTGAAAAAAACTGTTTTGTTTCATGTTAATTTTAGCATTTGTACTAAAATTTTATACATTTTTCATTCAAAAGTTGTATCTGTTCACATGAGTTAATGCACAGTGAATAGCTTTAACAATTGTATTGACACTAACGAGGATCTTTAAATAAACCCTCAAAACATATATTGCTCATAGTACATTATGTTAGTTTATGTATTTACTTACTTAACTATTCTTTTTAATTAACCTTTGTACAGTGTTACCAAATTTTCTTATATATATATTTTATTTTAATTGTATGTACAGTATATATATATATATATATATATATATCTTTTTTTTTTTAATTCATTGCACAGGGTCAGTGCATTTTGACACATCTGTTAGTTCCATGAACAGTGATCTATTACCTGTGTGGGCTTGCTACATGTGATGCCTTGAATCTCCAAATAATTGAAAGTCTGCTCCACCTAAAACAGAGAAACACTACGAATACATCATGACCTCACACATTAAATGAATTTGTTTTTTGTCCAAGCTCAAAATTTTAGCCTAAAATAGCAGCATTACATCCCAGAGAGTAAAATATGAATCGGTTCTACCACCATTACGATAGCACATATTTCCAAATATAAACAAATAACAAGACCTGATTTTACAGATATGAACTAAAGTCTAAAACTGGAAAGGCCGGTTTCTAAAGACTTCATTGATCATTAATAATTAACTTTTAAATAGTTAATATTCACACACACGTCCCCAGAGGGGACTGCTGGAACATACAAAAGCCCCCACACAAACCGCAGTCACACACACCTTTTGCACACAACCACACGTCATAATGATTCTGAAGGGCTTGTCAAAGTGTGTGTTTCCCTAAATTGCCACATACACTGCATGACTGGCTCCCTTGAGTTACGGTTCAACAGATTCAGCATCAGGATAAAGGTCTTTCTTCCACTCTGCACTAGCACACACAACACACACTCGCTCAAGGGCTGACACTTACATGACAAAGAGTGACAGGCCACTCTTCCAACATGACCACTGAACGCACACACACCAACACACATAAACTCCAACTTTAGTATTTTGATTGAGACTACTGATACGTAAGGGATAATGTACAGGGAGCCAGTTGTCATCGCAGAAATAAGCCCCGACAGTGTGATCACGCGAAGCGGAGGGTCTTGTATCTAACTGGAGGGGCTTATTTCAAGATAACAGTCGGCTGCTTGTTCGTTATCCTGGTTACTGCACAGCTACCTGCCACATGAGAAAAAAAATACATGAAATTTAAATATTTTATTAGCAAATTTTTACCGAATGTAGACCTTCCATGCGGAAAAGCTGTTGATTTTCGGAATTAAGGTAAGAACGACGTTAAATGGCGTATATGTTTAATCATTTGTATATACAATGTCATACATTTTATCAAGTCTATGACATACTGTGTGTTTATATTTAATTTGTCAAAAAAAACCTGTCAAAAAGATTTGCTGCACCCGTGTTACCATGTGTTTTGAGTAGCTTTGAGAGGTTGTTATCTGGGAATAACGAACCTGCAAATGTTGAGACTGGCCAATCAGAATAAGCATTCCAACGAGCCGTGTTATAAAGTGGAATAAAATCCACAAACAGTGCTGAAATAATTTTTTTAAAAGAAAACCTTCAGTTGGGGTTGTGTGCAACTCGGAGCCAGTTAAACCAAAACATACAAAATGTATGTGCTTCAGCAATATCAACCTTCACTAAAGAAGAGAGACCATCCCACTGAGTGTGATTACATGCACTTTAAAATAACATACAATCATTTTGATTTGATTTAAATTTGTCCAAATGATTGATTTAAATACCATCCGTCCTAAATAGTAAATAGTGTTCGAAAATAGAATTAGTAAGTCCCAAATCAAAGTATGTTGAAAAAAGTATTCCAAAGATTCCCAGATAGTCTACTACTTCCGGTAGAAATGCGAATTGCAGAATGATGCACACTCTAACGGCTGATATTACCCACAACTCATCGCGAGTATGCGGAATTTAGTGACGCTACACATCATTAAAAAAAATCTAATATCTGATGCTTCACTAAATCAATAAATATAACTAAAGTGTTAACATTACATATACAAGTAGGCAAATTGGGACGCAGCATTTGTCTGACTGAAAGAGTACAAAGTTTTTTTTTGCGAAGATTAACAGACCAGATAACGCAATTCCATGCAAAAGTCAACTTACCATTAAAAAAAATAAAGTTCAGCTCAGATGTCAATATTTGGTGGTTTAAATGACCATGTAAAGTCTCAGTTTTCATGATTTTCAATTCCGCGTTCAGAATTGTCCCATCCATAAAGTTCCAAAGAAGTCATAAAGGGCACATAAAATTATAATGGGCACATAAACGCATAAAGACCCATCACTTCCTTATTTGATGGATATTATTGTTTTTGCTTTGTGCATTTCAATTTACAGAAATACAACATCCTCAAGGACTTTCTTAAATGTCCTTTCACTGTTATTTTTCTGATGTCTACTCTTTCAACAAGGATAAGCAAAATATAAACAGATGGTTCAACATTTTGATATAATTTATATGTATTTGACGTTTTGACTGAAAATTACACATCCATAAAGCTGGCATTGGCCATTTATAGCTCATAGTCGTTCAACAACCTACAATTGGACGGCAAATTGTGCTCATGCTCTTAGAGACAGATGCCTGCTCTGAAACTCACAGGTAAGGGGAGATGAAAGTATATGTGTAAATGTTCAATTACCCACAGTCTCATTTATACTTGGAAAAAGAGATGAGAGGCTCATATCCTGAGCAAAAACACACAGCCCCGTATACAGTATTGCCAAATAAACTAACACACCCATTTAGACACTTCGCTGTGGTTACAAAACATATCCGCAAGAGATCTAGAAGGTAAATTAGTTATAAATAATTTCACAAATGACAGCTGTAAGTGTGAGAATTGAGGAAATAAATTATTTAAAAAAATCCCATGTTTTCTCTTTTTACTGTAACTGAACTATCAGTCACTTTCATACACTGATAAATGTTCAGTAACCTTCCCCCTAATAAAAACATTACCATGATTCTGACACATATACATAAACATTATCTTCACAATGGCTTCAGTTGTTTAATGATAAAAGGAAGTAAATAATGTAAGAGGAACCTCTGTCTTCTCTTTCAATACAGTCCAGATGTTGTTGAATTTTAATAAGACCAGAATATTAGGATGGTCCCTTTTTACTGGGCCAGTAAGTGTCCTCTAATCATAGCAACCAACTTAAGACCCTAGCAACAGCAGTTCCTTAACTCATTCCCCGCCAGCCTTTTTTCTTTTTTAAGTTGCCAGCCAACACCAGCGTTTTTGAACATTTTTACCCAACTTTAATGGCTCACAGTAAATTTTCGATAAAGAATATATGGACAAACATGAAATGAAAGAAACAGAGTCTCAGCTTTTAAACAAAAGAAACCGTATTCTTCTATCTTCATTTGATCATTTTTTATCACTCCGTAGATGTGGGTAGGTTTCTTCAAAAATGCATCACTTTGATTAAACAGCTGTGATAATTAACGTTTTTTGTCATAGATTCCGCCCAGATTCCACTCAGACAAATCATTAAAAACCGCTAAAACATATACGTTCTAGGTTCTGGGACTCTGTACTTTTTCCCAAAAGTGTGTAATAGCACCACCTGCTGTAAAACAGTACACACACTGATTGCCGTAATAACTCGTCTTTGGCGGAAAACCATTTTTTTTTTAAATGACGAGATAACTCGTCAATGGTGGTGAAAGAGTTAAAAGAAGCCCTGCAATGATGTGTCATGCATTCTGACTTCTTTACAATGTTAAACGTGCTGTCTTCTCATGCTTATCATGGTCAACTTGTCAAAAAACGAGTTGGGCATATTGTGTAGTATTTCAACAACTTTTCTTAGTCATTATTGGACAATTCTCCCGGAAATTGACCACAGGAGAGCAGGAGCATGCACAGACGTCACTTTCACTTGTAAGCAGGATAGAGAGATAGCATATGTTCGCGAAGTTAGGGTGTTCGTTTGTTCGCTGTTCTATTTGTGTAATGAATGTTTATTAATTGTGGATATAATGCTGGATTTGGAGATCATTTGAAATTGATATATGGAGCCGTCCCAGCGTTTAAAGATGCCTGACATGCGGTGAGTGAAACTGATGTCTGTGTTTTGTTGACAATGGCTGCGCACGTGCTTTGGTTCAGCCTACCCCGCCCCCCTGCACACGTCATATGTTTTCGGTAACAATCTTAAAGCTGTATTTATCTTTTATAAATGTGATCAAACTAAATACTCTTTGAGGATACGAAGTATGCAATACTACTCTTTAGGTACTCAAGATCAATATGAGATTGGCAGAAACCTGTGTGTTACGCCCGCTTTAAGAAAATTTACTATTTTTCGATTAATTTAATGTGTTCACAGTGTGAATTGCATACTATTTAGATTACCATTGTTTTACTAGAAATATCATAATTGGACTATAATCAATATAGTGAGACCTTTTTAAATATATGGTTACTATATGTTTCTACAAATAAAACAAAAAAAACTATGGATAAAATAGTTAAACCATTGTTAATTGAGGGATGCAAGGTGCTGATAACAATTTATTCAGTTTAAATCTCTCAAGATTTATATGTGCAAAATACATGGAAAGATGAGGGCAATTAATTCATTTAATTAACCAACTTTAATTGACTCTGTGAAACAGGTTTTTATCACAATGATCTCAATAAGCCTCCCGCTGACACTAAATGAAGCTCAAGATCTAATCTCAACTCATTCAAATTAGGGTGAAGTGTCAAGAGTTACTTTAGGGCCAATTTATGCGACAACCTTATCAACTTAAAACTTAATTTTTCTTATGCATTTTGCCAAAACAACAACATTTTGGGGGACTGAAAACCCCCAAATTTGAAAACATTCAAGTTTTTAACGTGCAAGACACCGTTGTCATATCTGTGTAGACTGTGAAAATGCAAAACTGGGATGTCAAGCGTATGCAGATTGCGTATTCTGTCTTAAGGCATGAACAAGAACACTCAAAACAACAATGGATGGCCTACAGGACTGTGTGTTTCTGCAACTGTTTAACGTTTCTAAAGCAAAAAGTAGATTACATTATTTACGCTTGCCAAATTCTAAACACACAAAAGGTATTAAAAAGCACTTTTGGGATAAACCTGGATGCGCATGTACACAGCCTCACAGTGTTTCTTTACAAAGTGAAATCACAGACTGGTCTGTCATGCATAATAAACTGTTTTTACTCGTTTTCCCAGATCCATTTAAACGCAGATTGTTTTGACAACATTGTCGTATGTATGTTAAACTTTTTTTAAATGACAAACGCTTCCGTTATCTACTCCACCTTTCTCGGGTATGCATACTCTTGGTCTACATATCAGGAGGAACTAGGGATGGGCATTTTTGACCATATTTAATTTAGAGTACTGGAAATGTTTGAAAAACGAGTACTCCTTTAATCGGGGTGGGGCTTGAGCGGGGGCCGGGACATGTGCCACATGTCAATAATGTAAAGATTTTAGTTACAGCTCTGATACGAAAATGTATGTTGATAGAACTATGACAAGATCGAGAAATAAGTAAATTAACACAATGTTTTTGAAAATACAGTAAACATTTGGCAAAAATATCAGCATTAGCGTCATATTCTCTGCAGTAACATTTCTATCTGTTGGTGTCTGACAGTAAAATGCTATACGACTTGTCTATCTGGTAGTGGTATCACCTAACATTTTGTATTTAAATGTAACCGTGCGTTTCTACTGGGGCGAGCATTTGGCGCTCAAGAGTGTGCACTACGTGGCGCTCTGTTTTCATTCAATGCCTACGGAAGCTGAGCTTCAAGCTCGCAAGTGTGCAGTTCCATTGGAATGGACAAGTGCCCTGCTATGCGAGCAGTGCGACAAAAACCTAGAAACCAAAATAAACAGAGCTCTTATTAGACTGGATGCTGTGCGCTCGCGTGCTTTGTGTAAGATGATAACGAATCGAACTTGTTGTAGACTCACTCGTATGCCAGCTTGGCGCTGCACATCTTGGACTTGACTGCATATTCGTCAAAGCCTCTTAAAAGTGAAACCAGACCTCACTGCATGCTTTTAAGGCCATATTCCATCTGTGTTCAGGTTTTGACTCTCTCTGGGCCGCAACCATCTCTCTATTGTAACCAATCAAATCTCAGGGTCCAAATTGCCAGCATAACCAATCATAAACAAAACAATTGATATAACAATGTTATTTAGACCCACACGGTCATCATTTCCATGACCGATGACAAGCACTCATGTTCTCTAGCCCATCACTAAGAGGATAAATGACCCAATAGTAGATGGAGCTACACGATTAATTGTTAAACGATTGCGATCTAGATTCAAACACCCACACGCTCTAATAAATGAAAATCAACTATTCTCGTGTGTCTATTAGACCTCAGACTAAAATCCTAATGCTCTAATCTGTGTTGGTGCTGGTGCTGCTGCGGACAAATCTGAATCCTCACTTATATCTGTCATTACGGTAAAAACATGTCATGAAAGAGTGTGGCACTTATCGCTGTATTTACGGTTATAGGGAAGCTAAGCTATAAGAGCTTTTCATCAAGTTGCCCAGCATTTTATGTTAACTGCATCTAGGTAAATACTGTTGGGATACTGTATTACAGTTGTCTCTTTCTTTAAATACCTCTTCAAGCCATCTGCAGATGTCAGGCAAATGTATACATGTTTTAAAGATCTTTAATTGCAAGCGTCCTCTTATGAATTTGTTTGACTGTAGAAATATTTCATACATATACAAGTTACTTCAATGGATTAATAATTTTAAGGACGTTTAAGGACACCAAGAATTCCCTTGTTAACCATGAAATATTTAATAATTTTGAAGTTAAGTCCCAAATATTACCTTACCTTATTAAACTTTTTATACCTATTTTTTCTCAGAACATCTAGGAAATGATGTATTAATTTAAGCCATCATTCAGAATTGTAACCCTGATAGAACACATTCATCTGGTTTACGTCTATTTGACGTTTTTATTTACATCTGCAAGACATCTAAAATACATAGTTTGCTCATCTGCAATACGTCTAGAAGATGTCTGTAAGATGTTTATGATTTAGATTGGATGAAAAGCTGATCTTTCTAAGATGATTAGCAGATGTTTTTACGCAGCAGATTTCCAGATCTTTAGTAGGCGTATTACAGATGATCAGACGTCTCTGAGACGTATTGCAGATAAGCAATCTATGTATTGATGTCCGAGATGTCTTGCAGTTGTAAATGCAGACATCAACTAGACGTAAGACAGATAGATTGTGCTATCTGCGTAGAAAATCGTGATCTATATTTGTAACCAAAAAATTGTGATTCTTAATTTATCCAGAGTTATGCAGCTCTAATAGTAGGTAACTAACAGATAGAAGAGTAAAAATAGATATTTCCGAGGTAATTATTTTTTTCTTCAAACTACTTTTATGCATACATGGGTTCATGGCAAATCATAAATCAAAAGCCATATTCAAGACATTCACAGCTGCATCACATTCTACAGACACACCCCACAGACAATTGCCACACTGATGGCACTGTCGTTGCGAGCAGATCTATTTCATGCTAGTGAACACATACCAGGTTTTACTACTGTACTTACCAGTACAAAGTTTTCCTAAAAGACTTAAATATTGTATGCATTGAATTATAAATGTCTTCGATCAGAAATGTCAATTATGTATGTCTAGATTCTGCTATGTTCTCCTGTGAACAAAATGAGTTGCAGTAGCAGCCAATAGAAAGCGTGTTCACAGTTAAATCCTATAAAAGAGCACAAAACATAAACCGAGGTGTCTTTGCATATTCATTGTACCAGGACTTCTTCACTCGGGTGTTTACATTAAAACGCAAAGTAACCGGAGCACTAGGTGTTCATAAGGCACAATATGATCACAAGCATTATGTGAAGTGCTCTCAATACCATGAAAAATGCAACCAAATGGGAGCATCACGAGTCCCTTGTGTGCTTAAAGATTACATATAAAACACAGCACCGCCTCTCCACTTTGCACATGTACACTAGATCTGTTTAATTCAATTGTAGCCTTTTGAAGCACTCCAGGTGTGCTGCATGCTTAAAAAAACTTTATGTGAAGAGTTTTCTCTCTTCAAAACATAACCTGCATTGTTTTCCTTCCAAACATATTGAAAATACTTTGAAAGTGAATCTGAAGGCATTAGTCGGACAGACTAATAGAACCACTGAACCTACAATGTGAGTTCATAGTGTGTAAGTGTAATATAATTAGCTCAGAATAGAAACCATTTTATTGTTTAACATTGTGTGCGTGTGTGTACGGTACATGTCATGTTTATGCACAATGCAGTGCCTTTGGCAGCTGCGTGAACCCAGGCATTGCCCAAGTTGATTTACTTAAGCTGTTCAGTAATCTATCTGATCCATTTACCACTAATAGGAAGCCTTAGTCTGTGGCATTATGGGATGTCACAACATGATTAACTGATCCTCTTCACTTTCAGCTCTGGCTACAGTGAGAGTCAGTGGAGAGCAGGCCATCAGCGAAAATAACTCCTCGTAATCTTCTGAAGCCCAGAGCAGAAATGGACGGTAACTATTTATTTAAAGGTGGGATGGAGGTGTGTGATGCGTTTTAGTTTTCAGTCCTAACACAACTCAACCCAGATCAAATTTTACAGAGAGAATTTGATTTTGACAAAGACACATTGGGAAATAACTGCTGAGCCTCATCATTAATCTCCTTACCTTGGTGGGGATTCGTGCACTGAGAAGATAACCCCGATGAGATGCCAATGCCTGCAGATGAGACAGAGAAAAATATAAATTTCAAGTTTTTGCACATGGACCTCATTTACCTTTCATAAGCGGGGAAAATCCACATATAGGTCAGGGTGGACAGCACCGATCCACAAAATCAAAGCATTCAAATGGAGACCTCTGGTTGAATTGACACAGAAGGGCACTTTAAAATATTTCAATGCTTATTTATTTGAAAACACATCGATACACCCTCAGGAAAGCCGAAACCCTATGAAACAACAGCCTTGTGTGGATGGCTGCTCTCCAGGGAAACCGTAGGTTCAGGTATGTTAAGCTATTGTGGTTTTGGGTGGAGGGAAACACAGTGGATGCCTGTGTGTATGAACGAGGGATAGTATTAGGAATGCTTTGATTTTGAGATAGAAGAACACTCAACCTTGGAGCTGACACCATTGCATTAAACACAAATCAATTTCAGGTGACATTGGATTGTAATAATGATTACATCCTTAAAAAGAAGTGCATCAAAGGTGACTGGATTCAAATGGTTTTCTCCCGGAAATCAGATGTTTCTTTGACAGCTGATTTCTACATTGACCTTATCATTTATCTTCTCCACTCACTACTGAGCAATCGATGCTTCAGGTGAAACTGACAAGTAGGAAAAACTATCCTGTTCAAACAGGACTAATTGAATCTATAAAGGTCCAGAAAATTTAAAACTGATGATTGAAAAATGCTAGAGCAGTGATGTCATCATAATCAATGTCATCTTATCACACTCTTTGAAACAGGAAGTGATGTTATCTTTTCTGAAGGACCAAAAAAAGACGGCGCTGTTAGCAGTTATCTTGATTCAGGGTGGCCATACGAATCCAGGTGCTTGACCAAAGACGTTTCAGACACTCGTGAGTAGACGCCTAGAATTAACCTAATTTTTTTTATATTTGACCTAACAATGGGTTAAAACAACCCAGCATTTTGGGCTGGAACAACCCAGTTATTTATAACCCACTGGTTGAGGTTGACCCAAAACTATGTTGAAGAAACCCAGCATTTTTTTAACACAAAGAGAGATATTTGGAAGAATTTCAGTAACCAAACAGATCTCATCCCCCATTGACTCCCATAGTATTTATTTCCCCTACCATGGCAGGAAATTGGGGATGAGATCTGTTTGATTACTGGCATTCTTCCAAATATCTTCCTTTGTGTTCAGCAGAACAAAGATATTTATACAGGTTTGGAGCAACCTGAGGGTAAGTAAATGATGAGAGAATTTTCATCTCATGGTGAACTATCCCTTTATAGTAAAAAAAATGCAGAAAGATCTGTGCTCAAAGTCCTAACAAAGTTCTTACCCTATGGGAAGGTATGAGGCAATGAGTTTCAGAAATAATAATGCTTGCCATAAAGACGCTCAACAAATAAATACATGAAATTGTTATAGACCACTGTGAACATAAAAAACAAAGTGTTGACACATTCTTGATCCAGTAGAACACTGAATAAGAAACTACAGCCTGACTCCAGAGAGATGCTCAGAATTTGAAAAGAAGTAAAAGAGACACAGAAAGTAGAGCAACATGAAATGAAAGCACAGGAAGAAAGAGACGAAAGTATTGAGACTGGCACGCAGTTATGCGTTAGCCTCTGGAGACACATAGCCGAGAGGCAATGAGATCAGCTTCATTTCACAGACAGAACAGGATATTACACATGCATAACTCACACCTCTATTACATCACAGACACATCGAACTGAAACAGATCATTCTTTACAGGAAATATTATCACCGTTTCTAACAATCTGAAAACGTGTTTGATGAGAGGCTGATTGACAGACATTAGGACTTGCTGCGGCCAAACTTGTACACCTCCTGTTTGTGTGTGTGTGTGTGTGTGTTTCTTTTCATCGCTGTGGCAAATCAACTCTCAGCATCTCCAGATGGCAGCACCAAAGCATGCAGTAATGATGGACACACCCTTACTAACAACAGACACACACACACGCACTCCCATAATCTATGTTAATTTCTATTCACTCACACAATACAAAAGTGATATGTGGCTTCCTTATTTTATGTTTATTTAAGACCATAATTTAAATAAAGGCCAATAAAATGGGAAATGTTATCATGCATCATTTGACTTTTGAAACTGGAAAAATACATCTTTCACACGTATGAACTTTGTGGTTCCTAAAAGAGTTTAAACACTGTTTTATTAGACCTAACACAGCTGTGGACAAGACAACATTTTAAGAAAAATAAAACCGAAACCGTTACAAAATACATTTTTGACTGTTTTGTGATTATGAAGTAAACTAAATTGGTAGAACATCTGTGACTATGACACATACAGCATGCTGTTTATTGCCACTAGCACAGAAACTTTTCATTTAACAAACAAACAAGCAATAAATAAGAAGTACAACAATGGTACCAGTAAATACATTTTAAGGGAGGTTCAGGTTAATGTACCACTTATCTTTCCAAATTTACTCCCTTAAGAACAAGGATTGTGTTTTGTTCTTCTTGACCGCATGCATGCATGGCCTCTGATTTTCCTCGCTGTCAAACCTGCATTCTCATCATTACTTTCCTACCCCTCCTCATCCTGTCGCCATGGAGACATTCACCCCATCTCATCCCGGACGAAAAAACTTTTAGGTGGTGGCATTAAAACCCTGCCAAAAACTCAGCCAAGCAGCAGGGTGCTTGTGTAGCCTCACAAAATGACTCGAGACAAGATAAAGAAAAGAAAGAAAGAGAACAAAAGTTGGACACAAGCCCTCTGAAAAGATTTCTAATCCTCCTTTCAGGTTTTTTAAATCAATTCAGAACATATAACATACAATATTTATAACCACCAAACCGAACTTTAAGACTGAAAATACTTTAAACTTCATACTGAAAGACAATATGAGAGCTACCTCTATAAAGTTTTAAAAGGTAGAAACATTTATATATTGTCCTTTCAGTGAATCTGTGGTCATTTTCCAGCACTGGATATATGCCACAATTCAAAAGAAAACAACATCGCAACATATTTTTCATACAAATGATGAGTTTAGAAATCAACCCGTGATGTTTTTAGCCTCCGTTTATCAAACACGACGGGGCAGTTCACCAAACCTGAACTTAAAAGTAAACACAACACAGCAAAAGAATTCTTCTCGTATGCCTACGCGACCATTCTCCCACAGTCAACATGCACATGAGAGGAAGAGAACAGAAGCCAAAATCTGGTGTGACCGCCCCTTCAGACCTCTATTCAACTCAAAGCACTTATCCTTTAAAATGACGGCTTCACAATGAGAGCAGGAAATCACCTGAAATCTCAGCCAAGTGCTTTTCTTAAATCATGCTGTGGAAAGCACAATTTAAAACCTGCTGTTCTGGTGATCTGTTTGCTAGTCTAATAGAGCAGGATCTGTCCTTCTGACCTGCAGTTACTGTGGTCATTCACACACACACACACACACACACACAGATCTCAGACCTGCAGAGAGGTAATGATCATGAACAGGCCTCAATAAATCTTTTAGCATATCCATGCTGTGTGTTACAGTCAGTTTTGTGTACATTCTCTCTATAGTCTGCATTGTAATGTAGGACTGACTACTGCTTGTCATTATGTGCGTGTGTGTGTAGGATTCCCTTTGGCTCTTCACATTAACCTACTTACACAGCCGTACTGTGAGGGGGGGGGGGGGGAGGGAGCAGACTGCGAGACATGACTAATCCTACACATGATGGGAGCCTGGCAGGGTCCTAAAAACCTCCACATCTCACAACAACAATTCTACTATATAATGTTCCATTATGGTTCCCAGGAGACCTTTCCGTCTATTCCACCAAAGAAAGGTTCACTACATGTTTGTCACCATCCGATCAATTTAGCGTTGAGATAATGTGTCATATATTTCATAGTCAATCCTTACCTCAGAATACATAATATTCATGGGTTTAAACAACAGAAAACCTGAAGCATTGCATCCTATCCTCTTGCCATAGTTTCGTGGTGGAACATTTTCATTTTCCTACCACAACGAGCCTTTAAACAGGTCCCACTGTCAGGAGTAAAATAATTTATACAGCATCTGTTCCTATTGCTCCATGTGCATGCGCGAACGAGTGTGAATCTCTCTTTTCAGTCTCATTGGAATCTTTCCTGTCACCGCTGCAGCATTAATAATTCTCATTCATGCTTTCCAGACATTCCAGTAGTACACTACAAGTAGATCAAACCTGTAATAAAAGCCTGACATTTCTTATCACATGATGTAGTAAAGCGCAACAGAGCAAAGTAGGCTTGTCAGCAATTCACGCACAAAGAGATGTAAGTGCACAATTATGAAGCAGGTATTAAAAAGGACAGCATTACATCTCTCTAGAGGTCCGAGTTTAAGATTACATCAACATGGTGTAACTACAAAAAAGCCCAAATCACAGCCTTTATTGAATCTGTCTGCATTAATGAAACTTGATGGTTTTTAAATGACATATGCAATAACATTTCATCTGATACAAATAAAACAAGGGATGTGAAGAGCAGAATAACAGTCAGCTTAATATGTACAGTGCTATTTTACTATTCTAGGTCACATCTACAAAAACATTTGAACGAATGAAATGTCCCACTGTGAACAAATGAATCGCTGTCTCGGAGTTAATGGTTTGAATAGATTTAAGATGGAAATGATTGAATGCTGAAAATAATAGTCCTATCATTTAGCCATCCTTTCACATCAATAAATATCCTGTCTATGCTGATTAAACTCAATGCAAAAGTCGTTAAAACCCCTGTGATATTCTAACAACACATTTAAATTGTGATGTTTTGTCAGTTGTCAGTTCCAAGAGGTTAATATTCCAATAGAACAGTTTAATAGAATAAGATACACTACCACTAATTGCTTGTCTTTCCAGTCATATTCCGGGAAAAAACAGGTTATGTACTACAAGCCCCATGTCTGTGGAGAAAATTGGCCTGTCCCAATCAATTCACCCGAAGCGAAGGCGGGAAACCTGCTGACTGAGCAGCTGATGTACAAGACACTGCGGCAGTCCTCTACAGCCGTTTATCAGTACAGAGAATCATGGGAGGAACCGCTATCTACATGCGTTATCTTTTCACATTCCCACATGTGCTGATAAGGTCTGTTGATGGAAGGTCGCAAACATTTAGCTCAATGTTTCACATTAAGAATGGCCACTATATTATGCAGCGAGAATATGCACCTTCTAGAGTCCCAGAGGGTCTAGGTAATAATGTTTAAAAATATGCATTGTTTAACATTAATAAGTATCTTCACGGTCATGGCTAAAAGTGAATGAATTGAACATCCTACCTTTCTTATAATAATCAATAATGGATTTAAAAAGAATTTAAATAGGCTTCGCAAAAATAAATCAGATGAGCAAAGCTTTTTGAGTCAAGTCTCAGAAGAACGGTTTGAGTATTACATATTAAATTGTAGTCAGTATTTGCTTTATTTTGCTAAATTTATACTATGATAGCTAAATAATTCCAATAAATACCTTTAAAGTTTAGTGTTTTATCCATTTTGTACCATACACCTTTTGATGGTTAAATCAAACCTGATGGGGGCGTTAAAAGCAAATATTGCCATCTGATCTCTGTCCTTTAGTTGAACAGTGACTGCTTTGTTGATCAGCAAACTAGAAGTGCACATAAGGGGAAGCCAATCCCTACTGTACTGAGACCAGTCCAATGATTCCTTTCGCAATGGCTATGGCTGGGAGATGAAAAAGTAACATTGGCCTAAAGACTTATAAAGGTCTAATTCTCCCAGGGATGTGCATGACAACATTATGTCACATGATGTAGATGTGTTTAACTAAAGTAATTAAAATGCTAAGAAAATGTATGAAGAAGAATAATAACTTGCAATAGACATAACATGGATAAATCTGTACTGTACAATTACTCGACCACCATCCCCCCCTCCCTATTCTATTAACATTTTCTCGATCTTAAAACTAGATTTTGAAGATTGAAGGCAAGTTTGGCAATAAGATAAAACCATTGACTTTTTATCTGTTTTTATGAAGAAGACGGAGCAAGAACGTATCTGATACGTAGGCAGGCTGTTGGGCGGTGCCGTTTCCTGAACAGCTAGAGTTGTTGGTTGCAGGCCCAATAAGGTCAGTGACAGTTCTTTGAAAGCAAACGCTGAATCCAATCTGATCGTTGGAGACGTTAACATGAATCACACAAACCTCCCAGAACATTCAGCACTGATAAAACAGCAAAGCGACTCTAACTGTCTTGAAGCAGATTATAATTTAGTTTAACATGATTTCCTGTCCATTTCCTGACCTTAGTCCCGATGAGGATTAAATAATAACAACACGGGGACAATCAAACAAACAGAGGAGAAATATAAACACAGAACACTTTTCAATGTAAAACTCACCACCACAATGCTGAGTGGTTGCCAGAACATTGCTATAAGGTCCTAAGATGTTTTAGGCAATTTTCAAAGTCAATTTTAGAAAGTCGTGCCACTCTGTGACCATGTTTACAACGTCTCCAAGCAGCTTTTTTATGCATAGCAAGCTCAGAGTCCTATCTATTAGAATAAGGGAGGAAAGTTATTTCTAAAATCACTAACAAAAATCACACTTAAAGGGATAGTTCGCCCAAAAAGGGAGATCCTGTCAATATTTACTCACCCTCTCGTCATTTCAAATCTGTTGACTTTCTGCAGAACACAAAGAAGATATTTTGAAGAATGGTCATTGACGGGCACCCATTTACTTGCATTGTTTCTGTGTCCGTCCTTAAAAATGTAAGTGAATGGGCACCGCCATTGCATTTTTCAAAATTCTTACATGATCATTTTACTCAAATTCCTTGCATGATATTTGGTTAAATTTGCCTAATAAAATCAATATAAATGTTTGAGATGAATGTAAAAAAACAGTGTATTAATACAAAGAAGGTCTTCATAAACCACATAAATAAACTGGTACACGAAAACAACACCAGATATACCACAAGATATGGTGCCGATATATTTATTCATGTCTAAAGACCACCTATTATTTAATATAATTGGCATAAGAAATATGTTAAGGAATAGACTTTGAACTTGAGCTTGTGGGTACAGAATGTAAACACCTTTTTGAGATTACAAATATTCTCTTGGTGCTTTTTAGTTCATTGCTACACAAATGAGTTTTGTGAGTGAGAGTTGCTATGAGGTTTCTATGCCGCACAAACGAAAAGTAGTACAAGTTTGAACTTCAGTTCAAAACTTTAATAAGCATGACATGGAATGAAAATACAGCAGGGGTACAGTACACAAACAGATACCAAAAGGCATGTGACAACATGCGTTAGTCCCCGCAAAATGGCGATTGGAGTGAAAGAGTCATAATTATCATTCAGCGAGCCCATAACAGTTCAGCTTTGTACGCAAGCACAGACTGCGCATTATAACTGGAAATGTGTGTAGGACTGCCAACGACTGTGATGCTATCATTCTCCACTGTAAACAAGCAGGATTCCCAGGTCCAAAACAATGAGCGAGCTTTGCGTAGAGCTTTTCATCAGCAGACGTGCCCTCCGGACCTCACCCATAACAGTTTCCATTGCAATGCAAACTTCAAACAGGCTACAGTCCACTGAAGTGAAGCAGGCTATGTGATGTGAGGCCTTTTACACAACAGGGCCTGCCCCGCTGATACAAACACATGCTTACACTGCCGCACATTACATGCCAGAGAAACAAAAGCAATAAGAAGAGTTGGCAGCACTTGCTGGTCTTTATGGCAGCTGTTACTCTAAAACATCTGTATGGCCTGTATTAGATGGACTAATGTGAAAAATACAATGTTATAGTCTGATGTAAACTGAAGGACATAAAACACACATTCACTGCTGTGAAGTTCAACTGGAAATTCCACATTGGAAAATTTCCTACTTTGAAAATGTCAAACTGTTTTTGACGATTCCCCGTTCAAGCAGAGCATATTTGCGTGACTGAGAATAGCTACTCGGGGCAGTAACAAAGATGTCCATTAAATGGACTGGCTTGCTTTATAAAGAACTTTGCCTGAGGTACAAAACAATAAAAATACCTACCCAGCTTATATTTAGCCTTTCTTACCACTGATGACCATTCTAGTATCCATTTTCTTCACCTTCATCTCAACGTCCAGCCGATTAAACGTTATGTTTGGATGGCATATTTTAG
Organism: Triplophysa bombifrons; assembly: GCA_029783895.1. Classification (NCBI taxonomy): domain Eukaryota; kingdom Metazoa; phylum Chordata; class Actinopteri; order Cypriniformes; family Nemacheilidae; genus Triplophysa; species Triplophysa bombifrons. The sequence goes on from CM056455.1 coordinate 13,959,572, forward strand.
ACCTTTAGAACTTTATTTGCAAAACATTAAGGCTTAAGCTATTAGAACATGCTGTAGTTGGACTTCATAGTCTGGCACGTCCACAGGGTTGTGTTCAGCAGAGCACAGCTGAAAAAGAGCGGCAATTTCCTGCAAGCAGTCGCGCTGGCAGCTCTCTCTGGCCGTGAGAGACACAGAGCAGGTGTCCGCTTGTGGGCAAAGGCAACCATTCATGAGCAATCTGGGGTTTATCTGGCATTAATAATTCTGTCTTACATGGCCTGATCTGTCTAGCTTCTCCTGAGTGAGGTCATTATAAGAAATAATCTTCTGACAGGAACAGAGAGGCCCTTTGCATAATGGTTGCAACTGACAAGTAATTGAGATTTTATTTAGGTAAAGTTAAGTCTAGGAGACATCCCCAAAGTCAGAAATAAAATTGCAGTCAATGGGCACATTAGTTCCAGTGAGGCTTTTTGGTATATTTGAATAAACCGCATTTAGTTATATGCTGTAGTTTGCCTTTGACAATTTTTTTAAAAGGTTTCAAGTTTTGTCTATATTGTAGTATACACCTCATATTTTCATGGTTTAATTTATCCTGAGGGGGCTTTAAAAGCGGACACTTGTCGCCATGGAGCCGCTTTTAGGAATTATGTGCTTTAGAAACTCTTAGAACGGCAGACCCCATATACTGCCATTATATGAAGCAGATAGGGCTGCGGATTTACCAAACAATCTTCTATGGTTCTACTTGTCACTAAATGTCACTTAATTTCGGATGGCCTGAGGGGGGAGTAAATAAACGGAAAATTTGAGTTTTTGGCTGAACTATCCCTTTAATGTTGAAATTCGGTAATCGCTGCATGCCTACATGACTGTATTAAATATAGGTCTTCTGGGCCTAACATAGAGAATGTTAGTAAGGGTAATGTTGGCAAGGTCCTTATGGTGCAATTCTTTTATTTCATAAAAGTTTTTTAGGTCATTTGACCCATTCCATACTATAACTCATAATTCTTATCAACAGTTATGATTAGAGGATACAGAAAAGGGGATACTTATGGCACGTTTCCAAGTCGTTATTTGGCATGTTAAATATTGCAATAAATATTGTACTGTGGACATTATACCGAGGTAATATACAGTAACATTTTTATATTTTTACATCCCTATTTATAATATATTATTCTATATTATTTATATTTATAGTATAAAATAGCATAATATAAATCCATCTTCATTGGTTGCTGTCACATTATAGACACATTTACGCTTTATTAATCAACTACCCGTATACGTAAATGTGCTAAGTGATAGTCAGGCGAGAAATCTGCGATACAGACCGAGACCTTGACATTAGTCTTATCCTAACCCCATGACAGAACAAGCAAAAAAAAGGCTACAGTGGTTACCATGGTGCTGTTTCTTAAAATACATCTAACCTACAAATCTGCTGCTAAAGTCACATTAAGAAAAGGGCCAAGACTTGGAGATTTCTCCTCGATAATCATCTCGCGTTCTAAGTAAAGTTCAGGTTTCTGTAAAGAGTCTTGTGTGTACATATCAAACAGAACAGATGACTCATTGTGTGCGTTAAACATCAGTTTCAGGGCAGCAGGGCACCATGAGACACTTTCCCTGCAGCATAAACCAACATGCTCTACACTTAAAGCCAACTTTACTTTTCTTCTGGCGGTGATGTGGCCAAGATTTTAAAGTTTTAGTATGGTAAACAAGAGGTTGCAGATGCCTGGAACACTGTAAGGGCATGGAGTGAGGGACCAATTTATGGGACCTTTATGGCAGTTGTTCTCCACTCATTCTGCAACAAAACCCATGGAAAAATGGATCATGCCGTTTTCTTCCAGGCAAATGGGATTCTAACCTACAGCTCTTTATTTGGTATAATCGTCATATCTGATGTGTTAAACAGACTGATGAAGATGAGCAGTGTCACACACATTATCCGGAACAGTCCACAATCAATTAAAAGCAACCTTCCATAACCTGCGTAGAGTTTCATAACAAGTCAGCCAGTCTCTGTCTGAATCACATTAATTCTGGCCTGGGCGTCTTTTTTTCTCTATAGGCGCTATATTTTCCACAAAAGGCACATTGAGTAGGAAGCATAAAAGGCGATGAGTGGATCCTTTAAAATTTTAGAAAGTTCCAAAGGGAGAATCTGAGTGTCTGATGATGTTGTGATGCTGTACTCTTATATGAAACGGGAGCAATTATCTGTTGCCGGTTTGGTTTTATAAATATTTTTGGTGACATTAATAAATGGACATGCAAAAATCAATTCATCCCATAATAAAGAATGTAGTTGGCAAGATTCCTGTTTTTGCTACAATATTGTTTACTTTGAAAAATGCCTTGACTGGTTACACTATTTTATAACTGTTTAAAGAAGAAAAATATAGTTCCCTTTCTGTCGGTCTCTCACGTTGTGTCGAACCGACATATGGGGTTTTGTCTTATCAACCTATCATCAATGAATTTGGTGAATGAAATTTGCGTGCCGGACTCTGCCCCCGGATATCCGGGTATAAAACGGAGAGGGCGAGCTACATTCATTCACCTTTTGTTCTTTGGAGCCTTCGATCCTATGATCAACTCATCTCTGATTTTCTATGACTGCTGGATTCTGAACGACGAGGTGGAGTGTACTGTCCCTTCCTGCAGCGACCCCTGGGCGTCTCAGCAGTTCCAGATTTGTCAAGTTTTATCTCTAAAAGAGCTAATTTCTCCAGCGTGGCATGTCCTGCTGTTCTCGTGGGTGCAACACACACATTGAGGAGGGGGACGGACACGATGTCAGCCTCACGCCCTCTGTCCTACTGGCGACCAATGTTCAGGAGAGACACCTCTGGATGAACCTTGCGCAAATGCATGACGCAGAGTAAGTCTCGCAAGGGGGGCTTTTCGCGCAATACTCTAGAGGACTTCTCTCAGCAGTTCCCCTCACGGTAAAGAAGCAGACGGAGGCTATCAAGCATATCCTCCCCCGCCATGACTCGGCCACCACCCGGCTCCGGCAGCCCCCCGGAAGGAGGAGTTGACCAATGCCCCGTCAGCAGCCGCCACAGAAGCAGAAACGGCACTGACGGGAAGACCCAAGGGTCGATCGAGACCACCATCTGGCCCTACCCCAGCCATCCCATCACTGGTCGGTCGATCGAGTCCACATCTGCTGGGCCCCTTCTAGCACCCACTTTCTCACAAAAAGAGTTTCCTCTCTTTCTGGGTGTTTGTCACAGCTGCTGTCACCCTCTACACGACGGTGTTCGGCAACTTGACATTGTCCCTCGCCGTGAGTATAAACAGCAGCCCTCAGCACTCTCAGTTTGACGGTGTAGTGGAGTAGGCGGGGTGAGACTGTGAATCGAGGCCAGTGAGTGAGTGTTAATGAGCCTCAGCAGTACGCACACCGGTCTCGTATCACGGACTCGCCCCGCCTACTCCACTACAGACGGTGTGTTGAGCTGCATCACCGCTGGGCAGGTAAGTCAGCAGAGCCTATCTCCTCCCCGGGGGCCTCCCCACGGTGAGGGATCCGCACTGCCAGCCATCGACCCACCCCCGGGGGATTGATGAAGCAGATTGTATCCTTAGTCCACCTGACTCTACCCCTGGGAGCCTGGAGAGCTTCCCAAACCGCCAGGGTGGCTACGGAATATGATCCTACAAGTTTCTGGACATCCTCTCTACCACAGTCAGAGGCAAGGATGCTCCCTTGCTTAGGGCCGAGGTCGCCACCCTTCTGGTAAATGAATCGATCAAGCCCATCCCTTCAGCCGAGATGTTTAGGGGGTTTTACAGGGGGGCTACATCCAATACTTAGGCTACATCCATTACTTTGCTAGGTCCAACTGCCTCCGCGGGGATCCGGTGTCAGCCCAAGTCTTGCAACAAGTACTTGTTGGTGAAGAATTGGCATTCCATCCATCACTCAGCACCTCCTGTGGGCGGGCTGAGCGGAGTTATCTAGCGTATAGCTCTAACCGGACCTAGTTCTCCAGACGTTGCAACCCCCCCCCCCCAGCAGGGTGGTTCCATCTGATGTATCCTTATGACTGGTTCCCACTTTGGTAACCCATGACCTTCCCAAGGTAGACCTCCACCATGCGGCACTTCCTTCAGTCCGCACATTCCTCGCCTGATGGCGAGACCCTGTTGGTGTCTCAACTTAACTCCTCCTTAAAGTAGGAAGTTGTCTCTGTAGCGCTTCCCCAGTGGCCCTTACAGTGCTGGGTGGCTTCTCGCTGTTAGAGAAACAAGGCCTCCGCCTGTGACGGCTGGTGGCAGGGGCTTCCCACCTTACCAAATGCTCTGGGACCTCCTACCCATCCACTGGACGCTTAAAAATCCGCGCTAGCATTCATGTCTGAAATGCCCAGATCAGTCACCATCGCTTCGCTAGAGATTGTGACGTGGCACAGCGCAGTGTTGTTTTCCATAGGAACCGCATGGGTCGGTTCGACACAATGTCAAGAGACCGACAGAATGGAAACGTCTTGCTTACGGATGAAACATTAGTTCTCTGATGGAGGGAACAAGACATTGTGTCCTTCATACCACAAGCCTGCCGCCCTATGCAGCAGTCGAGAGATGCCCTCAGGCTCCACAGCACAAAGGTGAATGAATGCAGCACGCCGTCTCCCTTTTATACCCGGATATCCGGGGGCGGAGTCCGGAATGCTAAATTAATTTGCCATTTTCATTGGCCTTTTCTAATCTAGGCAGAAGATGATAGGTTTTCTAGATGAAACCGCATCTATGTTTTTGTTACAGCTTCTACAAGCACAGAATAATTTCCCAGAATAACCAGCAAAACCTTGAAGGTCAGTACTAGCAGACTCTAGATAAATCTATATTGTATTTAGAGAAACAGCAACATATAAGCAAGACATGAAAGAGGCAGAGATGAGGCAAGCTGAGAGGGGTAAGATGAAGCATCTCGATCTTCAAAAGAAACTCATAGTGGTGCCTGCCTCATGTTACAGGTTTTTTATCTGTTAGTAAGTCGTAGAGAAAGAGAAAACAACATCCAATCCAGATGATACAACCCAGAGGAGACAGGTGGAAAAATACAACGTAAAAGACGGATACAATGTTATGTATATTTTATGCACAATGTTTTGTGACTAAGAATTTTTGTGGTTGTGCTGATGAAATCAATCAATTTTATGTTAGGTGATCCCTTGTTTGTTCGCGTCTATTTGTGTGATGGTTAAAGTAAAGTGCATGTGAAACGTGAATCACACCAGACAGACTTTGTTTTAACCATACAGCAAGCAGCTCAACACCAGTGCTCCAAAAGCTTGTGAATTATATATGAGCCAGACGGCAGTGAAAAATACTGTGTGAAATTAATTACTTGCACACAATCTGGTTCATAACACATTTTTCACTTCCTCTCCAACACACACAAGTTACCATTAAAGAATGTAAATCTACACTTATTTCAACACAGGGTCTGTTATCATTGCACAATTCCCTATAGGGTCAAAACACTGTATGGTGTGATTCAGCAGCAGCGTACCCTCTTAAAAATAAAGATACTTTCTTAAAAGAACCAAATCTTTCTTACCATTTGGAGAACCTTTTTTTCCCCAAAAAGAAACTTTGGGTTTTTTGGATGTTGTAGGTTCTTCATGGAAGCATTTAAGGCTGGAATACGCTACAAGACTTTTCAAATCTGAACAGATGATTAAAAAAACTTTTTGAACGTTTGCATAGAAAACCATACATGATAAAATCTGCAGACTTTCTGCAACAACTACAGACTGAAAATCTGGGCAAAAATCTTAGCAAAAGTCTTGTAATGTATTCCAGCCATTAGAAAAAAAAGGTTTTTCTAAGGCATTGTGAAGCACCTATATTTTTAAGAGTGTATGTGCTCTTGACATACGTCATGGAGGCTTGGGTTTGCATGCTATGGAATCTCTCTAGAGCTCTCTATGAAGCATGTTGAGATCAAATGTTTTATTATGTTTGCGTAATAGCAATGTAGTTATACCAATAGCTATATCATTTTTTCAATCAGGTAATATATTTTTTCTGTTTGGCAGCTATATAGCACGTAAAATGACCACAGTATAATGGTCATGTGAGGTGGATGAGTTAAAAAATTTTTATTGTCAGTACTAATAATAACACAATTCCTTTATATTTTATTCATTTTTGGCCCATTTAACTGTACGAGAGCATAATGTTGTGTGTGCACGGTGCACCTAAGGGTTTCAAGTCTGTTTTAATGGAAAGCTACATGCTACTAACTAGCCACATAATACAAAATTTTTCATTTAGTTTTACTAATTTTCTGTATGTCTCTCATTTACTGCAATGCATTTGTGTTATATCAGCCCATTATTGCCCAAAGTGCTTTCTTATATAGGTTTCGGCCATTAAAAAAACTCATATTGGTCGAACACTAACTGACAGCCTTAAAGTTGTAGTCTGCATGTTCTTTGAGTACAAATTAGTTTAAACCAATTATTGATCAAGAACGATGTTTAAAACTGTGTCATTACCCTTGCTGGAATCACCACGGAAGGCTTGTAATAATGGTTTGTAATTTGCCCTGTCGGGTCGACTATCCCGGAGATCCTTATATGGTGTCTTTCGTCTATGCGATCGGACTCGTGCGAAAACAAGAATTAATATTGGCTAGGCATTTCAAAGGTGGCATGAACTTTGTGATCTGAAAGGATTGTAAACGGATGCAGACATCGCTTTATTTCTTCTGAACAGGTAACGTTAACAAGACATATCAATATTTCAAAAGATAACAGAAAACCGTTAAGCACTTGTTGTGTTAATACAGACAGGTACAGTTTAATCGGTTGTTCTTTCTCTCTTTGTTATGTTCATTATGATAAACGTTATTCGAACGGAATTAGTATTATCTGGGGACCTCGTGTGATTTAGAAATTACGTTAACGTTACCTCCCCACATCTGTATTTCATGTGGCGCGAATTAGCACGGACAAGTGAAGCCTCTGATTTTACGGACTTATATCCCGGATATGATGGCCACATCACCTGGAGTAGCAATTACAAAGTGAGATGGCGACAAAGAGGCCAATCCTACGGACTGCCGCTTTAAAGGAATAGTTATCTTTATAAAATATCCAAAATTACTGAAAAAGTGTCTGTCTTAAGACAGCAAGTTATTTACATTAAAAAATGGTCCAGACCTGCCCCTGACATGACAGCCTTCTGATTAGGTCATGTAGCCTACTTGGGCCATCTAACCCATCTGTGAAACTGTGATAGTGATTCCATCAGAGCTTCAGTTACAAATGTCCATTTAAAATTCCAAAACACATCTTCTGCTAAAGCTCCTCCAATTTCTCCTCAATACCCAGGCTCACGCCACAGTGGTTTGATGCGTCATAGAGCATCAAGCTGAACCTGATGAGCATTAGGACCCTGTGTGTTGCATGAGGTTCTTTGTCGCAGTGCCCTGTAATCTCTGTCATGTTAAGGCAAGCCATGAGGAAGCGCAGACTCCCACAGTCACAGTGATGTGGAATTTGACAGTAAGGTAACACACACATGGTTTAATCCTCCACAAGGCTCCTGTTCAAAAGTCAGAACAATGTTGAAGACCTATGTGAAGGTCTGTAGTCCATATGCAGCAAGTGCATTTGGCAGATGCTTTTATCCAAAGCAACTTCCATCGCATGATACTATTTGTATTGGAGTATGTGCAATCCTTTGGATCGAACCCATGCTACCGCCATACTCTAACACCTGAGCTACAAGAAAGCCAAAATATATGAAAGCCAACAATCAATGTGAAATCATGAATAAGACTTTGAACTGTAGGCTGTATCAGATGTTAACGGTGAGGCGTTTAAAGGGATAGGTCGGTCAATGTGAACATCACCCTGGCAGTGAATAACTCCACACAGATGGTCTCTTTCCCTCATCCACACCCATTATTCAGACAGTGGACGCCCAGAGCTGAAAACAAAAGGTATCCAATTTCTCATTGAGAACTGCAAAACTCTACACCATTCCATTAAAGATGACTGTGCATTATTCATTTGCTATTCAACACCAATGAACAGCCATCAATTCAGAAAACAAGGTGAATATGACAAAGCTAAAGTGCATTTACACATTGCATTGAAATGTTGTATTAAGGAAGAAAAAGACTATATACTATACAGTATCCTATTACGAATAACTATTACAATAATCATGAAATGTATTTGGTTAAAATGTATTTAGATGCTGTGTGTAAATGTAAGGAGTCTGCCAAGTTGGAAAGCCGAAAGTGAAAAAATAACAAAGTTATTGGCTTGGGAAAAGGAGTCGACTCTGAATAACGCGAATGAGTCGTCTGTCGTTCTAATTTCAGTTCCGGGACAGATTTGCATCGCTCACTGTAATGCCCGTCTACGTTCATTTTGCGACCCTGCAAACCCTGCATGCGGTAGACCAATCACACCAGACTAGACCATCTGACCAATCAGATCAAATTAGGCTGACAGAAACGAGGGGATTAGACAGATGAATCTCCGAAAACAAATCATTTGAGTCAGTAAAGAAGTAGAAAATGAAAGTGTTTTTACACAGTGCATGTACGTTAACTTGTTGGAAACACTAAATAATCCAAAGTAGGACTTAAAAAAAAATCACAAAATATTTACTCTTTAAAAATATGCTACAAATTATGCAAAAAAAGTATAGTAAGCTCCATAGCTGCCATGTGACCTCATTATTGAAGTTATCACCAATGGTCTGTATACGTAAAATGCATAAGAATACCAAGAAAAATTATGCAGTATGTGATAGTAGCATATGTCATAAACATACCAAAACCTGAAATTAATACTGGAGATGGATTTTAATAAAAAACTAGTGCGAAGAGTAAGGAGCGATGGATTTATCTCTCTCCTGGAGATGGGTTTGTTGGCTGCTAGCCCTGCTCGAGGTCCAAGCACCTCAGGTGAGCATTTGCCAACTAGGCCAAGTGGAATTATAAGTGCTGGCTCACAAACTCATGGACACAACCTGTCCTAACAAATACAGTTTCTATTTCCTGCTGCTTTAAGAATTATATATTTTTGTCTACTAGACAAGTCAGAGCTTGAACTACGTCCTGAGGGTTTACTGTATGAGTGACTGACTATTTGAAGTGCTCTCGTCTCCTCTCTCTCACCCTCTCTTTACAGAAAAATAGTAGAGAGACATAGTCCATTTTATCTCCATTTGTGTGTTTTCCCGTGTTAGCAAACTGTCCTGTGATGTGACTGACAATTTGCAATTTTTTCTTTCCTCAGGTGCATGTGGACTTACCACACCTATAGTGCGTTTTTATTTGTTGCCCTATTGGGTATTTCCTGTGCTTTTGTTGTTGGTTATGGACATCAAAATAATTTGCCTCAGAAAAAGATGCCTGACAAGTTCTTGAATTCTTAAATGTTAGAAAGAAACCAGTGACAGGCCACTTATTGTTTTGTTTTGTTTTGTCACTTCCCGCAAAACACTTCTCTTTCTCCTGAGAGACAAATCCTCTATACACCCATTTACTTCCCAGTCATTTATTTACAGTAGCTAAGGTGCCAGTCTTTGATTCTCAGAGTTCAGTTATCATGACAGAATTCCCAGCAATCTCCAGGGAAATACCAGCACTGTTCTGACTCTCTAGTGTTCTGCCTATCGCTCTTTCAGTGTTGTCCAACAACACTCCTACACATTGTTTGTTGTGTTCAGAGAGCACAAGAATTAATGTCAATAGTGTGTCTGGCTGTCTGCCAGTGCAAGTCTGTGAATCACTATGAAACGTAATAGTCAGAGCTAAGACATCTGTGGTTTTAAAGTTACAGACCTCATTTAACACTGACTGTTTGACCACGATCTCAGTGCAACTAAACCAAATGTATCATTGTATATGACAGTAATATGCCTTAACTGATCTGTTTCCAACAAATATCAAGGTTTTCCTGCGTCAGAAAGCAATTAAATTAGGGCGTTTTAAAACTGGGCAAGTTTGCTGGGGTCTGAAGACTCTGAACCCGATCGCAATTGATCTAGGCACCTCCCGCAGCATTAGTTTGGTTTCACACTCGGCTTGATACTTTCGAACCCAGGTGCGTTTGTGTTCATCTCATGTCAGCACAAACGTGTAGGGCGTATGATAGAAAACAGAACACGGTCAATATTTTGCATTTTTTATTCATTTGATGCTATAATGCGCAGAAGAGTAAACAGCATGTCATTTGCAGCTCTGACCGCACTTGCTTCTTGTGAATATAATGCTCTCACTCGAATCAAAGATAAATCATCAACGCTATCATCTCTTACAAGTGTTTCGTGAAGTATATACATTATAATTGGCTAAAAGGCATGTGCAGGTTACTTTAGTTCCTGATCAAAATGTGGCCTCGGGTCCATCTAGCGTTCTCATTTTCGCGAACCAAGATTCAAACGCAACCACACTCAGACCACCTCCTTCAGGTAGTCTAGGTACCTTGGTGCACACTAGAGATTGCTTAACAGTGTTCACATTCACATTAGCGATTTTTCATTTGAACCGTGCCCCGGACCAAACCAAACTTCAGGTGTGAAAGCCACCTTAGTGGTCCTGTAGCACAACTGGCACAACATTATGTGGGTTCAATGACAGGGAATAAACATAGTATAGATGTTATAAAAATGTAGCCCACAGAAAGCTCTGTAATTGGTTATGTATCTACCAAATGTGTACATGCATATTCAATTTGTAGAATCGAACTGTGAATCACCATATAACATATAAAGAAAAAATGCCCCTCACATTTTATTAATAAAAAAACAGTCAAATATTACTGAGGGACAACATACTTTTGTTTAATATTTTATAGATATTTCTTTTCTGAAATCATATAAAAAAAGTATATTAAAGGTTTGAGCCAGTTCTAAAGAACAGAATATAGAAGTGAGCTCCTTTAGGTTTTAGATAGAAAACAACCACCTAGCAACCCCATGCCAACCAATCAGAATATCATGGTTGCTAATTTCCCTCCTAAAAAAACAACAGAAACCATCACAGAAATTTGAATGGATAAAATACAAATTCTAATGGTGTCTATTACAATACCGTTTTTAAACATTCACTGTTTACCATTAAAAAGTATTACAAAATTCATCTGCGTTCTGCATTTTGGGACATTATTTCTATGTGTTCTATTGGTTCCCATCTGCGAGATAACGTTCCACTAATAGACCTCAACACATTAGAGACCTTCAGACACCATTATGGTTTCCATTAAAACAAAATTCAATTGCCATCATAACCATTAAATGAATTTTGGGAAATTTGGTCATGGTTTCTATTTATTTTAGCACGGTTTGCACTGTCATGCACCACTTCAGACATCATAATCTAGTTTTTCTTTTCTAATATTGCTGTGCAGCTTCTTACAGCAGTGCTCTTGGAGACTTCCTAGAGTCAGTTTAGAACTGTCCGAGTGCCATTAAAAACTGTTTTAAAAAAAAAACATCCCCTACACCGCAGTTCTGTCAAATTAATACAGATATTAACTTAAAGAGCCTGTGGCATCTCTCCAGAACACTCCCTTTATTAATCAAGAGTGAGCACTAAAACAATCCTCCCTAGACATCAGCACACAACTACTACACCAATAATAAAATGCCTTTACTACGAGACTCACTTTAGCACTGAGAACCCGAAGCTGTGTCACACCAGCACTTTAACACAGAACTCACACTGGACGACACTTCTTCTCCTGTCAGTACTGTAGTGTCTCATAGTCAAGCTTCATCATGCAGTTTCTGAAATAAGCCTTCCTTAATAAAGGGAAAGGTGGTAATAATACCCACATTCCCTACAAGGCAAACCAAAAATACTAGTGTTGAACTACTTTGTAGACATGCAGAAAGGATGGGATGGATGGGAAAGGAGTGACTCACCAGGACTCGGTTCTCCACTTTATCTCCTTTGATCTCCAGTTTAACTTTCTTCTGAACCACCAGCTTGATCTTCCGTCCCACTGCATCTTTTACGCTCTCTAAGAGGAGAGACCAGGAGAAGAACAGATTAGGAAACTTTTTTAGAGCTATTTACCAAAAGCAAAAATTATGATGTCAAACAAGTTTTACGAATTATTTGCTGGTTCTCTCCATCATTTTAGATCGCAGATAAGAAAGGACAATCTTTGAGTAAGCATGGTTTCACATTAAAGGGATAGTTCACCAAAAATACTCACCCTTATGTTATTTCATACCTGTATAAATTACTTTGTTCCGATGAACACAGAAAAAAGATATTTGGAAGCATGTTTGTAATTTTCAACTCTGGGACATCATTGACTACCATAGTAGGAAGAATTAAATGGCAGTCAAAGGTGCCAGAGAACTCTTTGTTTTCCTTTATTCGAAAATTATCTCATTATGTGTTCAACAGAACAATAAAAAGACAATATTTTTTTCCTACTATGTTAGTGGATGATATCCAAGAACTGAAAATTGCTAACATTCTTCCAAATATCTTTCTCTGTGTTCAACATAGAAATGTATACAGGTTTGAAACAAATACAATTGTGTGTTAGTGTACAATTAAATGATGCAGATTTTTTTGGATGAACTATCCCTTTGACATATCCACACAGAGAGAGAGAGAGAGAGAGAGAGTGAGAGAGAGATGGCTGGATAAATGTGTGTGTGTGGGGAGGGGGGGGGGTAAATCACATTAAATTCACATCAAGCACAAGTTCACATGTCTGGCATGGTGCAGATAGTCACCAACAGTCATATTTATACCAAAGTTCCACCTTTAATCGATTCTTCACACCCTCGCTGACTCTCTCTGTCATCTTGCTCTGGATTCTTGTAAAAAGTGGGTCATGCCTGCTGCTGGGGTGCAGTTGTAATATCTGCAGCTCTTTGAAACACTGTCCAACAAACCCATCGCTTGCTCTGTTAAAGGAGTAGTTCACTTTAAAATTATTCATCGACTGGTGTCGTTTAGAGTCTTTCGAAGCTACAATGAAGTTGTAGCTGTTGAAGTTTATTAGCCTATATGTAGAAGAACACTGGAAAGCTTTCCTCATAAGCCTCAATTTGTTTTGGATAGAAGATATAAAAACACGCAATTTTATTTAAGAATAATTTAATGTTTAAGTGCTGATCTATGAGTGGGATAAAATAATAGCCAATATTGTCTAATGACCTTCAAAGACTTTTTTACTCCCATTATTTTAACTTCCATGTCATTTTCAAACCCCAAGTTTCATTGTGTGTCACTCAAAACAACATATTTTTAAGAATATTTATAACAATAGCTCTAGAGCGATATTATGGAAAGAACGTATGACAGAATCATGGTCAGAATCATGGTCACAATAATCTCACACACACACACACACACACACACAGTGTGAAGTGAACTCAAATTCCAACTCATGTTTTCTCGCTCTGACACAAACATAAAGTGAATTCAGGTGACAACCATCGCTGCGTCCTGTCCCAAAGAGAACAATGCCTCACTCTCTTCAGTAAGATCTCCTTGTCCTGTGGTCAGTAAAACACTAAGGCCACTATCTCTTCTTCACTTCACATGGGGACGCTCTGCTGCTAATTACCCCATTGTCAAACACAAGAGTTTGAATAGGTAATGAGGTCCCTTTCTGCTTTAAATCCGCCACATTTGTCTCTCTTCCTTTTGAGGGTCGGAAGCCTGTGGGAACAGGTTGGGGAACATTCATAAGGGGTTTTCTCTAAGAGTGTCTACATTCATTGCTATGGGACAGACTAAAACATGTCCATACACCCTGTAACAAAGTACGACCAAGTAGTCCACTGATACTAATGCACTTGAAGAAAATGTGCCTTGTAGGGGAATTACAAATGAATTCCACATATGTGTTGAGGTGTAGCGGAAATGAATAGCTACAGTATGTTGACAGATACAGAAAAAAATGACTAGTTATGACTACCTGAGAAGGATTTGCTTCTAAATAACAGCAGAAACCTCTTACAACACAGGCAAGTACACTTCCGTTGTAAAGTATTTTGTTTATTGTTTTGTTTATTGTTATTTTGAAACATACACACACGTGTGTATGTTTCGATTGGGAAAAGCATAACTGTTATGATTACTGGGTGTATGGGGACATTCCAACACCGCTTAAGAAACATTGTACATCTATCTCCTGTGCAATCTGGAACTCTGAATTATGTTTTCATACATAAGTTTTGCTTGAGCAGTGCACTTCCAAGTAAACTTATCCAAGTCCGTGTAACTTCACAGACAAGATCGGAACCAAAATGTATAAAAGAATCTCTCCACTCACCTGATCTATACTAGCTTCGTAATAAAATCACTACAAGGCAAAGATGCCTCAAATTTGGGTTGACAGTGATAGTTTAACACCCCTCCCTCCAAATATCAGACTGATTTTTCCCATTATACAACAGCATACAATAAAACCATGAATACAATACAGTGATTGTATACGTTGATACTGTTAGCTCTGTTAGGAACTGATGTTATGACCACAATTCCTTACAATTATTTGTATTCAGTGCAGCTGTGTGCGCATTTAACACAAACAATAATAAATATAACATAAACAACAAAATAAAACACATCATGACGTTCAATAACACAGAGATACTGTGCAATACAATGCACAACATCAAATACCACCACAAAACAAACACTAACAGAATATCAAGAACAACAATAATAACTTTGAAATCGAACAAGCGGGATTTAACTCGATTCATTCATTCCAATTAAACGCCGTATATTTGAATGGTAAACCTGAAATATTTATAAACAAAGCAACGCTCGTTCATTCTATAATATACTTAATGGTCTATAATAAACAGCATCTGTTTAAAACATCTGAATTTAAACTATTCGATCATTTTGACTACTCGGCGTTTATTTGATGTGAAGCGATAATATACACAGGGGTAGAAATCCTTACCAAGCAGTTCTTTCGGGACATCTGATATTTCCTCACTCATTTTACGGTTTGACGTCCAAAATGTGTGCACGGAGCAAAAAGCAGACAGACGAGGCAACCGACATAAAACATGAATAATAAAGTCGATCGGGGTAATAAAGGCAGGTCTTCTCCCCTGTTTGTTAGGACTAGATATCAGGTGCAGCCTCGGACACTTTGGTTACAATGTTTCCCCTGTAATCTCCTGTTAGCGTCTTCGCGCATCTCCCTTTGCACATCGGCTGGGTAATGGTTGTGGAAAATCATTCATGGAGAGACATCGAGGAGTACGAAGAGTCAAATCCGCGTATTGGAAGAAATTGCATGACTTGTCCGCTCACCTCGCGAGAATCTCAAGCCCATTATCACGGACGGGGTGTGATTCAGTCCGCCTGGATTTGCCCCTCCTATAGCCGTCGCTCCTTCTACATCCGCCCGAGAGCAAATCACGGAGCTCCCGCTCCAGGATGACCGGTGAATGGGGCGCAGAGGACATCTGGTGGTTTATCATGGAATTAAAGGGAATATATATATATAATAATGGGAAATAATAATAGGGAATTACAAAGGAAAGGACATGTGTGTATTAAAATATACTTGAGAGAGAGAGAGAGAGAGAGAGAGAGAGAGAGAGAGAGAGAGAGAGAAGAGACATTGTCCCTATCCTTTGTGCAAAAGAAATATGTTAACACTTCTCTTATATAGAAATAAATCTAATAAACAAGATTTCCCCATTATACATTTTCATTTTTTTTGATGTCCACTGCATGGGCAGCACGACTGCATCAGGAATTGCGTGTTTTAACCTTGTGAATTACTATTCAAAATTAATCAAAATAGCCATAGTCGGAATCTGTCTTGGTTTCAATGAGTTGAAGTTCTGCCATTCCATGAGGTTACCAAAAACATTTTATGTATTTAAGACCAAAAGGTGCTTACTACAAATGTTTAGACGAAATACTGTTATTTCAGTTAGCAAAACTAACAACTCTAAAATTTTCTCTGAGCAAGTCGAAACAGTTACACAAGACAGATGGATACATGTTCATCTCAGAGATGTGTTTTATTAATGTTTGAAATGGATGATTGTTTCTGGTGTGTGATGAGTAGCCAGAACTGACAGAACCCGTACACATAGAGACAGCGATTCACTTTTATTTGTCACATGCTGTATAGTGTATACACAGGACACAATTTTCAATGCATTATAGATCTGATCAGCTTTTCTGACTGTGTAAGTATTAAACTAATATATATATATAGAAATCTAAACAAAATGTTCACTCGAGGTAATGCAGTGACTGTAAACATCAAAACTGTATTCACAAACAAAAAAATTCAACACACATAAAAAAACAGGGCTGACTTAAATGCGTCCTATACAGCTCACAACAACACAAAATATGAGACAAGAGCATGACTTTACATTCTAACAGCACAGACAAACGCCAACTGAAAAAGTACAGTTAAAGTCAAGATCAAAGTGAGGATTCTTTTTGGACTTGTAAATAATGTTAAAAATAACAAAGCAAAATATTGTTGGATAGGTGCTTTATTGTTAAAAACAAAAACAAATTTCATGAATTTCATGATCTTTGCCGTTGTAGCCTCGGACCCAGATGTTTAAAAAATCTCTTCAGTTTACAGAGAAATATGTTTTGATGAGCAAAGAAACCCTGGAGGGACCTAGCAGATGTTGGGACGGGGCAGGGACCGTCCCGGATCGCCCGACCAGCGATGTCATGGCTGGGGTTGGGCCCGATGGTGTCACTCTCCCTGTGGTCTTCCCGTCAGGGCTGTGTCTGCTTTCATGACAACTGCTGAGGGGGCAGTGGTCTCCTCCTCGACGTCTTCTTTCGGGGGGCTGCCTGGGTCGGGGGCGCGGGGCCGGGGTCGAAGAGGGCCAGGGCTGCTGGGAAGAGGGCCTGGGGCTTCTGGGAAGATGGCCCGGGCTGCTGGGAAGCAGACGCCGCACGGGATCTCGAAGGCCTGTAGGCGGCCGAGTCGCGATGGGGTAGGATGTGGCTGTTGGCCTCCGTCTGCTTTTTCACTGCCGAGAACTGCTGGAAAAAGTCCTCAACAGTGTCACCAAACAGCCTACCCTGTGCGATGGGTGCGTTGAGAAAGTGAACTTTCTCGGGGTCACGCATCTGCGCAAGATAAAGCCAGAGGTAACTCTCCTGGACCACAAGTATGGACATCGTCGGCCCAGGGCCCACGCGGTCACCTTGGTCGCCCATAGGGCGAGGTTGGTGGCGGTGTGGAGTTACAGCAATCATTTCAATGCCTTGGCCTGGTGGACCTGTAGGATGGCGTGGAGAGAGGAGGAAGCTTGGCCCGCAGCAGTGTAAGCATTCGACAACAATGATTCCGAAAACGTACATGCTTTGGACAGGAGTTTAGGCCGATCTCTCCAGGTGGCCGTCGTCTGCGGGAACAGGTACACCGCGACCACCTGGGGCACATCGACATAGCCCCTCGCTTCCCCACCATCGATGGCAGTAAGGGGGATGGAGCAAGTTTGACATGAACGAGCCGAAAAGGGAGCGTTCCAGGTCTTACTAAGATCCTCATGTACCCCAGGGAAAAATGGAACCAGAGCCGGACGCGGCTTGGAGTTGCTCTTCGACCCGAGGTACCATGTTTCCAGCCGTGAGCGCTGGGTAAGGGGTGGTGCAGTGGACTGCAGCCCAATGCTCACGGCGGCTCTCAACGTCCGACTCTCGGAACGATCCCCCGAAGGATGGCAGCAAGTCATCCTCCGATGCTGGGCAGGATGTGTCCACGAAGGCTGCCTCAGTGCTGGAGGCCCAAACACTTGAACAGCCACATCACATTCATGAGAACAGCGGGACATGCCACGCTGGAAAAATTAGCTCTTTTAAAATCAAACAACTCTTGAACTGTCGAGGCGGAAGTTGCAGCAGGAATTGACAGTCCGCTGCACCATGTCGGAAGACTCCGGCAGAAATATAGTAGTTGCTAGCTCTGAAGTCGATCATCAATCGAAGGCTCTGTAAAACAAAAGGAGAATGAATGCAGCGCGCCATCTCCGTTTTATGCCCGGATGTCCGGGGGCGGAGTCCGGCATGCAGATTTCATTTGCCAATTTCATTGGCCTTTTCTAAGTTAAGTCGAAGTTGATAGGTTCTCAAGACAAACCTCATCTGTCTGTACGACAAAACGTCAAGAGACGGAAGGGAATGACCCTTATATTATCTTAATCCCGATCTTGTTGCCTAAAACATATCACCACATTGAAACATGTCAGTCAGTCCTGGCAACTGTTAACTAGGCTTGTAAAGAATGTTTAAACAGCAGGGTTAAATCTAACCCCACTGTGTGAAAATGTATACAAGACAATGAAATGAAAACAATGTATATTCCATTAATCTAAACCCCATCTGAAATTACAATCCATCCATCCATTTTCTACCGCTTATCCGAACTACCTCGGGTCACAGGGAGCCTGCGCCTATCTCAGGAGTCATCGGGCATCAAGGCCTGAAATTACAATATTAGGGATAATAATATTTTCTTACAATTGTGAAGCATCTTGTGTATAGATGTATAATATAACAATGGTTAGATGAGAGATGGCTTGATGATAGATGTGTTGATACAGTATATGTTAATTATAGACAGAATATCCACCTTTAGGTTGTCCCGTTTGCATTTATGTCACTTTTGCTGTAATTGTACGGGAACGGTATGTTCCAGAAACAAACTTTTTTATTTTGTAGCGGAGACGTGTATGTTCGTTCTGATCAATCAAGCTCAAATTTTTTTTTTGTGATTGCCAAGACCAAAAAGCGTTATATTGTGTCCCGCTCTCCCCTAATGCGACTTTTGTTTCACCCTACAGCAAAAGGCACTTTTGGGAAAAAAGAACAATGAAAAGTAAACGAACAAGTAAAGATAGTTCTGCGACAGTGTGCAAAATCTTTCTGTTAAAATATACAAGATACGGTAAAAAACAATATCATTGTAACAAAACTTGATTATCTCTGATGGAAAGAGCTCCATCACACATGTTCCACATTCCTTCATCTTTTCCACAATATATACTGCCCAAAATTATAAACGCAAAACTTTCATTTTTGCCCACATTTTTCATGGGCTGAACTCAAAGATCTATGTACACAAAAGGCCTATTTCTCTCAAATATTCTACACAAATCTGTCTAAATCTGTGTTAGCGAGCACTTCTCCTTTGCCGAGACAACCATCACAGGTTTGGCATATCAAGATGCTGATTAGACAGCAATATTACTGCACAGGCGTGCCTTAGGCCGGCCACAATAAAAGGCAACTCCAAAATGAGCAAATATTTGAGAGAAATTGTCTTTTTGTTGATCTTTCCCTAAAGCTTCTGATCCTACTTGTAAATATGGCTTTGTAGACTGCCCGTAATGTTAACTCATTGGCAAAATGTTAAATTACACTTTGAATAAAAGCATCTACTTATTGAATAAATGTAAAAAGACAGAATAATGTAAAGTATGACCGAACTGATTACCATTTAGCTGTTTTTGTTCTATTTTGATTAAGTTTTTGCTGTATTGACCCTGCTACTGGAGATCCATGAGGTCTAATATATTATGTGAGATAAAAATCTGAAATACATGTGGCCCCTTTTTGATAAACTAAAGGTCATTTAACTTCCCAGTGGTCAATGTTTGTGAAAATGAAATTATGAACTTCGGTAAATTCATTCAATAAAACATAAAATATTATTTGCCTCTTCAACTGTAACAAAAGTTGCATGGGTGTGTTTGTACAGATCATTTTCTGTCAGTTCATCATCATAGAAACCTCTTTCCACAGTGTAAAAACAACAAAATGTGTCGAAACTATATACAGTAAAGTCATGTTCCTTTCCTCCTTTGTGTCATAAGACTCTCAACCTGCTAAATCTTTTACTATAAGAGTGCATCACACTATTTTTTACAAAGTTCCTCAGCATCAGGCAAGAGCACCACATTCCAACACAGCTACTGATCTCTTAAACACTGTTACAACTACTTCCACAATGTACTGCATCCTCAGTTAACAAACTATAGCTACAAGTTCAAAATGCAGCTGATAGAGGTCATACCATATCAGAAAACACTGTATGATCACATAACCCCAATCATATCCTCTCTATACTCTCTATTAATAGTATAAATGATCGCTCAAAACAAACACCTATGATTCTCACCTTACCATGACCACTAGAGGGCAGTGTATACATATATACTGTTTATTCATCTGAAGAGTTTGGTTAAAAAATGAGATAACTCTGTATTAAAAAAAATCAAGAGACATGTTACTTTGACTATGGACAACTTAAAATAATTACGTCAATTTGTTACAAGCAATTTATTTACTTTTTCTCAAATTATATTTATGGCTTGGTTCAAATAAACATTTATACATTTCCAAAAACAGAGCAATTAACTCCCAACCACTCACTCTACGAGCCTCTTACCACTGAGGTGCCTTCTTAAAGGTTAAGCCCCTCCTACTTGGATCAAACCATTTGGTAATTAAAGATAATAAAGAAATCTAAAGAAGACAAAATCAAAATAGATTTAACAGTAACAAAGAGATAAACAATTAGAATAATATAAAAATTGAAAAAAAAAACTCAATTAATTATTAGTGTTGAACAACATTTAACAAAGAATCAAACAGAACTCAAATCTCCCCCTCACACATGACAACAATTAACTGTGCCTACTATTGGCGGGAAAGAAGCATTCAAAATGGTGGCAGTTAATGTGACCGAGTTTTGTCTATTTGGTGAAGTAAAATGTTCCTGTACGTAAGTATGACAATTTATTAATATGTAAGTGGTTAATTGAAATCAATAAACATATAACGGTCTTGTTTGAGTTCTTAACAATACATAAATCAACAAAGAGAAATTAATAACTAAGTAAATGAAAAGAAGGCATGGTGAAGACGGGACAACACGAAACAATACACAATCAGTGACGCACCTATATCGTGTTAACTGATGTTAAACTATGCGCTAAACAGATAGTGTGTCAGGATGTTCGTGTGAAAAGTGTCTGTATGTATGCATTTTCTCAGACCAGTGTCATAATAAGAGTCTTCTCCAAAATAAAAATCTCTAGTCACAGATCCTCACTGTGACAACAGAGAAAAGAGATTTTATTTAAACAAAGTCAGGGATCAAAAGCCCAACTAAAGCAATATGATCACAATAATGGTGATATGGTAAAATGTATAAATTTCGTATTTGAACCAAGCCATAAATATAATTTGAACAAAACTAATACAATAAATTGTAACAAGTTGACATCTTTAAAATTAACATTTGAACCTTAATGGCACACTTCTCAAATCTTTAAGGGCCAAGGGTACAAAAACTTCCACCAAACAGACCTGTATCTTAAGCACAGATCTACACTTTAAAATATGGTGAACTTGGCATAATCTTAGCATTTAAGGAAAGTCAGGTACATTTTAAAAGTGCTATGCGTACACCACCGTTTTGTTGCTTTTACTTTGTATCACTGGTAAAGAGCTCATTCAAAAAAAAAATTGTCATAATTTTATCACTCTCAGGTCAAAGGCATGTCATGTTCAAAACCTGTACATCCCTCTTTCTTCTCTGGAACCCAAAATTAGACATTTTGAGAAATGTCTCCGTGATCATGTGGGGTCCAATGATATTTGGTTACCAACTTAATCTGATTTTCAATCAACAGTCAAGCCTGATGCCCTTTCCTCCAGTGTTTCCACAAAGGGTTTGTTCCTTATTCAGATTTTTTGCTTAATCAGATTTGAGAAGTATGACTGTTTTATACTGACTAAGTCATATTTTTTTCATATTCATGCAGCAGCACTGATGCAAACTTAAGCATGTGTTCACAGTATGCTCTGTCATAGTAAACTTTAATAATTTAATTTAATAACTTCGTAATTGATGATGTTTTTTATTAGCACAGCATCTTAAATTAAAGTTATTTGTTGCCAACAACAGTATATAAATGTCCTGTTGGTGCCATGTGCAGGATTGTTGCCTTCTGCTGTCATTGAGAGTTATATATATATATACTGTATATATTACTACCAAATCAAATCCCTTATGCACAGGTGCAACAGTATGTGAAAAACATGTGTGCAGTTCCGACCAACATGTCAGTATGACAGATTACAAGTAACAAAGTATTACAATACTGAGACATTTCTTGTACACATTTACACAGTAAACATTTCTGTACAAGTGGTAGACCGTAATACAATGAATGACACATCATTTACATGTAACTACACAGCAAATGTACACAATGTGCTTAGTGTACACATGATAATGACACAAAATTTACATTTACTGTAACTACACAGCTGCAAATGTAAGATAAATGTGTGTAGTGTACAGTGATTGGTACATATCAAAATTAAAAAAAAGAAAATCTCTTTATTGTGCCACATCATGTACCCAAGTGTACAGTCGTGGCCAAAATTTTTGAGAATTACATAAATTTTGGAAATTGGAAAAGTTGCAGTTTAAGTTTTTATAATAGCAATTTGCATATACTCCAGAATGTTATGAAGAGTGATCAGATGAATTGCATAGTCCTTCTTTGCCATGAAAATTAACTTAATCCCAAAAAAAACCTTTCCACTGCATTTCATTGCTGTCATTAAAGGACCTGCTGAGATCATTTCAGTAATCATCTTGTTAACTCAGGTGAGAATGTTGACAAGCACAAGGCTGGAGATCATTATGTCAGGCTGATTGGGTTAGAATGGCAGACTTGACATGTTAAAAAGAGAGTGATGCTTTAAATCATTGTTCTTCCATTGTTAACCATGGTGACCTGCAAAGAAACGCAAGCAGCCATCATTGCGTTGCATAAAAATGGCTTCACAGGCAAGGAAATTGTGGCTACTAAGATTGCACCTAAATCAACAATTTATAGGTTCATCAAGAACTTCAAGGAAAGAGGTTCAATTCTTGTAAAGAAGGCTTCAGGCCGTCCAAGAAAGTCCAGCAAGCGCCAGGATCGTCTCCTAAAGTGGATTCAGATGCGGGATCAGAGTGCAACCAGTGCAGAGCTTGCTCAGTAATGGCAGCAGGCAGGTGTGAGTGCATCTGCACGCACAGTGAGGCGAAGACTTTTGGAAGATGGCCTGGTGTCAAGAAGGGCAACAAAGAAGCCACTTCTCTCCAAAAAAAAACATCAGGGACATATTGATCTTCTGCAGAAAGTATAGTTAATGGACTGCTGAGGACTGGGGCAAAGTCATATTCTCTGATGAAGCCCTTTTCCGAATGTTTGAGGCATCTTGAAAAAGAGTTGTCCGGAGAAGAAAAGGTGAGTGCTACCATCAGTCCTGTGTCATGCCAACAGTAAAGCATCCTAACACTATTCATGTGTGGGGTTGCTTCTCATCCAAGGGAGTGGGCTCACTCACAATTCTACCCAAAAACACAGCCATGACTAAAGAATGGTATCAAAACACCCTACAATAGCAACTTCTTCCAACAATCCAACAACAGTTTGGTGAAGAACAATGCATTTTCAAGCACGATGGAGCACCGTGCCATAAGGCAACAGTGATAACTAAGTGGCTCGGGGACCAGAATGTTTAAATTTTGGGTCCATGGCCTGGAAACTCCCCAGATCTTAATCCCATTGAGAACTTGTGGTCAATCCTCAAGAGGCAGGTGGACAAACAAAAACCCACTTATTCTGACGAACTCCAAGGAGTTATTTTGAAAGAATGGGTTGCTATCAATCAGGATTTGGCCCAGAAGTTGATTGAGAGCATGCCCAGTAAAATTGCAGAGGTCCTGAAAAAGAAGGGCCAACACTGCAAATACTGACTCTTTGCATAAATGTCATGTAATTGTCGATAAAAGCCTTTGAAACGTATGAAGTGCTTGTAATTATATTTCAGTACATCACAGAAACAACTGAAACAAAGATCTAAAAGCAGTTTAGCAGCAAACTTTTTGAAAACGAATATTTATGTAATTCTCAAATCTTTTAGCCACGACTGTACTGATGCTGAAATTCTTAAGTACAAGATTCTTAGCCATGGCAGTACAAGCAAAAAGATATGAAAATGTACAATATATATAAACAACAATATACACACTTTACACAATATACATACATTTACGCAATACACAATAAATAATAGACAATTGTACACAATATACAGTACACATATTTCCATAATATACACTGTAGCGATTTTAGCTGCATGTTAAAATAAGGATGAGTTTAACTCACCAAATGATTCTCCACCAGATCTATCAAGATCAAACATATATGAAATGAGGTATTTAAAACGTCAATTTCAGTAAAGGAATTAGTTTAGCTCAAAGGCAAATATGTATAATAATCGTCATTACACATACATATTTTACAATTCTGATTAGCAATATAGTGATACAAATCCCATATGTATTCGTCCAGCAAATACATCAATGATTTTATACACTAACGTTATCTCATGAGTATAAGTAACGTGACTTTACCAAACAGAATTAAGAGCAGAGGTAGCATAGATCGAAACACAGTTTAAGTGACCAAGTTTGTGAGCGTGAACAAAGAGAACCCATCACAAATGCCTTTATAGGTTTTTATTAAAATCTACTCTACATGGTAAACAAAATTACGACAAACAAATACATGAAACGCAAGCGCGCTAGGATGCGCAGAGAGAGAGAGAGAGAGAGAGAGAGAGAGAGTGAGTGAGAGGGCATGGCCGCGAGGCAGGTAAAACATGTCTGAAAACCAATAAAACCATCTTTAACGAAGAGGTACGCTCTTAACGCAGCTAATCTATATTTAGAAACGGATACTTGCAATCTCGTTGTGGACCAATATCCGTATGCGCGTGGATTGAAATCTTGAATGGTTTCAGAATGCAGTCCTGTTGTAACGCTGAGTTTGGGTTCTGAGTCCAAAGTTCCATGGCCTAAACGGACTCCCCAGAGGGGAGCCCCAAGTGGGGTTGTCCGTTGGAGTGTCCTTCTCGTCCTCTTTCTTTTCCCTTCCGATTCCAAAAGTCAACTTCCAACCTGGTTCGGTGATGGTGTTTTAAATGCATACCTGCCCTGCCCCAGATGATCTGTGGGCCAATGACTTGAAAGTGATAACTGGGCCAGAGAAAGTCCCTTTGTTTCTCATGGCCCCTCATTTGCATGGCTCTGACAGTATGGTCAGTTTGCATTTAATACCTAAACTTAGTTATGGACAAAGTATGATGCATGCTATGTTTTTATAACAAAGCTCATCATACAGGGAATTCAAAGATGTGTTGTTACATATGAAACATGCAAGGCATTGAACTGTGAACGTATGAATACGTCAAATGAACCCTGAATCAAAACTTGCATATCTAACAGTTACAGAGTATATAAAATAGCACGAGCGCTAACACACAACCTAGACATTTAGATAGATTTACAGAAAGGATAGTTTAAGCACATAAGTTCCTATTGTCAGAGAAGTTTCTCTGGTTAGCCTCAGATGTTAAGTTAGAGATGAGACACAGACTTAATCACTTATGCTTTGAAGCCTATGAGTCGTAAATATCCAGCAGGGAAACCAAATGGTCATCACACTATCTTTGAGAGTTTAAACCCTAAAACCAGTCCCCATGGAGCCAGGCCTGCTATGGTCTTTCAAGATGTTATCTTGAAACCAAGACAAAAGGGAGTGAGAGGTTGAATGGCTTTCTCACCCTGATCCAGTCACTACATATCCCCCCTTTCGGAAGAGGAAGTGCGAATGTAAACTTCAGCTGACGATGGATAGTTGGATCATGATGGCGGGATCACTGGAGGTTCCTATTGGTCCACAGGATCTCGACATACAGGCAGAGAATGCTCCCGAGTGGTCAGGCATTGTCTTTAATTGGGTACCTTTCATCTTTTCGATCCTGCTTAGACATCAAGGGAGAGCACCCCTGCACCTGTTTGCTGGTTCTGGCAACAGGTTGGTTAGGGTGTTTTCTGTCTCCCCGGAGATGCACGGCAGCAATCCTTGATGAAACAGCAGGTGGGATGGCATGATTGGCTTCCATGCAAATGCCTGTAGTCCTGTGTCATGGGGAGGGGTGTCGTCTACATATCCCCCCTTTGTCTCACGTAGCTGGGCAAAGTTATGATACCAAATCTTGTTATTCACATCCCTTTCCTCTTGTGAATCTTGCCGGGTGCAGCATGCTCTCTGGCCTTCACATGTTCTGCAGTGATTGCTGGGCAAAGGCTGGTGTCACACTCCGGGGTCTTTCATTGAAGTACTGGTGAGCTGTGTAGGACAAGGTTGGGGTCTCATTGCTGGCCCTGGCGATGTTGTGGTGGTGCCGTCTGAACTCAGGCTGTGGTAAGAGCCATGTTCTGCTGGTGCTTGGCTTACCCCCCTATCGTTCTGGTCACGCTGTCAGTGTAGACCAGTGTTAAGGCAGTGTTTGGCAAGTCCAGCTTTCAGATGGAACTACGTTCAGCAAGGGTAAATCAGGCATGTGGTGAAGCGCAGGTGCCATTTGGTGTGTACATGGCACCGTCTTGAGCGCTCATTTACATGAGTGGGCAGTTCTTTTAACATTTCACGAACCTTGTAGGTGGTGTCCTGTGTAGCCCAGGATGCAGCTAGCTTGGGATGTAATGTCATGTGGTTCTGTGAGTGGGGCCACATAGTTGACATTAGTTCTGCATCATTGTCTTTGTGAAGAGAAGCTCTAGCACTGGCAGTTGATTGCAGGTGCGGGGCTTGGTCCATCTCCTTGGAGTGGTAATCCGCTGTCATGCTCTTCATAAAGACATTGTTCAAAATCTTTGGTAAATGTACTCACTTGTACAGTATGCACGCTGCAAAAAGATGACTTATTCAGTAAAAAAGGGGGATGTGGCTTCCAGAGTGGGCCATGCTCCACGTATTCCATTGAATATCTGTGGTTGAAGGCTTGGTCACACTGTGTGTTGAGCTGAACAGTGACCCCTTTTGGTGAATGCGGGTACAACAGTCTAATTTATTCACCAGAGTACAAAGCTCTGGGCTGTTCTAGTAGATCGTAAAATGTTCTCGCACTTGAGAGGGCCCCCCATGGGGCTGTGAGATCCGCAAGAACGAGGATATAGCAGGTTCAGCATTGGTTATTCCCTTTCAAGTTCAAGGCACAGGTGTCCTGGGCCGTTGCTGTGGTTGAGGGGCATGAGTCCAATGGAAACTGCGCGCGGAAATGTCTGAAGCTGGTATTGTTGTGGAGAGCGTGTGAACAGTGTAAAGCTGATGTCTGAGATATCTGCCCATGGTTCCTGTAGGGTGCCATGTTCATCTTGTAGTAGGATTACTGTCTCTGTGGTCGACCAGCAGGTTACAGAGATCTGGACATTTTTCTCAGACGGAGGGCATTCAAGAGGGTTGTTTGTTTCACATACCACTCGTGGTCAAAAAGAGTCTGATTTGGACTTTAAATCCTCCATTCTTGTGGAATCAGCTCCTTTGATGTCCCCAGGATCTCTGCTGTCTCAGACGTAGTTGCACTGTTCTTTTGCTCTCTGGAGAGTTGTCATCCATGGTGTTGAGATGAGTTCCTCGATGACTGTTGGGCCAGAACGGGTCAGTGGCTCCTAGGTTGCCAGCTGGGTTTCCACGGGGCGCCTTCTTTCGAGTTCGACGAAAGTGGTGACACTGTGTTGTCTCAGGGCATCCTGTCTGGTGCATGGCTGTTCTCGGCAGGCTGTAACATCTGCTGAGTCTCTGCTGAAGATCTGCTACTGTGGTGTACCCTACATAGTCAGTTCTTTGTGATGTGCAGAGATAGGCAGGATTTACACAGTCTTTATGGCGCTATGTTCTCTGTAGTTCCGCAGATCTCAGGTGATCGTGGCGGAAGAAGGCTGTAGCGCTTAGGTTATGACTCAAAGTGTGATGCGGATTTCTGAGGGAGAAGAGTTTTGCTTTGAAGTCTTCTTCCCTTTCGGCCTGTTCTGTCGTCTGACGTAGGCTCGGATACTGGCTGTAGCAGATGTGTTGTAGCTGCTGTAATCCGCTTTGACAGTTTCTGACTGCTGGTCTAGGAGGCTTTGGTCCTCTTGGCTGGAGGTGATCCTAAGCATGTGATCTGTCTCTTGTGGTCACAATGGGCAGTGTTAATGCCTGAGAGTCAATGTTTTGCAGGTAGGCATTTGTTGTGGTCTCCTGCAGTGTTCAGGGTGACAGCATTTAGTGGCGACAGCTGTCATGTTTCTGGCCAGCTTGCTGGGGTCTTTGGGGCCATGCAGCGTGTGTGTCTGCAGGTTCTTGTGGATTGTTCCTGCCCCACCCCTCTGTGTTTGCTGGCTAGTTAGGCGTGAACAGTGGGGTTTCACCCTCCCCCCTTTTCGCAGCTTTGGGCTTTTAGCTGGGGGACTCGACAGGAGACAATCTGTTGCATTCTCCTGTTTGTTCACACTGTAGTCTGCAAGGTAAGTTCAGTTCATTTTGATTCCATTGCTGAGTCATGGCTTGGACTTCAGCATGGACTGCTTGCAGAGGGCCCTAATAGGCCATGGCCATGGCATTGTGTTGCTGTATGCCGGGCCATTATAGAGAGCTTCTGCATCTGGGAGTTTTCCCACCAGCTCCTCTCTGGCATCTGCTCCAATAGCTCTGTTTGCTAAGTCTGTGTTGCAAAGGACTCTTGTAGCTTTTCATCTCCTCCTGTAGCTTCTGGTCCTCTTCATCCTCAGTCGTTTGCAGGTCCAGCTGGTCTAGGCAGTTATGCACGTGCTTCTGGCTCCTCCCGGCTACCTTCGTTCTGGGTCTAGTAGGGCGATCTGGTCGAGGGCGTGGTCAGATGATCCTGGCTGTGCACTTCAGATGAGTTCTTGGCTCTCTGAAGTTGTAGCTCTGGTTCAGATCGTGGTCCCTTCGCCGGATTAGGTCGTCCGACCAACTGCTCTCAGCGCAGTTGCCGTGTCCCGATGTTGGTCCCAGGCAGGAGTCCATCGCAGCGCTTTGCCTGGTCTCTAGCTGGACTAGCAGGTGACAGGATTGGATGGTCTGGACATATTGAGACACAGGGGAGAGAGAAAGGCACAAACAGCAAGATGCAAGTCCGTACAGATCTACTGAGCTAAATATGTGGGCTATGTGTTGAATGCTTAACTGAGTTGGTCAGTTAGTGACGCAAAATTAACGCTTATTATCCTAGCCGTGAAGGCGGGGGCGGATAATTGTGTGGGTGAACACAGGAAAATTATGAATAATGTTGCTGAAGAGTGTTACTTATGGGGTCATTCTGTGACTTAGGCTATTCGAATCATCAACATATTTACCAAGAATTTTACTGATGTTCAGACAGGTTCAGTCTCTGATAAGAAAAACAAAAGTCAGATGAGTTAAGAGAAAGAGAGGTTAGGATAGAGAAGGAGGGATATTTCTTTCTGGTACAGGGGTGAACTTGCTCCACACTAAGGTCTATGACAGGGCGCGTAGTTAGGGGGCGCTAATGGAGTCATAATGAAGTCAGTAAAATCATTAAATGAAAAACTGAAATAAAACAATAAGGCAATTGGGAGTTAATCCTAAACACCATAAAGAGTGCAATCTGATTGTTTTGATCAAAGTTTAAATTCAATCAAGTTGGTTTAATTAAAATTTAAGTATAATCAAATACAATTCTAACTGCAAGGGAGAGAAAGTAAGAAACCCTGATTCAAATAAAGAAAAATCAAATCATCAAAACAAAGCGGAATAATATTAATTATTATTATAGTTTGTATATAATAACAAATAATAAATACTCTCAAAGACAGTAAACCGTAAAATAGCAGAAGAATGAAATCATAAAATCAAACAAAAGAAGAGACCGGCTGAGACTTCACACCTAGCGTCGCCCAAACAAAAGGGAGAAGTGTTAAGACACTTTAAGACAAACTGACCTCTACTGTTAGTAGAAGGTCAAACGTCTTCTGCCGGACTTCCGGTTTCACAACTCTGTGTGGAATTACACTTGCCTTTACGCACAATTTCTATGGCGAAGATGTGTAATCTAATCGCGTGTCTAACAGCTCGTGTCAGTTTACTGAACACGGGTACGTGGCTTTTCAACCTACACAAACAATAAACACACCATTCTACATTATAACTGACTAACGGGATTTCTTCGCCGTCCTTAAAGTTATTTGTGTACTTGGTCGGAATTCTTCGTCGACAATAACATAAAGCAAAAACACATAATACTACACTTTAACTGACTAACGGGATTTCTTCGCCGTCCTGAAAGTTATTTGTGCACTTGGTCGGAATTCTTCGTCGACCGTACATAAAAACAAAAACACACTTGATCAAGATTTTTGTTAAACCCCCCTTTAAATAGTAAAACTGACCCGGAGTTATTTACTAATAAAATCCGCTGGGTTAAGCGAATGGGAGAAACATTGTCAGTCAGCTACACTGATTGTTCACCCCAGGGAGCGCAATAGCTTAGTTCATTAGCACTGGAATACACATCAGTAACACCTATAGCTATGCATTAACAATAAGGCCTTTAGGTAAGATGAGGGAGGAAAATCGCTCGCTCTGTCTTCTTCGCGCTAAAAGAGGATTTCTTCGCTCAATGTAGGCGGTAAAATAATAATACAGTGCGCTATAAAGAGATTTCTTCGTCTTTATGTTGTCACTAAATCTTTTACAGAGTTTGAGGTTTTCTCTGCGAGAAGCTCAAGAGTCTGCCAAGGATAGGTGGGCGGGTCCACACCTTCATTCATACATAAAAGTGCCATTTAACAGAGTATTCGGTTTCAATAAACACACATAGAAACACTCATGAATAGTCAATAAGTTCTGCTCACAAAACAAGGTTTAAAACTGCGCCCGCATTCCCTCCACCAATTTATGTAGCGATTTTAGCTGCATGTTAAAATAAGGATGAGTTTAACTCACCAAATGATTCTCCACCAGATCTATCAAGATCAAACATATATGAAATGAGTTATTTAAAACGTCAATTTCAGTAAAGGAATTAGTTTAGCTCAAAGGCAAATATGTATAATAATCGTCATTACACATACATATTTTACAATTCTGATTAGCAATATAGTGATACAAATCCCATATGTATTCGTCCAGCAAATACATCAATGATTTTATACACTAACGTTATCTCATGAGTATAAGTAACGTGACTTTACCAAACAGAATTAAGAGCAGAGGTAGCATAGATCGAAACACAGTTTAAGTGACCAAGTTTGTGAGTGTGAACAAAGAGAACCCATCACAAATGCCTTTATAGGTTTTTATTAAACTCTACTCTACATGCTAAACAAAATTACGACAAACAAATACATGAAACACAAGCGCGCTAGGATGCGCAGAGAGAGAGAGAGAGAGAGAGAGAGAGTGAGTGAGAGGGCATGGCCGCGAGGCAGGTAAAACATGTCTGAAAACCAATAAAACCAGGCCATGGAGCCAGGCCTGCTATGGTCTTTCAAGATGTTATCTTGAAACCAAGACAAAAGGGAGTGAGAGGTTGAATGGCTTTCTCACCCTGATCCAGTCACTACAACACATAGTACACAGTATTGTCAAGGGACATATGGGTGCATGTATAGCTTAAACATAACTTCCAGTGATGTATACTGCTAGTGAATTGTTGTATTGCAGTAAGACAGTGTATAAAGTCAGTTAGTAAGACAGTGTATAAAGTTGTTTATGCTAGTGCAGGGATAAAGTGCAGAGCTAATGAGTAGATTGTGGGAGTCAAGTGTTTAACAGTCTGACTGCTTGGGGAAAGAAGCTGTCATTTAGTCTGCTAGTGCGGGTTCTGATGCTGCGGTATCTCTTTCCTGATGGAAGGAGTGAGAACAGACCGTGACTCGGGTGGGCAGTGTCTCTAGAAATCGCGTAATTTCCTGGAAGGTGGGAAGTACCACTCACTGCAGAGCTCTCTGGTTGAGAGTGATGCAGTTTCTGTACCAGGCAGTGACGCAGCCAGTTAGGATAGTCTCTATTGTGACGGTGTAGAATCGAGTGAGGATGTCGTGATTCAGGCCAAACTTTCTCAGCAGTCCCAGGCTTCAGTGTGAGTGGTCCATGTGAGCTCCTTTGTGATATTGACACCAAGGAACTTGAATCTGTTGACTCTCTCCACTGGTGCTCCGTTGATGGCGACAGGACTGTTTTCTTTGTCTTCCCTCCGTCCACCACCAGCTCCTCGGTCTTATTGACGTTGAGAGAGAGGTTGTGTTCTTCACACCAACGTGACAGAGTGTGCACCTCTTCTCTGTATATTGTAACTGTATGCCATATAACTCTATTACTATTTATAATGTATGTTATAAAGAAACGATAAATTAAAAGATATATAGATATTATGCTGCCTATAAGGCTTTTCAGTAAACCTGTTTTGGCAACAAAAAATCCCAATTTAAATTTCAAGTGTTTTTGCTTATTTTGCAAGCTAAATTGACACAATCATCTGTGATGAACTAATGAAAGGAGTTCTTTGCAGATGAACTCAAAGTCTCTCAACACAAAACTCCTGAGTGATTGCAAAAACGGTGTCAATTTTCCAAACTCAAGTTTTTTTCATCACCATGTCCCTCGGAAGAGCACTAATCCAGATATGGTTTTCTGAAAAGGTGTTTATTTGGATTAGGTTGACCCAATCCACTTTCGCATTGAAAAGCTGGCATAAAATGAGATACGTTACTTAATACTAGATTGCAAAAATAGGATTTCCAGATTTTGAACAACTGAGTTTCAACATGACTATGCCGGAAAGAACCTCAGCTACGGAACTGATCCACATCTAACTGTGGCCTGTTTCCAGGGGAAAGTCCTGCTGTGAAAATATGGCTTTCACTTATTCCCAAACTTTTAATTTTAGTAAAGACCACAGTCCAAGGGAAGGCAGACAATAAACGCAACAAATGGAGTTCCCCTTTGTGGTTTTAAAGAAGCTGAGAAAGAGAGAGAGACAGAGAGAGAGAGAGAGAAAGAGAGAGAGAACACAAAACAGGGAAAAAACACCAGGTCTGTTTTATCACTGAAAAAGAGCACATTTAAATAATTTAGCCACCACAATATCATAATCTACCAATCATTCATGTGACTCTCAGTTAAAATATCCAGAAACATTCTTGACTTCATTTGTGGTGTGCTAATGTTTGAACTACCTCTAATGGTTTCTTCGCTTGTTTAGCATGGCAAAAGATGAGTGAAATGCGGTACCCTCATGCCACTAGAAATTATTTAGAACTCATGCCTCTGTAACGTTGAGCCAGACACTGACAGAAGCCTGAGAATGAACCGTGCCTTTTAGATTGACTGTTTTGCTCAGTCCCATCTGCTGCAGAACATGTTTATGATGAGATGGAGTCTTGTGGGCAGTGTTAGATAAACTTAACTTTTACATTTCAAACTGAGCCATCCACTAGCTGCTTTTTAAGCCAAATTAAACACACAAATGGCAGTCTGTTTATATCAGCGCGGTTTCTTTCTAGTGGCCCGGATTGACCTGTAATGGTATGATTTCATGAAACATGTTTCCCTGTCAGACTTGTGGGAAGTATTGTCACATCATTTTCTTCACAAATCATCTTGTGAAAAGGCCGTAGGTTGATTAAAAGGCTTATTATTGTTCTTCGACTTATAAATGTTTGAGGGTAAATACCGCTATCTCATTAAGTCAAATTAACAGAGCTTTTATTTCCTCCAAACATGTCGAAACAATTCCTCACACAGGTGCTTTGTTGTTGCAGAGAGACAGTTTAATAACTGTTTTCCAAGAAAGAAAATGATCTCACCACTTCAAGAGTCAGAAAAAAGAATAAAACAAGAAAGTAAAAAAAAGTGTTGTCATACATTACAGTACATACCTTCTTAAAGCTTAATCAAATAACACTTTCTAATAACCCTTTTAAATATATGTTTTACTTTAATTAGTGTGTAGCTGTTTAAGCATAAGCATAAACATCTGCAAAGTTACAGCACTCAAAGTTGACTGTACCGGGAGATCTTTACTTTAACAGAACTGTTTTCTGAAGAATATTACGAGCAGCTTGTTGAGACTACACTAGACTATACTTCCTGGAGTAGTGACATATCAAAGGCCGAAATTAACATGAACCCCAGTCCAAAGGACTATACTTAGTGAGCAATGCAAGTTTCTTTAAAAGAAAACTTCTGGAAATTGTCACGTTGGGGGGTGGAAGAACCCAAGGGCAAGCAGCAGTGAGGGGGTAACAAATACAGGACTTTAATAAAAACAAAACCCCAGGATGGGGAGCAAACAGAGAGCACCACTAATTATAAACAGTAAACAAAAGGACATCCCATGTGGGGGCAAAACAAAGGAGACAGGATAACTCTAAACTACTTACAAAACAAACTAAGACATGACGTGGTAAATCATAAAGTTTGAGACACAGGTTAAGGATCCACAGATAAGCAGTTGCACACAGGGCAAGGCAAACAGGCACGGGTAAGTACAAGTACAACGAACGAGCACAGGACAATCGACACAAGGATATTTTATAGGGAGACAGACAAAGGATAATTAACAAGGGAGCAGGTATAGGGGGTGAAACACTGATGGAAAGTTAACGAGGAAACGAGATGGCGGGAACAGACGCAGATCGGAGAGAGAGTATGGAAGATCAAAAGGGTCATATTCTCTCTCTCCACATAAAACCTAAGGCTTCCCAATGAATCTTCCAGAAGACCAAGAATAGACATGACATGATGAGGCAGAGTCATGACAGGAAATACTCATCTAGATTCTTTAAAAACATGTTTATTAAAAATGGAAACCATGCATTTTACTCTAATTTGTTGTCACTCTGATTTCTGTTGTTAAGTAAAAGAGTGCAGAAGACCAGTTTATTTGTTACTTCAGATGTAGAACATCCGCGTTTGTACATCATTGAAATGTGTGCTGCAGATGTGAAACTTAATAAGAAATCTGGTGAAGGCTACTCATATCAGCGTGTCATGTAGGCAAATGGAACACTTTGAAAGGAAAAAATTTGTGCATTCACACAAATAACTTTATTTAAACATCTCAATGAAAATACATGACACTGAATACTTAGAAAGGAAAAGCAAAATTAAATTATTGTGCGATTATACAAACAATGAATCAGACTTTGCATCGCTATAAGTCAGAACTGACACTGCCGTCAATAACAGGTCTGATGAAAAAACGCTCCGCTACAATTTATAATGCACAGCAGTGTTATTTGTTTAACCATATCACAAAATGTTTTAATGCTTTAACATCTTTTATCTTCAAAAATGATTGATGATTCTAAGATTGTTCTGTTCTATCTCAACATGTCTTTGTTCTATTCTAGACTGATATTGTAACATGTGGTTATTTTTAGGCTGTTGCTTCTCTTGCATATCCACAACATATCATTAAACATGAATAACAGGCACAATTAATGCAAATTTCACAATCCCTTTGGACAGCGAAAAAAAATTGAACTCTAACTATCGACTAACACTAACTAACTAACTAACACTATGAAACAATTGCTAATGGGTTCCCCATGTGGTAACTAGTTTCTAGTGTTGTAAATACTGTTGCTGTATATGCTTCCCCATAGGCAGTGCAAAACACATTAATTTGTTGACTAAGCTGATGGAACTGGCGAAAGCAGAAATGTCGTTTGGAAAGCCTTTCATAGGCAGGGGATGGGCGGGCTGTGCGAACCAAGCCGAACAAAGAATTTACAGAATGTGGTTGTAGCCGCTATGAGGCTGCTCATGTAGCAGCGAATGTAGTATTTGTCCAGTTAAGAGTAGTTCTACCACTGAAATAATTTTAGAGACATTATTTTAAGTATTGCTTTAAGTTACTAGAGACATGATGTTTTTGCATTTCTACATAGTTCGTAAATCATTGAAGTGTATTAAAAAAAGTAAACGTTATTGTGCTTTCAATGCCAGAAAAGCCAACTCTCCCGTTAATTTGTAAGTCGTTGTAGGGGAGGTTTGCCTAAGACTAATATGGTGGTGACATTTACATATCGCAGAAGCAGAACGAGGCGGCTGACACTGGGTCTATGAATTTATAATGTCTATCTTAACTTATGCATTTCCTATGAGTCTGTTATGTTAGTGATTATAATGTTACAAAGCTTATAGCTTGTTGGATACTAAGTCAAACACTGAAAGTAACATGGCGATAAGTCTGCAGTTTCCCATGCAAAAAGCCATTCAGGTCCAGGGTCTTACACTGTTAGCTAACATTTACGGCAATGAAGTGAGGTTTTACTGGCCTTCAGGACAGAGTCCAATACTCAATACAATTATACATTATTAAGACATCTAACTTGTTAAAAATTGTGAATAGTTTTTCTGCGGTTTTGTGCATGTCATTTGAATGAAGTGTCTTAGGTAAGCCTTTAAGCTGGTCTATGCTAGCGCCTTTAATCCATTCAGAAAAGAAGTTAAGTAAAATGTCTCTTTTGGAGAAAACTGTGTTTCGCTTTTGCTGCCTCTGGCCCAGATTTCTCACAACTCTCTTCAGTTTGGAGAGCCGTATTTTCTGATGAGCAAAGAATTGAGGCAAGAAATCCCTCAGTATGCTTAACCCACCTGTAAGAAATGTAAGATATCATGAATAAACATTAAATTTTTTACAACAACCCTTTTAAACACAGTCTAAGCTGGTTGACTGATTTTCTTTGGTCTTTCACTCATATTCATAGCTGTTTTAGCCGGCGAGGGGTTTTTCCCTAGCAAGTCAAGCAGGTCTTAGGCTGGAATACCAGCATGACCAGTTTCTTAAACAAGCTTCTTTCCATCTTAAAGCAGCCAGTCGCCAGGTATTAGCCCATAAAGTAGGCACATAATATTTAAAAACATGATTTATTTTTCAAGCATAGTTTTACTTTTTCTATTCTTGTTTTTTTAATAAGCCTGATGAAAAATACGTTGAAAGAAAATCTGAAAATCTTTTATATTCAGACTCATAAAAGATTGATTAAAAACATTCAAGTTTTAAATAAAATGAGAATTAAATAAGATGAGAATTTGCTCAATAAAATACCACTTTTTTGCTGTAGTTACTTTGTTGTGCATTGTCTGTCACTAAAGCAACTAAATACACCACAGAAAGATAGACGTACCGTCATTCTGAATACTCTGGCAAGTCAGGCATACGTTGTCATGCCAACGGCTTCCATTCAGCATCACAACAAGACCCATGGACTCGCAATCTGTGTGTTTTACGCACTTTGCGCTCGACGACGCGCCTGCTGAAAACGTGCCTCGCGGACACCTTTCGCATACCGTATCACTGTGAACGGTGCCTGTGGACAAAGGTTTCACAAAATTAATCAATGAACTACAAGCACAGGTGGAAGAAAGCACCGATTAGCAGTTTACATACTGTACCTTTCTTCTGAACGCCGTCTCCAGACGGACACTCGGTGTGCTTAATGCAGAATTCAGCGTGCCAAAAATAGCCATCGTTACACTCGCAGACTCTGTTGTTTTTTGGTGAGCATTCTTCTTTCACGTGCTGGTTTTCCACGCAGAAAATACCGCAGTACAGGCAATTCGGTAAGTAGTTCCAGTACTGGGTGAAATGGTTCGCTGGACAGGGCGAACACACGGTGTCTCGGGTAGGAGTGCAGCGCTCGATCATGTAGGTCCCGGCGGGACATTGCTTGCATTTGAGGATCTGCCCTGTCCGTCGGTCCATGTGCTGGTAAGTCGGGACATCCACTGCCGATGCATTAGTGCATGACACGAACAGCATTAGCGCTAGAAGCAACTGAAAACAATTGAACGGCATTTGAATAAGGTTTTACATTTAGTTACATACATTCATCAAGCGGCATAGTGTACATGCGTATGTAACGCGTGGCTTTGCTTACCATTTTGCTGTTTCGTCCTGAAAGATGAGAAGCA
Source organism: Triplophysa bombifrons (assembly GCA_029783895.1). Classification (NCBI taxonomy): domain Eukaryota; kingdom Metazoa; phylum Chordata; class Actinopteri; order Cypriniformes; family Nemacheilidae; genus Triplophysa; species Triplophysa bombifrons. Next base: position 13,997,414 of record CM056455.1, read on the forward strand.
CGAAGTGCTTTTAAATGTCAATTTCCACCCACACAGAGGGAGGACCCAGTCAAGTTAAGGCTTGAGCTTCTTCATTACATTAAATAAGTTTCAGTAAATTTAAATTAAATATTAGAAGCTTAAAATCTCAGTAGTAAAACTCATTATAAAATTTAATCTCCAGGAAATGTTTCATTAGGTGTGTTTGTACCCTGTGTGGTATATCATTGCATCAAGCTCCAAATTCAAATTATTAAGATATATTATCATCTTTTTTTTTAATGAGTGCTAAACTAGATTAAATTATGAGCATGGGATGACTTTAAAAGGTTTTATTATGAGCAACTAAGAAATGCACAATATGCATGTCAGAAAAAATGGTTCTGTATGGATAAAAAAAATTCTTGGGAGAAAGGAACATTACACTGTACCGTTAAAGGTACACAATGAGTGCTTATGATTATGTGCATAGTTATGTTATGAACATGTATGGTACAAAAGGACCAACCCAGAAATACCTATTGTATTATTCAGGTGATATGAATGGGGTTTTCTAAAATACTTAGACAAAAATGTTTGTTACTTAAGTTAGGGTTTAAATCATTGAGCAATTGTAATGTTCTAATTACACTTAATGTATTAGTTTGACCACATATTTTGAACTAATTGATAAAAAGCACGTTTCGAAAATATTTACAGCTGGAAACCATTAGAAAGAAACTGTAGTACAAATGCAATTTCAGACATTTGTTATATGTGGTCCATTTGATGTGTTTTATATATTTTTCTAGGACTGTCAAATGATTAATCATGATTAATCACATCCATAATACAATTTTGTGTTCACATATTATATGTGTAGTGATCATGTTAAATTTGTATTTTAAAACATACACATACCTACATCAATTTCAGTAAAATAGTAAACATTTATTTATCATATAAATTATTGATAAATATAAAGAAATACCATGTAAAAATGTCCTAAATATGCATACATGTACAGTATGTGTTTATAAATACAAAATTATTATGCAGTATACCAGTACACAGACATATATTATGTAAATATTTATTCTTGATGCGAGTAATTGTTATTAATGGTTTGACAGCTCTCATTTTTCTTCAGGGACAAATGTGTCTTTCCTCTTTTGAGTTAATGACATTTTGTTTTAATACAAAAAAAACAGTGTCTCATGCTCCACTTTGAATTGACTGTGGTGTAAAGATGTTATCATGTAAGACAAACAGAAATATATCTACCCTATGTTAAAACTTAAAGGTCATTTAACTTCCCAGTGGTAAATGTTACTGAAACTGGAACTTATGGTAATCGTAATGTGTGAGAGAGCTTAACTTCTCTCGTATTCATATTTTACAAAAACATCCACAATAAGCATTCAGTTATCATCTCTTGAAATGTCTGACTGAATTTTGCAAAAAGTTTGGTCATGGAAAGATCCGGCCCTTTAGGGACATAATATCTATGGAAATTTACACAGGTTTCACATGAGTGTTCCAAAACCACATTTCACATGAGATAACATGAAAAACATAGAAATGCGAAATTCACGTGTCATTTCTGTAAAAAAAAACTGATGACATTTATAAACCCACTGGATTAATTTGGATTACTTTGTTGATGGAAAAAGATGTGATCTTTGGAAATGAAAAGATGATTTTCACTAGGCCTATTAACTGTAAGCAAATCAAAAGGTAAAAAGGTTTTCCTGGGGTTCAAAACATTTAACTGTACTATTAAATGTACATAATAGGTCCACAAGATACCTGGAGAGATACAAAGAAAAACCCCTACAGGCAAATTTTGTTTTAATGAACTATTATTGTAACTTGGCAGCCTTAAAGAAGTGGAAAACCAAAATAGAAACTAAATGTAACTGACAAACTGAAACTAAAAAACGAAATAAAAACTCTATATTAATAATAATGGTTTCTATTTATTATTATTATTGAGACATTAAAACATGAGATCCCAAGATAATCTTAAAATATTTAATTTATCTTCAAAACACACTCATCAGTCAACCAAACAAGGAAATCTTGGGATCCCCACCTACCCCTTAACTTTTCCATTACATCTTTGCTTTACAAAGAGCAACAGATGACAAAAGTGTAAACACCAAAACCTGTCAAACAGAAACAAGCTGTCTCATTTGTCACGATATTTCCTCCTACGTCATGCCACTCGTATCCTGATAAATCATTGCCTCGAGTAATGCATGGGATGTTTACAAAAAACATCGGCTCAAGGAATTGCTTTTATATTTAGTCATCACATTTCCAGCCATATTTGGAGAATCTGTCACACTCTCATGTATGTCTACTCCTGTTGCATGAATGCCATGTGATCATAACCAGACAAATAATACGTCTAACCATCAGGATTTAGTGATTAATATAAATGTTTCATTAAAAAAACAAATCAGCAAATTTACACTGGCAGCACAAAGATATGTATAAATATCATACATGTATTAGAGGAAGAAACAGGAGCAACAAACAATAAGTACATCTTGGGGTGTTTAAGAGCTTCAAGATTACAATACTAGCTTGCTTGACTTCAGGGGCCTCATTAATAAAACAAAAATCCACGGCAACCTTCATATTTATAAAAAAGGTATTTGACGTGGAAAAGTGCATAACGCCAAGTCAGGGTCTGAGCAGATGCACTTTGTCCGAGTGCTGAAAGTTTGTGGAAATATAAGTCATTCTTGCCGCTTGTAAAGGATTTGGATGTTGACAGGTGCCCTTTCATATGTCAATAACATTATTTGGACATCATCAAAAGGCAGAGATGTAAAACTGTTCGGTTGCACGCTATTTCCCAATCATTTGCGATCTATAGATTTCACATCTGATAGAGAGGCTTAAACACGGTTTCTCTGCGTACTTTTGTTCAATGAATCACACGAATGCACTTTGAGAAATGATCGTAAAATCTAATTTAGGACAGTTTCTACGAAACATGCTATAAATGAGGCCCCAGGATTCCAGCACAAATAGTATATAAAAAAAAAAGACTTATTACGTGTAAGTTCTCAGGGATGGATCATGGACTATATCCTAGTTTTGGCAGTTTTGTTATTTTTGTAGGCTTAAATTAGTTGACCAAAATAATCAAGTGATCAGATCTTACTGTACCTGTACTATAAGGGTTAGGCAGTTTGAAGAACTGACACAGTCCACAATCCAGCCCTGCAACGTCTAAACATCAGCCTTTAAAATGCATCTGTAAATGAGACTTCATTACATCCTGACAGTGTCATGCTTCGATTACAACGGCACGTGAGAAAATATGTCTTTTTCTTAAAATATATCTGTAAATGTGTTGTAGCCTATACACATCAATATAGATTTAAACAGTCACAAATATACTTAAAATAAAGACAAATGATTTGCTGCAGTCCAGTTTCTTGACAAATTGATAAATAATGTTTTTTCATTTTCAAATTATGATAAAAAACACCCCTGACAATATATAATTACAGTTAAATAAAACATAAATGCTCTTCATTGTATTTTACATTCAGAACCAACATCCTTTATTTACAGCTTCAACAGAGCATAGATTCATCTACAACGAAAAGACAAGTCAAGCCAAGTCCTGCATTAATAGAGATTTATATCTGCCATCCCAGGACTTGACTCTGACTCTTAGTGTTTCAGTCCAATACAAAAACGAAACGAGCATCTTTACAACAAAACCAGTCACCCCAACACTAATAATGGATATTATATACAACTTTTCCCATTTAAATAACTCCTATTTTAGTCATCTTTCTATATGGAATCATTAGTCATTGAAGGTTTTGGTTTTGAAGCATGTACCATCCTGGATCATGCTCACGATCATCTTCTCATACATACGATGCATGGATGACGCGCTGATGATGCGACTCATCCTCTTAAGAGTTTTGAAGAGTGGTCGGCGTGCGCCTTTCGAGCGGAGTTTGCGCAGGCTCTGAGCTAGAGCCTTGGCCAGGTCCTGATCTCTGTTCTGAACCTTCCACAAGTGGAGGAGCTGTAGGATGTAGCGTTGAGAGGGACAGGAACGGACCACGGCCCGTACGTCTTCCTCGCTCACTTTTTCTCCAGTTAAACTATCCATCAACATCAACAGGTCTTCCAGAGTGAGGTTTTTGATGCTGGCACAGCGTGACACTTTCCTCTCGCAGTTGTTCACACCTATGAGAAGGAGGAGTTTGTCAGTCCTATAAACCTGCATTGTGTTGTCTCAGATTCATAGTTATTGAAGATAGTTCAGACAAGAGTGTTGCACTGAAAGGTGCACCGAATGCTTGTCTGAACACCCAAAATGCTTTTCTTGTTGTTGTTTTTTGCGCTACTATAAGTGAAATGACAGAATCAATTTGATAGAACAATGACCCTTTTAAAGATGCGATCAAGTACCAACCAGCGTAAAGTGAGAGGTGTGCACGCAGCTAACATTTCGGCAGTGTGGAAGGATAATAAAGGGTCAGAGAAAGACACCAAATTATTTCCAAATTGAAGACGTAGCTGGCGGTCTGACAATAGCCCCACAGCACCCAACATCCTTTGACATCACACAGTGGTGACGTTCAAAGTGTTCCCAGGCCAGTTCCCTGCCCTACACAACCTGTCAAGGTGTGTCTTTTGTCTTCTTAGAAAACAGTCAGCCTTAGTGGTTGGAGATCTTTAATGAATGTTTTTTTTCTGTTAATAATTTAACAGTCATTTTGTTTACTCAAATTTCTGTCTTAGAATTTTTTCTCTGTGACATTTTTTGCAGTGTTGAGAATATTATGAACGCTTATAAGCTCATTTTCATAACAGCCTTACACTCTTCCTGAACCAGGCTGATGTCCTGGATGATTATTTTGGCACTCATTTCAAAGAACCTTTTTGGTGTAGAAATACAGAGTAGATTATGTTCTTTCATCAGTCACTTATAGGCCCAATATAAGCTATTCATGAATGGGAGGCTCACATATGGTTATAGTTATTGCTTAAAGTTATATTATGCTTTGTTTGTGTAATATCTGCTAGAATGAATATGTTCAAAATTTTCGAATTGAAGTTATGTTATTGATTTTTCTTTGAAAAGCAAGAGAAAACATAAAAAGCACATTGTGACTCAAAATAAATAAAAAGTGTGTAAACTTCTGTATACAGCCTTTAGCCAAGAACAGTCATTTCAGGGCATCCCTATTGCATTGAAACTTACTGAATACACCAAATTATATTGACTTACAATATTCACCATGCAGTGTTTAAGGTGCATCAATTGTTTAAAGAATTGTAATTCTTCAAAACATTTAATACTGTAATTAAGTAAAAATTGCAATGAAGATCTTAATTTCATTTTTGATCTTTTTATAGCTTGATAGATTTCACACGGATATGAAAATATCCTTTATGGCCACTAATGGTTGCACTTCCTTGCTTGTATTCATGCTAACCATACCGGTCACTACGTATGGTCTATCACTTGCTTGGGACTTTCTTTTGGTTTTTATTTAGAAATGTTCTATAAAAAACTTTGCCAATAAATCGCCTATTTGAATGGCAGTTCACCCAAAAATGAAACTTATTCCTCACCTTCATGTCATCCCAAACCTGTATGACTTTTCTTATGCAGGACACTAGAACACAAGAAATGATTTTGAAGACCGATGGTAACCAAACAACCCATTGTATGGACACATCAGTTATCTTCAAAAGATCTTCTTAAGTGTTCCACAGAAGAAAGAGTCATATACAGGTTTTAAACAGCATGGGGAGGGGGGTTATGACAGAATGTCGTTTTTTTGGTGAACAGGTCTCTTTAAAGGGTCACATTTACAATTACACAACATTTTGTGGGCTTTAAAGGCAGGGCATTTTGAAACTTAAGAAAAGCTGAAAAATGTAGACAAGTTCACCACCACCATGAGACGCAGTTCCTCAAGAGTTTCAAATGAGTTGAGTGGACTTGTAAAGAACATGTCTCTCAAATGCAGATTTTCAGCACAAATGTCTGTTAAAAACAATGGAACTGAGACATTTAGATTCAGCTCTGCCTTCACGAACCTTGAATGATGCTATTGAGCTTGTCCTGGTCCTTATTTTGTTCTCTCCAGAGGCGGAGGAGGTGCAGCGTCTGTTGCTGAGGACTACAGCTTTTCTTCAGCCTCTCAACGTTCTTCCAGTCCACCTTACGTCCTGGAAGACTCTCTGACAGACGCTCCACTGAAATGGAGGCCAGCGGAGGCGACGCAACAAACTGAAATATGGCCTCTTCACACAGTGTGATGTCTGGAACAGTGAGATGTAAGAAATCCGCATGGGACTGTTATGCAACAAGTAGCACAAAACACATATCCAAAACGAATCACATGGTTGCGCCCAGGCAAAACGAAACATTACACGGCATTGCAGCCCAAACACATGAATTGCGTATAAATAACACGGGCTGTGCAATATCGTGTAATACGCAGGCCAAAGTTTGATTTTGCGTGCGTACAATACGCCTATTTTTGCGTGAATATGATACGCCAATTTAGCGTGTTTGCATATTAAACAGCAATTTGTCTCATTAACCTTTCCCTAACCCAAACCCTTTACCTAATGTTAGTGTCCGCGTATATTCTAACCTCTACCCAAACCCTAAAGCTAACAGTATTATTTTAATTATTTCAGTGTTTCCTCTTCATGTACGTTTAAAAATGGCTGTTCTCCACCCAGGTACAAGCAAACATTTCCGTATCATATGCACACAAAATCGAACTTTGGCATAGTAGTTAGACGATAATTATAGTTATTTATACGCAAATTGATGAGACCAGGTTGGGCATTGAATCACTATATTTTGCAGTGTGCTTTAAGCCCTCAGGGTTCACACGTTTTAGTACAGAAAGTAACATGTTACCACATGTTTAAAACAGATTAGACCTTTCACATCTCCACCCTAACTGTGGAATTCAGGATTGTAAAACTTGTATCTGGTATCTAGCTTAAAGCTTTGGGGTAAGGTGTATGAAGGTGATTAGAATTAAGCAGCATTAAAAGTATATATATATTTTTATATAATGTAATATTGCGTAATGTCTGACAACTAATTTCTTTGCCTGTCAACACCTACACCCAGGGATGTAATTTCCACTGGGGACATGTCCCCTCCACTTTTCAAAATCCCGTAAGTGTTCCCGCCACTGTCAAATTAGTTTGTTATGATTTTTGAACAACGAGAAGTAGGACCGACCAATCAACCTGTGTCAATCTGTTACGTGCACACTGAAAGGTTGTATTCAATCACATGGATGGCAGCAAGGAATTCTCCATAGGAATTCACTATGACAAAGTACTATGTTTAATGACCTGAACAACGACCAGGTAAGCCCAAATATCAAACATCAAACCTTACTTGTATTAATGACCTGTTAACTGTCGGAGCCCTTTTTTGAGCCTACACATGAAAATGCATGTTGGAACAAAAATGGCGGTAACTCATGAATTCTTTGGAAAACGGACTTACTGATGGTCTCGTTTGAAAAAAGAAACGTAGCTGATTATTGCAACAAAAAACACACACAAAAAAAATTAAAGGTATGTTGTTAGGTTAATTGTAAAAAAATAAATAAATAAGGCTTATGTTTTTCTTTGTTAAAAATACATTAAAAAAAATACAGGTCGCAAAAGGATAACAAAAAATCTAAGCACACTCTTTATAAAAAAGAATCAATTACTCTTTTAAAAAACACCAAATAAATCTGTAATCTAGAGTCTTAGACCTTTCCAATGATACATATTTTGTCATGATTAGATTAGAAATTGCATGCACAACTTAGGTGCCTAGTTGTTGTTTCGGTAAACTATGTTATGCTGTTTGCCTTTAATGGATGATCGGTCTCATTCTTTTAACAGCAGCTAGTGTTTATACAAACGCTTGACAGAAATGTGGGTTTCCCTGGTCGTTGTTTAGGTACATTAAACCTTAAGCGTTTTCGACAGTCATCCGGCTCGTCCCCTCCCGACCCCAGAATCAGGTTTACAAGCCATTTTTTCCTCCGTTTCTCAGTCAATACTCACTTTTGCCCCCTTCATATACATCAACTCTTGCTACACAATAAAAACACCTTATGGTTTCATGGTTTAATCTATTTAAACAATCAAAAACGATGAAAAACATTTTGAGTTTTTGTTAGTGAAATCCATATGGAGAAAATCACTTGCAACCCTCCATCCGCACTTCACTCACTTCATGCAGAAAAACTATTATTTCATCACGATAGTGCCTAAACGTTTGTAAATGCAGGAAATAGGATTCAATTAAAAATCATTTTCCCACATATTGTGTGTCCCCCACTTCCCGAACCAAAGTAACACACTTACATACACCTACGAACACTTGGTGAAAGCAAGAAACTGTTATCTGCGAGCATTTCCTTTCACATGATTTAATCTGTTTAAACAAGAAATACAAGAAACCTGATCTGTGAAACAAAGGACTAAAATGTAATTTCAATGAAGTGCTTTGGATCATTTCCTTCAAGACGTGCGTGTGACAGTATATACTTCTATAAATAACATCCAGAGTAATGTCAGAATCACTTTGACCCCGCTCTATTGAAACTGAACATTGCGTTTTCTGATCCCCTTCTGAGTCATAATGGGTGATATGCTGAATTGTTTGCCAAATCATGGTGTGATGACCTTTTACAAGAACTACATTTTAAAAATGTTTTGTCCGAAACAGGTCACATGCTGTACTGTAAGCTATGAACTGTATATGCCAAATCCAGATACTCCATTTCAGAGACTACCAGTATAAATATATATTGTTTTTTTGGAAAATTTAAACAGAAATTTTTCACCTTAAGATAATAACGTGATTGTTATGTTTTTCACATGGGTTAAATGCTATTTATGTTATTTAGGTTAAAATGCTGGGTATACAGTAATGCCATTTGCCATAATATGCTTTAGTGTCAAAGTCAATTTTATATTTTGGAGATAAAAAATATTTGACGCAACTGGCCCGAAGTTAACTTCCGGTCTGTGTTTGTGGATCGGTCTGGCTAGTGGCTAATATTATAACTATTCATAATGTATATTTTATTTATATTTTCTTCGATTTATATTAATATGTATTTGTGTAACAATTGTTTAAAAGGCACAGTTTTTGATCTACAGTGGCCACTAGCGTTGTATTACAGATTTGCAACAAATCGCTCAGTCCAAGCACGATGGTTGCCACCATACTACAAAAAGACACAGGGAAGAGATCATGCGGGCATTAGAAAGACTGTAGAAAGAGCGATGTCTTATTTATCACATACAATAAACGGTCTGAGGATTTTAAGTATAAAAATAAGCATAAAAGTCAGGCAGGGGCTAGAACATCCGTTAATATTATAAAGACTTTCCAGGGTACTAAGGCTTTTAGCAGTGATTCTCATAGATATCTATGGAGATACTTTCCAGCAGATGGTTGTTGAAGAGAAAGATCGTCTTAAAATCACCCCGGAGGAGGTTGCTTTGATTCAAATTCGAAGTATGTGAGTACCATTGGTTTTTCTGTTAGTTAGAACCAAGATATGTTGTTGTTTTTGTTCTAATATTAGCTGTGTGACGGAGCAGTTTTGTGCGTCATTGTTTATCTGAAACCGCTTTTATATTGTACTCATCCAGATACTGGAGAGAGCGAGCGAGAGCGCATTGCCGCTACGACTGTAGAGAGAGCACGTTTTACTCTCTTACTCAATGATGAATAAACGTACATTTAATCCGCAGGTCACATGCGTTCTGAACCGTAGAGTACGTGATCCGTTTCACCACTATACCGCAGGGAAGAGGAAACACGCATTGTAGAGTTGTTTGTCCGTTTAGGGCTGCTGCACAAAACATGGTGGCGAATTCAATGTATGTAGGCTCGCTCTGTATGTAGATATACTGTAAACAGCTTATTCTAAGGTATTAGAAACATAACGGTTCATTATGTAAGATCTTTATACACCTCTGAATAAATAGTTTGAATATTCTGTTGCATTTCTTTCAATAGATCCTCCAACAAAAAAAATGTTGAATCTTTTTGTACTGTATTGAATAAATTATTTGTTTGATGGTTTGTTTAACTTTGTCCTATTTAAGTTTAGCCAAGTAACGTTTTTTCAACTGCAATCCAAAATAATACTGACTAGAGATACTTTTAACTTGCTAGCTAATGTCATTTACTTGTTATTTCTTTTGCTTGTTCTCAGAAATAATCTGCAAGGAATCTGTTCTTTGCAGATGAGTACCGGAAGTTACGTTTAGGCCACAAAAGCGTGCATGTGCAGTAACGTTTGTTTATGTCGCTGCTTTGAAACCATCGATAATAATAAGAAATTCTGTCCACACTGGAAGCGGTGGGATGCAATGTGACTAAGGCCTTGTTGGTGTAGACAGGGTAAAGCTCTTTAGGATTTTTCTGTTCTCTATGTTTTACATGGTAACCAATAGATTCAAAATAAACATTCATTACTATGGGTATTACTTGGGAATTGAACTCAACAATGACTATACTCGTTTATGTGTGCATAAACTGCTAACAACATTGCTGCACTAGACATATCATCAGTCTTTTTTGAGACTTTCGGTGAGATGTCATTACTGGGGATGAGTGTAAACTGAATGACGCATTGCTCTGGCCTTCATCGTGTGAAACCATTGGATGGGAGTTATATAAGTTAAACGCTAATTAGATCAGGTCAAATGAAAACGACTGGAAAACTGAGGATCACTGATTTTTTTTTTTTCATTTTGATCATTTTGCCAGCTGTAAAAGCATTACACTTGTTAAAACATGTTTTATCTAGTTTATATTACAAAGCCATTTCCAATGAATCGTATCGTTGCTATATTAAGCAGAGCTCTATTAATATTAGTGAGACATCTGAAGTGTGCGACATCTGAATGTACAATATTTCGTATCACTAACCAAAAGCGAAATTGATTCCAAGGATTTTCACAGGAAAGTTTTAACACCTTTCCAAGGAAATCTAGAAAAGGTGTTGAATAAACAGATATGTTGGTGTTTTCCAAACTTACTGGTGTTATATCAGAGGTTAATCGGGGACAAACACTCAAAACGGCTTTTCACATTTAAAATGGTTAACCCTGGGTTATTCCAAACAAAATCCTGTTTTATCTGTTTCACTGCTTATAATATACCAGGGTTTTCCTGGTACCACCTGATGTTTCACACTTTACATCACTTAACTCTGACTGAATAAAAACAGTAGGTCATCGCATGATGACTGCCTTGTGGTTCGCATCAGAGAAAAACTCCCCACAAATCTGATTCGCGTGTTTTGCTTCATCATCATTATTAATTATGGGATTATCTACTTTTCCCTCAAAAGCTGAAAAAACTGTTTATTCAAAGCCATGAGTTTCTATGACTGTACACATCTCTGTGATATGAGGTAATCGGTTTTTTTGCGGGGGGGGGGGGGGGGTCATTGACTGTCTCTTGCTATGACTATGTGCTAAAAGCCCTAAAGAGAATAGCTTCAAAGGTTCTACAGCAGCCAATGGAGCTGTTTTTGTAGGAAGCTGTGCAATTTGGCAGACTGATTAGGGAGGATCTTGAAAATCTCCGGAAAATTTTCGAGGTCTGTTAATCAACTTCTATAAGGCTCAATGGTAATTCCTAAATATAAAATAAAAATAAATTCTGATTATATTGGTCTTTTTGAGGAGTTTGGGCTCAATTTCAGTTCAACAAATGAGCAAAATGACCTTTTTGGCACATTGTCTGAAGTTCTTTAGAAATATGAGTCTTCTGCCCTCTGCCTCCCTTCCTGATGATGTGTCTAATTTACTTTAATTGTTTTTTACAGAGTGTTCTGATGGGAAATGTTGAAATGCACGCACATTTTTATAACACACCCATTTTTAAATAAACCTTTGGCATTGAAAAAATTTAGCAAATGGTTAGCTTCAATCCAAGCCCTTCTGACCAGATAAAATAGTTTTGAGTGGTGAAGCTTGTTGAAGTTTACCTGTGTTACACTCTATGTGTTGATGTGAGCAGTCAAACTCTTCACTGTCCGTCTCACACAGAGTGTCCCGAGTGGCCGTTCCTGATCTGAAGGTTTTCAGTCCCAGTTGACTGCAGTCCCTGTGTGGCACGCAGGGCTCTGTAGATGAGGATGTGCTGGAGAAATAACCCGATGGGCATCTCTCACACACAGCGTCTCTGTCTGGAGTGCCTGTATGAAACATATACAAACCTATTTAATGCACAATAATATATTTGATATCCGAAAAACAAAACAAAGCAATACCCCAAAATGCATTAGTCTAGGTTCAAGAGTTTGTCACAATATACTGCCACAATTATCCATATTGTGTTTATTCTACACATAGAATGATATTGTAAATAATTCAGCACCCATTTAAAGTTTTGCCTTAAAGGGACAGTTCACCCAAAAATGAAAATTCGTTCATCATTTACTCACCCCCAAATTGTTCCAAATCTGTATAAATTATTTTGTTTGGTTGAACACAAAGGAAGATATTTGGAAGAATGTTAGGAACTGAGATTTATGGGGCACCATTGACTACCATAGTAGAAATATATATATTTTTTTTGTTCTGTTAAACACAGAAGAAAATATTTTGAAGAATTTAGGAAAGCCAAGGGCCAACCATTTTAATGCTTGTCAATGGTGCCCCATAAATCTCAGTTGCCAACCTTCTTCCAAATATCTTTGTTTGTGTTCAATAGTGCATCTAAATTTAGACCGGTTTGTAAACTCAAGGTTAAGCAATTCATGACAGAATTTTCATTCTATGGACAACTGTCTCTTCACAGATTCACAGTGGTTACAAACTCTCTCTCTCTGCATCCCTGCACACCTGAATGTTATTCACTGGCCAAAAAAGAGAAATCACAAAATAAACTGAATCAAATATGAATTTTGTTGACAGCATTATTTGATATTGTTATTGTAAATTCTTCGAGTCATGAGAATTGTGAAGTGACATCTGACATTTTGTCAGCCGATGAAGGAACTTGTAAATGTTAGCATTATTGAATGTGATTAAGTGGAACGAAACTCCTGCTCACCACAGCAAACTAGAAATAGGTACAAAAATTTCCCTTTTTTAAAACAAAGAGAACTCTGTATGGGCCTCCGCACTGTCACAACTGAATTGGAAGGACAACCACATGACGTGATGTTTAAAACCTAGTGGAAGTGAAACTTGTATCACTTTAGAGAAAAATGTCATACACAGGATGACAATAACAGAAATCAGTCACATGGGCAGGTCAAAAATGAGTCAGATCTAAAAATTACAAAGCGGATTTGACTTATTTGTCACCAGGTAGGAGTTTAAATACAGTGCATTTGACAATTAGGTGGTGTATGTTTTCTGAAGAAAATGTAGGAAGTGAGACAAAAGTGTAAGGGGCGGATGGTCACGTTTTTAGGAATGGTGTGGGTTTGTGGGTATTACTGCACCGGATCTATGTAGATTTTCCGGCCATTTGATAACCCACCAGACGGAAATAGTTCAATTAAAAGTAGATTTAAAGTAGCCTATCTTTCAAGTGGCACAAATGGTGTGTGATCATTCCTAACGTCAATGGCAGGGTGAGAGTTAACAGAAAGGCCAAATATTAAAAGCAAAACCAAAATATGTGAATTAATGACCATAGGCCTACCAGAAAATACATTTGTGAAAATATCAGATATTGACAAAATCTCCCTTATTTATTTTATTTAATTATTATTTGTACAAAACACAAAAATTCCTGAACATCAACCAAAATGCTATGAAGATAAATCAAACCCACATCCCTACCATCTCAGATATCTTAATATCGTGAGGTTTTGGCCAGTGAATTTCCTCTAAGGATGAGTTATTTCTGGGCCGGGAAGCCAGCAATTCACAGAGAAACAGGATAATGTTGGGCCTAATTAAAAAGAGAGTCATCTGGGATCTTGCACAATACATGACGGATCATCCTAGTTAGCTGAATGCTGGAGTCTGAGTGGGGAGTCCAATGTGATAACAAACACTTCTGATATTCTGTATAATGAATACCAGTGTCACTCAGATCTCCATTACGAACAGTGGAAAGTGATACTTCCACACGCTCTGCTTGAACCAAGCCACCGCTGGGCTTTCACACTGACATAACGTCCAGCGTGATAAACACATACCCTGACAACACACGCAAACAAACACACTCAAGCGATGGCCTGCAGTGAAAGTTTAGGGGAAGTATCAGCCCACTGCTCATTTACGTTCCTTCCTTATGAATGTGTTATTTTAACCATGAAACAGGTTATATGAAAATACAAACTGGATTAAAAAATGGTGCAAAGCAGGAATTTAAGAGAATTGTGGTTATAATTCAGGCTCGGCCGACTGATACAGATAACCATCTTGAGTTTTAAACCTCTGTGGCTGCCTTTTAACAGTAATAGAAACTGACTGGATGGCCACAGGAAGTGATGGATTCTCACGATGTGTGAAAATGGTGAATCAGATGATTGAAATGAGTAAAAATTTAACCAAGAACAAATCTTGCAACTCTGAGATCTGTAAGTGGCGTGTCACAACTACCACAGTGGTTTGTGATTGGTGAGTCACTACAGGTCTGTTCTCTCAGAGTCAGGGTCTACTGGCGAGACAAGGCTAAATAATATTAACGAAAGCAACTATGTTTGTGTGTAGCTACGCTACATTGTCAAATATTTTGCATAGCTAAACAAGCAGGCCAATGATATTTTAAATGCGGTGAGAAAGCACTTCCCATAACTTGCGCTGTTGACATCAAAGGCTATATTCCAATCTTATAGTATGTATGTTTATTTCCCTATTGAAAAAATAACAGCTTACCAGCCTAAGCTGGTTGGCTGGTTTAAGGCTAGTATTAGAGAGGTTTTGGACAATTTTTACACATTTTAGCAGCTGGTCAAGCTGTGGGTTATGCTGGTGATCAACAGCCTTGCCAGCATGGAAATTTGCTGGTCTTAGCTGGTTTAAGATGGCAGTAGCTGGTTTATACTGGTCTTCAAGCCTGGTCAAGCTGGTGTTTAACGGGTGGGTCTAGATAAACCACCAAAAAACGTGGCCATAACCTCTCTTAAAACAACCTGCTTCACCATCTTAACCTGCCAACCAGCGTAGGCTGGTTTTAGCAGTTTTTTAAGTAGTGTAAGATTGCCTATATTTTTTATATAAAAAATTATAAAACAACTGGTATTAAGATACATGGTATGTTTCCATAAGATGTACATCAGTACTACAAACTGTAAAATTATTGTCTTTCTTATCACATTGTAATTATAAAATTGCATATTGTTCTACAGCAGATGTAGAAAAAGGTATTTCCATAAATGCCAAGAGACAAAAAAAATTAAGAAATGGATATACTGAGCATATACAGTATATACCGAGTTAATGAAGTTCATGGTAACTTTTCAACGTTTAATTCTATGGATATTGCTGTATACTTTTACACAACACACACATTGTCCTGGGTCAATGCTGAAGTACAACTGAAAGTCCTAAATCATCCCTAGCAGAACCACTGTTCTAGCACATAGTAGTCACAGAACACATGTTTACTTACCCTGCATGGCGACCCCAAATCCAGGCCGACAGGCAGTGTGTCGGACACAAAACTCCACCACCAGATGGTACCCGGGTTTACACTCACAGACCCGGTTGTGAGTACTGTTACACTCTCTTCTCACGATTTGTCTTTCTTTGCAGACAGATGTGCAGTGTTGACAGCTGTCTCCCCAGTGCCACTGTTCCGCAAACCGTTTCTCCGGGCAGGGGACGCAGACGGTAGGCTCCATTGTGGTGCAGTGGCGCTCCACCGCCGTGCCGGGTGGGCATTGATCACAAAGCAGAATCTCAGAGGTCAGAGGGTCCTGGTGCTGGTATTTGGGTATTTCATGGAAGGCCCAGGCAAAAGACACGGCAAAAAGCTAAGAACAAGTAGATAAAAGAGAACAAGTAGATAAAATAGACTCATGTGAAATATGCTGAAAAAAAGCTGTTCCACCAATGCCACCATATATCTTTATTATGTTATGCTTAGTGTTGATAAACAGTGTTGGAGAACGTTTAAAAAAAGTTACACATTACAGAGTTAGCAAGTTATTCAATATAGAGCAACTATACACATTACATAGTACAAATTCATAAAAAGAAATGCAATCAATTTGTTTTCTTTTACTTTTTTGTTATTGCTTACCGCTGTCTGAAACTCCTCCTCCTTTAGAGTACACAATTTTGCTATTTTAATAACTACAAATAACAACTGGATTCCGCAAGAGCAATGATCTCTGTTCACAATCAGTTTTTCATCAAACACATCAGTACTTGCACACGTTTTATATACAGTATTTTTCAAAACGTTTTATGTTTTGTCAGAGCACGTGTTATTCATGCCGTATGTTGCATGAAAAACTGAAAAAAGTAGCATTCTACATTTTTGCTCATGATGCACTGACACCTAGTGGTATAGATGCATTACCACAAAAGATCAAAAGTTACAAGGTTCAGTTGCCACTGTCAAACTGCTTTATTCTCCCCTTATAAGACATAAATATGGGAATATACAGGAAAATACAATGCAATATATTAAATAATAAATTTCCATATATAAGAATTAAGTGCTTATATTTTTCAGTATGTGAAAAGCGGCAATTCCATATTTACAATAATATATTGTACTATATTAACAATGCATTATTCTGTATATTTTCAAAAATATATAAAATGATTTAACAATTGACAGTTAATATATAGTGTCCAATAACAGTAATGTTTATATATTCAGCTGGTTATATGATTGTACATTTATTATTACATTCTAAAAGTAATCCAGTCACATCGCGTGCGCTGCTTGAAACTTGTTACCCCCAAAACTGTTGACGGAGATCCAGCAGAAGATCTCCTCCGCAAAGCATCAGCGAAGAGTAATTTTCTCTGTGGATTGGGGACTTCCCTCTCACACTGCTGCCATGACAAACAATACGCTCCGAATATCTCACAGGCCATAGAGTGACTACTCTTGGCTCTTGTCAAATGAGCAAGATTCACGAGCACTAAAAGAGACGGAGTGAGAGAGGATGCCAAGCTTCCCATAAATCCCTCTCGGCTGAGTCTCCAGACCAAACATTGTTTTCTCCACAGCAGGTGGTGGAACTCTGTGAGGAAATCATTAAGTCCTTCAACTCATTTTTTAGCACATGGAGTGCCGCAGTTATAGAGTGGAAAACTGGAAAAGCCGGTGAACTTTTAGCCTTTTGGCTTCCTAGCCAAGGTTGCCATTTGACAAAGAAGTGTTTGCTCTAACCCGAAATTACATACTAATATAGAGTCTCTGACAGTTGTAATTACACCATTCAACAGATCTGAAGGCAACTCACAAAGACGAATCCATTGACCTTGAATTCAAACGCCTGATCTTAAGGTACGCTACATTTATCGCAGGCCTACGTACTGTAGCGTGCTTTTCAACAAGACTCTCCAAGAAACTCCCGAGTTTCGAGACCGCAGTTGCAAAACATTTGCAATTGCAAAACATGATACTGAAATGAATATGCAAAATCCCTGTAGGTCCAAGAATGATGGAAGACCACTCAACAAGCATCTACAGTACATACCTAATAAATGAGAAAGTGTGCGTACACCACAGAATGACTAATTCTGCATTTCTACAGAAAACAAGCTTGTAAAAAGCAATTTAGTAAAATTGGAGCGGCGCGGCGGAATCACGTTGCGCTTCTGAGCGCAGGTGGTCTGAAAGGACAATACTAGGCCTTCCTAATGAAATTATGGGGTTACATCATTCAGACCTACATCACTGTCGAATCCTTACTAAAATGCTGCCTAGCTGGCTGTCTCCGGTCCTGTGGGCTATCCGGTCACCGTCTGGGAGGCCTGGCATGAAATACGTCTGTGGTTCTTCTTATGTCTTCATCATAAAGCCTCACACACAACTCGGGGACGAGAGCGATACCGGGTTTAATGAGAATTAGCTACAGCACTGGATACAGGATAGCAGAGTAAACTAGCCCACCAACAACTTACTGTATGTCTGCTGGTTAATTTGCCATAGTACAAGAAAAAACGTAGCAGACAAAACAAGCACAGACCACATTTATGTCATCAATGCTACATCAGTTTCTGCAATAAAATTATTTATCTCGCTTGCCATGAATATACGTCAGAAAGACAAGATTTCCAGAACAAATGAGAAAAATGAGCAGCGGTTCTCGACTAAGAAGTCTGTTCTGGTAGTATGATGCTAAATGTAAATAAAAAAGGCCACAAACTGTCAAAACATGCAGAGATGTCGGAACAAAATAAATAGACTCATCAATGTGTCAAAGGGAGGACACAAAGCTGATGCTTATACAGAATGTTGAAAACAAAGACTAAACTCTACTGTTAACCTGCAAATTTTGACAGGTGTCAGCAGGTAGGCCTACAAATCCAGCCATTAGTGAATACAATGATTTTCAGTTTAGAGTACATGAGTTTCTGTATTTTCTGTGCTGACTTGGAATTAAAACAAACCAAATAAATCAATTCACATTCATTTACACATAATAAAATCTGCAAAGGTTGTATATTTTCAGGCGTAGTTCGAATGATATAAAACCAGCACCCCTTCCTTCATTCAATCCCTTGAAAGGGACAGTTAACAAAGAAAACAATGGCTTTCAGCTGCTGACATTACGCTGCTATAAAAGAGGAAGTTGACACTTTGTTCTCCATTTCACAATTATTTGTTCCTGACTAAATAAACGCTGCCGCTATCTTGTTTAATGTGTCCAGTAACTTTGTAATCTCCCAATTCGTGCTGGTGTGAAGGACTACCTTCTTTGTATCCCATTCTAGGGGATATCAGCAGCCAAACAGAGAGACTCTTTTAGGGAAGTACTTATAGTTTCACTCTGTCCAAAAATCAGCTTGATAACAGCTCCAGTGTTTCCATATCAAACTCCAGCTTAACCAGCTTTACTCTAAAGAGCATCTCCATGGGAACCCACATAAGAACGACTTTCCAAAAAAGGACAGACCACATGGAAAGTCTATTGGCAGCATGTTTGGTACTTCGGTACTGCCAAACATGTATCCATGCAAATTTAAAGAACCGCGGGTGCCCGCGCATGCAAAGCGCGTCAAGAAAAAACGTCATTACATCGTCACATTAATACCTACATCAAAAGCCTGCGCAACAAAAAAACACCGAGTCCATGCACTCATATTGGACATACTCAAATTCAAATGACTCATCCATGAGCACACATATATCTGGCAGACATCTATCAGATGCTCATCTATACTGAGAAGTCTCTGAGATCAGATGTCGTATACATACAGGCTGCAAGATGAAGATGTTTATGATTTTTAGAATGTATGTTAAACTTACAGATGAACCTGTGCTATATGGGATATAAATAGGTCACATAATTTGTACCAAGCACATATTTTCTAAATCAACATTTTCCTTACTTAAATCTTTAAACTCAGGCCTTTATTACAAATAAGCATTGTTATAAACATATTATGGGATTATCTGTAAAACACACTTCAATTATTTATAAGCTGTTACTGCATATAAACCATGTCACAGCATTTCATACGCATATGGCATTTTCACAGAAACCATCTTTATGCAAATGCTTCTAGGAAGCTAAACAATAAACAACATCGTCACTGTACAGCCTAGAATCAATCAAAATACGTCTCCTTAAAATGAAAGTCTCAAAACCAAACGAGCTGACGAACGACCGCGCAAATGTGAGCATCCAAAAAGTAACGTTTGATTTTTGGCGCGTTCTCACTTCCAACGCGCATGTGATGCAGTTCATTTAGGCAGCTCGAGAAGAGTTTATTTTTGAAATGGTTAAATAAGTTATAACGCGAACGCATCCCCGGTAAAAGATGTAGAGATCAGCCGCTTCATTCACCTGCGCTTCAAGACAGATAAATGCGTCTGCTAGGTAAAAGCACAAACGCAAAGTTTTGTCATGCTCTGTTTATACTGGTTTCCATAAAGAAATAAGCATCATAAAATGACAGGAGAGGCAAAAACGGAGCAAATGGTCTCATGCGGGATCGCGCAATTCTGACAGCGGACAGACAGACAGATCATCATACTCACCATCTGTAATTTCATTGCTGTCGGTGGAGGCATATTCAGCTCACGCATACGTCTCGCGAAAGTCCGCATGGAAAGATCGTTTCCACACTTATAGTTTTAGGGATAAGGTCAGAATGTGCCCACCCACTTTATGGCAATGCCTTCCATCCTCTGGCTGTCTGAGGGAAAAAAATCATTACCTGCGGCAAGTGTTCTTTCGATAAAATAGGGATGAAATAAGATTATATTTTTAGATTATTCGGGAATTGTGTTGACGGGATTCCTTCATGAATCAAACAATGACGTGGGTATTTCAGGATATTTATATCAGTGGCATGTCATTTCCTATTGCTGCAAGGTTAATTTACTATTAGTAATAAATGCTATTAAATAACTTTCATCACATACTGTCGATGATTGATTTTCACTATAAGAACCAAAAAAGTATTTTGTTTTATGAACCTTGGACAAACAGAAAGTGTTTGTGGGTGAAGCCTCAAGTATTATTCATTAATATCACTGATTTTGAAATCTGTAGACCCTTTAAAAGACAGTGGACTGCTTTGGTGGCTTGACTGAGTAAAATACGCAAACCAGTTGTAAATTCACTTTGACAAGCACTTCACAATTATATGCTTTCCTGCTGGTCTTTGGCTCAAATGCGACCAACTGCACCCTCGATACAAGTCAATGCGCAATATTTGATTTGAATGTATCCAAACCAGATCGGGAATTAAAGAACCTTGCCAAGTGACATGCTGCAGGTCACGGGGGACAGCAGGGAAACCAGCTGCATGTAAAGTACTTCAACAGTCCTGGTTTTATGACAGAGCCGCAAAGTATGTTTGCGATTTTGTGTGGTCGCACCATCGTTCAGATTGTGTCCTGAGAGATTCTACCCAAGATAGTACACCCATCTTGTCTTCACTGCGACATCCCGCTTCCAGTTTACGAGCCTTCATCTGACTGGCTCATTAGGCTTTTGAATTTCACATTCAGAATTTATGAGCTCCTACATATTTTAAAATATTTAGGCTTTTGGTAATAACTGAGGTTAAATTATTCTAAGTGAAAACTCAAACATTCCCCTTTTGTTCGCTTTCCAAATAATATTTTAAACCCATTTGGATTCTCTTGAACCACAATGTTTGCTCCAAGATGAAAGCGATGAGAAAACCATACTTCATTTCATATTGCATATCATCATAACCATCTCAACATTTCCAGAAAACGTTTATCAATGCGCTCTATCTGTCGACAGATGCTGTGTTACGCATCAGACCTCGATTCACCCTGAAGACCCTAACTAGCCTCGGCGGTCTCCCTGCGTAGTTTCCTGACGTACTCGCCCCTTCATTACTTCAACAGTGGGAGCAACGCAGGCCGTACCTCGGTAGGTTGTGGGGGAAGACACACCGCAGCATTTGTCCTGTCTTAAACAGACGTAGCTATCAACGCCATCGGTGACGCGTGGATCGCCTGGCCGACCTGTGGTGAGGCATTGTGGATTCCTTCACCAATGTATGCGCAGACATGATGTGGGTGTTAAGAGGTCAACCATGGGTTCTGCCATGTGGCCAGTCTAGAAACCAACTCAAAGCCATTACCCACACACTCATCATAAAATGACAATACTTTGAAATCTTTGGAGGCTACTATATTTTCTTTAAAATGCTATTCTCCACACAAAGTACAGAAAGAGGTCAGTAAAACAAACAAGTGACCAGAAGATTACAACTAGATTATTTGTTTAAGGCACATTCCACAAATAGGGTACAAACAGACTGAAACTTTTGACAGATGTTGACTGTCAGGACTTCAATAAATCTTATGATATTATATTTGTATTCTCATTATTTGTAAGTTTTTAGAATGTCATTTTGAAGGTAAAGAGTGTCAAAAATGACAGAAGTATGAGGATTGCTTGGTTTTGGGATGGTTTTATGATTTTGTTATCACTTCTATGATTTGTATTTCCTATATATGAAAGAAGACGATTAATTGGGTAACAGGCAGAGCTCAATGATTGATGGATACAGTTGAGTAAACCCCGTAGATAGGACAGCCCAGAATCCTTCTACTTTTCACCCTGAGTTAATGTCATGTTAGATAATAGTTTGATGGAGGCACTTTGTTCCTCTACTTTAAAAACATAAAAAGACCAGAGTGTACCCAATTTGTGGAAAGTGACACACATAATAGCACAATTACCACATAAAC
Organism: Triplophysa bombifrons; assembly: GCA_029783895.1. Classification (NCBI taxonomy): domain Eukaryota; kingdom Metazoa; phylum Chordata; class Actinopteri; order Cypriniformes; family Nemacheilidae; genus Triplophysa; species Triplophysa bombifrons. The sequence goes on from CM056455.1 coordinate 14,019,768, forward strand.
TGAGCGTTGAGGTGTTGTGTGGGCACTTCTCTGAATGGCAGTTTAGTTCCTGAACTCCTACAGCAAACAAGGGGTTTCTTCCAAAAATGCCTCGGGATGACCTATTCCTCATTTAGGAGAAGATAATCTACTGTATGACATATATATGTGTGTTCATCGTGGTGAAGGTATAAAAAAAAGCTCCAAATGTGTTCTGTTATTCACATGCAAAGTGATGCAAACACTCCAGTCTGACATTTCAGCTGTTACCTGTCTCATTCACCTCTATAGGATCTCCATTTCTCAGATGTGACACAAGTAAACAGATTTAGCAGGGGCAACTGGGTGTCCATAAAGCAGGCTCATTTACATGCACTATACATTAAATATTGTGATCAAGCCTCGGTTGAATGAATCCACTGATAACAGTGTGGCCCTCAAAACATTTGATTTCCATAACTGATCTGAGCTTAAGTGAAAAGAACAGGAACTTAAACTGACAGGTGGCTGGCAGTAGCACAACTGTAAGCAAAATATCATCAATCTGATGATCATATCAACCTTTCATATACATGCTGTTATATCTCTGTAATTGAACTCCTTTAAAAATGACTCAAGAAAGTTCAGTGGTTCATGTTCTTATTGCTGAACTCGTATAGCATGGTGTTAACAATGTCAAGTCATGGGCTTGATACGGACCCTATGCACTATAAGTTCCTTTGAGAAAAAGTTGTATAAATGTAAATAGTAAAAGGTGTTTTCTCAAGTTGCATCGGATCTACGCCAAACATAACATCTAATAAGGATCCAGTTACACTTTCATTTGATCTGAAAGGTCCTTTTGGTTTTCAAGGCTATAAGTGACGAAGATATAATTTTGGGTAAATTGCAGCTTAAGTGACACTGACGGACAGTGTTGGAGTGATTGTCAAGTGGGTTGGGTGGATGGGTTTGGCCAGAGTGAGGTCAGAGTGGAAATGATAAAAAAGCTCTACCAGATGCAATGGGCTACCAAACTTGAGTTGGCTGGTCCTAAAGAAATCTTTGATGAGGTATTTGACCTTCTCGGGTTTTCTGTCTCAGAAACCTGCGGTCTTCCAGACCTCTCATTTAGTCTTTTTATCATTTCCCGGCACATGAGAATATAAATCAACAGGACAACACTTTATTTGTTTCTGACAATGACAGTCAAGTGCAGAACCAAGAGTGTGTAAACAAAGATGGTCTGAGGCCTTCAGAACAAGAAGGTCTGAGGAACCTAGAGAGAAGGAAGGGGTTTACATTCATATTTATTGCTAGTCTTGTGTTTTAACCCTTATGCGGTCTTCGTTTGGGGTGTACACTCATGGTCTTTGGGGTCTCTAGAGACCTCTGGCAACAAAATTTAATTTTGTAACTATTTTTTTTTAAACAAATGTAATTTTACTCCACATATAAACATATAAATAAAATGTATATAAATAGATTAAAAAAAAATGTTAAATAGGTTTGATACAAAAACAGCTTTTTATGTAACCCCTATAGAAGACCCACATTTCCAACTTTCATTCATGGGCATCACATTGGGTAATTTTACATGGTTTAGTGTAAGATTTGTGCCCATCGTTTGTATAAAGCAGTTTTAAAAGTAAAAATGTTATACTTTTACCATTAGATTGCTGGAGAGCTTCACTATTCGCTAAGTGCTTTTAGACAAGTTTTAAGTCAGTTCAATCATATTATCCATAGATATTATGAAATCACAATTATATCAAAAAATACTTTTTGTCAAAGTTTAGAATTTTTACTGAAAAAAAATCTGTTTTCAATAGTTACATTATTAGTCGAATCAAACCTGAACAAGATGTTACAAAGAGAAAAGGTGCAGTCTTTAGTTTAGAGTTCATACTTCAATCATTTCTTTTTCACATAATTCTACAAACTTAATCTAAACTAGTTACCAACTGTAAGAGAACTGTGTGTCTGTTCTAAATTGTTTTGTCTCATCCTTTTTTCTCTCTCTTGCGCTCTGTTTTTCTCTCTCTCTCGCTCTGTGTGCACGTGTGAGCATAAGTGTTGACTACTTTACAAAGTATTATGCCAATCGGAACAAAGAGAACATTTTATTTTTTATTTTAGCAAACGTCATTTGCTTAATGTCAAAAAGACCCCGAAGATCACAAAACGTTAAATCAAAAATAGAAAACGCTTTATTCGAGTTGGTCATTCATTTACTGAAATTTGTGAAAAGGTGAACTATCTACATGCGTTTCACATGTTCAGTCTACAGGAATGCTTCAGTAACTGACAATCAAAACAAACGTGGCAAACTTAAGGACTGCATTTGACTGTGTAGGACAGACTGTTGTTTTCCTGACATTTAGTCGCTTTATAGTCCACGGTCACTTGTGGTAATAATAAACCAACCTCATCATCCATCCAGACAAATGCATGTTGGCTTTTGCCATCTTTATATTCACTGCTTGGTGTGTAGTTCCTTTACAAAAGTGATATTGAAAACTGTGCTGGCACACAATACAGGATTTTTCGTTGTTTACACGGATCTGTGGTAAACTGGAATCGTTTTGACAACTTTTCCATCTGTATCCAAAATTTTAAGAAATGCAAAGGAAAAACTTTTTGTGCATTGTTTTTGTAAAAACTTACCCTAAGAGTTCTTAAAGCGACAGTACACAGAAAAATGAAAATGTTGTTATCATTTACTCACCCTCTTGTCATTTCAAACCTGTAAAACTTTCTTCATAAAAAATAAAAAAAGATATTTAGAAAAATGTTGGTATCTGAACAGTACAGGAACCAATTCACTTCTATTGTATTGAGACAAAACCAATGCAAGTCAATGGGTGCTGTTGCTGTTCAATTAGCCAAATTCTTCAAATGATCTTCTTTTGTTTTTCTGGGGAAGAAAGAAAGTCATACAGGTTTGAAATGACAAGAGGGTGAGTAAATAATGAGAGAAGTTTCATTTCGGGGTGAAAAATCACTTTAATAAGTCATACGCATGTAAAATATTTACAATAATTTAATGAACTCATTTAACATTAAAATGTTAAACATGTAATCAATAAAAGGGACATGATCAATATAAAAAAGTCTTTCTATTTACCAAAAAACAGTTAATTTACACTGTAATACGGTAACAGAACCTACAATCCACGGCAGCTACCGAAACACAAAATGGCAACTGGGCGATTCTTGCCCGGAATTCACCAATATGCATTTCAAACACACTTCAAGTCACATCACAGCAGTCATTTTATGTGTTGAGCAGTTCACCGCCAAGAGTAAAACTCATGGCTGAAGAAAGTAAACAAATGAGGGGAAGTTCTTGTTTTCTGTTTGTTTTATTCCGTTTATGGGCGTCACCATGAATGTATGTTTTGTGCATGGTGTTTGCTGTCCAAAACGAGAATGTGGTCAAGCGCGCTCTCTGTGTAGAGACCAATCTACAAGTAGAGACCTACCAAAATAAGCCTTTCATACTGCCTTCCTCTGTCACATCTAACCCCCTCAATAAGCAACTCTTTCAGAAGGACATTTCTTGTATATTCAGATGTCAGTGAGGCAGTCGGCCATCATCGACTGAAAGGTCATTATTAGTATACTAACCTGTGACCAGAGGAATCGTTGAATCACTACAATATGGGTTGGCTGCATCTTAAATTGCTTATTGTTTATGACATTTCCCATACTAGACAATAGTAACAGTGGAAGAATAATGTGAAAAAAAAAATCAGTGAAAAAAAAACAGGAATAGATTATTAAATCAACACTTGTGGTGTTTCCATTTGGAACTAATTCATGTTTTGCTTAATTTTCTTTCCCAAAAGTATCTGCGCCAGCATTTTGCATAGGGTAAAACTCCATCAAATCTCTTTTTTCCTCGGAAAACATGACAAAAAGCTTTTGGCTTTGTGTGCATCGGCATTCCATCTGACACACTGATCTGGCAGACATTCACAAGATTTCTTCTCAGATTCCTTTTCATCCTTGTTCCATTAATCAAGGCAGTGCTGGATTTTTGTCGGATGTACACTTCCACCCTGTTGCGCATAATAAAACTGATCAGTCATGTGTCAAAACTCAGATCAACTACTGAAGATTCCCATTTTATTAACAACTGGCACAGTGGGAAAGTGAAATTCTTCAGCTGAATTGTCACTCATCATGCACACTACAGATGTGTTCCTTTGGAACATCAATACGCTATTTTTCCTTGGACTCTTTTTGTAGGTCATTCAGAGGAACAGTTGAATCTAGACAGTGAATGAAGCCGTCCTCATTTCTGGTACTATTTAAAGCGGCCCTAACACACGCGGTTTCTGACAATCTCATATGAATCGTGAGTACCTATAGAGTAATATTGCATACTTCGTATCTTCGAAGAGTATTTAGTTTGATCACATTTATAAAAGATAGATACAGCTGTACGATTACTTCCGAAATCATACGGCGCGTGCGGGGGGGAGGGGTAGGCCGAACAAAAGCATGTGCACACTCATTGCCAACAAAACACAGACATCAGTTTCACTCTACCCTGCTTTTCCGGGAGAATTGACCAATAAAGGACTAAAAATAATTGTTGGGAAACAGTTTTATATGTTCGAAAAAACTGGACACAGCTGGACGTTTACCTGGGGAGTGTATCGAGCAAAGAAACACTATGTAATACGGGCAATTGTTTTTTGACAAGTTGACCATGTTAAGCATAAGAAGACAGCACGTTTAACATTGTAAAGAAATCAGAATGCATGATGTATCGCTGCACCACCCTTTTAAGGAAAAGTCCATTACATTCAATCTCTCTAGCCTTTCACTGCCATAAACAATCATCCAATTTTAAGGAATTACAAATCCCACATTTTTTGTGATGTTTTATTACAAAATACTTGATATTATTTTGATGTTAAAATAGAAAACTGAAATGTTAGTTATTGGTTGGTATTTAAAGATGCTGTGTGTAATTTTTTAGCGGTATCCAACGGTGAGGTTGCGAATTGCAACCCACCGCTCACTCAACCCCTTTCCTTTAAGCACTACGGAGGCTGAGAGAGAATAAAGATGTCGTCAAGTATTTGCTTCTTTCAACAAAGAGATAACGTATTTACGAAACGTGTTCTGTAGACCAGTTCGTCAGCTTAGGGCTAATGTAGAAATAACATGGCGACATGTCAACAATATTCCATGTAGATAGAAATAGCTTATTCTAAGGTTATTCTAATTTCTTACCTTATACTACACATTATACCACACATTTGCTTCTAAGTGTGTGCAATCCCTGCTCGTACCCATGACATTGGCGTTGCTTACGCCATGCGTTAATCAGTGAACTACAGGAAAGCTTTACACACCTCTGAAGACATACAGTAGTTATGTATATTATATTGCCTTTCGTCAATAGATCGTCAATAGATCCTTTAAAAAACTACACACTGGTCCTATAATCCATAAATTATTATATTTTGTGGTACAACCTTTTACATCAATTCTTTGTTATACAGTAGGTGAATAAATGGGCAAAAGAAGGAACACTCATCGCACAACGAAATCCAGAAAATGAAGACGTGTTCAGAAATACATTATTCATAATAAAACACAGCAAAATTAAATGGTTTATGTATGGGATTACATTTTTCTCTTCAGTTCAATGGTGCAAGAAACTGATATTAAGATTAAGTGTTGTTGTGACGTAGTACAATTTGGATTACTAGACTAATTTATGTAACTACTGGCACTTGAAAGAGATATTTTTGCTTGAGTCTCTATTTTTATTTATTTGTGCTCTAGCTACAATAAAAGAATAATACAATGATTTTTTTCCTCTCGTAAATTAAAATTTAGCTTTAGCTAAGTGGTTTCAAAAATTCCTTATTTGCTATTTTCATTGATTTATCAATGGTATAAATTCAACTCATTTTACAGCCTTGAGCCACAGGATATATAAAGCAAAGCTTACACCGGCCCGAAGGTTAGACCAGCAGATGCTTTGACTACACCAACATGCCGAACACGAAAAGCTAAATAAAATGAATTCATTGCCAGTAAAAGGCCATTGAGAACTATATTTGTCCTCCGAGGTTTTGTAACTGGAGGGAGAACAGAGAAAACTGTTTAATCCTTCAGTAGAAATTGATAGGTGCAGAATGGAAATAAGTCTCTCATTCAAAAAGAGATCCAATTTCACGAAGGGAAAAAAATAAATATCAGTGAATGTGCACCATGGTTTTTTTACCCTGCTGTATTTGTTTAAGGGGCTGTCAAAAGCAGTTCCCTAAAACTCCTTTTTCCTGAGCCGCTCGTAGTGAGATCTTCCCGACCACAGTAGTGGTGCGCTGACGGTCACTCTGTGGCCACATTATGAGCCAGTTCATCTTTCTTGGAAGCTAGAAGTGACCACATGAAGGGCTTTGGGAAGAGCGAAGGTTCTTCAACCATCTGAGAAAGCCTATGATGTCTAGAGGAGAACCTGCGCATCTCCAGACACAGCAGTGAGCATGAATGACCTCCTCATTGAAGCAAGTCACATGGAAACAATCAAAGGACACGCTCAGGCTTTCCACGACCTTTAAACTTTAGACCATATTTAACCAGTAGGATTTGTCTTAAACTCGCAGCAGTGTTAGGAATGATTTAATGACTACTTGGATGTTCTGGACATGAACAAACATCATCGATGCATCAAACCTGGAAGCTATCTAAAGGCATGTGGTAAAAACCACTACCCAATAATATCAAAGGACGTAAAATGCCTTTTGTGTTCGTAGTTCATACTCAAGGATATTACTTAGCAAAATAGATGTTGAAAAATGAACCGATGACCAAGACCTTGTTGGTTTCAAAACATCCAATTTTACCTTTACTAAACTACGAGAGGCAAAAACCTGGCAAATGTCTTACTGAGACCTCCAAGAAAGAAGCTATTATTCTATTTGAACTGGCATTGGTTTGGAACATAGGGCACCCTCTAGGAAACATAATGAATCAGTGTATACCCTAAGATGGATAAACCTACAGCGAAAAGGCCTATGGCATTCACAGAGATGTTGCTTGTGTTGCACTGCAGTCTCAATGTATCCAAATCCTAATGTGGCTTGGAAAAAGAGCAAGCAGTTCCACCGCTGAGTGTGAATGCGGATTGGCACAAGCTTCATCGAGGGCCCCAAAACCGCCGCCGGCATTAAATTCACACATTTTTGGTGTCGCGTGTGCGTTTAGGAGAAGACCGTCGGTCACATGAGTCACACCTTTACTAGGCTGAATCACATCTTGGGTGTGCTGGATCAGGCCATCGAAGTAGGAGAGGATCTGAGTCACGATGCAAGTGGCTACATGAGCACTGTGTTCCAATCTTAGACATACCTTTTGCAATTATCGTATTTAACCATAATGAAAGTAGTTGTTATGACTAAAAATACGTGTGGAAATGCCACCACATTTTTGGTTATGGAAGTTCGGCCTAGAAATGTGGTTTGCACACGATTTGTCATGAGGAGAAACAGGTGAAGATTTGTGTGGTCCAGTTTGTCCTGACAGAGGGTGAAATATAGTGCGGTTGAGAGAACGTGTTACAAGCCAAGAGCCTGTTTCTCTTTCTCTGTATCATCCTATATATGAATAAACGGTTAAATTAATAATTAATTCTATTTATCCACCTAATCTTTATTATCAACACTGTTTGCATAATTTATAAATGATGTAATCATACTGTTGTCAAGACAGTTATGAAGCTTGCAGACACACTAAACTAACAATGCCAAAAAGGGATAGTTTACCCCAAAACTTTTTTTTATTTTCTCACCCAGGTGTTATTTCAAACCTGTATGACTTTCTGCTAACGCTTCATTATAGGGGGCAATTCCCACTATAAACTAGTTGTTATTGAATGCCTATTATTTGCATATTGGCTGTTTATTAGTACTTATAAAGCACATAGTCTGCATGACCATACTGTACATCCCTAATCCTACTCAATGCCAAAACCTAACAACTACCTTATTAACTATTAATATGCAAGAAATTAGGAGTTTATTGGAGAAAAAGTCGTACTTAATGGTTTCTTAATAACGAGAACTGCCCCCTATGCTGAAGTGTGACCGACTTTCTTTCTTCTGCAGAACACAAAATATATATCGGCAACCATTGCCTTAAATCATATAGACACAAAACCACTTCGACATTTCTCAAAATATCTTAGTTCCACAGAAGAAAGAGACTTACAAGTTGTTAATGACATGAGGTCAATAAATGATGAGTCTCAAGTCCACTACACAGTAGACCAAAAGGCTGTACACAGTAAACACAGTAAATACAGATAAAATAATGAAATAGAACTAGAAAACAACCAAATAAAGAAACATGAAAAAAATCAACACACAAACCAAAACATCACGTCAGTCAGTAAAAGCCATAGAGCAAAATTACGTTTATAAACAACAGAAAGTTTTTGAAAGACAGAAAAACTACTAATTTTTATTAAAATTAAAACTGTCAAATTAAAAGGTCATAAGCTACATTGCAATTTAGTAAACTACATTATCAGATTAAATTTGTGAGCAATATTCATGTAATTCAAAAGAAATAAACGATAGCACAGTTTGTTGAGAAAGAAGGGTCATCAATTGACAAGCTGAAAAGTATCTGTAGGAAACAATGCAAATGTAATCACTCACTATTACTAGTTTGACAGTAGACAGCTGGTTTATCCTCCTCAATGACAATTGAAACTGCCAGCTGCAAGCCTGAAATTTTTACCTACTGAGACCTCAACAATCCATTGCAAGTTCTACATCTACGGCCTGATGGTATTTTTTCTTAACTTAACTAAGCATGATGTAAAAAATGGAAGTGCATCTGTTAGTCACACATCAATTGAATCACTGGGGTATAACTTGGCCTCAGCCTCCTGGACAAATGTTGGGGATCAACATCTGCTCCTTGATGGTAACTTCAGAGCACAATGTGTGGTTGGCTGTGGCTAACCAGGGCATACATGGAACTCGAAAATGTATCCAATGTTCTCTGCTGTGCATCAAAGAATGGGGACCTAATTCCCCATTGCCACACCCATTTACCATCATCTGAAAACTGGTCCTTATATTATGGTGATGTCATCACTTGCAAGTGTTTTTTACGGTTTAAATATAACCTATTCTATTCTGATCAATTCACCTCATTTTTGACATTAATGTGCCACCATCTTTGAGCTGTTTGTCTTAACCTGTTTGTCTGATGGCACTCGTATTGCGAGTGAAACGAGTGTGCAGTTTTGACTGGCTAGTTAATATTTATTATGGATCCCAAAGGTACGGGGTTCCCGGGGCTGTTCGCAAACACCTTCCAGTCTCCATTTCTCCGGTTGCAACCACGTTCCAGGGGTCCCCCTCAGTCTTTTCGTACTTTTAGAACTTTATTGTTGCTCTTGTGATACTTTAATATCATATGCCTCATGCAGTTGAACACACCTCAAGGCAAAACAGTGAGTCTTATAAAAAATGTGGAAGTAGAAACTGTAACGGCTAGCTCCGTAAATTTACATATTATGCATATAATGCACACTGAAACAAAAAGATATAACCAAGTCAGACTTTTTGTTGTTTTTGTTCAAAATCTGTTGAATTGCAACATTATATGTCATGATTCCTCAATCATGTCATGTTTATTCTTGTTCTTGCGGTGGAGTCATGGCATAGCCTTAGGTTTTGTGTGGAGGGAGAGATAGTGAACCTATTGGCTTTCCGTATTCTCTCTCCGGTCCACGTCTTTGTTCCTGCCATCTCGTTTCCTCGTTACCTTCCTATCAGTAGTCATCCCCTACACCTGCTTCCTTGTCAATTATAATTTGTTAGTCTCCCCTTTATAATGCCCTCGTTTCTACTGTCCTGTGCTAGTTCGTTTTGTCACATGTCCTGTTGTCAGTGTCCTATTTGAGCCTTTGAGATTCCCACTAGTCTTATTCAAAGTAAAAGTAAGTGTAGTTTAATGTTAGTCTATTGTCATATTGTCAAGTGTTGTATTAAGTCTTTGTCAGTTTAAGTATAGTTAGTCTATTTCCTGTGTACCTGTCATTTATTATTTCTATCGTACCCTGTTTTGCCCCATTGTGGGTTTTTGTTAGTCGTTTAGTCTGTTATTAAAGTTTCTTTGTTAACCCTGCTGCCTGCAATTGGGTTCTTCCTCCTCGAATTTCATGACAGAACGAACTAGCCAGAACCGAACTCAGCAGGCAGCATGGAGGCAAGGCGATCGAGCCAGGCTCGTCTCCTGTGTATTTTGCGCCATAGAAACTCCGACATCTTGGAATTCGCCGACAGATTTTGAGACCGCAGGGGAGATGGTCCACTACGAGCAGGAACAGATTGTGATGTTCAGTGGCGGCCTCAATGAACCACTGGTGCGGTGGAAATCAAGATGCTGAGAGGGCTTCACGGACATGATCAGGTATGCCATGAATTGACAGGAGCCCAGGGTCTCAGTCCAGCCCAGTTTTCCCCCCCCACTGGCCGCGATCCCAGAGGGTCAAGCCCTACAGGTTGGGGCCGTGGGCATCACCACACCGTCCACCTCACCCCCTCAGACCTCTCCCCCTGCCAGCCTTCAGCGCAAGCGAGGAAGGAGGGAGTCCTGGAGTTCCTCGTCGGGGGTGTCCAACCCGGAGCCAGCCGGGTGTTGTATTAAGTATTTTTCAGTTTAAGTCTAGTTCCTGTGTACCTGTCATTAATTATTTCTATCGTGCTCTTTTTTTTTTTTTCCCCATTTAGGGTTATTGTTTGCAGTTTTGTTATGTTATTAAAGTTTCTTTGTTAAAACCCCTTCCCTGCTGCCTGCAATTGGGTTCTTCCTCCTCGAATTTCATGACACCTCTATATTGCTCAGGAATGAGCCATTTTGTATTAATAGACTGTAAAAAGTGCACTCATTCTCAGGTTCCTAGAATATGTAGCAAGCAGGTGCAAGACAACACTTTCTCATCAGTTTAATGTCTTCAAGCATTTGGAATGCTACGATCTGCCAGCTGGCTTTAAATGTGCACTCTGTTGGCCTGTCTCTCTTTCTCCTAGGACAGATGACCCGCTGCGCAAAATGGATGATGTTATCTCTGAAACTCCTAGTATCGAAAAACCGGAGGTGTTTTGGTATCAGTTTAATTGGAAATTTGGCCTGAAAGCTATTTCAGGTTCATATCCAAGCATCTCAACCAAAAAGCAAACCAGAAATCTGTACTCCAAGGAAAAAGCTTTCACACATCTCACATCAGGCCATAAATGCTAGCAGGCATTCTAAGTCACTCAATATCTGCTCCATTTACTCCAGACGTGTTATCCTTGCAGATGAAAGTTGTTCTAGTTTCCTTTTCTGTTTATTCACAAAACAAACACAGGAAATAGGACTACCCAGTGGTAACAGAGAATTACTCGGGGAGCTTTTAATATAGAAATGCAAAGTAATAATAAGGTCAGAATAATAATCCATGGTGTAGAAAATGGCCTGGTAACAGTATCGGCGAGGAAAGCATGTATTGAGAACATGAATTGTTTGTAACTGACGAAACAAACATTTACCGTAGTTACATTATAGTAAAATTATAGTAACCATGTTTTTTTTCTCATTGATAACATTTGTATTGAAAAATAATTAGCTTAAGTAAATATTTATATTATAAATAAAACAACAATACTATAATAAGTAATACTTATTAATAATATATCATACTGTATAATATATAATAAAATAGTAAATAAAACAAACAAAAAAAAATGTTATTTACATTGCAGTAAAAAGTATTTTTTGTCAAGTAAATTCCTTATTCCTATGGCGGCGAGTGCAAATGAATATGTGAATCACATCAGAAAATCTTTCTAAAGTTCTTGCGGACTGTGAAGTTGCAGGTTTTTTTACAGATTTTGGTAGGGGTTACCACACCGGTCATAATTTCTTGTTAAAATGTCGCGCTCTTCTCTCAGACGTCTGTCAGTCACCATTTGCTGTAAATTACATCCTTATCCTACACTTATACTGTCAGATTCAATTTTTTGCTGTCTACTGTAAATGTGGCTTCCAATACGTGACAGGGAATGGGAGAGAAATCTCAGAGTTGGCCTTTAATCTGTCACCCCTCTCCATTTCCAGTCCCTGCATGTGACAAACTCACAACTGAGAAGGTATGATTCTGTTCCAACAATAACAGTTGGTAGGTGTGACATCCCTCAGCGTTACTTAGTTGTTTTGAGTTGAGTAGTGGGACGCCAAGCTTAGGTCATCCTCCAGAGATATAGCAAATTCATTTGCCAGTGATTTATCCAGCTAGCTTAATAACAGAAGACCTGGAGAGCTCTCAATCTGATCTTGGTGGAATGTAACAGGACGTAATGAGCCAACATCTGGTAAGATGAGGTCAAAACCTCAATTTGCCAGTCAAAATCCAACTAGCTGTATCAGACTTTGCACTTTTATTGCTGTGAGAAACCTTTCCAATTGGCATAAACATCTATAACATGAAAACCTAAGACGAAGGTTTCAGTTGATTCCAAATTGCTTGGCCATTATGGCTCTTTCACACATTCGCTGGCTGAAAGACAAACACAGAAACTAGTCTTTGCTTTAATGTTGTGCCTTCTCCAAACACAAGTACTTGAAGCTGATGTAGGGTGCAAACAGTATGGATGGCAGATACTCCATTTTAAACGCATAACGGCACTCTCCAACATACAGTACAAGATCCTTCATGCTGAACTCCAGCTGGGACACTACCTGAGTAGCAAGCAAAACATTTGAATCACGCCGAATGAAAAAGAACAGTTTCCCTGATCTGTCCCATCGATCCAAATGTTGTCAACAACATTTATAGAGCGCTAAACACCTGAAACAACCATTTCAATCTCTAAATGAATCTCAGACGGTCACAGGATCTCAACAGGAAAAAAAGACTTAAATCGAAAGCTGTCCTTAGTCTTTTCAAACACTTAGAATGCATAATATTTACATTTTATTTGAATTGAAATCTCTTTAGTATAGGGAAGTCATCAACCGACAGGTATTAATGCAGTAAAAATTTGGGCCCTTTACATGACTCTATCAGTCTCTCTTTGGGCAAAGACCATCATACACGGTTCACACAATCTGTGTTTGTGATCGACAGCTGAACTCACCAACAGGTAGAGTACACACAATGGTTTACAAGAATGGCACGACCACAAATAGCCTAAGCCACGACCCATTTCTATTCTCACGACAGATGAAACCACACCGAATATCAAATATAGCAATCTCCATCAGATATGGAAACGATCGCAGGGGGCCAGGGCTGTAAATGTTGCCAGAGTGGCACTTTTAAAAAAATAATGAAGGTCTGCTTTGTTTCTGTGGTATACTTGGAATACAAGCGAAGCTTCTGCACTTTGTTTGTTTTGACACATTTGACACATTTGAGTGCCACTGAGGGTCATACTCCAGGGTTGGATGTGACCTGGGATTTTCCAGACATCTGCAACAATGCATGAATAGATTCTTTGTGTGCTGCGGCCCTGCTTCAACGTTACTTTACCTTTTATCTCTACAATGCAAAATCCTCTCACACATGCAGATGTTATCATCCATGTACCAGCCCTGATCCAAAACAGCAAGCATTCCCATAGGCTACAGTAAACCTGAATTTTACTACTGACCGTACAATGTGTTGTTTTCTCTGGATTTTCTGCACAGAAGTACCTTGTTAGCAGAGCTGAAATCTAACCAAACCGTTAGCATTCTGACTGCGCCCCCAAAAAAACTTGCTATACCAGTTGACAGATATTGTTGTTTTACTCTTCAAAACTGTTTTTACACCATTTGTCATTTCCTGCAGCAATATGACTCAAATCAACCAGCTCAAGCATGCTTCAGAAGACAGACCAATAATCCCAGAAGGGACATGACATATCAAACACGTAACAAAAATGTGGAATGCTACTATTTTGAATCCGGCGTGACCTTTTCTTGCGCGACATAAAAGGGACGTTTTTAAACCTAAAGAAAAGCCGCGGCATCTGGAAGTGAAGGCACTTTGCTTTGGAAAAGGGAGGACTTTTCCTGGTAAGCACAGAGGAAATAGTCGCAGAGGAGCGCGACATCACTGTCTGCCTGGCAACCAGTATTTTCCAGCGGTGTTATCCAGATGGCAGAGCTGTGTCAATGTCGTGTGTGTTTTTTCATTAAACAAGTCAGACAAAGACTCGCTTCAAGTTCTTATTTATTTGCTTCTTCACTCATTATGCAAAGAGCTGACAAATCTGGCTCTTCCCTTCATTTCAGGTCTGGTACATGAATCCTAATGCAGACACTTCCAAAGCAATTGTGTCACGTCCATGGCAATGGTCTTAACCGCCCTGTGCACAAATCTAAACAAACTAACAATATGAATGAGAGTTTTGTTGCGCTATAAGACTTAATGAAGAAAACATGGCGAGCTGGACAGAATACATCATGTAACATCATGAATCCTGTTGTGGCTGGTAATACTAGGATATAAATCACGGCATTTGATGATAAAAAAGTCCCTTGTTGCTTTTTTGAGAAATACATAACAAAGCAATGCGTACCATTATGAATTATTGTAAGCAGAACTCCTTTTAATCACAACGTTGATAAAAATATTAAGATATTCTCTTTTTTTCTGGTGTAACCACAAAGAGTGTTTTTGCTCGTTGAACCCAGAACCGAACCATTAGAAAAATGCATGCAGCATTTATTAGGTTTTAAAAAATGTTTTCATTCTTATGATTTTTACTGTTTGCTCCACGGTTCAATTATTGTTTGCATAGCTGGATTGCAGATGTAGTCAATTTGAACAAAAGATAGATTCACAGAATTAATAAATTGGGTCCCGTAGGTCCTTGAAATTGATTTATATAGTTCACAAAATGTGAGGTGGAAGAAAACACCGATCATTTCATCAAGGGCCTCTGATCTTCAAAGGAAGTTTCTTCGATGATGCAAGTAAAATTCATCATTATGTTGCAAAGGTTTCAAATAGTGATCTGATTTCAAAAGACCCACCCAGATAAACAGATGATTCATCACTGACTGTAATATTACATACATCTAGTGAATATAGTATTATAACAAGCACCCAACCACTATGTAACAATATAGAAGGGTGTGTTTGGACATATGTCTTTGCTTATTAAAGCCAATGACTGTGATAAAGAAATGTGTGTTGTGAGATTTTATAAAGCACGCAAGAACCCAGGGACAGTTGCAGTCTGATTCCTTGTAACACTCTGAAACCATACATCAGTGTAAGATTTTGCAGTAACCTTGGTTAAGCATGCCTAAAGCAACACAAGCCATTCCAAGTTCAGTCAGAGACCATCAACTCCAAATGTCTTTGGTCAATACATAAATCAAGCACTAGAAATTAAGTTTTCCTTGTAATTTATGTCAGTGAGAAAATACAGAATACAAGGGTAAGAATTTTGATTGCATTCTATGATCAAGAACAGGACACAAAGACTCTCAGTCAACAAAATATAAGCAATATTTTCTATTATAAATGACTTTTTATACATGAATCATATAATGCATAACAAATTATTCATTACATCATTAAAAGTTTGGCAGAGAAAATTATGTTTTCTCAACCAATGGCTCACTACAGTACTTTGTTTTCAAACATAGTTCATAGTTTATTTTTTGGGGGACATTAACATTCAATTCAAGTTTATTTATATAGCGCTTTTCACAATGTGCATTGTTCCAAAACAGCTTTACATGGGCAAACAGGAAAAACAGATAAGGAAAAATGCAGCACAGTGCATGAATTTTATAGAAGAAGCAAGATCATTAAAATAAATAATATCTAATTAATAAATGAATGCAGTCTCCCGGTGAGCAAGCCAACACTGTCCTGCTGTGACATAAATACATAAAACATAAATTTGCCATAAAGTTATGCTGGGTTATCAATATAATTAAGACATATGTCAACTAAACCTTGAAACTAACTACCTTGAAACCTTGAGTCCCTTTGGGGCAGGTTGACTCTTTCCATGTATTAACTGAAGTGAAATTGATCTTTAGCACAAAAGCTTAAAATAAGGTGTTTTAATAGAGTCATTGTAACACAAAAGTGTCAACATCTGAAAATAAAATAGTTTCAAATTCCAATATAAATAAGATGATTTAAGAAAAAGGCTCATTCACTACCACTTACTTAATGGTATCTCATGTTAGATTTAAGTATGCATTTTTTAGCAGGCAAAATAAAAATTTGTGGCTTTTGACAATATGCCCCGCTATTCGGGTACATCTCATCTCAGCCCCACCCCCAATGTAATGTTATGTAAATTTAACATCTAACCATAATCTACTACGTGCTCTTGTGTACTACAGTATCATACAAATATATTTCATTTTTAAAGATTCCTGTTTGCGATATATTTATTCATTTTTTCCTATGTTTTTCCAGCCGTGACCTTAATTGTTGATGGACTGGCATGTAAAATGGAATGTAACAAAATCTTTCCATGGGACAAGCCGTAAACAGACCCGGATGGCCAGAAACACTGAAATGAACGGGAACTGGTACTTCACAGTTGTAAGTGGGGAATTTTCTTTCAATTAATTTCACCACAATGACCGATCCTTCACAGAAATACTATTATAGCGCCATTGTTGGGTGTAACTATACTAGGTAATTAGTTACTGTAAAAAATTAAAGTAAGGGACAACTCTTATTTTTATGTAATTTAATTACAGTTACTTCTGGTGTAATTGAACTAAATTGAACTAGCTGTCCAGTAATCTAAATATACTTTTGAATATGTAATCAGTAACTAGTAATTCATTACTTTTTCAGAGTAACTCACCCAACACTGTATAACACTTCCTTTAATTTGTCGTTCTCCAACACTCATGCAGACCAACGGGAATATCTAAACGTTCATTTGTAGGGCTTACAATCGCTTGAATTGGGCATACAAAGCAATGCCGTAGCAGCTCCCCGAATCATCCCCTAAAAAAGGGATGAGAAAAAAACATATCAAACAGGGTGGAACTCAAATATCCAGATGGTGGACTCCACCAAAACTCAAAGCAATTTTAAAGTCATGTGTATTTTTAAAATCCTCTGACTCACATGTCTGTTGCCACTGACTTACATCTGTAAATCCCACATTTGAACAATGGTGAGGAAAATGCCCAGCATAATGGCATTTGATCCTACAATTTAAATCTCTGTAGTTTATTTCCGAAACACCTTTAAAATGTATCTCCTGTCTGAGGACTACAGCACAATAAACCGTCTGTGATCAGGATGACTCACTCACCCGGTGTGTTTGAGAAACCTCATCTGTTGCTATTTGATGTTGTATTGATACTATGTGTCTGATGTAAGCGTGTGGATTAGGACTTTCCTGTATGAGAGCGATTATCAAGTCATAGGCAATTAGTTAAAACCAGGGTTAGTGTAATGGTGACATTCCGAATGAAAGAAAAATTACAAATGAGATCTCTTTAATGTCTCTCATTCAGCTGGCATCAGTTCTATTGGATAAGTGTCAGCCAAATTCATAAATGTAACAGCTTAATGTTAAGTATTTCTCTTATGCTGCACATTTAGACTGCAGGTCTTGATGCTTAGTACTGATTGTTGACTATATCAGATTTTTTGTATATTTGTGTCCAATATTTATACAAACCAAAGTAGACATACTGACCCAGAAAAGCTTAAACCGTGCAAAATGGTGCAATATGAAATAGACACACTTTGCATCTTTCATTGCACAGCAAACGCAAAAATATTAGAAAAAATAATCATGAAAAGGTCTCGTGTTACTTGGCTGTAACCCTGTTCACTACAAAAACAGGAACGAGATGCTGCATTTCAAACGCTATAGGAGAACAGTCTTTGTTCGACCGGTTGTGAAGCACGTGTGTCAAACACGCCAAAAAATCTTTTGGCTTTAAATAACCTTGGCAGGTGACGTGTCCCGTCATCAGGTTCCAACTTTGTCTGAAAGGACGTCCGGGCACGCCTACAGTGCGGCATTGAGGTGCAGCATCTCGTTCCCGCTTTTTCAGGGAACAGGGTTACAGCCAAGAAACCCGAGACGTTACCTATCAAGAGCTTCACTCGATGCTGCATTTCAAACGCTATGGAAACGAGAATACCAACGGCGCCAAACTGGAAGTGTCTGGACCCCCAAGGTTGTGTGGTGTGTGTGCACAATCTGAGAGGAGGCCTCAGATTTGACTTTGGGATGTAGATTCCAGGACACGTGAGCCTGTAGTGGAACGGACATCCAGACTATAAAATCTGACAAATGTGTGAGGAGAGGACCAGCCCGCCGCATCACACACTTGCTGCAAGTGGACACCTCTTTCTAAAGCCATAGAAGATAAAACCTCCCTTGTGGTTTGATCTCTGACTCCCAGAGGGGAAGCTTGACCGCGTGCATCATAGGCCAGAGCAATAGCATCCATCACCCAATGTGACATTGTTTGCTTGGTGGCAGCCGGCCCTTTATTGTGGCCCCCTTAGCATATAAAAAGTTGCTCCGGTTTACGCCACTGGCTAGTGCGGTGGACGTAAGTCTGAAGAGCACGTACTGGACATAGTAGGTGTAATCGTTCCTGCTCTGACGTTGTGAATGGCGGAGGGCAGAAGGCCTCAAGAACAACCGGATGCACGGTGGATAACTCGGGTGAGGATGCAGAATAGCTTTGACCATCCCAGGGGCAAAATTTTAACAGGACAGCGAGGTCGAGAGCGTCTGTGAATTTCCAACTCTCTTAGGAGAGGTGATTGCCATTAGAAAAAAACATGTTAAAGGTCAGAAGCCTGACAGGCGCTGACTCCATAGGTTCGAAGGTGGCGCTAACTAGATCCTTGAGCACTGTTGCTAAGTCCCATGGAGGGACTTCCTGTCTAGAAGGTGGCATCAGCCGCCTCGCTCCACGAATAAAGCAGGCGACTAAGTGGTGTTTTCTCACAGAAACCCCATCAATCAGGGCATGGCAGGCCGAAATGGCGGCCACAGCAACACTGAGAGTACCAGGGCTTGTCCCTGAGGACAGTTTCTCTTGCAGAAACTCCAACACTGAAACGATCTGGCAGTGAATTGGGTCTGTATGGTGTGCAATGCACCATCTGTCAAAAACGCTCTATCTAAGGGCGTAACTCAATCAAGTGGAGGGAGCCCTAGCACTTAGAATAATCTCTACAATGTTAGGAGGAAGCCCAGCTCCTCTCAGCTTGTGGCCTTTAGGGGCCAGGCATGGAGGTTCCAGAGCTCGGGAAGAGGATGAAACACTGTCCCCTGTGCCTGAGACAAAAGATCTCTCCTCGTCTAGGAGGGAAACTAGGTCCGAGAACCAGATTCTGGTTTGCCAAAGGCAAGCTATCAATAAGAGGCGAGACCCCTGTTGACGGCCCTTCACCAGGACTCCCGGGAGCAGAGCTGTCGGATGGAAATGCGTAAAGACGCAGTGTGGGCACCGTATGGCCCATCGTGTCCATACCCAGGTGAGCTGGATGAGTCAGAGAGAAGTAAACGGGGAATTGTGCTGTCTCCTGCGCAGCAAAGAGGTCCACCTCTGCTTCGTAAAATCTTTCCCAGATTTGTTTGACCACTGCGGGGTGGGGTTTCCATTCCCGTTTGTCACAGCCTGCCTGGACAGCAAGTCTGCTCCCACATTCATATTCGGGATGTGAATCGCTCTGAGGGACAGGAATTTGCCCTCTACCCAGGGCAGAATCAGATCTCTATATGAAAGTATGCGTCTTTGAGATCGATCATCAAGAACCAGTCATGACACTGAGTTTGAGACACAATCATCTTGATTTGTCAACATTTTGAATTTGAGCCTCTTCGAGTAGCGGTTCAATCCGCGAAGATCTATAATTTGACGCAACCCCCCATCCTTCTTGGGAACTAGAAATTACCAGCTGTAATAGCCTGATTCTCTGTCTGATAGGGTAACACATTCTATGGCCCTTTTGTCCAGCAGAGCATGTTATTCTTGTGTCAACAGAGGCTCTCGCTTCAGTTGAACGGAAGTGGAGACCACACCGTTAAAACCAGTGTTAATTTCGCTGACGAAAACTAAGAAGAAAAGTATTCATCATTGAAGACACGCATGTGCTGTATCTCTCATATAAGGGGTAGAGAGAAGTCTCTGGGAGAAGGGTAAGCATGAACAGACATATTCTGTGTCTCCACGCGGTTTACAAAGCGTCTTATTTTCCTTCACGATCGCAGGTAAATCGCCGCAAACTTGAAGCGCAACGGCAGGCGAGACACCCCCGTAACACATTTCAAACGCAAGCTCAAACCTATGTTAACTTATCCGCAAACACAAGCTGCAGCATAATGTGAAATACAACAAAGTCAACCAAAAGCAAACCAGCTCTGTCCTCCACTCATTATATAAGTGATGAACAATTGTCAAATTAATTGACGTTGATGGCACGAAAACACGGGAGGAATGAGGTCTCTGCCATGACCGAGATACCTCTGCGTGGAGATCCTCAAAAAAGGGGAGGGCCCCACTTTTCGGATCCTCCCCTTGGCCACCCTTGGCCACCTGTCGTCTTGTTTTGAATGCTTCTGGGCCTCCTGTTCCTGCAGCCAGTCGAGCTTAAGATGGTCGACTGCATTCATCACCACCTCGAGGAGCTCGTCCAACGTTTTAGCGTCGCGAGAGGAACACCCCTCCAGCCCCTTAGAAACAAGGGATGCCTCGTCCTCTGCCCATTCCGAAGAAGTGCCAGGGCACGCTTGAGAAGCGGACGCGAGGACGTCGCGGTTCGGCGAGTGTACAGGGGAAACGGCTTCCGGTCTCCCGTGCCTCTGCAAAATCAAACCGCGAGCCCAGGACGAGAGAGAGGCGGCTTGGTCGCTCTTAAAGAAAGAACGCACATATGAATGTAGCATGATCAAGCCCCAAGCATTGAAATCAGAATTCTTATCTATTCAGGTCGTCGAGTAACCTCTGACATGGCGGCACACATTTCCGCTCTGGACAAGACGTGACTTATTTTATTGACTTTATTACTTATACAAAGCTTAGTGACCATAGTGCTGAGACAATTACATAACAATAATGGTTTCTCTAAACTGCTTTGAGTTACACTAAGCTTATTTGCACAAACGCAAACAAAAACACACATGCACACAAAGCGGTCCTTTAAGACAAAATAACCTGATGACGCGTCCGCATTCACGCGTGTTTATAACCTGCAGGTGCGGCTGTACTTAGCTACGTCACATGCCGAGGTTATTTAAAGGCAAAATAATTTTTGCCGTTTTTGACACACATGCTTCACATCCGGTCGAACCAAGACTGTTCTCCCATAGCGTTTGAAACGCAGCATCGAGTGTAGCTTTTGATAAGGAACAGCCATGTGATGAGGGGCTGTTCCCTATGGTGTCTACCTGAGTGGACATTTCGTATTCATTGACATACATCTCACATCAACAGGGGATACTGATCCGTCCTCTTACACAGAAAATGCATGTCTGATTTATTTCTACATATGAATGAGACCCGAAACCAACCTTATGACCTTACATGGTCATATCTGATGCCACATTGAAAAAACATCAGAATTAAGCCACTTGTACCATGTAGTATAAATGTGGCACTAGACAGGATTGAGATGCAAATGAAGACTTTTGACAGTCTCCTGCGTCTCAGATGTTTCTCCTGAAACATCACTTTATTTTACTTGATTTTAAGATTGATTAAATCTCGATTGTAAGGCATTTGAGTTGATGATGTGATAGACATGGAAGAAATATACTTACTGTTTTTGTTTTCTGCAGTGCGAACCTTTTAATCTCTAACAACATAGTTTATGTGCCATTCTACAGAATTCGTGCAAACTGCTATCCCCCCCCCAAAAAAGCATGAATTAAAACTTAGTTGTTCACTAAGATCTTTCTATCATCTATTGAAACTCACAATAATATTTAGAATACCAGTAAGCTTAATATATATAAAATGATCATGTACTGGGTACTCTCAATTGGGAGATGTGTGCCCCAAACCCCTACATTTCAACTGATGCATTTTTTATTATTTTATATTTAAATCTTTAAACTTTATGTAAAATAGGTGTCCCGGATTTTCATGTCATAACTGAAACAGTGTATTTCCCTTTCTGTCGGTCTCTCGACGTTGTATCGAGAATGACAGATGGGGTTCGTCCTTGAGAACCAATCAACTCTGACTACTATAGAAAAGGCCAATGAAATTTGGAGAATGAAATTTGCATGCCGGACTCCGCCCCCGGATATCCGGTATAAAAGGAAGCCGGCGTGCAGCATTCATTTACCTTTTGTTCTTCAGAGCCTTCACTCTTGAGTACAACTTAGGATTCAAAATCCTCTACAAACTACACTGCTGGTGCTACGACGTGTTGCAGCGGATCGTCCCTACCTGCAGCGATCTTCCCCTGGGCGTCTCGGCAGTTCCGGAGGTGTTTGAGATTTTTTCTAAAAAAGTCCTTTTCAGGACTGACTGAGCATTCTCCAGCGTGGCATGTCCCGCTGTTCTCTTGGGTGCGGCACCCTCATCGAGGAGGGGGATGGACACGATCGCTGCAATAGGTGTCTGGGCGTCCAGCACACTGAAGTAGCGTTCGTTGACACATCTGCCCGCACTGCGGGCAGATTGTCATTCAGAAGTTGCGGTCACGGGTGGCTGTCTTCCTACGGGAACCAGCCACCATTTCGTCTGCTACCTGGGCTGTGACATCTGTGGCTACGGCCCCAATGACCACCCACGTTAGCAGCGTTAGTGATATGGGAAACTCTGCGAACGTAAACCCGCCAGCTAAGTGCTCACGGGCCGATTGCACCCCGATTCGCTCTTCTGAACGTTCCCCAACCGGCGGTGGCATACCGTCCGGATTCTCACGACACACATCGGGAACGATGTGTGACGTAGATGAGATGTCGCTCGCAGCATCGGAGGGAGACTGGCATCCGACTCTGACGAATCCGAGCTCCACCCTCAGCGGTCGAGTAAGAAGGAAGCAGAAGTGATGTCATTATGCTAACCCGGGGAAACGTGGTTCCTGAGGTCGGAGCGCGGTGCAAACCGCGCCCACCCCGGGTGCCATTTTTTTCCCTGAGATGCATGAGGAGCTGTGTAAAACTTGGAGCGCTCCACGGACCGCTCCAGTGAAAACCAGCTCCGCCTCCCTTACTTCCCTCGATGGTGGGGCAGCCAAGGACTGCGTCGTGACCCCCCGGGTGGAACGTCCGCCCGTGGTGCACCTGTGCCGCGGACGGCTACCACCTGGGGGGAATCGGCCACGCCTACGGTCCATAGCACGTAGGGCTTCGGCATCACTGGTGTCGAGGTCTTGCGATGCCGCGGTCCAGGCTGCCTCCTCTCTCTGCGCCATGGCCATCCTGCAGGTCCGCCAGGCCAGGGCGTTGAGAGAGCTCCACGAGGGTAAGGCCGACCTGGGTATAAAAGCAGGATCTCCGTGCCGCCGCTGACAGCACTCTACGGGCGACCAAGGCGGCGGCACGGGTCCTGGGTCGGACGATGTCCACTGTAGTGGTCCAGGAGAGACACCCCGGCTATACCTTGTGCAGAGGAGTGACACCAAGGAAGTCCGCTTTCTTGATGCACTCATCTCGCAGGGTGGGTTGTTGGTAAACACCGTCGAGGACTGCGCTCAGCAGTTTTTGACGGTGAAGCAGACAGTGGAAATTAGCCACATTTTTACACGCCGTGACTCGGCCGCCAGAAGGCCTTCGAGATCCCGCGTGACGTCTGCTTCCCTGCAACCCAGGACCCCTTCGACATCGATTCCGGTTCCTGTGCCCCCACAGGCGGCACCCCGGAAGCAGAGGTCGAGGGGGAAACCTCCACCCCGTCAGCAACCTTCTCACGAGAAGGGACACTGACGGGAAGACCCCAGGGAGGACAACTTCGGGGCCGAACCTTCACAGCCACGGCTCTGATCGGTCGGTACGGGACGACTCCTGCCTCGTCACCTAAGCCGGGCCCTTGTCAGGGCCTGGCGCCCACTTACTCACAGAGTTTTTCCGTTCTCCCCGGGTGTACTTACAGCCGATCGCACACTCAACTGGACTGTGCTCGGCGAACCGACCTCACACCCTGGCGAGGTGTGAGGTCGTACACATACGACAGCTGTTACCACTCTCAACCGACAGTGCGTGCCGCTGTCCCGCCAGGCAGTTAAAAAGGCAGAGCCAACCTTCCCTCCGGGGACCCCCCGCGACAGATGGTTGGCTCCGCCAGCCGACCTAACCACCCCCTGTGGGAATGATGAAGCAGACCGTCCCCTTGGTCACCCTGTCACAGTCCCTGGGAGCTCGAGAGCTGCCCAAACTGTCTCGCTGGCCTTGCGGGCGGTCCGTCTTGGTTACTCGATCCAGTTCGCCAGAGACTCTCCCAAGTTTCAGGGCATCATCTCTCCCTCTCTCAGAGGCAGGGACGCCTCCGTACTTCGGGTAGAGGTCACCACCCTTCTGGCAAAACAGGCATCGAGTCCGTCCCTCAAACCTAGATGTTCAGTGGGTCACGACCCACACTTCATCATTCCCAAGAAAGACAGCGGGTGCGCCCCATGGGTCTGCGTACCCTGAACAAGCAGCTTCACAAGCTGCCGTTCAGATGCTCACACAGAGGCGCATCCTGACATCTATCAGGTGTCAGGATTGGTTCGTGGCAATTCGACCTGAAGGACGCTTACTTTTATGTCTCGATCCCCTCGACACCGGCCGTTCCCACAGTTCGCGTGTGAGGGGTGGGCATATCAGTACAGAGTCCTCCCTTTCGGTCAGTCCCTGTCAACTTTCTCAACGACTGGCTTATCCTGGCACACTCGTGAGATCTGTTGTGTACACAGAGGGACCTGGTGCTCCGGCATCTAGATCGATTGGGATTTCAGGTCAACCGAGAAAAGAACAAACTCTCCCCAGTGCAGAGCTTCCTCTTCCTCGGTATGGAACAAAACTCTGTCACCATGATGGCGCAGCTGTCCGCAGCACGCGCCCAGTCAGTGTTGAACTGCCTGGTACTCTTCAGGCAGTCGACGGTTCCCCTGAAACATTTCAGAGGCTCCTGGGACACATGGCGTCCTCCGCGGGGATAATACCCCTCGGATTGATGCACGTGAGACCGCTTCAACACTGGCCACAGAGTCGAGTTCCGAGGACAGCGTGGCACACCGGTAGCAGGCGCATGGTGATGACGCCCTGCTGCCGACGCACCCTAACCCCTTGGTCTTCCATGACCTATCTCCGGGCAGGGGTTCCCCTCGGGCAGGTTACGAGGCAAGTCGTGGTGACGACGGTCACCTCGCTGCAGGGGTGGGGTGCAGTGTTCAACGGGCACGCAGTAGCGGGGCGCTGGACGGGCCCCCGTCTGCGCTGGCATGCAATTGCCTAGACTTGTGGGCTGTGCTGCCTGCGCTAGAAGGCTCCGGCCTCTAGTGCAGGGCCAGCCGTATCGTACATCGCTAGGGTGGCGTATGCTCACGGCAGCTAACACAACTTGCCCGACGCCTCCTCCTGTGAGGTTAGTAGATGATCCGCTCCCTGCGGGCCACACACATCCCAGGCACACTGAACCAGACAGCCGACGCGCTCTCTCGTCAGTATACGCCTTGCGGAGAGTGGCGACTCCACCCCCGGTCCAGCTCATTTGGGTGCTGTTCGGACAGGCACAGATAGACCTCTTTTCCTCCCACAACACCACCCATTGTCTGCTTTGGTACTCCCTGACCGAGGCCCCCCCCTCGGCACGGATGCCCTGGCGCACAGCTGACCACGGGACGGGCGGAAGCACACCTTCCCCCCCCCCAGGAGCCTCCTTGCACAGACTCTGTGCAAGGTCAGGGAAGAGGAGCACCAAGTGTTATTGGTTACACCGCTCTGGTTTAACCACACTTGGCTTCAGAGTTGATGCTCTGGACAGCGACTCCCCCTGAACCATTCCCCTGAGAGAGGACCTGCTCTCTCAAGGGAAGGACACGTTCTGGCATCCCAGATCAGACCTCTGGAACACCATGTCTGGTCTCTAGACGGGACGAGAAGATCCTGAGATGGCTACTCCCCCTATTCGGCTGAGACCATCACCCAGGCTAGGGCCACATCTACTAGGCGGTTACACGCCTCTAGACGGCGCCTCTTCTCTTCCTGGTGTCTTTCTCAACGAGAAAGACCCACTGAGGTGCGTGATCAGGATTGTGTTGTTCTTCTCACGAGACTGGAGACTAACATCTCCCCTCCACACTGAAAGTGTATGTAGTCGCTACTACCACTCATCACGACTCAGTCGGTGGAAAGTTTCTAGGGCAACACGACCTGGTCACCAGGTTCCTAAGGGGCGCGAGAGGGCGGAATCCGCCTCATCTCCGTTCCATACCCTCTTGGGACCTTAAGTGGTCCTGGGGAGCCTCAGGGCCCCCCAAGAGCCCCTTGGAGGTTCCGATCTTCCTCACAGAGTAAGACGGCCCTCCTGATGGCGCTCACTTCCTTCAAGAGGGTAGGGGACCACCGAGCATCCTCCGTGTCCCCGGCTTGCCTTAAATTCGGCCCTGGTAACTCTCACGTTATCTTGAGACCCAGGCCCGGATGCGTGCCCAAGAAGTTTCCACTACTCCCTCCGGGGCCAAGTGGTGAACTTGCAGGCTCTCTCCATAGGGGAGGAAGACCCAACCCGATCAGTGTTGTGTCCAGTACGCTGGACCGCACGCAGAGCTCTGAAGCTTTGACCAGCTCCGTGTCTGTTGGAGGACAGCAGAAGGGGAAGGCTGTCTCCAAGCATTGGCTGATGCACTGGGTCGTGGATGCCGTTACGACGACATTCCGATCTCAGACTCTCCCATGCCCATTGGCAGCAGGGCTCACTCCACACGGAGTTTAGCCTCTCCTGGGCACTGGCAGAAGCGCCTCTCTAGCAGACATCTGTAGAGCTGCGGGTTGGGCTACGCCCAAACACCTTCGCAAGGGTTAACAGCCTTCGCGTAAACCCGGTGTCAGCCCACGTCCTGCGTGGCGACATGTAGGACTGGCATCCGGGGGGGGCGTATGCCTGCGAAAGCACCATCCCACCCTCCAAGAGGTTGGGTCAGTGTGCTATCTACCTTTTCTTCTTACCCAACCACATGGCTAAGAGAATTGATACCTCACCAACCTTCCTTCTTACCCAGACCCTGGTTAAGAACAGGCTTTCCATCCATCACTAAGCAAGCACATCCTGGGGGTTGACTGGGCAGAGCAGCCTTCCCCCTTAGGCCGGGATACCTTATGACCTATCACACATAGTTCTAACCGGCCTGTGCTATCAGACGCAGTAACACCCTCACCATGGACTGTTCCGTCTGTTATACCCTCATGACAATGGTTCCCACACTTGGTAACCAATGAGCCAGGTGGACCTCCACCTCGCGGTTAACTACCCTGTCCGCACGTTCCATGCGTTCTCCCCTCCAAGGACGAGACCATACTTATATCTCCACCATATTCCTCCCCACGGGTAGGAGGTGGCCTCTGCAGCGCTTCTCTGATTAAGAGTTGCGCTTTCCCGGTGTAAACCGAACCGGACAGCCTCTCGCCTGTAGAGAGCTAAGGCCCCGTCCGTGAAAGTTTCCGGTCAGGGCTGTACCCATTTTCTCCAGGAAAGCTCTGGAACCCCCCGACCACCACACTGGAAGGTTACAAGTTTCACGAAAGCTTCGAGCTAACACGCCCAGGCTTGTCACCGTTGCTTCGCTGAGATTGTGACGCGATACAGCGTTTGTGGCGTTTTCCATAGTTAACCCCATCTGTCGTTCTCGACAAAACGTCGAGAGACCGACAGAAAGGGAACGTCTTGGTTACGTCTGTAACCTCAGTTCCCTGATGGAGGCAACGAGACGTTGTGTCCCTTATGCCACAAACCCGTATCGTCTCTGTTGCAGTTTGAGAGGCTCTCAGGCTCTTCAGAACAAGAGGTAAATGAATGCTGCACGCCGGCTTCCTTTTATACCGGATATCCGGGGGCGGAGTCCGGCATGCAAATTTCATACGCCAAATTTCATTGGCCTTTTCTATAGTAGTCAGAGTTGATTGGTTCTCAAGGACGAACCCCATCTGTCGTTCTCGACACAACGTCTCGTTCCCTCCATCAGGGAACTGAGGTTACAGACGTAACCAAGACGGTTTTAGTACATTGGCTGAGACAGATTTTAGCCATGTCCCTACATTTTTTTGTCAATAATTATTCTAATAAGCCTCAAGACCCACCAACGCATAGTGAGAGCAGCTGAGAAGATCATTGGTGTCTCTCTCCCCCCCATCCAGGACATATTTTGAACCCAACTCACCTGCAAAGCCCTCTGCATTGCAGGTGATCCCACCCACCCGACACACAGCTTCTTCAGGCTGCTGCCATCAGGGAGGAGTCTGCGGAGTCTCCAGTACAGGACCAGTAGACTAATCGAGAGCTTCATCCACTAGGCAGTCAGGAAGCTAACTCCCTCCTGACCCTGCCCACCTCCCCTCTCTTGGCCCCTGCACCACTGAACTCTGACCTCATCCTTGCACTCCCCAACAACCCCCCCCCCCACAACATTCACTGACCAGCACTAGTCAATTTATGCAGCCTTGGACTGATCACTACCAGCATCGGTCCGCCCCTCTTCAACTACCTCTTCTTAAAGGTTAAACAAAGCCTTCTCTTTTTGTCACTTTAAACAGACAAATAAGCTCTTTGCACTACCTTACATCTGCACTGTTGTATATTTCGCTGGTTTGCACTCTATCTGCCATTAACTATCTTTTTTAAATATCCCTGCTCATAATTGTTGTATTTGACATATATGTATAATCTGTATTTATCTGTGTGTTTTCGATATATTTTTATTCTGTGTAGTGTAATTTGTATGCACCATGGGTCTGAGAGTAACGCAATTTCAATCCTCCATATGTATGTAGTGTACAAGTGGCAGAATTGACAATAATGCCAACTTTGACTTGAATTTGACTACATGGTGAGTAGATCGACCTTATTATTTTTAAGTAAATGTGTTCAAAAGTCTGAAAATCTGTGTGTAACTTTAAGGAAACTCAGAACAAAACGTCTTTTTTTCTGCAACTAAGCAAATTTTTATGGGAGTAATTCCATAAAAATATTTTTTTCATATGTGTACATCTTTTCAGAACTGATTAGTCCTGATTAACATCTTTGAGCTAGTCTCAAAAGTATTCAAAAATGGTTTCGGTTGTGAACACACGAAACACTTATTCCTTTATTTTGGGAAATAAACAAAACTCTGTACAGTC
Source organism: Triplophysa bombifrons (assembly GCA_029783895.1). Classification (NCBI taxonomy): domain Eukaryota; kingdom Metazoa; phylum Chordata; class Actinopteri; order Cypriniformes; family Nemacheilidae; genus Triplophysa; species Triplophysa bombifrons. The sequence continues at coordinate 14,049,035 of CM056455.1, forward strand.
ATGCTAATAATAAGTATTTAAGTATGTTTAAGTAGTAATATAGTATGTGAGCAGTTGACTTTATACACATGCACCCCATCATCCTGGTTATCCGGACATTTTAGTGTGGTATTCCAGGCTTCGCAAAACCCGCTGCCCAGCCGCCAGAGTCCACTGCCCAGCCTTATTTATACCCTTCCTGTTTCAGTGTTCTTTGTCCAATATTAATGTAATGTTACTTAAGTATAGCCCTGAGGTGAGCTGGGATGAACGGTCACTAAATGTGTGTTTTTAATGGGGTTGGATGATGACTCCCATCTGTGTCTTGCTCCCGCATTCAGGGACAAACCCGTTGGGGAGTTTATGGATCTCATCCGGTAGATAATGGGATCTCGCCTCGGTGTGAGTGAGGTCATCCCGGATGAGATCGATCATCATTTGATCCTGTCCGCCCATGCGTTGACCGACCTTACTCACCTCACGATCACCCCGAGGTCCTCCACCCGTTCAGGAACCCACGGTAATCCAGTGTTCGCGGTACAGACTAATCCCCAAATTTCCCCAGTTCCTAGTCCTGAGGTTCCCCAGAATCCCGTTCCGAAACCTGCCCAGAGCTCCGTACGAAAGCCTGCCCAGAGCCCCGGCCGGAAGACTGGCTGGCATGGACATAACGGACATCTGGCTTCCGGGGCTGCCAGTACCCTCCAGGCTCCCGGTGCGGCCGGCGCCCTCTAGGCCTCCCGAGCGGTCGGTACCATCAGGCAATCCCTGCTACCGGCACCGCGGTGGATTCCCGGTGTCGGTGGTGATGTCATGGAGTCCCCCTATCTTCTTCCCTGAGTCCTACACGAGTCTCCAGGACTTCCAACCCCCCTTCCCGGTTGTTCGTCGGCACAAAGTCGCGCCTACCTGGTGGGGGAGTACTGTGACATTCCAATTGGGCCCTAGTCCTGTTTTCCCCGTTTTTGCCCCAAGGATGTTCTTTTGCCACGCTCCCTCACCTGTCCCTCGTTGTTTTTGCCTGCACATGTGTGTCATCAAAGACTTATGACTTTCACCTGTCCTTCATTGACTTTTACACCTGCACCCCATCATCTTGGTTATCCAGACATCATTTATACCCTGCCTGTTTCAGTGTTCTTTGTCCAATGTTAATGTAATGTTACTTAAGTTAATGTGTTACTCATGTGGATTTACCATGTGTGTTCCCTGGATGTTTCTGTTTGTTGGATTACCCTGTTTGTTCCCTTGGATTGTTACCCATTTTGGATTACTTTGTGTTTGTGGATTTTTGCACCTTTTGTTATTAAAGGAGTACGGTGGCTGCTAGGTGTCAATGCGCTGCAACAGAAGAAAACACATGCAAACACAAAAAAACACAAGCAAATTCAGAAAGCATCTTCATTTGTTTGACGACACATGCCCTGCAAATACTCGAAAAACAAACAAACACAGAAACGCGCTGCATATACTCGCAACACAAACTAACACAGAAACGCGCTGCAAATTCTCGCAACACAAACAAACACAGAAACGCGCTGCAAACTGCACAGACGAAAACGGAAGTGTTTCCGGGGGACTGCAAAAACTAATGCACCTGATTGGGACGCGCTTCACTTTGACTGTTCAAATTCGTTAGTGGAGTTGTCAGCCACATTGAAGGTAGTTGCTTTATAACTTTATTTTAACTTTCTTAACGTACGTCCGTAGGATATTATTAGCCTGTCGATTTGAACAGTTTAACAAAAACGATGAGACGTAGTAACTGCTCGACTTACTTAAACGAGTGTCATTATTAAAGAGTTTAAAGGTTTAAAAAAATGATTAAAAACTTATTCTAGTCGATATAGTCAGTGTGGCTGACAACTCCACTATCGAATTTGAACAGTCAAAATGAAGCGCGTCCCAATCAGGTGCATCAGTTTTTGGGGTCCCCCGGAAACACTTCCGTTGTCGTCGGTGCAATTTGCAGCGCGTTTCTGTGTTTGTTTGTGTTGCGAGAATTTGCAGCGCGTTTCTTTGTTTGTTTGTGTTGCGAGTATATGCAGGGCATGTGTCGCCAAACTAATTCTGAATTTGCTTGTGTTTTTTTGTGTTTGCATGTGTTTTCTTCTGTTGCAGCGCAGTGACACTTAGCGGCCACGGTGATGGAGGCATGAATTAAACCCATTAAAAGAATTAACCCAAGCTTTCGTTATATAAGAGGGAATCGTATTCATGAAAGGTGGATTTTACACCTTTAGATTTTAAACCTTTTGCACTTACCTGTTTCTTGTGGATTCGTCCGTCATCTGTGACAGCGTTACAATCTGCAACAAAGTTAGTTATTTTTATTAACATAACATGTTACGATATGTATATGATATGTATTCAATATGTATATATAATTGTAAAAGGCATAAAATTTATCAAACTGGTTTGAAAGAAAGGTTGGATCTAAAATATGACACATCACATTCATTACACTTGAAATATCCCAACTGTTATTGATTTAAAAAAAAATAATAATAGCAAAAATATATTTAAAATGTAGATGTAAACAAAATCTTAAAATGTAAATTAAATTTTTCTTATTAAGTTATATATTATTGTGTTTCGGTAGTGACAAACTTTTAGGAGAGGGAGAATATTTTAAAACTTTCCGCAATAACAAAATGAAAATTAACTGCACAATTACTAGAAGTGTTTTCCTTTGATATTATTATCATATTTGCATACATAAAATAATTTGTTCAATTTGTTGTTTCATTTTTCAAGATGTTTCCAATTCTGAAGAATGGCCCATATTGAGCCTGAGCCATTTTTTTCAGTTCCGCTGCTGAGTCTTCTCTGGCACTTCTTCATACTGCATGGCAGAGCTCAAGCACAGAATTCCATGCCAGTTCTTGAATAAATGGATTTCCCCATTTCACGTCAGCAAAGAACAAAGTGCTTTCCATTGTTTAAATCAGACCCATTTCATAATTTGTGATCAGACTAGGTTCCAGAAAGTGAAACTGGCAGCCTTTTTAGTTTGCGAGGGTTCATCTGAGGCCGACTTTGACCACAGAACCATTTACTGTACTGACGTACAGTAAAAAGCCAAGCAGATGCAGTATACAACAAGAAAAAAAATACTTTGGTAACATAATACAGGGTTGATAAGCACACAGGATCAAACTTTAATGTATTATTTGCGAGATAACAACTGTGGTTTGGCAGATAGAGTAAAACTATATGATCTTAGTGATATTGTAAGAATTGTAACCATCTTTCTGTAAACTGAATCGTCTGCCGTTCTCTTGGGATTATCATATAGCAAGGAAATAATAGCATTAATGTTTAACGCACTTTCAATCATTTAAACTTTCATGAAAAGCAGATACAAATTTGAAAAATATGGCCATTGACACTTCAGGACAACAGTTCAAGATGGCACTACAAGGGGCAATTCAAATTTCACGGAAAACAAGCTGCTTTCTCTAGTCAAGTGACCCGCGCACGGCTCCGTACCATATTTGCTGCTCCTGCCGTGTGTCTACATTTCAAATAATGAAATTGCGCGAGCAAAAGACACGAATAGTTTGTAATGTGACTTTGGTGTGAAGATATTCTGGTAAATACTGTATTTTTAGGCCTTATATAGTTGAGTACAGTCCAGCGGTTAAAAAAACAACACAATCTGTGTTATTTCTGGAACAACACATTTTGTGTTACTTTTAGAGGAGCAGTTCACAACTATAATCCCCCATTGACTTTCCATAGGAAAAGAAAATGACTATGGAAAGTCAATGGGGGCTTATTTTGACATGAACTTCTCCTTTAACTCACTCAATTCGTGTTGTCCACATTATTTAACACAAATTCAACACAAAGTGACACATAATGACACATAACTCCATGAACAACTTCATGAACATTTACCCGCACAATCATAATTGCATAACATAAATAGCAATACATAAATTCTTCAATTAAATAATACTGCATCTATATTTGTACCTGACATTTCGCTTTGAATTAATCCTCTTTTTATGAACATTTCACAGAGATTATCGCAATACATTCTAGGATTGCCTCTTTAATATGCATAATTTACAAGGACCTGTAGCCTCATTTCGCTGTCTATTGTTCAAAAGTTTTTGCACAAGAAAACAAAAACAAATGTTGATTTCTAGTGACATATATCAAACTGCAATAGTAAAGCGATAGTTCACACTAAAATTCCATCATTTATTCACCCACGCGCCATTTAAAACCTGTATGATCTTCTTCTACAATCCACAAACGAATATCTTTAAAATAACATTAGTAACCAAACAAGAAAGTCCTATGTTTGAATGACATGAGGGTAAATAAATAATGACAGATTTGCTATCCCTTTACGTTTTTCTCTCAGCAAGGGCTAGTATAAATTATCCTAACCTCAGTTCCCTTGACAGCCAGTGTTACGTTTCTGCTGACAGATTCAACTAAACAACAAATAATGCAGTCAAGAGGAACTTTAGAACTGAAAACAGGAGTTGTATTTAATGAAATTGATATGTTTGTGCACTGTGTAAAGAACCCACTTCCCAGTTGAAATATAAAAATGAAACGTAATATTATTGTAAACAGAACATCAGGGCATCACAGTCAAAGTTTGTTTGCTGTAAGAGCAGATATTGATGTGGTGGCTTTTGTTTGCATTTTCATATTAATGAAAATCTATTTCAGATTTGCTGTGTGTCACACTCATATTCGCATAATATGCAAAGACATCTACACGTAAAACACTCAGAGGTCAACTCCTCTGAAAGGTGTACACTGTGGCTCTGTGGTAACATCAAAACATTGCTCTGTGTGTTTAGGTTAAAAAGTCAAATCACACCCAGGGAGAGCTTTTCATTAGCATCCCTTTTACCTCAATGACAGTTGCTTGATTTATTTATGCAGTCCTAAAAGCACATGTGCTGGCATCTTTCCTCACAAACATTTGTTTCTAAAGCATATTTTGAGCTAATCATAGATTGTCATGTGACCAGTCCCTCTGGAGGTACAGGAAAATGATGTGTGAGGGAAAAGAGCAGTGGCTGTGAAAAAGTCACACCCTTTTAAAAAGAAAACTTTAGAAACCAATGAAACATCTGTGGTAACATATAACAACATTTTTGTCACCTACATGTTCTTTTCAAATTATTAAATAAGAACATTCAGTACTGTTGTATTTTGTTAATGGTGTATTATGAATTACGCCAGGGGCATGTTCAACAACACGTTGTATTTTGCAGCACTCAACACCTATTTATACCGATTTCATCAGGCTCAGAAAATTATTCAAAAACAACACAAAGAATGGCCTTCTCAGCAGCCATTGTTTATATCTTGCGTCATCACAACAGGATGGTCAATCGCACCACCGTTTTGGTTTAAAAAGCATTTTGTAGGGGTTAAACGGTTATTGGTGTAGTTATGGCATCTACCAGCAGGGGCTATATTCTGAAGCACACTGGCTTGAGCATCTATAATGCAGCATTGGATAATGCAGTGAGTTTCACACACCAAAAGATAATTGCATTAATAAAAGTCATCTGGCAAGGACAGATATGTTTCACAAAAGGTGGATTTGACATAAAGGCTGTCAATGATTTCCAATTCTTTGTCTCCCTCTCAATTTACGTTGTAAGATTTCAACCTGTAGCGTACAGAAATACATTTGTGACAAAGCTTATCTTTTAAATCCAAAATAAATCAAGTCAAGTATTAAAACACTGTCCCCTCTGCGTGTCAAGCTGGACTGTTTACTTTAGTCAAACCATATGACACAACAAAAGAAAGACAAAGTTTATTACATTTCCTTGTTTATTTCTTGTTCAGCTGTGATGTTAGGATAACCATTTGTTGCTTATTTTTTTGGTCACTGTGTATTATGTGATGTTACATTCCTATGGGTTCAAATAAAATAACAAACGTGGGTTCCAGCTGTACTTTCCCACAATAAAAAGCAAACCACCTCCAGTAACTAGTTGCCTTAATCACAAAAATAGGACAAGAGAATTTCACAGATGAGGAAATCATAAATCGAGAGTCCAAATCCACTAAATAACAGAACACCTACAGAAATGTTCAGCCAATTTCTCTTGTCTTGGTCTGTCCTGCAAGTAATTATGGCATGACATAACAGCCGTGCCCCTGAACCCCTTTGCTTTTGTGGTGGGAATCACAATGTAGCTTAATGACAGGGTTACCATCAAACCACATGTAAACAATTAGTCATTACAACAATAGCTCAGACCCGAAGTTGGCCACCAGCAAAATGAGTGCAATGATGAATGTGTGAGTGATTTATTTTGATTACAGACAGTGACAAGATTAGCAACTTTGACCTAAACACAGTTTCCATTGATGAAGAGCAAATCAGAAGGGGGAATCGCAATTTGTGAGGAAAATCTTTCCTGCCAAGATATTTTCCTGCAAGTTTTTCCTCACAGGGAATCTTTAGTCTCTAACTCTAATGCCCGAAAGACCACAGTCGCATCCAAATTGCCACACCTCGAGGTTGAGCCGTAAATTCACCATGACCACCACAGGCTTCCTAACATCATAAACACATCAAACAGCAGGATGGGAGACAGACATTGCTCGTTGATATATGAGTTGTAAACTATAAATCTGATCTGATAAATAAAATTGTCCAGCAAATTACATATTGTTAGGAAGTTCAGTAAGCCACAATCTTAAACACGCAAACCTAACTTGTAATGGCTAGGTACAGTTCACAATTCAAGTTAATTGTACAGATGTGATCGGCCTACGGCTTTAGGTCTCAGGCCCCCCTACATGTTCTTGTGCCTTTAATACAACCATAAATGTATCTTTGTCACAACCCTGCAGAGCCAAAAACAATCTGTTACTTATCGTGAAGTCTTATCTCTGGACCACCATCTGTGAATTTGAATAACATCCCTATTATCAACTGTACTTATATCATCAGTATTTTATCAACGTAAACAGATACAAACTGTTTGCATGAACTCCTCATCTTTCACCAACAAGAATCAACTGGAACGATGTTGTATCCTGAATGAACTTTCTCGTCTTTCTAAATACGCAACTGATAATAATCAAACACTCGGCGTAATGTAATGATTCGCAAACCACTAATGTGCTTTAAAGCAATAATCTGTTATTAAACTGTGGTGTGTCTGAATAACCAGACAGTTTTAAATACAGCATCATCATTATCAAATGCACAAGCGGCTGCGACTGATTCAACTACCCTGAAAGAATTTAGATGAGAGAGTCGGGGGCAACTCTTCAAAATAAACAGAAAGGCAAACTTTTAAACATATTTGCTTAGTGCAAGGATGTAGGAGAAAGCTCTCCGCGGTTCACAGACACCGCTCTGTGGTGGCCGGGCCAACCATCTGTGGAAAATTAGTGAAATTTAAAGCACCCAAGCAATAAATACTTTGCTAATTACAGTTTTCACTTCATTTTACCTGTCAATTAAACATTTCAACAGCCCATAAAAGACTCTTATGACAAGTAGTTTTTACATTAATGTACAGTAGGCCCTCTCTATCCGTAACAAACTTCCCAATAGGAAAACACTCTTTAATTGTGTTCACAAAACCAAATTCCTGACATGAAGTGTAAAGAGATAGTCAGCGCTCTGGACAGTGTTGTTTGAAAGCTAAACACAGATGTGATAAGGTCTGGCAGACATTAGCTATGTACAACTCCCTTCTCATTCTATCCTCCTGAGAACAGTACGAAGTTTCAACAGCAAGCCATGGATGTAGACAATTTCGGCGGGAAACTATTTCTATTTGTATTTCTTTGTAACGTATACTCGGTTTGTACAACAACAGAGGTGTGTTCGAACAGTATTCTCCCTGGAGCTAAAGGTACGTGTGTGTTACGGCATGATAAGAACTGAAAGGTTTCTGTAATTAGGTACGATTATACAAATGTAATAATTTGCATAGAAAAAATATGTTTTATTTTATAAATGATGGTTAACTGTGGCAAAACGTGTCCTTTGTAAGATTTCCTTTGTACTTTTTTAAAAAGTCTGTGATAAACTATTAGTAAGAGCCTTGCAATAAATCTGGAAGGGAACAATTCAATCTTAAGATCCACAATAAAGTTCCTTGTCGTCAAACTGGGAATTTAACATTAAACTGCTACAGCTTTAAATGCTACAGTAGCTGCTCTTATTACAGAGAACCCTGCTGGTAAAACCCACCAACGTGCGCGTGTTAAAATTCCCTTCTGCTCTGTCATTTATAGGCTCAGAAAACGAAATTGTGCGAAACAGTAACTGTAATCCTTTTGTGGTCAGCTAATGTTCCATTACGTAAAACATCACTATCAGCGCAGAATGGGGATGTGGTGAATTTGCATATCGGCAGAAACTACTATTTAGTCTATTTCTAAAAATGAGTTGTGTGTGTGCGTACAGTATATACCTCTATTTTTTCAGACTGCATATAAAAAATAGTTAAGAGGAAATGTCTCTCCTGCTGGCAATAAACTCGACGCACTAGAGATTGAATAACTGTCTGTATTTAAACAGCTGCAATGTAACAGAGAAGTTTGTTTGGGTAAGACCCATCCCAAACAGTTCTGTCTGTAACACTCTCCCGCTTCATCCAACAGGAGATGCAGGTGAGGTGGGAGCAGAAGGCGAGGAGGGAAGAATGGGGAAAACCGGCCCACCTGGCCTCCGAGGTCTCTGAGACATTGTTGGTTTGTTGTTTAACGAATCAGTGAAATATTAAAGGGAAGTTAGTTTAAGTGCGCCTGTTTACTACCAGTCCTCAAAAAATGCTCAGTGACCTCAAATCAACAGTTTTAATTCATTTTATGACAAGCTGGCTTTGTTGTTGTATTTTTCAGTTTTTTTATTGAGAGCAAAGAAAGTGTTTTTGACAAGTGCAGTGAAGTAAAACAGTTATGCTGCTTGTGTGCTGTCCAAAGTTCACTTTCTTAAAAGCACCTTAATTTGAACTCTTGGATAAACCAGCCACACATTTTGGACGTTTTGTAGATATCTGTCAACAATACCTTTAGAGGAGGATGAAAATAACCTTTTAATTGAAATGTCTTTTCAAATGTATTAAAGCTGCTAACATGCTCAATTGACTTTATAAGAGGTTTTCAATGTGCTGATTGAGCTGCAGGAATGTCTGGGATTATGAACTTCCTAAAAGCTACACAGAAGCTTCTTCTGTTGCGCTTTGAAGGTGTGCTGGTACAGTGCGCAGACCGAGTTTGACCTGAAGTCAGATGTTTGATGTGTGTCTGCCCTCACAGGGCATTAGAGCGCAGCTGGAAGACGGTCGGTTCCTGCCAGACCACATCTCCCCTTGAGGGAAGTCACGTCAGAGACTGGCAGACGTGTTAATTGTGGCCAGGGGCCGCAGTGTCGCCGTGTGTTCAAAGATGGAAGTGTAGTCTGCAGTGCTCTGCCTCACAAGGGCTCCTTCCAGTCAAACTGTTTATCGGACCAGTACAAGCTAGACTGGAGCACGATCACAGGAGACGTGCCCTCTCATCTGTAGAAAAAAGGAAGAGAAATGCCCGGAAAGGATCTCAGCCTGTTTTTTCGCTCATGACCACAGCGTCATCAAGATTCAGAATGACAGCTCACGGCAGACCTTTATTTTCAGCCAGGCCCCTAAACATATGATATTACTGTAAACATATTACTGTACAGGAAATGAAATGTACAAATTCTGCCTTGTTAGTGTTACAGGTACAATACAAAAAGGAAACAATGATGCGTAATGAGTAACTTGTTATTTGTGCATTTCATTTTAGATGACGTTACATGTTAAAGGGAATGGGATACTTCAACCATAAAGGATAATTCTGTCATCATTTACTCACCCTTAGATTGTCCCAAACCTGTATACATTTCTGCGTTTTGCTGAATACACAGGAAGAAATTTGGAAGAATGTCAGATCTCACCCACCATTTACTGCCATGGTAGGGAAAATAAATACTATGGGAGTCAATAGGGGGTCAATCTTCCAGATATCGCCATGTGTGTTCAGCAAAACAAATAAATGTATGCCGGTTTCGAACAATTTGAGGGTGAGTAAACAATGACAGAATTTTCATTCTAGAGCGAATCATCCTTTTAAGTTCACAATATGGCACACTCTCAAAGGGCAGTTGAACTTTCGTCACAGAACTAGTGGGTTTAACTGGCAACAACATGGCAAGTAGAGGAAATGAGCATCCCATAAGTTAATCAACATCACGCCCTCAAAGCCAAAATAAAAACATACACCAAAATAGAAACAGAATCAAGTTTAAAAGTGAGGTATTCCAGGATGTCATTTTTTAACCATTCAGATGTTTTCTCTTTTCCACATCATTTTAGAGACATTCATATGTCCCGACTACTCCACAAATCATTTCACAAATGCCGTCTGAGGTTTTTCAGAGAAGTTTGCCTTGTAATTGAAATATCCGAACAAATGGAGCAATCGCATTTAATGGCAAACAGCAATAGAAACGCTTACTTCTGTGAAAAACATGAACATTTGAGAACTTGGGAATGAGATGTATGGAAATGACATATCAACTCAATCAAAGGGAGATGATTTTGAACGATGGTACAGAACTAAACGAAATGAAGTCCTGTTATTCCTTGGCGAGGCCCAGAAATGCCTATTACCCGTTTCCAGATGGATATTTGCTTAAGGAATTTGGTCCGAGGCGGTCTCGAAAACAGCTGTCTCGGACGTTTTAACGAGCTGGAAAATGCAATTTAATCAGATTTATATTGAAGACTACTGACACAAAATAATTTCGCCACACACGAATCGAGGTTTCGAGGTGTAAAGAGCAATAGAGGTTTAAAGAGCAGACACGTGTCAAGACGTATTTTGCTTTGATAGTAGGCTTGCTTCCTTTGGAAAGTGTTGTGAGATATTTTTCTTTAACTCTAGCAGGGTCAAGAGACCGATAACCTTGTTTTTGCTCTCCATACTGTAGGTCTGACCGGTGAACGTGGAGAGAAAGGAGACGTGGGCCAAATGGGAAAAATGGGGCCTATTGGGGACAGAGGTAAATAAACTTTAATCAGATAGAGTTCATGTGCAGAATGTTGCATGTGTTTATGTTTCTGATGTCTCAATTCGACTATGTCTATGAAAATCATTTTCTTTTCAACCAAAGATGTTTACCGCAGCTTCTTACAGACAGAAACACGCTTTAAATGCTAAACAAAAACCTTGTTAAATGGCAATGATTACTTAGATTAGAAAGAAAAAATATCTTAAGCTGTTTGTGATGTCTCAAATGAGTCCTAAATCCCTCAGTTAACACATTAGAATTGAAAAGTGACTGAAATGTTCTTGCACCCCTTCTTCACCAGGGTAGAAAGCCACTTTCTCTTTAAAATAACAAACTCTTTTTTAGATTCTTGAGGACGGATCTGTATCATCTGTATAAATATTTAAAACGCTAATCTGTTTTAGAAATGACTCCGCACTTTTGTCTGTAAACCATTTGTACCATAAATCCTACAAAAACAAGCAGAGGAGATTTGCTTCCAAAATAATTTATTTTTACTACATGACCAAACACTCATCACTGTTTTAAAGTGGTCGGTTCTCTGACATCACATGCACATCACCTGACATCATCTGCCCTTCATGTGAAGGCTCTTATAATGTGTACACTGCTGCCATCTACTGTTTATTTTCAGTTTTTCTGAATTATACAGAATCCAAAAAATGTTACTGTCACTCCTATGTCTTTCCAGATTATGACTATTTTAAGCTTCAACAAGTTGGGAGCTATACATGGAGATAAAGAGACAGATAGCGCTGTTATTGTTCACTGCAAATAATGACATTCTTGCTGAGCATTTTTGTCTTGTTTTTTGTGATAATATCTAAACCTTCTTACATAAATATACAATTACATAACAAGAAAAGTGACAACGTGAAAAGACATTTAGTCTTGTTTTATGAAACATAATATAAGAATTAAGTACGTTTATGGCTAAAACAAGCAAATAAATCTGTCCATGTGGTGAGAAAAATAAACTTGAATTCCGTTCGACCTTTTTCTCAAATATCAAATTCAAGTTTATTTTTCTCACCCCATGGACAGATTTATTTGCTTGTTTTACCATAAACTTACTTAACTCTTATATTATTTTTCATAAAACAAGACCAAAATATCTTAGGCCATTTTTTTTGGTCAAGTAATTGTATATTGATTTAAGAATATTTGTACTACAAAACAAGACAAAGACACTTAGTAAGGATGTCATTTTTTGCAGTGTTCAGTTGAAGAAAGAAAGTCTGGGGTTGCGGATGACTAAATAATGAGAGAAATTCCAACATTTTTTAGGGTTAACTTGTTGTTTTAAACCACATGTTAGCATTATTAAATAGGGCATTATACTTCAAAACAACGTGGAAAATTAACCTACATGTATGTTTAATGTGAATGTGAACAGGTGACGAGGGACAACAAGGAACACATGGACCTGCAGGAATAAAAGGAAACCCTGGTAAATATATCCATAGCCTACATCATTGCTGTTGTAACAATAAACAAAAAAGCTTTTCTTGTATCTGACGCAACTTTGAACAACTATCTTTATTTTAATTCTTCAAAACGTAAACTTTGCCTCGCTCATATTTCTTATTTTTGATCACCTTAATTACAATCTCTTATTTTATTTGTCTAAAACATCATTAAAATTGAGCAATATTTGTGACAGGAACCACCTGTGACTGTGGGAGATACAGAAAGGTTATCGGACAGATGGATGTTAATATAAGCAAGCTAAAAAGCGCTGTCAAGCTATTAAAGAATGGTGAGATCTGTGTCTCTGTCTGTGACATCGTTGTTGTGATGATAGTTCGGATGATGACCGTTTTGTTTCATGGCATTAAGCAACATAATAATGCACAAGACCTTCAATCCGCATGAATGGTTCAGAAATAATCTAAAGGAAAGTTTTCATGAAATGTTCTACCAGTTGGCTTGATATTTTGTTTTCTGATTCATTGACAGTCATCTACAGTATATGTTCTCATGCTCTCATGTCAAAATGCTATGAGTTAACAAAAACCCATTCATACAGTACAAAATATCTTCCAGATGACACACCGGACTCTTTTCCAAAATGCATTTCACACACTTTATTTCTATTGGAAACACTGAGAAATGTTTACAGACACTTACTGGTGCTGTGTTTTGTCATTATAGTAATTCTAGGTATCAGAGAGACAGAGGATAAGTTTTACCTTCTGGTGAAGGAGCAGAGGAAGTACGGAGAGGCCCGTCTGAATTGCAAGTTGCGTGGGGGGTCTCTCGCTATGCCCAGGACCACAGAATCCAACACCTTACTGGCCAAATATATCAGTGAAGCTGATCTTACCCATGTGTTTATAGGGCTACAGGTAGGGGAGGCGGAGGTGGGTTACATGTACGTTGACGGTGATCCCCTCCTCAACAACACATCTTGGGGCCTGCAGGGGCCACACAGAGATGAAGGCTGCTGTGTGCAGATGAGTAACACTGGAGCCTGGAGCCAGGTGAAGTGTGGAGCCACACAATTCTACATATGTGAATTCGCCAAAACTAGAAAGACTCCAGCAATTGTCATGTGACTGTTTAATAATTGTTTTTTTACATAAGATGATGTACGGAGTGATTTTCATATTGTAAGGGAAAATGTGAGGAGAATGACCTTTTTCATCAGATCAGGTCTTTTGACAAAACATTTGGGGTGCATGGGGAGATAAATTCAGACCTTACTTACTTATAGTTTGTTTATGTAACATAAATGCAATATTGATGGAACAAGTAGGAAAGCGGAGGTTTTGCTTTCAAAAAATCTCATACATGCCTGGTTTTCTGCTCCACAACTTATAGATTTGATGATACAGGAGTTTAAGAGGTTTAATACTGTTGCTCACATCCTGATCCCACATATAGCCCATTTTTAGGATTACCTGAAAACAAATCCTTTCTTTTTAGGATATATGCTTAATAAAGATTGTACATTTATAAGAACTCCATATGTATTTTGAAATTTTATATTTTCCATTTTTGTAATAATTTATATTCCTTTGTATTGTTATATTTCTAAATATTGCTTTTATCTCTTCTTTTGTATTTGAAAATTGTTGATTACTCTTTTTTATTATGAAGGAAATAAAGATATAGCAAGAGTCTACAGCTGCATGTTCTACTTTATAGTTTTATTGGAGAGAGACAGTCAATCAAACATATTCACACATGCACTGTCAAAGTTGACAAGGTATTTTTAATACTTAACATTGGCTTAATTTTGCAAAACCCACAGACAAACATGAAGGGCAACCATAGCCCTTCATAGATTTCGCAGATTTATGAAATAAATAAAAATCACAAAATATGGATGTACTGGTTTCTGCCCAATATATGAGTCAGTAAGAGGACGTGACACAGTATGAATTGTTCTCTTTAAAGATTAGCTCAGAAGCTCTGATTCATTAACGGCGAAACACCACATCAGAGATTATAAGCAGCAAAAGAAGATTAGAGATCTGACATAACAAATATGTCATATCCTCTCAATGCTATATATGGACGACAGGATGAGGCCAGTGAATACCGGATAACGACAATATAAGGTTTGACTATTTTCTTCAAGCTGTTAAACATTTACCAGGTGTAGACAAACATAAATGGGACATTCATTCCAATCTAAAAGCCTTCTTTCAGTGAAAGGCTTTGTCCAATGAAATATCTTTCTCACTGTTATAATAGCTAAGTGTTACTATAGTGGTCTCATTCACAAAGCCAGGCAAAAAGCCCTGTGGTGGGTTGTTAGTCTTTTTACTTCTCTCCCTCAGCCTTATGGATTTCTTTTAGTCTCTGTTATCAAGTCAAACACAAAGTCCATTTACAGATGAACAAGTTGTTGGACTGAATTTAGAATTTATGTGTAACAATACGTAGTAAAATCACAGTCGTGATTTCACCTTTACCTACTTCTTTATCTCCTTGCAATTCATTCCTTAACATAACATTTACACAAGTCCGTTGAACCCTAAACCCCTATAATAATTAACCACAACGTTGAAAGTCCACTGTTATTTTAAAGGCAAAAGAGAAAAGAAGCATTGAAGTGGTGGGAAAAACAGAAATTGTAATG
This sequence comes from Triplophysa bombifrons, assembly GCA_029783895.1. NCBI lineage: Eukaryota > Metazoa > Chordata > Actinopteri > Cypriniformes > Nemacheilidae > Triplophysa > Triplophysa bombifrons. The sequence continues at coordinate 14,064,157 of CM056455.1, forward strand.
TATTTAATGGTTATAATGGGAAAAGCCTATTGGCTTCAAATGAAATTAAAATTTATTTTAAACTCTGTGGGTCTCTACTGCTTGTAGTTTATAGTACCTACTGGAATAAGACCTAAACAATAATACATACCTGTAAAGAAATGATGTAATGGTCTTAACGGTAGGCCTAGTAAATGTACGGTGGTTCATATTTGCAATGTAAATCATAAGAATTGTTTTATTCAGCAGGGATATAAAGTCTGTGACTTTCACTGTACATTCGACCCTGGGCTTCGGCAGCTCTGAGAAAGAGATGATGGGAGTGGCCGTGCACCTGTCAGACCTGTTCCCGACACATGACTCCAGAGTGATCGTCCTGTGGGTGCTGCTTTGTTCAGCTGTGCCTCTGAAAGTAAGAGAGGATGGCGGACACACCGAACCCGGCCGCGACCTCCTTCCCGGCGCCTACCGTCTCTCTGCCTCTCGGGCTGGGAATACTGAGGACTTACTCTGGGGCTCTCATCTGTTTGGAGATTGTAAGTGTTTGTTTGCGGTTGTTTGAGATACACTTCTTCATCGTGCTGCGTCCTTAACAGGTGATCCATTGTTTTCAGTGAGCAATTATACGGATCACCGTACCGTACTGGACGTCCAAAGATGAGATGCATTTAATAGGCCTATGTCAGAAACTGAAAGGCATAATATAATGTTGTTTGCTGAGTCAGGGAGAAAACAGTAAAACTACACGACATGTTTGTGTATGTAAAAAGCTATTTAAATACACAAATCAGTATTCAGGTTAAGTGAAACATTTGAATCCAGAAAGCAACCTGTTGGGTGTAAATACTTTCCTCTGTCTGTGATGTAACCTTTATCTGATGTACATTTAGGCTATTTATTCATATTCATGTTCCCTGTACTACATGTTGTCACCTCATAGACACTTTATGTACAAATCTGTTTATATGTGTATTCACAGAATATATGTATTCTCTTTTTGCTCTTTGTTTATTAATGTAAGGCTTGTGTGTGTGTGTGTGTGTGTGTGTGTGTGTGTGTGTGTACTGGATGTTTCACGAACCAAGAAAAACTTGGCAATAAGGCTCTTTCTTATTCTGATCTTGTAGGTGTTTGGAGCCTTGGTATGGATTTTAATAGCGTCTACGAACGTGTCCGTACCGTTGTTGCAGGGATGGCCGATGTTTGTCTCCTTAACCATGTTCATTTGTTCATCCACATACCTCGCCCTCTTTTTACTGGGCCTGGCTGACAGAATTAACACTGACTGGAATTTTGTGGTGAGTGGGTTTCTTTACACATCCACAACATTCAGAAAGCCTAAATCACACATTTAACACGACTTGACGTGAATGATATCAGACGCTATTTTCTCGTGACTGTCATTCAGGTACAGTTTGGGGTCAAACCCCTGGCTCAAGGTCACAGTGGTAGTACATACTTTACTTCCTCAAAGGGAGAGTACTCTCACATTTACATTTCTGTTAATATTTCCCAGTCATTTCAAGCCTGGATGCTGTTTTATTTTCTACAGAGATATACAGTATCTTGACAAATTTTTATTATGGTCCTTTCTATACATTAGCAGTTCTTTCCGTGGTGGCTGCAAGCACCATACGCACAATAAAGCAACTTGTATACGCTATATTTCTAATAAAACTTCAGTTCATGATAAAAAAGGCACCTTGACATGTTGCTGAACCTTTGACGTCATTGGAGTGGGAAAGCCGTTGGTTTTTGCATGTGTCATAGCACAGTTTGAATATAGAAATGCGATATGAGAGCTGTCCCCACAAAAAGCTATCAGAGGGTTTTACTGCACTAGAAATACAGCACATGATTCGAATAACCCGCGTTTTCACCATAAAGCGTTCTTGTTGCTTAACCCTTTAATTTCGGGCTCATCCAGCCCAGCCGGTATGACATGGTTTCTTTTTTCACTGTGGGGTTGATAACAGAGTTCTTTGAATGTAATACAAACGCGTCAGTCGTTGTTTTGGTAACGCAAGAGTTTGCAGATGGAACGCTGTGAGTATGCAGTACTTCTGAAATGATCATTTTGTGTTCCTAAGAAATATCACAGCATTCAGATTTGAAATAGAATTGCATAACAACCAAAACAAAGGCAAATAATTGAAAGAAAGAGGAATTTAAGAACTGCTGCTTTACATGCACTGTAAAAAAGACAGGTCTCGAGCTTCAGTCTTACAGCACTCACTCCATGACAAAATATTTAGGTGTCACAGAATGAGCACTGTCGGTTCTCAGCACCACAGTGCTGAGTAATGTCTAGACTATAACCGTGATTAATGTTCATGGTCACCACATTTATATAGACTATATATATAAACAATCTCTCAACATTGTTTAATAACTGCAGCTAATACACAGTGCAGTGATGTTTTCATCATCTGCTACAGTTACATCTATATATGCTTTACCCCATCCATTTATTTCATGTAATAGATATTTGGGTTTAATCTTATCTTTCATATCACCCATACTGTAGAACCTTAAACTTCTTTTTCTTTGCTTACAGGATATGTTCTACCATTTCGTCGCTTTGCTTTGTTATTTTGGTGCCTTTTTGCTGGAGGCTACAGTTTCATCTGCAGGCGCATATATAAATGGCACTGCCTGTATACGCAGACCCCGTGGCAATATCATCACATTTCTGGATTATCGAGAGTACAATATTAATGTCGCTGCAGCGGTGAGTGCCTGAAGCTGTCTTCTCTTTTTTGTTCACTGTTGATCATTTTAGGCTACGAATCTGCATGTTTGAATGTAATAAGCAAAGTTTTTTTTTTGATCTCATGATCATTTTGATTGAAAATGAGGGCACAATCCATCTTCACGATAATATCTACATAAATGGCTGATCACAAAAAGGTCACTTGTGGTCTACAATGCATACTGCAAGACTTTTTTTAATTAGCACTCTCAAAATTTGTGAAGATTTTGTACTGTAATGTTTATTGTTTCGAACAAATATAAGGCACAGACAGGTGCACAGTTTCTGGTACAACATGGTAAAGGGACAGTTCACCCAAAAAAAATAAATTCTGTCATCATTTATTCACCCTCATGTCATTTAATACCTGTATTTGACATGTTCTTCTGTGGGAAGATATTCTGAGAAATGTCACGATAGTTCCTCAAAATGGAAGTCAATGGGGACCGAGTTTTTTTTGGTTGCCAACTTCAAACTATGTTCTTTTGTGTTCTGCAGATGAAGGAAAATTCATACAGGTTAGAAATGACATAAGGATAAGTATATGAAAGATTTTATTTTTGGATTTAATTCAGAGAGGTCATGAAAGTCATTTTAACTGGAATAAATACCCCTAGATGCAAGAAAACGTGGAGAGAAAAGTATTTTTTATTTTACGTGCATACTTTCAGAGTGTCATCTGTTTAAACAAACATCTCTGTAGATCCCCATCTGTGATTTCACAATGAGATGGTTATGTACAGTACATAACATGAAATTCAAAAGAGCCTTTGTAGTACTTATTTGTTGGCAAACGTTCAATGTTTAGGAGAGTTTGCAGATGGTCAGTGATATTATGTCATGTAACGGCATGTTATGTTATGAATGACAGAAGGCGTTGGTTTGTAAGCTATTGTGTACAGAGAAAACCCACACACCTTGAGACATGAGCATGCCTGGCATTGAAACTATCAGGACAATTTTGCTTTTACCTAAGCCTTAAAGTGTTGAAGAATGACTTATTGCTGCAGATGAGTAAGTTGGGTGTTAATCACTAAACGGACAGGTGATAGACGTCTCTCAGGTTTCTCATGAATGGTTTGAGGTGTAGGCTTTTAATTTGTCAACGGATATAACACTCCTTTTCAATACCTCCTTTTCATTTCAGAGAAAGCTTAATGTGTCACCATTGTTTATGTTAATTCCAAGCATCCAATAAGCATTAAATAATTGAATATCCTCAGGCTTTAATTTACAGGATAAATAGTCATAATAATTTTGGCAAATATCCGTTAATGCTATTTTGTAAACAATAAGCAATGGGTTATGGTTTTTCTTGTAAAACCAGTGTAGAGGGTCCATAATATAATATAATAAATTTACAATTCTCCCCAAATGAAATTTGCCTAAAAAAAGCTCAAAGGTAGACAAAATAAAATCCTAAAAGTAATCTGATTTTCATTCATATCCCTAAATCTAATTCGTGTTTCCGTTCTTCAAACTTGCAACATCACAACTGGTCACATGACAGATTTGGACCAATTGCACTTGGCATCAGTGAATTTATCATATGTATATAGAGAAAATATTGTTATTATTATGAAAAAAAATAATTCTGTTGTGTCTTTCTCCACAGATATTTGCATTTATAGTGACTATTTGTTATGGCTGCAGCATGTTCATGGGCTTCAAGAGGTGGAGGAAGTGAAACACAAACTGGTGCATATGTGAGCCATCACTTAACATGGATGTTATTAAATGTTACTAAATGTCAGCTGTACTGTTATCGGCATTGCTTAAGGTGATGTCACTTCACTGGTTTACCACAATGTCCCCAGGGTGTTTACTCACATTGTCATTTAAATATAACATGTTTTTCGGTTTTATTTGGTAATTTGGACAAGAATGACATAATATTTAAACAAATGTTAAATATAAATATTTGTTTAAATATTATATCAATATCTGTATAATCTTTAAATCTTAGACAAAAGACCAAGGCAACTTTTTTTGAAAACTGTAAATGCAACATAAATTAGATGCATAACTGTGTATGTATTGTGCGTAATATATATTTAATATTATTTAATATCCAACTGACTTGCTGTCTTATGTTTATACATCGTGAAATCATAATGTAGAGCTTTAATAAACCACAAACATTTTTCCTAGTGTGTGTGATGAAATCTACATTCAAATGTCACAGAATATTCTTAGTTTACACATAATCTTGAGACAGCTGAGCTATCATTTAATGAAATTATGTGTATTGACCACTAGAGGGACTATTTTGCATGGATTACAACCCTTGGAATGCATGAAGTAGATTTCTTTTTAATGCTACATTAACATTGTTGACTGCTTCTTTTTGTTAATTAAGCAGGTGTCTTAGGTTAACTCTGTGGGTGAGTGCATATTGCCAAATTACAGTAATGTAATAATTAAATCTCTTAAATTTATCAGTGATTAAAAGAACAATCAATGGTTAAATTAATGGTTTGAATTTTTATTAACTGTAAATTGCTAAAAATACTTTATGTTTAAAGAGGTTTCTTTTTTATCTTATTTGTCTTATTCCACGTGAGTAAAACCTTTAACCCTGACAGGGTGCTGTCAGATTTGACACTTCGGCTTCTTCAACCTCTTTGGTCTCTTTGTCCCATGTCAAATTTTCCTTAAGACCATAATATTTTTTGACAGATGTAGTGGAAAGACAGCTAAGGATCATTTGGCATGATGTTCCTAATGGTGAGGTTTCAGCTGGGCAACAGGTTTAAGTCCTAATTGTAGTACAATAAGAATCTGTTAATAGATCAAATGGAAACTTGTTTCAATGTCTATAAAATTTCTAAAATAAAATTTCCAAATAAATTCAATTCAAATTGCCAAAGATAAAAAAACTTAGCCGCATGTTGATGCAAACATTATACTCAAATCCCGGTAAATAACTGGAAAACAGCAACCTAATCTAGTAAACTATAAATCTTTCCACACATATCTTTTCATCTTAAAAAGAAAAATGTTGTGTGAATCACTGATGTTTGAAAAGAATGTTAGAGCAAGATGGAATTTCAAAGATTTCTCTCTTCTATAGATCAATGCTTTTTATTACAAAATATCATGTTTTGTTAGGACTGATGGTCGTTCCTCAATAAGCAGGGTTGATCTGTTACGGAATGTTTTCTGGCAGCGCGTGGAGATGTTTCTGTTCATCCACTCAGGCCCGAACAGCAGAGAGGAACATTTTGATAAGGCACCTAGCAGGTCTTCAAACTCTGGCATCTGTGATAACAAAAGCAAACCATTCATTCTTAGCTATATCAAAAATATGAATAATTGTTCAAACAATATATAATATGATTGAGATTAGACTGAAAAATGATCCTGTATTTTGACTTACAATGAGAACAGCAATTGGTTTTCGCTTGAAGCATTCCATTCCCGCATGGAGGCTCCTCCAAAACAAAGACTTAATCACTGTCTTGTTTGCTTTCACAAATCGTGTCCGATTTGCCAAGAACCTCAGTGGCTATTCTGGCCTCAGCGGTCACAATAAATCTAAAATCTCTTCCTAAACTCCTCCATTCTTTCCAAAATGGAAAGTTGGTAAACACTAAATTTGAATGTACTGTGATCCTCAAAAACCACAGTGCGGGGAACATTTCTTGGCTTTTCCTTGGTGAGGTCAATGTTCCAGGTTTGTTTCCACAGAGTAAAATGCGTTTCCGTGGCTATTTTCATTGTTCTGGTGAAACTTTTTATGGACAATTGAGCTTGATGTTACGTTCGGCTAAAGTAACAGCTTCTGACCTTTTAACTACCATTATCCAAGACCAACATATGTCGGGTGCGTCACAGCACATGTTTGGCTTGCTCAAATACAAAGAGATGCCTTTGCAAGGTCAAGAAGCTACGTCTACAAAGAGACAAAAAATAGATCCATAAAAAAGTAGACCTTCAGAAAGGTGACATTCAGAGGTTGTTTAAAACACGACTGTTGTGTATGCAATGCAGGGCTCGACAATAAGGAGTGCTCGATGGCCTGGGCCCAGTGTGAACAACCCACAGAACTGTTAATTTAACTGTCTCAATTTAACTATTGAGTGTAACGGGCAAAAGAAAACTCAAATCGGTACTCGCCTGCTGTAAGACAAGTTTTGTGTATATTTTTGTATATATTTGGATCAGATGAAAAGCAGCTAACAAGTGTTCTGCGTACATGTAAACTCCTTAAATACTGTTGGGAAAACATCAGAGGATTTGCCTCGTAAAGTTGGTTGAGGGAACGTCTTGTTTGTGAAGCTATTCTTGCTTGCTTTTTTGGCTTTTTCTTGATTGCGGAATGATAAAAAAAGTAAAAATAGTAAAAAATAGTATTAGTTAAAATAAAAATGAGCCTATGTGACTTTTCACTTGTAGTGTATGTCAGTATCAATACACATCTTAGGATCAAACAAACAGTTTCACATATATATTATGAAACTACTAGAAATGTATATAATAAATGGAGCGACTGTACCCAAAACCCTTGCATTGGACCCTCAGAAATAGACCATGCTGGTAACGCACGCGTGCTAAATATCAAGACTGATGTACAAAGGTACATGGAAAATTCATGGGTGGGTTTAATTTTTTCAATCAAACAAAATCAACATCTGTCACTAGTGAAAGATGAATCTTTAGGTTATAAGTTTCAGTAAGGAGGTGTAACATTCTGCTAAAGAAAATGATGGAATTTAGATAGAATGTGCTTTTGGAATTCAAATTACACACTTAAAATTCCATTTCGCAGAGGCAGAACTACATCAGATCTGGTTGGAGGCAGATGTAGTTTAAATACCAGTGCACCATTCTCTCTTTGAAGATGAAGGGAAGCCGTTCTACAGACTGCACAAAGAAAATAAAGGACTTCCAACTGACAAGTGCTTTCCACTTTCTAATCTTTCTATTTACACAAATTGCATTTTCTGCAAAGCATCGCAATCCAGTTTAAAAAACAGAAAGTGTGTTCAAGTACACAACATAACATTGATGTCTCCATTATCTAAAGAAACACAAACAATATGATATTTGTGAATAATCTGCAATATATAAAACTATTTACATAAAAATAGGTTTGAATAACATAAAATAATTAGACAGGAATCGTTTTTCATCAGTTTTCAAAGCACGGATATGGCATGCAAAAAATTTGCATCTCCTCATAGAATCCCCTTGATCTATACAGCATTAAGGAAAATCTCAATTTTAAGGGAAATGTAGCCTTTAAAAAATATATATTTTTAAATTCTGCTTTTGAGAAGCACCTGAAGTCTTTTATCAAGACGTCTCAACATCAGGAGGTCTCAAAATTATTTTATCCATCAGGCTGTTCTATTAGGCCACCCACTGTAAAGACAGTCTTGCAAGCATGTGTAGTCTCGTTTTCACAAGCTGGAGTTCCAAAAAAAGAACTTGGTGAACCAAGAAAGCAATACAACGACTCTACGATATTGATGGTGTCACACAGATGTATGTGAATACAAATATACAGAATATCTGGGAGGTAAAGGCAAGATGACATTGGGTATAGGAAAAACATATGTTACTTTTGCTTCACATCTTGTTTATTTGATTTCAGAAGTTTAAATTCATGTACCATATAGGCTCGATCAGTGCCAAAAAGAAAAACAAGAACTAGAACAGTTTAAAAGGGGCTATGCCACAAGCAGCTCTCAAAACCATCTTTAAACCCAAATGAATATGCAATGACGTCACTCAAAAAAGGCTTATAAAATACATCTGGCCATGAGGAAAGGAATTTTATACGACCAGTAATGTTAATCCAAATTCCTGGCATAGGCTAATGGAAATCATGACATTAACCAAGCAGTTGAGTTATTTTAAGCCTGCATGTTTAAAGTCTAAAAATTGCTTATTTGTAACAAACACTGACTGAATGACGATTCAACAAAGGGAACTGAAGTAAACTTGTGACAATTTATTGTAGGGGTGAACAGAGAAAAAGGTTAAAAACCAAACAACATGTAACGTTTTAATCAGCATTTGTTTATTATTCTAATTTGAAATATGTTATTCATGATAGGAAGTATTCTATGTTTTTAAAAAGTAACCGTTATTATAAAATAAGTTTTAACCAAGAATGTTTTGAAATCCACAACGAATTTAAAGGCTGCTATTGGACTATTAAAAGTAAACGTCATATTATGTGACTACGCATTACTTTACGGAGAGCTTACAAACTACTTGCTAGTGTAACGAGGTTCAAAGAGGGTGGAAGAAAGGAGGCGGGAACCGGCAGACATTTAAACATTTAATTAAATATTAGCAAAACAAAAAGGCAGCCGGAAGCCCCTCAAGGTCGACTGCCGGCGAAAAGAACATACAGGGGGCAGACAGGACCGTGACATTATTCTGTAGACCTAAAACAATTCTTTTACTTGGTACATTGAAGAAAAAGAAATCAATATATTTATGTTGATCTGAGAAACCAATAATACAGTACCTTTTTCAAACTCTAAAGCACACAGTTAGGTGGTTCATTTCTCAAGGTGCTTCCACGGAGCCATTAAAGGATCTTCAAATTCTTCACAGTGAAATTAAAATATTGATAATCAGATTTCTAACTGCCAAAGCTTTGTTAGTCGAAGTTAATGTGACCTGACACAGCTCTTATTATGACGTGAGCGTATAAAATCCGTATCCTGAGCATAAAAAAAAGCATATGTGAGAATAATTTACAACCCAAAGAGATTACATAATAAATCTCAGTGAGAGAATCATCATCAGTATCATGGATTCTTGAAAGTGTGTTACAGAACATGGGCATTTTATAAATAGACAAAGAAGCACTTGGAAAATCATATTTAAGCTCACTTAATATATCAGTAATAGATGTACATTCATGTGAGAAACAAATAAAAAAATTAATGATCAAAATCATCATACAAATAGTAAATATTTGAAGCTGATACAAGCATTAAATTATGTAATTGTGAATCAAACGATATAATCATTTTTATGAATGAAAGTTGTGATAAAGTGCACACATTATGGAAGTCTTTCCTATTACAAATCATGTAACTTAAACTTGGCTCAACTAAACTGTATTTTAATTTTCCCACATTGCGCATTGAACAGCTGCTAGTGAGTTGGTCCAATGCATCTATTCAAATCATTGAGAAAAAACACTATGAATTATATAAATGGAGATCCTGACAACCTATCAAAAATAGACCGAATTTAAACCTTTTACAACCCTAATTTTACATTTACTCAAGAAATTATAACAGCAACTCTGGGATAACCAATCAATCAGTCCAAACTTTTGCAATGTACAATATTCCATGTATGTCCTTGTCCTTTATTGGCAGTGCATTAGAGGAGGTGAAATGCTGTCTGAACTGGATCCAATCCTGACATCTCAAAGATGGACACCCAGTGTTAGCTGTGCCAGCTCTACCAGATTCAATATAACACCACAAATATTTTACAGGTCACATAAATGTGCGGAAGTAGACATCCTATCCAACTTCACTGTATTTCACATGATGTATGTGAAATACAAACATTTTCAAGGCTGATACTTGAATGGAAACTGTGGACAGAGGTGTCATATTTTGTACAAAACTGAAGGAGGCTTTCCACAAAGACTCCCATATTTCTTTCACAAGATAGAGTGCAGATTATTCACCTGCATGAGCCTGAACTTGCACCTGTAGCAGCAACAACTTTATAGGTTTTATTTCCAGATAACACAGGCACATTATAATGGAATATATACTGCAACTTGAATTCACACTTTAAGTTGTCTCAGTTTTGTTGTCTTGGAAAATGGTCTATGTCATGCATGTTACATAATGCAATGACATAATAATGCAATTACTATTTGAAATGTTAAGAAGATTATAAAACCATATCCATGATCATGTGTAGAAACATGCTGTCCGAAAGTTAAAAATCTAAAACAGTTTGAATAATGTGCTGATCGTCTTAGCCCTACTGCAGGTGCCTCAAATATCCATTAAACAAAACCGGGGGTTAGTAATGGCCCATGCACTATACCATACAGTCCACCTGCTGCCGATCTGGAGGTCCTCAGATCTAGTCTGCAAAAAAGTACAGCACATCTCACATTGTTCAAGTTCCAGTATAAAACTATTTGAACAGCAATAAATCATGTCTTGGGCAGAAAGCCCATTCACACATAACTAATTTAAAGGGCATTCTACACCTTCCTTGCTCCCCTGGCAGCAAATGAAGCCTAAATTATACACGCATAACAGTTTTATGATTTGAGAAGGTCAGTGTTTTATTACTAAATGTAAGACACTTGCAGAGGAATGAATGGAATGAAGATATGTCACAAAGAAAGAATTTTAAACTTTCTGTGATAAACAATGTGATCCACATTTAATGTGTCATTGAGCACAACCAGCAGTCTGAGCTCAAAGCTGATTTCTCCTGGCACTTTCATGAGTTCTGTTCTCATGTAAAATGTATAAATCTGTTGTTTTCTCAGCTCTCATCAAATCGCAGAGTCTAACAAACCATTTCATTTTCAATCCATATGGTGACCCATAAACAGTAAGGGAGACTGATTTTAACAGACATATTTACATAACATATTTACATTCTTCAAAATATCATCTTTAAGTGTTCCGCAGAGGAAGGTCAAACAGGTTTTGAATGACATCAGGCTGAAGAAATTATGAAATAATTTTCTTTTTTTGGGTAAACAATCCTTTTAAGCTTTTTCACTCTCACATTTAAATCACATTTCATACATTCCTATTCATTTTGCACTTTATTTAAGTGCATACATAAGCACATACGTTTCAAACTGTTCATCTGTTTAAAAAATAAACATGAAAGTAAATGGAAACCTGAAGGTATATAGGAAAATTTATTTCTTGTAATAACACCTGCTGCAGAATTGGTGAGTGATAGCCAGATATGTTTGGGCTTGGCAGTAGAATGTGACGGTAAAGTTCATTGTCCAATCAGCAGCCTGAGATTCTAGACAGCGCCATTGTTTGCCCGTATTCTTCCTCCCCTTTTGCCCCGACCAAGACCTGTATAAAGGCTACCTTCGCGAAACTGAATACTTATTATTTAAGATCAGAAAGAAAACAGGGCGTCATATTTTAAAAGCTTAAAACAACTATTCAAGGAATAAGATAACAAACAACATGCTGAAAAAAGCACTTGCTATCTACATTTATGCACAGGTATGAAACATTATTCTTCATATAGGCATAATGTATCAATTGCATAACGTGTCAATAACATTGGTGTACTAACTTAATTCACTGTGTGTGCGCGCGCTTGTAAGGTGGCTCTGTGCGTATTGGTGAGGGCGCAGTGCCCTGCGCGCTGTAGCTGTCCGGATCCTCCACCGTGCGCTCCCGGTGCGCACCTCGTTATGGATGACTGCGCCTGTTGTCTAGTGTGCGCACGACAGCGTGGTGAACTCTGCTCGGAAAGGAACCCTTGCGACACGGAGAAAGGACTCCAGTGCGATTATGCCCGTAGTGTACGCAGGAGGACAGGTGTATGTGTAGGTTAGTGTTTCTCTGCCCTTTCGTTACTGTGAAAACAAAAAACTGTTGTACTAGAATACATGTGGCAAGGCTGAATGTTTGTAAATATAATTGATTATATAAATTGAAGATCTGATGTATTTCATAGAGAAGGTGGAAGCGGTTAGACTAGGTCACTTACACAAATGCAAGTACTACAGTTGCCTTGGTTGTCGAGTAGGTTAAATGTCCAATTGTATATGTGAAAAGGTGTTAAACAGTTTAAAAAAAAGAAAGTTTTGAAATGTTAAAAAACCTATGAGGCACACCAAAAGGAAAGCAAAATTGGAAGAGGAAGAGACATAATGCAACATGTATACATCCATGTGGTGTTGTGCCTCTTACACTACACTATTTCACAGTTTGCATCATTATTAGTGCAGCTTTTCTGCCTTTTTCCAAACAGCTCGTGAGGGAGATGTTTGTCGATTGGATGGCGCCATCTATCAAAATGGAGAAACATTCTTTCCAAGCTGCAAATACCAGTGCTTGTGTAAGGATGGTCAGATTGGGTGTGTGCCACGCTGTAATCTGGGCATGATGCTACCGGGACCCGACTGCCCCTTTCCACGGACGATCCAAGTTCCTGGCGAGTGCTGTGAGAAGTGGGTGTGTAATGCTCAGGATCAGATCAGCGCACTCGGCGGGTTTGCAATGGCAGGTGAGTAGCGCAAAACATTTAAAAGGGAATGGCAAATGTTATGTCACTCTTTCCTTAATTTTCATTTCATTTTCACCAGCTTACAGGCAAGAGGAGACGGTGGGCTTTGACCAGTGGGACTCCAGTGTAAATTGTATCGAGCAGACCACAGAATGGAGCGCCTGCTCCAAAACATGTGGCATGGGAATGTCCACCCGTGTGACCAATAAGAATCAACGCTGTGATATGACCAAGCAGAGCAGACTTTGTATGATAAGACCCTGTGAAAACTTGAACGAGCTGAAAACCACACTAGTACGTCAACTAGATTCCTCCTTTCGCTCTTTCTATAGCTTGTAAGGGAACATCAGGGGTTAAACTGTACACTTGTCTTGAAAGTAATGTAAGAATACTAATCAAAACCATTTTCTGTATTAAAATATGTGGGGAGAAATATTTTACTGAGATTTAAATTCAGTGTTTTATATAATGTTGTTCTTTTCTCTACAGAAGGAAGGCAGGTGTCTAAGAACAAAGAGAAGCACCAATATCATTAACTTCACCTTGAAGAATTGCACCAGTGTCCAGGTCTACAGACCTCGGTTTTGTGGGCTGTGCAGTGACAGCCGGTGCTGCACCCCTCACAGCACAAAGACAGCTCAGGTGGAGTTCCAGTGCCCGGAAAACAAGATCATCAGGAGACCTATGATGTTCATTAACACCTGTGTATGTCATCACCACTGCCCACGAGACAACACCATCTACCAGCCTCCTGCCAGCACAGGTCACAGGGGTCTCCAACTGTGAGAGCAGGAATATAAACAGATGAAAGAATAAAATATGAAGCCGTCTGTAAAATAAATACTGTATATGCACTTGAGCTTCTTGAGGTGGGAGTGTACGATTTGTGAAAAAGTAGAACTTTTCTACTGTTTCTACTACAAGAAGGTTTAAAATTCTTTAAAGGTCCAAATGATTGATCTTGTTTATAACTAGCTTATTTGCACATTTATCTCAGTCAAACCGCGTTCACCCTATGCTTTCTAGCTTTGTTAGCTGATCTTAGATCAGCCCTTTAAAAAACCTTCCACCAATGTCACATGAATTTGTCTCCTGGAAGGTTTGTTTAAAGATGACCTCTCTCATGCCCTTGTGTGCTGAATAGAGCAGCATGTCTTGTGTGTTTGCTCAGCCACATAGTTGAGGGGAATTCTCTATGTTTTCCCTGTGATAAAGACTATTCTTTCTCTATAGGTAAAGGTCTTTTTACAAGAGCTGACTTTGATGCCTGGTGTTTAATGGCATTCATATACACATATGGTAATAAAAAATGCCATAAATAATGCACCTTCAAATAAGACAAATAAATCACAGTTATAGTCACTCCTAACCATTCATGTGTTGCATCCAGTGTGCATTTCCCAATAAAGTTGTATTTTTTTAATAAAAAATTATCAAAAACTAATATGTTCAAAATCATTTGTACAAGACTCTTTTCACTTTTTGTGCTTTTTTGGAAAATGATTAATCAGATGAGGGAAACCTCCAAAAAACTGTTTATTTAAGTTTCTTGAGGAAGTTCAACAAAGCGGAAACATGACAGCCATTCATGAATAAAGTTTCTTTAAACCAAAGTATTTTGTTAGCTTTATTGTGGTAGATTTCATGGACTGCAAAGAGATGCACACCTCATCTGAGGCCTGCCTTCAGTATATGTTGTTGAATCCTAGAATAAACGCATGATGAACAATACTATCATATCCAAAAAGTAACCTGTACGCTGTAATATAACCACCATAGATTGAAATATATTAGTTAATCTGTAAAAGTACATGTATGGTTTTCCGAGGTGTAAAGAGTACCTGAAAACCATACGTAAGTAAAAGTACAGATGAGCGATAATTACTCCATTACAAGTTACAAATCACCAAATCTGATTTTAACAGTACTTGAGTATTTTACTGAATGTAGGCTCAAAGAAGTTCTAGTCCTCAACACTTATGAGACATGTCAGTGAAAAACAAGAAACAGTTGATTTATGAGGAGAGCAATCACATTTATTTTCTTAAATCATAATAAGAAGGAACACCTCAAAATGAAAACAAATCATGGTCAACACCAAAACCTAGTTCTGTTACAGTCTCATTTAAGCTCAGGTGCTCATAAGTAAACCAAACTTCTTCAAAAGGTTATCTTCTGATAAATAAAATAATGTTAAGTACAATTTAAAAAATCAAAGCCCTTTTCCACTGGATATGCTGGTTCTGGCCTCATCTCCAGCTGCAGTCATGTCCTTATCTCACATATAAACCGCCAGCGATTGACAGCTATCTGATACAGCAATCATATTCACATAAAGAAGCCATGTGGACAAGTTTTAGTAAGTAAGGGCAAAATGCACAAGATATAGTACCTTCAATGCCCTATAAATGGCAATATTAATTATTCTGTAGCAAATATAAACTGCTGCAAAATATGATAGGTGCCATGTAAAATGTAATTGCATTAGTCATTACAAATGTATTGGGGTAAAGAGTACATATACTTGTTCAAAAATGTAGTTGCTAATATCTTTAATACTCAGTGAAACTACAAATTAGCCCAATAGATACTTAAGTACAGTAACTCATAACATTTACTCCAATTCTTTACACCACTGATGGTTTTCAATATATTTTCAAATGAAATGAGTTTTCATTTTCCCCGAATTCCTTGTTTTTCCTGGTTGTTATTTTTTCAGAGATCGTCTGTGTGCGTCAGAGAATCAGGAAACAATCTCTAGGAAAACAAAACTGTTTCTTTTTTCGAGCTGTGTGTCTTTTGATCTGAGTATACCTACTGTAGGGTAAAATGGCAGAAGCCAATATTTCAGCTGCTGAGGATCATTTCAGCTGTTCAATCTGTTTGGATCTCTTAAAGGATCCAGTGACTATTGCTTATGGGCACAGTTACTGTATGGAGCTGTATTACAGATTACTGGGACCAGGAATTCTATTTCTAAAATTTCAATAAAAATCCAACAGCAATGTGGAAGACTGACATCATGACAAGACATGTGACGACTGTGATAAAAATCGAGGTCACCACAAAAAAAAAACTTTATCTACAGAATTTTACGTCATTCTCCACACCTCCTGCATCTACAAACTTTACTGCAGGTTCTTTATTCTCCTTTGATGATATAAAAGTATCAGTCTGTCAGCTGAGAGAAAACTGGAAAACATCTGCAAAGAGGAGATTAAAAAGAGATCTGGGAAAGGTGATGTAATGGACTTTTTTTGTAACGCTTTCAGAAGATATCACTAGTTGTTGTTAAGTAGAAGAACTATAGAACACAAATATGAAATGTTATCTAGAAATGATGTACACTGGATATGTCTGCTGATTTCCACAGTCTCAGAGATCTCAAAGAAGATTGTAAGAAGTCATCCCTGGTTGAGAGAGCAATGTAAGTTGCTTTAGGTACTAGCAAACTTTAGTTTATATCTCAAACATAAGATTTTAGATAAGTTGGTTCACTCATTCGGTATTTTTGTGTTTGAACTTCATCAGATTCCAGTCACCTCACCATTGATCCAAACACAGTCTTTGGAAGCATCAGTCTGTCAGAGGGGAACAGAAAGGCTTCTAATACTGCACTTATCCCAATGCTTCCTTATCATCCAAATAGATTCCGTAACTTGTATGAGGTGTTGTGTAGAGAGAAGATGTGAGGACGCTGTTACAGGGAGCTTCAGAGTAGTGGTGCAGTGTGTGTTTTTGTTTCCTATAAGAGCATTAGCCGGAAGGAAAAGGGTGTCGCTTGTGGATTTGGATATAATGAACAGTCCTGGAGTTTGCATTGTTCTTCCTCATGATGTTCATTCTGACACAATTACAAAATGACTGAACTCCCTGTAGCCTCACTGTCCTCTAGAATAGGAGTGTATGTACTGTAGATCACAATGCATGAACTCTGTCTCTGAGTCCAGTTCGCATTCACTCAACCTCTCTATCCTGGGTTTTGATTAAATACTGGCTCGACAGTTAAGTAAATGACCACAATCTAAACACAATCTAAATTATACATACATTATTAACTACAAAATAAAGTTTAAATGCAGTCTTTACATTAACACTTAGGTTTGACTTTGCTGACAGGCGTGAATGTGGAGGCTCCTGCCAAACCTATACGTTTAGAACTTCATTTAAGTTAAAAGTGATCAGAATTATAGTGAGAAAGAGCTTTTCTTTTCGAGAGGTGTAACTGATTAAAAATATTATGTTAACAGTACAAGATAGAGACCAGATTGTTACTTGAACATATCCAAACTCCTTTGAGTGTATGCATTTGAAAGCTTAATATGAGTCTGATGTTGCGTTGTGCAATAAACTTGGTAATCTTACAGAATAATGAATTGAATCCTTTACGACATGTGCATAATGGGCTTGTGTATATCAATCTTTCAACTTGAGTAATGATTTTTTTGTTTGTGAAAATTTAGATATCGAATCCTGATGATGCATGTCTGTTTTTTCTACCAAAAAGAGTAATGCAGCCAATAATTCAGTGTGAAGCCCCCCACAAGATACAAGGTACAGCAAGAGACACAAACCTCAACATACTTCTGTTTTATATTTTTGGGCAATTGATGAACAAATAAGCACACTTAAAATGTAAAAATGCAAAATCTCATTGTTGTCTTGTGACATGTAAAATGTCCTTTAACCACCAGATGGCAGTGTTATCTTTAAAATGAGCAGACACAACTCCTGTATGTACAAAATGTTTACTGTCATAACGTTCAGAAATGAGACATACTGTTTATAGGACAGAAACCTGTCCCATTTGGTTACATTCAGCACATTAAACATAACATTAAATCACATTAACAAACACAGAACATTTTTACAATTTTATTACAACATTCAATAAGAACCTGATGGTCCATTCATGCGTATGATTCACTGCCATTAAAGGGATAGTTCACCCAAAAATCTAAATTATGTTATCATTTACTCCTCGTCTTGTCATTTCAAACCTTTATGGCTTTCTTTCTTCTGCAGAACAAAAGAAGCTATTTTGAAGAATGTTGATAACCAAATAGCGGTGGCAGCCATTGTATGGACACAAAACCAAACTAGTAAATTGCTGCAATTGCTGTTCGGTCAGCAATGTTTCCAAGATATCTACTTTTTGTTCTGCGGAAGAAGGAAACTCAAACAGGTTTGACATTACAAGTGGGTGAGTAAATGATGACAGAATTTTCATTTTTGGTTGAACTATCACTTTAAGGGGGAAAATAAAAGATTAACAAAGAAAGAACAATAAATATGATAGCTTGTATAAAAATATACACCTAACTATGTCAGGATGCAGAAGTAATGATACAGTGGTTTAGATCTCGCTCTCATAAGTGTGTAAGTAGGTCTTTAGAAAAAGGATCTCCTCATAGGTCCTGCTTGTCCGACGATAAAAGTCCAGTCCTGTGAGTAACTCCACATCTCGTACACGTGCTGTGTGCATCTTCATTAGATCCTCCACCCACTTTGACTCGTCCTCTGAACTCTGAGATGTGGGCAGAAATGTGTTTAACACCGATTATAGTCTCAAGTGATCCCACTTCTACATTAAAGAAATAATCATGGATATTTTCAGCCTTGTTGTGCTGTATACTATCCAGTGCTCGACTTGAAGGGGGGCTGGGGAGATCCGGGACCCCCATAAGGTATTTGGGACCCTCCTAAGTCTATTATTTACTTCTTATAGGGGGTCCCTAATGCCTTATAGGCATCTCTCAGATATTTTTATTTGCGTAAAAATTATAATGACAAATGTGAATAAATTCATGCAATGGATATTGTAAATTTCGTGAATTAATTATTTACAATAATTTATATTAAGTTTGTTTATTTATTGTTTATTGTCATGTCTCTTTAAATTTGAAATGCCCCGCCCCATGTCTAAAGACCTCTAAGCGCAGGACACCGTTGACATGACTGCTTGATTGGCGTCGCTCAGGTGAAGCTAACTTCAGCTAAAAATGGAGAATAATATACCTCCACTCGGGAAGAGGAAGCTTCTACTTTTTTGAGGGGTTATTTTCTCTATCTATATATCTTCACACTATATTTATCAACTCCATGTCGGGGTTTTTGTATTCCTTGCGTAAATTATTATTAGGTCTGGTTCTGGGGTGCTAGAGATCTAGATGAAGATGAATGACGGCTTTTTAGTAATTATAAAGGGAGTGCTCGTTGTGTGGTTTCTTGCATTTAAACAAGTCTTTTGGAACAAACCTTATTATCACAAAGTGTAAATCATCCAGTTGTGCTTAGGGAAAATAGTAAATACTACATTGGTAAATAATGTTAGAATTATTCTGTTGGACATACACTACAGCTCAAAAGTAATTACTGTTCACCAAGCCTGCATTGATTTGATCCAAAATACAGTAAAAGAAGCCTATTATTTTATCATATCGTTTTGCATATCATGATCAAATATATTGTGTATTTTGTTTAAATTGTATATTGCGAGACTAACTCCCACCCCCACCAAAAAAAGTCTTGTGGTGGGGACCCCCCATAAGACTTGATTCAATTCGAGCACTGATACTATCAATCACACATGTCTTTGATCCCTCGTTTTAGCTGACAGAAATCAATTTTTATGTTGTGGATAATTGTTTGGTTTATCTGTTAACATTTGCCTTCCTTGATTATAGAGATCTCCAACTTACATTACAGGTCTCGTCATTTTCCAGTAGGTGTGGAAGTATGTGAGAGAAAACACTGAGAGGACCAACACAGGAGTCAACAGTATGTGTATAATCCAGACAACTCGTAACCACAATGAAGTAATGGGTGGGGATTGGCACAGATCCAGTGGAATATCTGCAATTAAATAAAGATTCAAATACTCAAAGCAATGCATTAATATACGTACATGTATGAGCCACAGTTCAAAAACGTACTGTTTGATTTTCTCTGCTGAATCTCTAAGACCATCGTAGTCAAAGTCAAAGATGGGGCCGATGACCACATTCACTCCATTTCTCTCACTGGCGTAACGTTTCACAAGAGCTTTCTGGAAGTACCCCAAAACACCTTAAACAGCCAAACACAGATGGAGAGAAAGAGCAGTACAAAGAACAAAAAAGATGGATTAAACATGGTTTGTACATGCAGTTTTTTAATAAAAGATAAATCACACGCTTTCGCATCTTTCCTGAATGAGATAACGTTTTTATGATATTTTGCTCTGTAAAGCAGTTTGTCCGTTTAGGGCTACTTTAGAAACAACGTGGTGAATTCCATATAAGGGGACCCGCGGTGTATGTGGACAGAAATAGCTCATTCTAAGGTAATAAAAACATCATGCTTCATTATGTAAGATCTTTAAACACCTCTGAAGACATAGTTATGAACATTATATTGCATTTCTGTCAAAAGATCCTCTAAAAAATTACACACAGCACCTTTAAGCCATACATTTGATCAGTATCTGGGTTTCCTGGGTTTGTATATGAAATAGAGATGCAATGATGCAATCAAGCATCAGAAACATAAGAACCACCAAAGAATTGATGTTCCAGCATTGTATACCTGAATCTGTTTTTGGTTTAATTAAAATTATTAGTCTTCACACAAAGTTTTCATCCGTCCTCATTTATCCATGCCTTTCATAACCTGTATATGACTCTTTCTTCTGTGGGATGCAACAGATGATGTTTTGAGAAATTTGTCATTGGTTTTGTTTCCACATAGTGAAAATCAATGGGTGCCAATGGTGTTCGGTTACCAACATTTTTCAAAGTATCTTCTTTTGTGTTCTGCAGAAGAAAGTCATACAGGTTTCAAATAACATGAAAGTAAATAAATGAGAAAAGGGATCTTTAAAAAACACAATGAACAATGGTAGTCTGTTGAGTTTGTGGACACCATGAAAACTTCCACTTCTGTAGGGTAGTAAGGAATAATTATCATCTGAAGCCAATAAAACCCAATAAATGAACATCATCTTAACATCAGCCTAGCATATATTGCTCTAACAGAACCTTAACCATTTGTTTTGACCTCTCTTGGAACAGTTCAAAATTTAAATAAAGGTGTCAACATCCCCCTCTCCCTAATTTACACCCTGGCTCTAACCCCAGGTGGGACAAGGATATATGTATGTCACTTAGGATGAAAGTGAACGGTAATTTGCAATGACGCACTATCTGTTCCCAGAGGTCAGGAGACTTCAGAAAGTATCTGGTTGATATGACAGAGGGAAAGTTGTGTTGCTCTCTGGGTGGTGGTTGTGCTAACAGCCTGAGCGCAGCAGCTAATCTAAAGCAGACACAGCATCCATCATTGTGCTCTTAACTGCCAAACCAAGTTTTGAGTGTCTGTGCTTGTTATTTTGTGTGGTTGTCTGTGAAAGGACAAATTTTGTCTAGATACAACATGTTTGTACAGTCGCTTCATCCAAAACAGAGGCGGCTCTCATCGAGTGACTTGATTTCAAATGGAGTCTCACCACAGGCCACACACACACACCGCTTTCTGTTTTACACACACACACAGACACCAGAGCAAACACACGTTTAATATCCATTCAGGCTTATTTCATGAGGGCTGCTGGGGGACATTATGGCTAAGTAAAACTAATCACTTCCTTAAAGATACAAACCAGCCCAGCAGACCTTGCTGGTGGTCGTTCGTTGGTTAATGTCAACCAGACCTCAGGAAGGCAAAACTGAAATCAAACCCGTCTGACCACACACTCTACCTACTAAGCGTACACAAGACCTGCCCTTAGAGACTGTAATTCAATATTCTCTTGAAGTTAAACATTATCAGCTTCAGCCCACATGTTTTAGAGAAAAAAACGACTTACGTGACTTAATGTGAAATTCTGTCATCATTAACTCACCTCTTGTCATTTCAAACCTGTTTGACTTTCTTAATACCGCAGAACACAAATAAAGATATTTTGAAGAATGTTGTCAACTGGCACCAGTTGACTTACATTGGTTTTGTGTCCATACAATGGAAGCCATTGGGTTGCGGCGCATTTGTGTTCTGCGGAAAGAAAGTCATCTAGGTAAATTATAACTTGAGGGTGAACTATCTCTAAGCATTTCAGTGTGTTGTAAATCAGATTTAACTCATCATAAACTTGTAAAACCAAACTTGAGATGTTATCCTGCAACATCAACTTGGCATTAGTTTTACTGCCAGACACACCGTTTAGGTATATGCCCGAACATTTCTTTTATAACTTACAAAACTGTTGTTGATGTGATTTGTGAAACTTCTGCTTCATTACGGCACAACACTTTTTTTTTTTACAAAAAATCAGGCTATGAAAGCTCATTTATAGTCACTGCATATTCACTTGGGACAGGAGGAAGTATTCCAACATGGACAAAATAACACGTAACCTTTGATAATTGAGAGTGAAGGAAATTGAAGGTGTAGGCTTGGCCGATTCAACAGGATCATTGAATGTCTTAGAGGCCATTCACATTTCACGTCTTTTGCATGCGCAAATTCAGTATTTTAAATGTAGACGTGCGACAAGTTAATTTTTCCAGCATTGAGATGAAAATATTTAAACTTTTCAGAATGCCACACGAGCACCGCAGGTCATGTTGCAAGAACCAACCAACCAATACCGACAAGCTGTGAAGATGGAGACATAGACGATCAAAGCATAAATAAATGTAGTAGCAGAGTTATTGCAAGGTATTTTCAGTGCATATAATCCATATACCCTTTGTTTATACCTCCTCGTCTCACAGCTAGCGTGGCCAATGGTTAATTAGCAATGACAGACGGCAGGAGAGTGCAAACTCCTGGGCGCTTTGGGAAAAAATTGGAGTTTTACGCAGGTTTTTAGATGCAAAATATGAATCACCTCTTAAAGGAGCACTTACGCTTGAATGCTGGGTACATCGGTACAGTGTTGGTAATGAGAACAGCATCATATCTTGCATCCTGATTGGAGGACAGCTCTGTCAATAAAAGCACCATGAACAAATTAAAAACAGCTTTTTGACAATGTCGACTCAACCTCTATGACTGACAGACTCACACTAAATCTGCACATGCAAAGTAAAATAATCACATTTAGTCATTTGGCAGACGCTTTTATCCAAAGCGACTTACAGTGCACTTATTACAGGGACAATCCCCCTGAAGCAACATGGAGTAAAGTGTCTTGCTCAAGGACACACTGGTGGTGGCTGCTGGGATCAAACCAGCAACCTTTTGATTGACCAGTTCAGTGGTTTAACCCACTAGACCACCATCTCCAATCACATTGTATAAGGAGAAAGGGAGACTCACGAGGTGGATATAAGAAGCCGTAAGAGATCTGCTTGTCTGCCCGATAGCTTGAACAGGACTGACTGTACGCTGGAGGAACTCTGATATCAGGCCGAACACAGTTACTGAGAGACTCTGGGAGGGGGGAAAAGTCCACCTACACGAAACAGACAGAGTTCACTTCAGAACTCAAACTCTGTTCAATGTGATTTGTGAGGTGACCACAGCGTGATAGTGTAGAGTGTACCTGCTTTGAAACAGTGTAAGACGTCCAGAGAGGCATTAAAATGGCTTCACTGTAGCCACTAATGTAGTCACTGTGATGGAGGACGAAGTATTTGGTGCGGAACATGACTGCTGGACGACCATACGGAAGATTCCTGCTATCTAAAAAAAAGAGAAAGAAAAATCTGATTACAATAAATATGAAAAGAGGAATAGCTCACAGGAACAGTCCAACCAAAATTCTGTCTCATCTACTCCCCCTCAAGATCCTCAGTTTCAAATCTGTATAAATGTCATTGTTTGGTTGAAGAGGAAGATATTTGGCAGAATGTTAGTAATCAAAAGTTCTGGTTCCATCGACTACCATAATAGGAAACATTACAATGGTAGTCAAAAGTGCCCAAGAACGGTTTGGTTACAAGCATTCTTCCAAATATCTTCCTTTGTGTTCATCAGAACAAAACAAATGATACAAATCTGGAACAACTCTAGTGTTTTTTTGTCCATTTAAGGAATAGACAAACAAGTACAGTATAAAGCAAAATTATGATAGTCTTCAAGTGCAGCACAAACACAAACATATTTTGTCCATGATTTATGGCCCATTCACACCAAGATAATCATAAAAATAAAATAAAATTATGGAGTGCACTACACTAGCATTAGAAAGGAACATTTTTGTAAGGATCCCTATTAAAATCCTTTTGAAGGTAGCTTGTGCTTTTAAAATATGAAATTACAGCATGCATGCTTTGAATAAACATAACAGATGTTTTTTGTGGGGATACTAATGTAGTAATCGTCTTATTTATAATTATTGGTGTGAAGGGGCTACAATGAGCTACAATGATAGAGGGTGAAATGTAAAATAAAAATAAAACATGTTATTTTATGGCTTTAATAATCACATAAACCCCACAAAAAAGTTATTTAGTCACTTTAATTTGACAGAATTTTAATTTTCATAATAAAACAACAACAGTGTAAGTTAAATGTACATAAAAAAGCTTTTTGTCATTCTCGAGAGAAGGCGAGGGACATTACCATCAATAACTTGTCTCAGTCGTTGATTGAGCTCTTCCACTTTGTTCTGTAACAGACAGAGCCACAGTGACTCCAGGTTATAGCCTCTTACAAGGGTCACTTTCAATGCCCTCTGCCCCCTACTTTTTGAACGCAACTGCAAAAGATTAAAGGTGAAAACCTCCAGCAAGAGATCTACATCTGAGCAGAAGGCAAAAGCACTTTCAGAGGCAGGGGGCGGAAACACTTTAGTCTGTCGAAGTGATTACTATGATTAAGAAAAGCCGAATAGTCAAAACAATCTTAGCAGCTCAAGAGAAAAGCAATGGTAGCCGGCCACAATTCTGAGCAGGATGGAAGAAATGACATTAAACGTGCAACAACAGTTCATGATACATGCATGAGGACATGTACATGAAGCAAAGAGCTTCTACAAGATTTTAGGTTTCAGCAATTACTTTTCTACTTGAATTGTAACTTTAATAGTGTGTGAGACTGAGCAGTCATATCTGGCTAAGAATATAGTAAATACTAATATCTCTCATAAAAATGTTTCAAACAAACAGTAAAATATAAATAACTACATTTTACCATTATTTAAAGAAAATGTGAATGCCGCCACTCAACCGGGAAACAACTTGCTATGTGGTTGCCAGTTCCTTACTGGATCAAACAAGACCGCCCAAAAGTCTGTATGATAATCTGGTACTTACACCGTGTCTACACCGGACATGACAACCTTCTTGTTCTTAATGGGCGTCCCCCCGCCGCATCCAGTGTGGACAATATTTGAAATTATAATGGGTTCAAATGCATTTCTAATGTCCTGTCGCGTCCCGTGTAGACACAATGTAAGTGTACGTGATTTCCGCTTGGCCTTTTTATGTGGCCAATAAAAACCGTTAAATAACTGATTTATACATATTTTTAAGTTTATAAAGTTTATAAACCCAACTTTAGGGGTCTTCAGAAAACATGATATTTGTGGTCAATCAAGCTTTGAAGCGATAAGAAAAATGTGTAACAGAAATGTTTAGATGGTTTATTGTGCTATGAAAATATTTTATTGCTGACCTTGTCTTCACAGGTACAGCCCAGGTCATCTGTAGGAGCCGTGATTGGACCCGCAGGGTTTGGTTTGGACACTTCTTCAGGCATGGTGGGTATGTGCACTGGGCTCCTCAAAAGCTGATTAAGGCTACCGTGGGTACCGTTATTAGGAACCGGTTTCAAGCCGAGCAGATCTGGAGAGGAATGGAAAAAGATCTCTGAGAAGTTTTAAACAATGAATTGCAATTTAAATTAAGTTGACAAGTATGTCATGTTTATTTGAGACTGGGCTACCTGCTGCCATAGATGCCACATTCTGTTTGAAGGTGAAGAAACTGCATTAAGTGAGTCTACAGCTGAAATTGTGTCAACAACTTCGACTGAATAAATAAACTGAAGTAGAGGAAACTACAGGTAATACATATGAAGCACCATGGTACTGTATGAATTTATATTAGTCAAGCAACCCTTTAAAACCTGCCTCAGATGATATGCAAGGAAATTAAATTATTGGGAATAACTGCAATGGCTGCGGCATGAAGAATAGAAAATGTTCTCACCACACATGACATTGTAAAGCTCAATATTCTCAAATGGTGGAATTTTTGTCTTGAATTTGATAGCCGGTCCATATGCAAGGAAAATAGTCTGAAAAGAACAGCAAAGTAAGTCGCCAAGGCAAAAACTTAAACAAGAACAGCAAAGGAAACAAAGCAAACCAGACCTGCATGCTGTTGATCTTATTGTCATATCCGTGATCACCGGCAAACCCACATTTTCCATGATTCTTCTTTGTTTCATAAGCCTTCCTGTATCTGACAGACATAACCAAAGCGGTTGATACAGATTATATCTCTGGACTGAATCTTTTTTGTTATATGTTATATTTTAGAATGACCAAAAATATACATCATGAACTCACGAGGAACGTGTAAGAAAGGACATTTTTTCAATACTGTATGTTTTGCATGCTTACTTTACGAACAGATTTCAAACATTTATGTTTTATATCAAGTCACATTTAAATGGCTTGTTAATGACACGTTAATGTTGGTGTCAATCATTCTGACTGCACATAAAGTCCAGTGTTGAGTTTTCTAGTATAAACCAGTATTTGGATGCAAGGGAACATGCTGAGCAAAGTTATGCACCAGCCATACAGACCGAGTGTAGCACACTAAAACTTCAGTTTTTATTCAGTGGAAGGGAGATCGTACAGTAAATCTAGTGATTCCAGCACTAAGTGTCGGTCCCAGCAGCAAGCAAATAACATGTAAGCAGCAGACCTGCTCATAAATATTCTGCTTCATTTCGTATACTCCAGTAGTTGATTTAATTCCTTGCTTCATGCCATAGACTACAGCACAGGCAGGGTGACAGAAGTAATTCACTTCACCGCTCTGGTGCCACAGATTTGACTGTATCTCTACCATGCAGTCTGAAAGCTTGCTTTCATTGGGGTTTCAGTGTCAGCCAAAGCCAACAGTCGAGGGTGTCCCGACCCTGCCGTGAGGACGCGTCTCTGTTTCGGCATCCTCATCCGTGGTGGACGGGCTGTTAGCTGTTAGTTAATGTCTATGACCTCATCGGTTTTCCTTAGAGGTCACAGATCTCCATTTGAAAGATGGATATGAGTGATTGCGGTGTGGTTAGAAGGTGGTTAAAATGTGAAAGAGGTACATTCCTGAAGACCTCCAATGAGCAGCATACAACAATGCAAAATAGATTTTCTTTATCTGGTCTTAATTTTCCAGTTAAATATCTAAACATCTCTGAAAAACAACAAAATAATATTCTTAATTTCTTTGAAAATGTCTCATCCATTTTATTACTTCATAAATATGTTTACTGGAAAAACAGAAAGAAAAAAAAATTATTTCATTTATGTATTTTTCCACTGTAGTATAGAGGTCTCTCATTTAAGGCAGTGACCTCACAGAGACGCAGTTATGTGTGATGACATTTACCGCGCTATGTGCCATTTCCTCTCAACCATCAAGTGAATCTCCTCGATTCTGCGGTTGTTGGCATAATGGAGCCGTTTTGGAAGGTGCTGCTTCAGGTACGGCTTAAAATGCTGGTCTGGCTTTTTACACTTTAAGAGAACAGAGAAAAGCACGGTGAAGTAAAGCAGCAAATTCATATTAATGACATTAAACATCTAAATCATCAATACAGAGCTTGTTTACTTTTGGTCAGGTTTACTGTAATACACTACTCGTACTATATAATGTAAACAGAAAATTATTATAAAACATTTATGGAGAAAATTTACTCACGGTAAGATTAGCAACAACCGCTTTTGTATCATCTAGACAAAACAAGAGAAAATATTAGATTAGATATTGATATGGTTTATCACAGACATTGCCTGTTTAGTGCTTTGTTGTTTAGAGTTCTGACTCACATGCTCCCAAACATACAAGTCAACATAAGAATGCATCACACATGCATTTTTTCTTCCATGTCACATATCTCTGCATTAAACCGGATTGGTTCTCTATCAAATCAGTATTTCCTGTTATTCACATAACGTTTATCATATAAACATTAACCACAATTTAAATACTGTGTAACTATTTATCTTACAATTGATAGGCTGAGGCCTCAAACAATGCTTTCAACCTCAGTGACATCAGTCATTAAAGTCTGATTAATTCTTTATTACATGTTATGAAACACCAGAAATCTGAATAAGAAAGTAACTTTTTTGATTTTATGTTGACTTATATGTAACTTGTGTCAACTGTAATTCCTTATCATTTTACCCACTATGTTCCACTAAAATGAATGGAGTCTCAGAAAGGACGTAGGGGTGAACCATTTATGAGAAGGGAGAATATTATATCTCAGAGTTTTTGTGTTCCCTCACAAAACTTCTATTCCCCTGAGAAACGCTATGTTTCCTTCTGAAACTTTTGCAATTCCTCCAAAAATATTTTGTGCTCTCTTGCGCAGAGAAGCACAATACAGTTTTGTGTAATATGTTTCTCTCTCCAGTCTCAAATGAGCAATTTTTAAAATAAAATTACTAATTTTGACTGTTTTGATCTGGTTGCATGCAGTCTATCTGGACACAATTCTATGGAAAGTTTACATTTCCAAATCCAGAGTATAACATGTGTAGCCGAGACAGGACAAAATCTTCTTCTGTTTCCTTAATTACTAACATTTGGAGTTGTTTGGATATCGGGCACGGATTCTTCCCAGAGAGCCAGGAATTAGGAAGAGATCTTCAGTGTTGGACATGTAGGAGCTCAGGAACTCGGTGCGGTCACAGTGAGCTTCCTCCATACCTGAAGAGGAGACATTTGGGTTATGCTGTAGATTACGGTCTGCAATGTACAGAATTTACAGTGCAACTAATTGTAACTATAATGTATATCTACAGTACATATCTTTAGATAAAGGGGAACAATATGTAAAGTTTAGGGAATAAAGGGGTAAGAGTAAGTAAAATATATATTTATGAGGGCACTGCATGCCATATAAAGATCCAAATCAAGCCACTCTTGAAATACTTGATTATATAGTATCAGAAGATCAACATTGATTTTGCCCATTTTACACACTAAATTCACCAAAATAACTCATAATTAAAATCAATTATTTGTTACCAACAATCTTAAAATCAATAAAAAAATCCTATATCCTTTTATCCTAAAGTCAAAACTCAGAAGTCAAATTTACAGTTGACAGACGTCTGTGTGCTTCATTCGTGCTGTTTTGCTTGTGCATCATTTGTTGTAAGATTTTTGTATTGCATACTGCAGGTATTTTTTTCCCAAAATTTTGCACTTTGTTCCCCTTACCTACAGATACATCAGTTACGCTGTAAATTCTGTATAATTATGGGGTACATTGCGGATTTTAATCTAAAGCGTTACCAACATTTACAATAGATCTGTGAATTAAATGATAAAATCTATGGAATTATATGTCCAGAACTGTTGAATGTAGTACCATGGTCTCCAACCAAGATGATATTGACACAGCGATGCAGTTTCATCTGTTTCAAGCCTTCCATCAACTGTCCGATCACCTTGTCAATCTCCCTCAGTGGGCCATCAAGCTGTAAATCGATTAGGATTAGGTACACCAGCAACATCCACAGTCTGAATGTACTCACACTGCTGTTGTGAATGTAAGCAGTGTTTGACGAGTCTGCAATGGGGCTGAGGGTTTATTTGCATTACTGCTACATTTGCTACATGACCCTATATGCTTGTGTGTATGTCTGAAGCGGGTGTGAGGGTCACAGTCAGCTGGTGGTCTTCTCAGTGTGTTTTCATGTAAACTCTGCTCACCTCAGTGCTTTGGGGTCCTAGTTTGTGGCCGTAGGTATCCAGCTGTTCAGAATGCATTGCATAAACATATGGCCTGCAAACACACAGACACCTGTTACCTTCAATTCTCTCCCCACATCGAGGTTATTAAAGTTTACTTAAGAATATTACTATTAAAACATTTCTGTTCCCTAAAATCAAATAAAGTATCGGCCTGAATATTATTTGAAAAACTTAAAGCAAACAAAAATGAGAAATGTTGCCTCAGGAATAAACTGAAATAAGTTTAAACTGAGGCACTAAAAAATAAAAAACTGGAATATAAATAACTTTTTTAAATAAACAAAAATTAACATTGCAAATAAAAATATAAAATTATATTTTCATAAAAAAACATTAATAACTAAAATAACAACAATAAAACTTAAAAAAACAATAATAACTCTGGCCCACATTGGTCAAACATACAGGAAAGCAAAATCTAAAAAAAACAAATATATAAATAATAATGCAATACATAATTTATAATTGTACTAAGTTTTAAGATGTAAAGATATATTGAGTTTACAAGTTTGCTCACAAAAATTGTTACAAAAATATTGTATTGCGAATATAGAGTACAAATCGATTTCCTGACCTTTCTGCATCTGGTAGATGAAGCCATTGTAGCATTGTCAGAACTCGTCTTTCCAGTTGAATCCCACTTTGATGTAAATAAACATATAATAACATATACATAAACATATACAAATATCATACAACGTGCATTGATTATAGCCTCTTTGACATTTTTTGGACAGATCTTCAGATTCTGGGCCATTTAAAGTGTTTATAGCTGAAATGTTTTAAAATGTCAAGTGGTCACTTAACGCAGCAGACCTTTGAATCTGACATCTATAGGGAACACGTGTACATATGTGGTCAATACAGTCTGTGTTTATATAGAGTACCAAGGGATGAGAGAGCAGGAAAGATTATGCAAGTTAATCTCAACAGGAAACGCACTCATATTAACATGATGTAAATCTATATATTAGCATCAGGCCCCATGAACTTCTGGGGTTAGTTAAGAATGTCCGACTCAATTTCCTCTGGCACTGAGGCTAATGGAAATAGCTCCAGAAAGGTACTTTGCATTTTCACTGAGCTCAACGTGCAGTGTAGACGGAGCTGCTGTCTCTAAATAGGGTCTTTCTCAAAAGTTGCTAGCAAAAAAGCCAGAGTTGTCTGTCTGTGAATGCCCTCTGTGAGTGCACACGAGGGGACCTTTGTGTTTCAGACTAGCCAAGACTTGCCTGAGAGAACATCAGAACAAGAACCTTCATGTGACTTCCTCCTTCGTATGAAATCAATCTCAATTGTGGTGTAATTTTCCCAAAGTTTCTGTTTTCAGTAGTGTTCATCTAAAGAAAATGAGAGTGGTACCTGCCAGTTCAAAAATCACTGCATCACTGTTAAACAGTTACTAAGATTGAGCTACAGTGTTTTTAAAGTGTTTGCCAAAATGGGTAAATGTAATTCTAACATGGGTATTAGCTCATCGCAATGTGGCTGGGTGTTGCTAGTGTGTGGTTGCTAGGGCATTGTTAAATAAGTGCTAAGGTTGTTTTTAGCACACCGCTATGTGGTTGCCAGGGTGTTGCTAGAGTGTTATGGGGGTTCCCAAGCTCATATTGACTTACACAGGCCAGAAAAAAGTTCCAGCCTTTACTCCCTGTTTCACTGCAGTGATCCAGATCTAAATAAAGAAGAAAAAGAGTTGTCAGAGAAAATATGCATTGGACTACTATGTATTTTGTGGAAAATGGTTTCTTCTTATTTTAATATTGCTAAGAAATATATGTCCCTCATTTCTCGCATCAGACCGCCAGACAGAAAAATGTCTAGTGAACAGAAGTACTGTACGGTTAAAAAATAAAGGACAATCGTTCTTTGTGTGTAATCGTTCTCTAGTCACTTTCGCGAATGTTTGGCAGAACTTGTCAAATTTCTGTGACCAGACTCCATCTGTGATCTTTAATGTAGATTGCCTCATTCACCATCACGGCTTAGTCAGTGGGGTCTGGAGGAAATAAAGTTCAGTGAAATCTGAGAATCGAGGCCAGCTGTTTGGGATAATAGTTGACAGATGTGTTGGAGACACCCCCTTCTCAACTTTGTGTGGCTCAAACTTTAAAAAGCTCACTGACATGATGTACAGTTTTATTGTGTCTTAATATTTCACTGGTTGAAGAGTGAAAAACTTACGCAAGTGAGATCCTTGTTTGAACAATTTTGATGTTCTTTTATACGTCTCGCTAAGACAAAAGTGTACTGCTTGAAATGCTAACCTTACCAATTGCTCAGCATAGATGTGCTTTTTGAGATATTCTTTTACATGAACCCTACATGTTTACATTGACATGTGGATGATTTTTGGGGGAACTAAAAAATGGATAAGCAACTCACAGGCTGCCCTCCCCACCATCGATGATTGAGCTTTTCTTTCCCACGGATGTTAAAGCTGGCATCAAAGACAGGGTCATACATGGAGTTACCCACAATTCCATGCGACTCTGGGTAAAGCCCCTACAGAAAAGCAAAAATAAGAAAAGATCATTAATGCAAACCCGTATTGAATGCAACAGAAACAATATTATCCGACCAAACACAAAGATTAATAAATCTCTATTAAACTTTCTTGAACGGTACGTACTGTTGCAATAGTATATAAATTCGGGTAGGTTTTGGTGGGGTACATAGGTCTCATGTATGGTGCATGGGTTCCACATGATCCTATAAGAGACATGATAAATCATATCTATGTATTCATTTACAGTTTAGACCCACAGAAATCAAGCGGTCATTTAAAAGTCATGACATAAGCAGGACTTACGTAGTTTTTCAATGTTGGGGATCACTGTGCTTCCTCTCTTCATGAAAGACGCACGAAAGCCATCAACAGACAGCAAGATGACAGGGGGCCTAACAAAACTACATAAAAAAGGTATTAGAACACCAACTTCAAACACAATTGCCGTTTGCTGATTCATTTGATCATTTGTACAGTTAGACAGCTCTTCATATCATATTTATATCCCTCTCTATAGTATAGTTTTACTAATTAAGCTATGTGTCCATTTTAATAAATAAACGAAAGCATTCATAACTCATTTAAATTGGAAATGCATCAACACAGGAAAGAAAACTACACACATTTCATGCACTAGGTAATAAGCATCCATTAACACTAATGCAAAATTCCCAACAGTGCCACTTCATAGGTGTTTGGTCACGCTAAGGCACTACATCCATCTTTAAACTCTGTGTTTGCCATCATTAAGCACTTCACAGCATTATTCCAATTAATCTTTCCCTCTTCGCTGGTTTGTAAAGTCCAGCTGTGGGCTGAGATATGAGTGTCGTGTTGAATATAAAAGGTGGGATGGATGTGAGGCCTGTGGTGTGATTTTTGTCACTGGGATGTCTCACCCGGCAGGACACTCATGGTTCTTAATCTCCTCACACTCTTCTTGTAGCCAGGGGACGTCACCTAACACAGGGAGGAAGTGTGACAATAACACCAGGTGATCGGTCACACACATTCAAACATATTTAATTCCTTCAACGAGACCTTCCAGTGCTTTTCATGCCCATCCCCACCTTACACAAGTTCCTACATTATTTTTTAGAACCAATAAAATCTATAAATCTATCCAATAAAATAAGTTGTTCTTCCAATTAAATGGTACTTGCAGAAATAAAATTCTTTCAACATTTAGCCATTTTTCTGCAGAACACAAAAGAAGATATTTTGAAGAATGTGGGAAACCGAACAACCCCCTTTGACTTCAATTATGCAGACACAAAACATTTCTCACAATATCTTCTTTTGTGTTCCACGGAAGGAAGAGTTGTATACAGATTTTAAACAACATGGTGGTGAATAAATGAATGTTTGATTTTGGGTGAACTTTTTTCCTTTCCTTTTTTTTCCTGAGTTGCCCATTGCGTTCTTCTTATACTGCTTCATCTTATTAGGAATCATGTTTGCTTAATGACAGCGATATGTATTGTCCCAAGAGTTAAAATCACCAAACAATCGGATTTGTTGTTGTTTAGTAACTAGTGGTTGAATATTGAAAACATGAGAACATTTCTTAAGCTATGTCTCCCACCTTTGCAGATAGACCTGTAGTTGGTGCAGCAGTCTCCTTTGGCCATGCAGTCCTCTGAGCAGTGACAGGCGTGTTGTTCATTACGTGTTTCACCACAGCGTTCCTTACTACATTCGAAACCCCCCTCTGAAAGCACAGAAAAAACATGGATTCAAAATCAACTAAAAGCAAAATTAAAAGAAGCTGTTGTAGTCACATGCAAGTAAGAAAATAAGTGCCCTATGGAAAGACACAAAAGCGTATTTTCTGAGCTAACAGGGCTTACCCGTCTTCAAGCAGTGCTCATCAAAATCTGAGCAACACCTGTTGTATGTTTTACACAGGTTATCGCAGCGACAGTTTGGGGCTTCAGCTTCTACAAGTTCAAAGCACCTGTTTTTACAGGAGCCAGACAGGCTGTTTGAAGGGATGTCAGCGATAACTTTGGGAAAGAGATAAAGAGCAAGCGAGGTTATTATTAAAGTAATAAAATCACACCAGACTACAGAGGCATGCAAAGCTTGTTAAGTTCTTCTTTCAGAGAAACCAGTTGTCAGATAAGACTGTCAATAATTGTGTCAATGAAAGTGTTGGTTAAATGTGTATTCGTATCTCTATGCAGTTCAATCATATACACCTGTAAATTTTAAATATGAGTGAGCTGAAATGTTCTCTACACATCTTAATATTGACTTAGGGTTGAGCAAAGTAAATATTTCCCTCATTTCCATCAGCGAGCCAATCAGCAGCTAAGAGAGCAACAGACAGTCGCTGTTTCAATATTTCTGACTAAGATTTGATTTAAAAAAAAATGTTTCAAGGAAAGTAAAACTAACAAACGGTATTATAGCGTTTAAACAGTCCATGAAATTGTTGTATGAATAATGAATCATTGAAGGCAGGATCAAAAAAAGTCAAATGATTTCCTTTCGTTCAACCTCAACTAAATTATATAAACTAGGCAGCAGAAACACGTTCTGGACATGTTTACAATGGCATCAGTTGAATTGGTCTTGGGTACATAAACGCACCGAACGCACAGCGCTGCTTTCCAAGTCATACTGCGAAAACTAGCTGAGAGGAACTACAGTGAAACCTCTAATATCACATGCATACATTTTCCCAGGACATGTTCAACATCATAAAGTCAGCTGACAAATATTATATAAATTGAATACATCATTGTATATATAAACATGCAAAGGAATGAATTAGCATGACATTTTCCATCATTACTAAAGAAACAGTGGTGCTTGCACGGCAGGAAAGGAATAGTGTCCAAGTTTTTACATACGTTTTGGGTTCAGGTTACATCTTGCTTTCAAAGCAACCACAATTCAGCAAACGAGTGATAAACAATCCAAATGCCATACTATATTCTACGTGTTGTGCGTTTAAGTTCGAAACCAGGTTTCTAAATAAGAGATGTTTTAGTTTTCTTCTGGAAAGGTTTTCTATAGATATTGAAACATGACTGGTTTGCTCCCATTCAAGCACAAGAGCATGAGTGCGGTTTAACACCTATGTTGGCGGGGGGTTCAGGTCTGGGCTTTGTGCAAACACCCAATGCACTATTTCTATATGAACTGTGCTTTGTCGTGCTGGTAAAAAAAACTCTCTTCCCAAACTATCCACATATATATAATGTAAATGTAAAAACGTCCAACAGCAATTCATTTTATTGTAACAATGACATAATTGCTGTTTAATACATTTAGAATTTTAAACATTTTAACAGGTTTGTTTTTTTTACTTTGTTTTGTTCTGTGATTATATTGTTTTTGTATCAATAGTATTAGCTACTTACATGGGTGGGGGGGGGTGTAGTCATAATAAACACGTATAAACAATACAAACAACGTATTATTGTTTACTTAAAGTTGTCAAATTAGTCACGAATATACAGCAGGCTAAAGTGTATAAACTCACATGAGGGAGACTGATCTGATCTGCCTGAGCGCCTGACCACATACCCCTCACACACACCGGACCGTGTGAGAAGATACACGAGGGAGAAAACCTGTGAACAGAGTAACACAAGATAAAAACTTCACTCAAAAAGTTTTAAAAAGTTTTGCGAAAGAGAGAGCAGTGCCGTTTAAAAGCGTGCAAGAAAAATACGTGTATTTAAGTATCAACCTATAGGTTAATTGCGACAAATACATCAATCAATTTAACATGTTTAAGACAACGAGAAACTGTCATCAAATTAAACTGTTTATTTGATATCTATTTAAAAAAAAAAGAAAGAAGTCAAATGCAATTAAATGCGCAATAAACATGTTAGTTTTCTGTACCACATGTTGCAACAACCATAAACATTTTTTATTCATTTCTATGTAACGTAACGTTAGGCGACATGTAAATGTAGGCTTATGTTTAAGAATCATTCTTTTTTAATCAGAAGCGTAAATGCAATGCATCACTAACATCATAAAAGCAAGATTTGCACGGTACAGATAATTGCATTATGTAAATCTTTATCTTACCGTACCCATTTTAATGTGAGCATGGCTGATATTGTGTATTCCCTGACTCACAGCATCGACACTGAGTGAGCACTGAAACACTAGCACACTACACTCACAAGCCCACTCAAGTGTGTTTACTTTACTTCCAACCAATACACACGAGAACTAACGTCACTGCCACACCACTGACCAATTACACTGAGAGAACCAATGCTCATCGTAGAAATATGATTCAAGGATCAGTGTGTTGTTTTATGAATTGATTCTGTATGGTGCCTGTGCCCCAATAGGCTATACAAATGTGACAAATATTGTGAAACCACTATTTGTAACCCTGCAGAAAATGAACGTGCCAAAACACAACAGCAAATGTTATGGATTTATTGGGAATGTATTGGATTAAATATTGAAAATTATAAAGATGTCTACTGGTATGTAATGGATTTCTGGCAGATGGAAACCAAAGAAGACCATTAATTGGAATAATATGTCCAATGCCCAAAATGATTTTTAAATGGTTGGAAAAAGCTTATGATTTATAATGATATTTAGATGGAATCTATAAAGATCTGTGATAGTGTTTTTTGCATTACAATGCAATACTGATACTAAAACGATGTCCTATTTAAATTTAAGCATGCTCCATGTGCAGACACATCAATCTTTTGAGATGCTTTCATCCAAAGTGAATTACAATAATTAAGAAAAAATAAAGCAATTCGTCTAAGAGTTTATACAAGGACCACAGACACTGCAGCTACATTTAAGGGTAAAGGTAGTGTTCCTATAAATCTAAATGGACTTTTCTTACATTTGCATTTAGCACAT
This sequence comes from Triplophysa bombifrons, assembly GCA_029783895.1. Taxonomy (NCBI): domain Eukaryota; kingdom Metazoa; phylum Chordata; class Actinopteri; order Cypriniformes; family Nemacheilidae; genus Triplophysa; species Triplophysa bombifrons. The sequence continues at coordinate 14,101,406 of CM056455.1, forward strand.
GCTTTTATCCGAAGCATTGTTAATGAGAGAGGATTTAACATTTTGTTAATAACAAGTGTCTACAAAGCCATGTTTACAAGCAGGATCAGCTATCTGATCCCTTTCATCTTATAAATCATTCCCATCAAAAATTAACAACAATAATCTTGTTTGTCTGCGAGAAAAATACAAACAAAAACAACGTTTTTAACAAGTCTTTTTATGGGTTTATATATATAAAAAACATTATTAAACAAGAAAGCTATTGCTTGTAACAACTGCATTACTGAATTATAGATTCTCCACAATAAAACATTGAAAGCACAGGCTGGGGGATGTAAAAGTGAAACTGAGTTACGGCTCAAATTACAGTACTTTATCAAAGCAACAGTGTTGACCCAAATTTTTTTACCAGATTCAATTGAACCTTCAGTTTTTAATTTCTTATGACGCACCATTGGAAATATTACAAGAGGTTAATATACTGTAGAGCTTATGCTTTGAAATGTTCCCTTATAAAAGTACTTGCAGAATGTTGACATTTACATTGACAGACAGTGGTGGGATTAACCGCAGTGGTTCTAGGTGGTGAAAGAATTTTAAGTCTGTACTCTGGCTGTTCAACGGCCACAGACCAGGAAAAATCCTTCTTATATACTATATGTCAGGTCATTAGAGACCAGGGGGTGGGTTGGGTACATATAGGGCATCCAAAAGCTGCTCTTAAAGAAAAGATGGATTGATAACCAAATTAATTTAGCTGACAGCATTAAGTGAAATACTTTTCACAGATTCACTCATTTGAATCTGGTAATATAACACAACCCAGTCTACGAAGCACTGTTTATAAGGTAAAAAATAAAACATTTGTAAAACTATCCAAAACATGTTTTAAAAAGCGTTGTGAATTGTTTTTAATCAGACAGAGAGGGTGAACGAATGGAGCGTCCACTGGCTGGACTGTTACTGAAGGCGTGAGAATCTCTGTCTTTACTCTCATGCTTGTGTTTGTGTTTATGCTTGTGCTTGTGTTTCTTCTTCTTCTTCTTGTGCTCATGGTGGTGATGATGATGGTGGTGGTGATGATCTCCATGTTTGGAGGACATGCTCTCTTTGCTCATCAGGGGCATGGGCGTTCCTGGCATGGACAAAATGGCCTGCTCCACGGAAGACGGCTCTTTACCTGTGAAGTTGAGAGAGGTTGATGCAGTGTAATACAGAAGATGGTCTCAAGTGGCTTTCAACTCTGAGAGGACTCAAGGACTGCAACCTAAGCTTTCAAAACCTTTACAACCTTTAAAACAACTCTTCACTATGCTCTGCCACTTCAGCCATGGTTGCTAAATCACACAAGCTTAAAAAAACTTCCAATAGAAATGAATTGTTGATTTGATTTTTTTTTAGAAATGATCAGTAATGTATTAAAGGCAAGCAAGAACAGGGCAAACACAACCCTATTTCATGTTTTATATGCAAATGCAACAATAAAAAACAAGATCATCTCAGAAAATGTAGAGTATGATGCATAAGGTAAAAATGTGCTGGTGGCTGTTTTTGTGTCTTACCAGGAGTTGAAGGTCTCTCGAGCATGTTTAGATGGTGATATATAAACGCCTGGCTGTCGTGAACTGTTTCCATATCGATATCTTCCTCCTCCTGTGTTGGGAATTTAAGTTATGTCATTTAAATACTCAAATGCACAGAAAGTTACATTTATATATGTAATATAAATATATTTATATAATATATTTTCTATAAACGCTCAAGAGCATATTCTGAGCAGATAGTTTTATACATGAAAACTAAAAAATTAGGCTTTGTCCCAGTAACATATGGCACTATGAAGCGAAAACATTTCGAGACCACTTCATTTTTCGTTCAGAAAGATATAATTAAGAGTTTTTCTGAATTTAGGTATGTCTTTAAGTAAAATGATAATTTTTGTGTCTTTCTGTGAACTACTAACAATATGTCTCCCAAAAAACTTGACAAACCGGTCAAAAATAACAGAAAAGACTGGGTTTTTTAAATCTCAAATACTGGAAAAACAAGTTCCTATTCACTTTTAAAAAAGTATTTTTTTATGTGATAACCCTGAAATCCAACAAACACTGGACTGGAATAGCCAAAATACATCAACAAATGCTGATTAAATGAAAATTTGAAATTGTCGCTTCATTTTTCCGAGGCTGTACATTCACGATAATAGACTGCTTTGTCATTTTTACAGTAATGAGATGTAATTGTTGTCACAGTTGACATAAATTGATAACTTACTCTGGTCTTCACAGTTATTTTAGCACAGGGCTCCTCCTGCATAATTTGTCCAGGTTCAGGGGATGAACCCAACAGAGTGTCCGCCTTCCTCTTTAAACTCAATGGGGCCATGGCAACACCGCTCAACGCTGGCTCAATGACAACATGCTGCTCCTCTTCCAGCTGTGGATTATATGAAGAGAAACATATAGCAGCTACATTTCATAAATTAATCCCTAACTCCAAGTATTAAATGTATGCAATTCATCCAGCTCATTCATTGCATGTTCAGACTAACTGTAAAGAGCTACGAGATTTTTAACGCTATAATTTTTTAGGCGTTTAAAGCACTGGTGAATGCTATGCTGTGGGTCACCTCTGGGCCCTGATCAGATTTTATGATGGGGTTGAGAACAGCTTTCTTCTCCTTCAGGTTTAGCACGAGACCCAGCTCAGGCAGCGGCAGACAGGAGGGCCGGGTCAGCCCAAACAGAGCATAGTACAGATTCACCGCATCACAGCGCAGGCGCCAGTCATGAGCGGTACCTGAGATACATGCACGGCACAGACAGACAATAGAAGATTTGTGAGAGATTATTGACCATAACCTTGTAGTTCAATTTACAACCCGAAATCCGTAAATGTTGGGACATTTTTTTAAATTTCCATAAAATGAAAACTAAAAGACTTTCAAATCACATGAGCCAATATTTTATTCATAATAGAACATGGAGAAATTGTGCTATTGTACGCACAAAATCAGCTCGTTTCAAATTTGACCCCTGCTCGGGCCCTGGGTCGGACGATGTCCACGGTAGTGGTCCAGGAGATACACCCCCGGCTGAACCTTGCGCAGATGAGTGACACAGAGAAAGTCTGCTTTCTTGATGCAACCGTCTCACAGGGTGGGTTGTTAGTAACACCGTCGAGGACTGCGCTCAGCAGTTTTTGACTGTGAAGAAGCAGACAGTGACGATTAGCCACATTTTACCGCGCCGCGACTCGACCGCCTACAGGCCTCCGAGATCCCGCGTGACGTCTGCTTCCCGGCAGCCCAGGACCCATTCGACATCCACACCGGTTCCTGTGCATCCCCAGGCTGCACCCCGGAAGAGGAAGTCAAAAGGGAAACCTCCACCCCATCAGCAACCTTCCAGGGAAGTGACACTGACGGGAAGACCCCAGGGAGAACAACATCGGGCCCGACCTTCACAGCCACGGCTCTGATCGGTCGGTACGGGACGGCTCCTGCCTCGTCACCAAAGCCGGACCCTTTTCAGGGCCTGGCGCCCACTTACTCACAGAGTTTTTCCGTTCTCCCCGGGTGTACTTGCAGCCGATCGCACACTCCACTGGACTGTGCCCGGCAACCCGACCTCACGCCCTGGCGAGGCGTAGGGTCGTACACAGACGACAGCTGCCACCACTCTCAAAACGACACTGCGTGCAGCTGTCCCGCCAGACATGCAAAAAGGCCAACCTTCCCTCCGGGGACCCCCGCGACATGGTTAACTCCGCCAGCCGACGAACCACCCCCTGTGGGAATGATGAAGCAAACCGTCCCCTTGGTCCCCCTGTCATAGTTTCTGGGACCTCGAGAGCTACCCATATCGTCTCGGTGGCAAATGAGGGCGGTCCGTCTTGGTTACTCGATCCAGTTCGCCAGAGACTCTCCCAAGTTTCGGGGCATCCTCTCTCCCTCTGTCAGAGGCAGGGACGACTCCATACTTCGGGTAGAGGCCACCACCCTTCTGGCGAAACAGGTATCGAGTTTGTCCCTCAAAACCAAGATGTTCAGTAGGTTACAGCCCGCACTTCATCGTTCCCAAGAAAGACAGCGGGTTGCGCCCCATAGGTCTGCGTAACCTGAACAAGGCACCTTCACAAGCTGCCGTTCAGCATGCTCACGCAGAGGCACATCCAGACATCTATCAGGTGTCAGGATTGGTTTCGTGGCAATCGACATGTTCTTCCTTTCGGTCTGACCCTGTCCACACGGTCTTCATGAAGATCGTGGAAGCTGCCCTATCTCCCTGAGGGGAGGAAGGGATGCGGGTACTAAACTATCTCGACGACTGCCTTATCTTGGCACACTCGCGAGATCTGTTGTGCTCCGGCACCTAGATCGGTTGGGATTACAGGTAAACCGAGAGAAGAGCAAGCTGTCCCCAGTGCAGAGCATCCTCTTTCTCGGTATGGAACTAAACTCTGTCACCATGACGGCGCGACTGTCCACAGCACGTGCCTAGTCGGTGTTGAACTGCCTGGAACACTTCAGGCAGCCAGCGGTCCCCCTGAAACAATTTCAGAGAATCCTGGGACACATAGCGTCCTCGGCGGGGGTAATACCCTTCGGTTTGATGCACATGAGACCACAGGCGCATGGTGATGATGCCCTTCTGCCAGTGCACCCTAACGCCTTGGTCTTCCATGACTTATCTCCGAGCAGGGGACCCCCTCGGGCAGGTGACGAGGCATGTCGTAGTGACGACAGAAGCCTCCCTGCAGGGGTACGGTGCAGCGGTGCAGCGTTGGACGAACCCCCACCTGCGCTCGCATATCAATTGCCAAGAGTTGTGGGCTGTGCTACTTGCACTGAGGAGGCTGCGGCCTCTTGTGCGGGACAAGCACGTGCTGGTCCAAGGACACCACACTGTGGTGTACATTAATCGTCAGGGTGGCGTACGCTCATGGCGGCTAACACGACTTGCTCGACGCCTCCTCCTGTGGAGTCAACAGGTGATCTGCTCCCTACGGGCAAACTGAACCACACAGCCAGCGCGCTGTCTAGTCAGTATACGCCTCGCGGAAAGTGGCGACTCCACCCCCGCCGTCTAGCTCATTTGGATGCTGTTCAGACAGGCCCAGGTAAACCTGTTCGCCTCCCGCAACACCACCATTACCCGCTTTGGTACTCCCTGTCCGAGGCCCCCCTCGGCACGGATGCCCTTGCGCACAGCTGATCGCGGGATGGGTGGAAATACCCCCCCCAGGAGCCTCCGCACCAAGTGCTATTGGTTACACCGCACTTGGCTTCAGAGTTGATGCTCTGGACAGCAACTCCCCCTGACCCCTTCCCCCGACAGAGGACAAGCTCTCTCAGGGGGAGTACACGTTCTGGCATCCCAGATCAGAGCTCTGGAACCTCTATGTCTGGTCTCTAGACGGGACGAGAAGATCCTGAGATGGCCACTCCCTCTCTATGGCAGAGACCATCACCCAGGCTAGGGCCCCATCTACTAGGTGGTTATACGCCTCTAGATGGCGCCCCTTCTCATCCTGGTGTCTCTCTCAACGAGAAGACCCACTGAGGTGCTCGATCGGGATCGTGTTGTCCTTCCTAAGAGACTGGAGACTAATATCTCCCCTCCACACTGAATGTGTATGTAGTCGCTATTGCCACTCATCACGACTCAGTTGATGGAAAGTTTCTACTGCAGCACGACCTGGTCACCAGGTCCCTAAGGGGCGCGAGAGGGCGGAATCCGGAGGTGGCCTCTGCAGCGCATCCCTAATTAAGGAAGTTGCGCTTACCCAGTACAAACCAGAGCCGAACAGCCTCTCGCCAGTTGAGAGCTAAGGCCTCTGTCCGTGAAAGGTTACCGGTCAGGGCTGTACCCATTTTTCTTCAAGAAAGCTCTGGAACCCCCCGACCACCACACATGAAGGTTACAGTTTCGCGAAAGCTTCGAGATGACACGCCCAGGCCTGTTACCGTCGTTTCGCTAGAGATTGTGATGCGATACAGCGTTGTGGCATTTTCCATAGGTAACCCCATCTGTCGTTCTCGACACAACGTCGAGAGACCGAGAGAAAGGGAACGTCTTGGTTACGCCTGTAACCTCAGTTCCCTGATGGAGGGAACGAGACGTTGTGTCCCTTATGCCACAAACACGTATCGTGATCTGCTGCAGTCGTGAGAGGCTCTCAGGCTCTTCAGAACAAAAGGTAAATAAATGCTACACGCAGGCTTCCTTTTATACCGGAAATCCGGGGGCGGAGACCGGCATGCAAATTTCATTCGCCAAATTTCATTGACCTTTTCTATAGTAGTCAGAGTTGATTGGTTCTCAAGGGCGAACTCCATCTGTCGTTCTCGACTCAACGTCTCGTTCCCTCCATCAGGGAACTGAGGTTACAGATGTAACCAAGACGAAATCTCTCTGCATAAGGGACAGTGTCAAAGACATTTGTGGATGCCCGTGGTCTTTGGGCCCTCAGACGACACTGTATCACTCATCGGCATGATTCTGTCATTGACATTACTAAATGGGGACAGGAATACTTCTAGAAACCACTGTCGGTAAACAAAATCCAAACGCAGATGCAAAATAAAGCTCTATCATGGAAAAGGAAGCCATATGTGAAAAAGGTTCAGAAGCGTCGCCGTGTCCTGTGGGCCAAGGCTCATTTAAAATGGACTGTTTAAATTTGGAGAAATGGGTCCAGTCTTGTTGGAAAAACATGTGTCCTCCAGCTAAAGAGGAGAGAGACCTTCCAGCGTGTAATCAGCGTTCAGTTCAAAAGCCAGCATCTCTGATGATATGGGCCTGCATAAGTGCAGTAGGTATGGGGCAGCTTGCATGTTTTTGGGGGGCACTATGAATTCTTTAAACCAGTGGTTCTCAACTCTGGCCCGCGAAATCCATTTTTCTGCCGAGTTTAGCCCCAACACTGATAAAACACCTGAAGAAGCTAATCAGGAACTTCAGGAACAGACGCGTTCAACTTAATGTGTGTCTGCCCAGATTGTTTGGCATATCACATTAAAGTACCACGAAAGCGATTAAAATGCGTAAGGAGCAACCTGCACTTGAATTGCTGTCACGGTACTTAAATGTCATACGCTGACAGATTTGCGCATTGGCGCATAAAGTTGAACGCATCAATTCCTAAATACACTGATAAGCTAGTCCATTCGGTGCACAATTAAACGAAAAATAGAACACAAAAAGACCACAAACTCTTCAGAAACCGGAAACCTATAACAGGCAAGAATGGGACCAATTTCCAACACCAAAACAAGAGGAAATGCTACACCATGGTAAACAGGCCCCGTCCCAACTTTTTTGAGACCTGTAGCAGGCATTACATTTGAAATGAGCTCATTTTGTGCATACATTTTTTTTTCAGTTTAAACATTTGTTATGTTCTCTATGTTCTATTGTGAATAGAATATTGGCTCATGGTTCATAAACTTGGTGGTACAGTTAAGTCCAACAATCACGCAATAGTACAAACAGTGGAGAGAAAGGCGATTAACTGGTGTAAAAACTAAGGATGAGGTACTAACTTACATTCCACAAATAAAACTGATTATTGCAAAGAGAAGTTTAGTGATTTTTTTCTAGCACAACATGCATTTGCCCTTTTATAAATGAAAAAAAAAGAGAAACGAAGACCACAGGGTACAATATTAAAGTCCTTGAACACCGTCTACAACCTCTTAAACCAAATGTACTAGAAATGACTTTCATCACAGCTGGCAACGGCTCAGTACTTGTACTGCCAAGAACGGCTGCAAACCCCAAAACAAAGAAGTGTGTTTTGACACAATAAATCCTTCCACAATGAGATTGAAACAGGACCTCCCTGTCAGAAAACAAACCAAGAAAACGTTCACTACCAAAGCAGCCCTATAAGAGCCTCACTCAAACACTGCCAGAGTTGTTAAAAAAACGATTTACTTCAGTTCCTAAGAACCGCAGTAATGGAAAGCAGGATATGTAGAGCTGTGGGTAGTGAATAGCTGCTTTCACAACTTTCTTTTTGTGTTTCAGGTCCTATGGGGGCCGAATGCTAGCGAACCCAAAATTAAATGGGTCATATGCACGTAAGGAGTCCTAGGGTTCTGAGGATGAATATATATATATATATATATATATATATATATATATATATATATATATATATATATATATATATATATATATATATATATATATATATTTATATATAGGCATTTCTGGCCACATTTGCAAATCAAACCACCTTCAGGATGAAGTAAAAAGTCAGTATGTTCAATTCATATTGACAAGCTTTTGATGAAAGGTAGCCTGCAAACATGAAGCGTTCGACTTTTGGCCGGGGCAACAGCAGTAAAAACAGTGAATTAAGTACATATGTGCTCCACGAAAACTTGTGAAGATAAGAATTCAATGCGTGTGTGTTTTACCTGAGTTCATCAATTTCCACAGTTGGTCCACTAAAGCCTCATTGCACAATGAAGACTCTGCAGCTTTAGTGAAGGGTGGATTCTTGGCCAGCATGCTGAGAATCTTATGCCTAAAAGAAAGAAATCAGAATATAAATTGTACAGGAGTGCTTAATATAATAGAAAATTCATCCCAGGATCCTGTAACAAATAAAAAGTAAGTTTGCTGAAACTATAACAACATTAACAATTGACGTTTTAGTGGTAGCTTTAAAACTTTAACTTTCATGCTAAGCATTTGTTACAAAACAAGCAGGGTTAATAATATGCCATTTGTATATAACTTGATTACAATTAAATTGAAAGTTAATTTATATAAAAGCTACTAGACTTCTACCAAACAATATAAAAATGTCCAATCCACTTACTATTTCGGTCATTTAAATTAAATGTCAAAATGGTCAAATGGTCCTAGATTAATACTACATTACAAGAGTAATATTACAATATGTCAATAATTAATATTCATTGATCAAAGAAGACTTCACAGTTATTGATATTAAGGCTGTCAAACGGTTGTGATCGCAATTAATCGCATTCAGAATAAAAGTTTGTGATTAGATAATGTTTGTCTGTATACTGTGCATATTTATGTTGTATTTACAAACATTCACAGACATACACATACTTAAGAAATATATACAATCTAAAAATGAATAAACATTTATAAATAATACAGATTATTGGTAAATATTAATAATACATGTAGACTTTTATTCTAGATGCGATAATGGCTATTTGTCGTTTGATAGCCCTAATTGACATCCTCACTAACTTTATGTAATGCACGGGGTCATTCTGCACCAGATCCAGAAGCCACTGTAGTTCAGCAGAGCTCCGATCAACTGCCAATAAAGAAAACATGATACATACACTTTAAAAAAGACTCACGCCGTTATAATAGTAAGTTTACAATAATAAAGGCAAGCAACTGACTATCAGCATGAAAAACCTTCAAGAAGCTGGGCCTCTAAACTAGTCGATATCACATAATAATGATGAATCGAAATGAAACCGAGATAAACATTGGTCACTTTAATTGGTCTTTATAAGGCTTATTGAGCAACTTCCCCATCTCCAGATGTCAATATTCTTCAAAAGTAGAGCGTTACAGCCAAACTTCAGACAATAAGGGATTCAGAGGAAGTCTGGGGATAAACCTCATCTCGATTTCCCGAGTCCTGACCAGCAATATATTTAAAACTGACTTTTACTGGAAAGCCTAACAGCAGACTTCAGTTTAAACAACAATCACGATTGGCTTTTCAACACCATTTTCCACATAAAACCTTAAACTGGCAATTTGTCACTAACCGTATAAAGTGAGACATGTAAACACGCTCTCAAGGGTTCAGGCGAAACCTTAATAGTAGCTCCTTGTGTTTGAGTCCTGAGCGCATGCTCTCTCTATGACATTTACTGCTGCATTGATGAAATCGAAGTCCTGCTCATAAATGTGACATGGGGTGCAGGAAGTGCATGTCGTAAAGGTCCATAAATAATGCAGGGACTTGATATAGACTTCAAAATTAAATATGGAGCAAATTAACAGCCCTACTCTTCCTGACAAAGCAAAAGAGAAAGCAGAGATTAGGCAAATGTACCTCTTGTGTAGTCCACTACGGCCTCCAGTGCTGCAATCCTCACATCCACAAAGTGACCGTACTGGGCGTAGGACTTGAAAAGAATGGGGTCACTGGGAATGTGACCGTTCCTCTGTAGCATACGAATGGCCCGCAAGCAGCTGCAGTACAGGGTGGCAACAACAATTAAAGCTTTTTAAGTGAGACGGTCGGTGTATTACATGCAGCATACAAGTTGTGGCTGCATTTTCAACAGTGGCTACATTGCCTCCCTCAGGACTTTAATAACACAGAAACAAAATGTACACTAAGTTGGTATTAGAACGCATGGATCAATTGGAGTAAAAACATGTGTGATGTAGTACTGCAAAACCTGACAAAGAATAACATCACCCTAGTTTAATACCTGTGCCGCATGTGCCAGGAAATGTCAACTATGAGCTTACATTTTTTTACATTTGCTTTGTATATTCAATTTAACGACCAACCCATAAGTTGAGCCCAGTGGAAAACGTCTCTTACCACCCCGTCAGAGTTAGGACAGACACCACATAGAGAGACATATGCGAGTTTCATGGGGTGACGCAATATTAACTACAGGTTGTTTTCTGAAAAACGTTTAGTGGAACATTTCTGAATCAAAACACATTTAACTGAAACACATTTTGAAGTGAATCACATTTTCCATGACCAAAATGGCTAAAGCATAAAGCAATTATTTCAACATCGGTCCAGTATAGTGAAGGTTAAACACTTTAAAAGTTCAACAGCCGATTTCAATGTATTTTGAGAGAGTTTTGCAACCAAAGTGGAACAGTGTACATTTAGCGACTAATTCTTGTCTTTAATGAGACTAGTAAACAACCAATGTCAAAACTTCACCCACAAGACACAAGAAAAAGCAAGGCTTTTGATACTGCCTAAGGGGGAAACACACACCTGACAGTGATGGCATTTCGGTAGCTCGGCAGAAGTTTTTCCATGTTTAGGAAGCGTGTGATTTCCTCCAAGATGAGCCGAACATCTCCGTTCAAGTTGTCCACCGTGCGCACCTCATTATTAATGTTGATTGCAGGAGTCAGTGAGTTTGTCAGGGCATCGATCAGCTCGGCACGATAATAATTATCAGAAAACTGTGGGGCAAGCACATCATCATTGACTAAAATTATCTACTTTCTTTCAAGATATTCGCATGGTGCATTTCATCCATTACCTTGTTCTTCCGGTTGTCATTGTATTTAATGAGGTCCAGTATAAAATGCAGCACCTCTTTTGGACAAAGGTTCTGAACATCTCTGAGCAAAGCCATGGCCACAGGCATAGTCTACATGACAAGAGTAGCCAAAAGAAACAGAGTGAACACATACAATAACTATAAACATGCTATGAATAACACCATATTTCATTGGTAAATGAGGTGTCTGTACGTTAGTTGCAACCCTACCTTTTGGAGAAAGTAGCTTTGAAAGTTGATGAAGTTGTTGGTCTTGACGATATTCGGGCAGCTTTGGCAGCAGAACATGCGTGTAAAGAGAGATTTCATGGCTGGCGGTCCTGTCCACGTGCTCACCATAGAATTAGCAATCTAAAACACATTACACAGGTTTATGAACATTTTTTCATCAAACTCATTTTTATCTAACAGTACACTAATGTAATGCTTGACATTTTCTAATGTGAGATTAACATAAGTTCTTTTCTTTCAAACTCATGAACCATGTTTCACCTTAGCCAGACAGTAGCAGGCCTGCATGCGGACTTTGTAGAAGCACTGGTCCTGCTCCAGGATATCAGTCAAAGCGAGTCGTGAAGCAGGCGTTGGAAATTTCTCCAGGGCTGAAATGGCTTCCACTTGGGCCACCACATCCCTCTCATAGCGCAGCTGATACTGCCACATGAAATCTGCCTGCTCAAACTCCACCTTCCGCAGGATGGACATATCCGGATCGATCCGGATCCACAGCAGAGGAGAATCAGCACTGTATTTCACAAAGAAGAGAGGAGTTCATTGACTCACAGGCTTATATTCATCAACACTGAGGATTCAGATATCTGACAGTGCTTTATGCATCATGTGTAGAAGGGAAGAATGATTATTTGGACAAAGGATAATGACATAATAACAACAAAGGGTATAAAAAGGGATGCCAGTGGACCACAGGACTCGGAAGCTTCAATTAAGTAATGGATAATGTACAGGCAGCCGGTTGTTATATAGCAGAAATAAGCCCTGACAGTGTGATCAATCACACTGAAGGGGCTTATTTCGCGATAACACCCAGCTGCTTGTACATTATCCCGCTTACTACACGGCTACTTGCCACATGAGAAGAAACTGGACATGAAATGTGAATTTGAAATATTTATTACCAAATTTTTCCCGAATGCCGACCTTCCGCAAGGCAAAGCAGTTTACTTTCGATTTTAAGGTAAGAAAGCTTAAATGTCACGAACAGACAATTTGGTTTAATCAGTTGTAAATATAATGTAATATATGTTATTAAAAGACATATTTATATTTAAATTGTCAAAAAAAAACTTTTGCTGCATCCGGGTTACCGTGTGTGAGTAGTTTTGAGAGTTTGTTATCTGGGAAAACGAACCTGCAAATGTCACGACTGGCCAATTAGAAACAAGCATTCCAACGACCCATGCAATAAGGACTGTTATTACACAAGCATTTTCAAAGTGAAGTCCATAAAACTAGAAATAAGGGCTGTCAAACGATTAATCGTGATTAATTGCATCCAGAATAAAAGTTTGTGTTTACATAATATATGTCTGTGTATCTGTGCATTTTAAACTTGTTTTTTTTTTTAAAACATCCACATACATTCATATATATGCTTTTCAATTATTGGTAAATATAAATAATACATCAAAATATTTCCTAAATACAAAATTAATATGTACAGTACACAGACATACCACAAAGTTTTATTCTGGATGCGATTAACTACGATTTATCATTTGACAGCCCTACAAGATATGATACTATTGTTATTTGCTCTCTCATTTGTATGTCACTCTGAAAGCTCTGAAATACTCATTGATCTGCATGATGTACAGGAGACAGAGAAAATATTTTGAGCAGCTTACTCCATGGCTGATAAGTCCATGTCAACTTCTTCTCCATTCATCAGAGGGATTTTCTTCTTCTTGTTTCTGAAAGAGAGAGAGAGAAATGATGTGCTTAAAATCTAAAAATGTTCATGATTTTTTTATGAATGGAAAATCATGAGGGCACATTAATAATCATGATCTAGATGAATAAACTGGAAGGAAAAATAAGAATAGTCATTGTTGATTTCAATGGCGTATATATGAATGCAGTTACTATTCAGGCATCACCTTCTGCTTTTGGAGTGGCAGGGAATGTCATGTTTTAGACTGTTCTCCTCTATCTGCAAGGTGTGATTAAATGAGCCATCGAGCTCCTGCACTGTCACTTTAATCGGGCCCTGTTGAAAAAAGAAGTGTGCATATAAGAGTTCCCAATCAGCAGATTATCTCGGCTTTGTAACTTTTTATTGGATAGGACAGTTGAGAGACGACAAGAATCTATACGGTGTGAGAGAGTGAAAAAATAGGAGTCAGGAAAAGACCACAAGCTCGACAGACTTGAACTCGGGTCGCCCCAAACGCCAATGCACAATATGTCAATATGCACACTCACCACATATTTCTGAGTGCCAGATGATGTGTAGTCCTGACGGATCTCTAGTTCCAATACATTTCTTTTTCTGTTGAAGGCAAAGCTGCCGAAAAATTTGACCACCGAACTCTGGTCTCTGAGGTTGATGAGTCAAAGATAATGTACAAAATAACTTCCAAGCAAATAAGGTCACACATAAGCAAAACTGTTTCAATGATTTCATGCTAAAACATTTCAATCAGTGTAAATATAGTAATGCAAACCTTTACAACTGTACACAATGCGCTGCGTGTGTACAGTCAGTCACCCTAAAGGAGTTATTTTTTGTAATAAAACCAAGATGACAGAACATTATGCCATTTATTACAAGGCTACTTACAAAGTTCACAAAAATTAACAATAAATATTGAGTTTAAGTTTAAAACAAAGACCACAGAGCAAAACAAGAGACAAAATCAACAACCAGGCAGGAAATCGGACAACGGAAGGTTTGTGAAACCAGCATTTGAAGGATACACCCACTGCTTGATGAGAGGTCCGATGTCCTTCCCAGACACGTTGGAGATAGATTTGAGGAACCCAGAGGTGGACACCAGCATCTGGCTCCACATGTGAGACTGATATTTTTGGGATGATGCCGTGCTGGCCAGACTCAAGAGCTTGTTAAACACCTGATGAGATTATAAGAGTGAGCTTCAACATGCTTGACACATTTACGCTTAACCACAGAAACAATTAACGTTTAATATGAAGAGCTGGTGGCATATCTGTGTGGTCTAAATCTGAAGTTTGGTTTGTATAATACTTCACGCTGCTTAAATAGTTCAAGATTGAAGAAACCACAGCAGAGGAACTACCAAATTTAGAAAGCACTTTAATTCTCAAATGAGGGATATTTTTAGGATGTTCACCTGAAGCATGAACTCCATACTGATCCTGTTCTCAATGAGCCGCATCACCAGGTGAGCTTTGCACTGGAACATCTTAAAATACTCCCAGGACAGCGTATGTGGGTGTTTGATAGAGAAGAAAAGGTGAGGCGTTGGGCTAAAAAGAAAAAACACAGATTGTGATAATCTGGCATCTTTCCCTTATGTCAAAGGATATCGTGCAACCTCCTTACAGAACTTTAACCAATGATTTAAGATTAGAAAACCTGGAACTAGCTCTAAAATGCTATGCCACCATAGCAAGGATAAGATTTATGGCCGATTTGTGAAGAGGTGTTGACAGTTTATGGGCTGAAGAAAACACAGAACTAAATAATGAAGATATCTGTTTATGTAACTGACAAAACAGAGCCAAAGTTTTTCCTGTACGCCTGTCAAATTTTCTTATTTAAACTAACATTTCTTTAAAGAAAAGGAAGCCACGTTTATATACATCAAATATTATAGTGTTTTTTTTAATTACTTGTCTTTTTCTTTCCCTCCAGAGAAGGTGGGATGCAACAAGACACCTCCCATCTTCAGCTCATATTGCACAATCTTGTCCAGTTCCTTTGAATAAAAAAACAAATTAACACCCCAGAGCGTGATGTTTATCTTTAATACACATAAAAATAGTGTGTAATATTGGGTTTTTCTCAAACCTCTTTTATCCAGTGACGGTATTCATTGACTCCAAAGGTTTTCTTCAGGTAGAGGCCATAAATGTATCCTGAAATTCCTTTTAAAACCCACTCATCGGACCTGTGGTTTAAATTCACAACATTTCTGACATTATTCTGACAACAAATTTCATTCACTGCTATATTCTAATATAGCCCTGGCCAGTTTTATTCATTATTCCACTCAAGATCGTAGTTCGTAGATCGAAGTAAAATCTCTCAAATACAAGTTATAAGCCAAAATTACTCTAATAGGATACTGCTGCATACATATAACATATACACAATAGATGTACTAGTTAGAAGGCTGTTTTGGCCTCGGCCAAGATCTGGTGTCGGAAAGACAGATGATGGTCTGTTTGAATGGATTTAACTGGCAGTGCTGGAGACCGCCTGCTCGAAACCCACTGTCTTCAATTACAGGGTTGAACTGCATTAAACAACACTATTAATTGCAGGCAGGCGACTGCTCTCCATTTCAAAGCTGGTGCGGTTCTCCAGTTGGGGCCTGTACATGCCCAAATAAATAAATAAAAGTCTGCTATAGAAGCCCACACATCTGATTCGGATTTCAGACATTTAGCACACAAGGGGGTCTATTGTAAAAGGGAATCAAAGATTTGGAGAAAACACTACATCACTAGACCAAACGGACCTCATGCTCTTTCAACACACACGCACGCAAGCATGCAGAGGCGCGCACACACACACACACACACACACACACACTAACACAGAAGGGCAGAGAACTTCAGTTCGAAACTGAAGAAATGGTTCAGAGCAGAAAGACAATGAAAAAAATACACTACTGATCATCGTCTCTTAGTGAGTTATTGCCAAAGCCACAATCACAACCACATGTGTGCTTCAACGTGAAGACTGAAAACAGTGTGAGCAATTCACAACAATCTCTCCATTACTGCTTAAATGGGTTAATGGCTGTGTGTCTGTTGATTAATTTAATAAGATTTGTATCTGCCCCAACTTTAAATAACATTCTCTTTATGAGCCTGCATTACACCGTGACATTATAAAACAATCCGCACTGAATGTTTTAAAGACAGTTCATCAGGGATAGATCATCCTTTTTCTGCATTTCATCTCAACCTGTATGACTTTCTTTCTTCTGTGCAACACAAAAGATTTTGATAAACGTTGGTAAGCAAACAACACTGGCCCTGACTAACTTCCAATGTGCGGACGCAAAACCACTGAAAAATTTCTTAAAATATCTTCTTTTGTGTTCCACAGTGAAAAGAGCATTTATGAACAACATGAAGGCAAATAAATGATGACAGATTTTTGATTTGGGGTAATCTATCCCTTCAATAATGGGGAACCGTAAATGACCAGACACATTGAAAATAATCTTGAGATGCTTCTGCATCTACCAAACAATCCAGATGTATTACCACCACTGTCCTGATCAACTTACCAAGACATTCTAGAGATGAAGCAGCCGAAGAACTGTTGGGCTAGAGCCTGTGCCAGAAAGCGTCTGCTCAGAGGAGTCTGATCTATGATCATCCCACTGTGCAGATGGTTGGTACTGAGAGGAGAGACACCAAAGCACACCAAAACAAAAGAGAATAAGGGAAATTCAAATAAGATTCTAGCTTCCCAAAACATCTGAACTGGCAATTAAAACCAAACTATACAATCATTTATTGTTGTCTTATGTATTGTAGTAAAATATTTCTAGCTTTAAACAATCTTCAATATAAAGAATATTCAGATGCATTACACATATTGTATGCTTAAAAAATTCAGTGTCTGTTGTGTATGTAGTTTCAATAAACAGAATGTCAAAATAACATATACGGAAGGAAAGAGCAACTATAAAATTACCTAAAAATACTCATGGATGCATATGATGAGACCTGCACATAAGACTCATCCACAAAGACAGTCTTGAAGCAAGAATAAGGGTAGCGACAAGTAAGAATCTCCTCGTAGAACTCGAAGATCTCATGCAGGTAGGACATGGTGTGCTTCAACAGGGGCAGAAGCTGAGGCAGGCAAAAATGAGTCACCTGTGAAAGCACAATAAATAGCATTTAAAACAGTATATTAAAGTCAAGTAATATTAACAATTGTGTAAATAACTAATGAAAAGACCATGAAAGTGTGTATTAAATTTTCAAATTGGACTTGATCTTGGTTGTCATACACAATCATACCACCATCTGGTGGCTAATTGTGAAAGTGAAATTTGCTCTAGCAGCAAGTCTGTTATCCTTTCAGTAAACATTTCCTAACTGCTGCATATTGAATTCTGGACTAAACAGATGTCAGATTTACTCTAAGACACATACACACCTCATGCATGTAGGGATCGACCAGAATCTCGAAGGGCCCTACAGCCAGAGAGATGTTAGGGGCAGCAGTAGGGATGGGCAGCATGTAGTGGAAGGTTTTCTTTCGCATGTCATGAGTGTAGACGGTCTCCACTAAATCCCCACAGGACACAGCCACCATAGAGGCATCCACAGTGAACTCCAGCTTCCACGTGCACAGCTCTGAGTATGAATCCACACACGGAAACCAGAACCTGGTGGAAGAGATTTGGATTATTGAGGATACTGCAAACTAAATTTTGTTTCTTAGATGCTCCAAAGCTATCTTCCCAAGTAAACTTAGTGCAATAATTGTTAACACCTTTAAAATAAATTCTAGGTACTGAGGCTGTGCCCAAGAGGAAAATTATGCTACATGCTAAATAATCTCAATAATTCACCAAAATCACCCTACTTCAGCTTTACTGTAGCTCAGTGGTAAGAGCATTGCGTTAACAACGCAAGGTTGTGGGTTCGATCCCAGGGGTTTGCAAATACCTATGTAAAATGTATAGGATAAAGCAATGTAAGTCGCTTTGGATAAAAGCGTCTGCCATATGCCTAAATGTAAATGTACTTCAACTGTTGATGTATGGTTAAAAGCTTTGATCCCCAATCATAAATCTTCACCATATCTCAATTTAATTGTATTTGTATAGTGCTTTTTAAAGTGTGCACTGTTTCAAAGCTGCTTAACAGAAGAAAAAAAACAGAAAGAGATAGAATAGAGTATAGGGGAATTGTTAAACAAACAAGACCATTCTAATAAAGCAATGTTAAAGGAATTTACAGAGCCTTAACCTAATCTTATATCAGCAATCTCCCGATGAGCAAGCCAATGCGGCACAGTGGTGAGGAACTAAAACTCCAGTGATGTATATATGAAGAAAAAAACTCAGGGGATTTATCTGCAGTTTACCGTGTGGAATTCTGGTTGCCGAAGGAAAAGACGTGGGCTGCTCTTTCTGCCATACTTCCTTCCACATCAGGTACTACAAAGTGCAGTCCTCCTTTTGGCTGGTCCAGTGAAAACTCAATGTACACTTTGAGAACTTTCATTTCTGTAAAAAAAACAGCACTGATAAGCAGGGCAGCTTGATGCTTGTTACTGTACCATCCACAATAAAATACCATCACACAATATAAAGCATTGTCAATTGTTCAGAGGTGTTCAATAATGACTTAAGAAAATAGATTTTTACAATTAGAGGTGAATTAAACATAGCACATAGTAAATCATTTCAAGACTAAGCTGCCATGTTGTCCCCATATTTGTACCCTGTACTCTGGTAATAAACTGTTGATGAATACGTTGCAAACACAAACGTGTACAAAAATATAAAAAAGTCCTCATCAAAATTATAAATAAACAATTAGAATAGAAGTGTCCATTTCTACTCATGTAGTGACACTATCTAAGAACCTAGCAGGCTAATATTGTTTTAGAGTAGGATGTAAACCCTCCTGGAGTACGACATGACAGCCATGAATAAAAAACATCAGATTAACAAAGCAGGTCATGAGTGGCAAAATCCATTTTCGAGATCTACACGGGACACCCCATGCTACGCTGTATCTACTCACCATCTCCCTGTTTCCAGAGCTCTGATGGAACTTTAATGGAAAGCTCGCCATTCCCAGCATCTGGGTCCACAGCACTAACTGCTGCTGTGTAAGCGCTGGAAAAGTAGTTGAGGTTTCTCCTGTTAACCACAGAGAGCGAAACCGCACAAATATTAAACTGCACATCACACCAAAATCAAATTACTGCAGTTTCTTCACCTTTGCGCAAATGGATAGTTCATCAAAATTATGAATAGAAATAATCCTCATCAAGCAAAATAGATTCAAGCAAAAAACTTACTGTTTAGACTCATGATGGCAGACCTCCAGCGTGGGGTCATTGTAAATGAAAGGTGCTTCGAGGTCATTCACTCTCACCCTGTAGATTCGACACTGCTTGCTGTTTAGCTTGATCCGATTCAAATTCACCACAGTAGGAAAGATGGTCAGCTCCACATAGCCCTATTCAATGCAAAAAGTGCACAAAGATATATGATTTTTTGTGATAATCTCTCACTTTTACTCTTCTATATGACAGTAACAGTTTAGTGCAGATCCTTTAGTTTCAATGCTGCATTACTTAAGAGTGGTAGTAGTTCATATAGAGACTTTTTAACTAAATTAGTTAACATGAACTAACAATGAACAATACTTCTACAGCATTAATAAGCTTTGCTTGTTAATTTAATCATTTACTAATGCATTTTTAAATTAAACATTTTACCTGTTAAAACCATTTAATGAACTAACATGCAAAAAATATAGTTTGAAAAACATGTTCCTCATCGTTAATGTTTGTTTGTTTTATTCATTCTTTCCACCATCTCAGGCTTTAGGCCGTTCATGGTGAGAACCAGTCAATCCATACACAAATCTGTGCAATACATAAATCAATCCCATTGTTCAAGTTAGCTATTGCATTCACTCATGTTAATGAATGAGACATTATTGTAAAAGTTTTCCTTTACCTAACGATTTGTTAAGCATTACGCAATATAACAAAGTTACTGATACTTATTGTTTTGTAAAGTCTTCTCAAATATCCACATTTACGTTTGTCCTAAACGTACTGGAGAGCAAAACACAGATCAACTCTCTCATATCAAAGATTGTCCATCCATCCATCCATCTTCTTCCGCTTATCCGGGGCCGGGTCGCGGGGGCAGCAGTCTAAGCAGGGCTGCCCAGACTTCCCTCTCCCTAGACACTTCCTCCAGCTCTTCCGGGGGGACACCGAGGCGTTCCCAGGCCAGCCGGGAGACATAGTCCCTCCAGCGTGTCCTAGGTCTTCCCCGGGTTCAAAAAAACCTTATGATGACGACAATTTCGAGGACCGTGACGTCGCCCGGCATGGCGCAGCCGGGGCCCCACCCTGGAGCCAGGCCCGGGGTTGGGGCTCGTATGCGAGCGCCTGGTGGTCGGGCCTTCCCCCATGGGGTCCGGCCGGGCTCAGCCCGAAGGAGCGACGTGGGGCCACCCTCCCGTAGACCCACCACCTACAGGAGGGACCGTAAGGGGTCGGTGCAAAGTGGATCGGGTGGTAGTCGAAGGCAGGGGCCTCGACAACCCGATACCTGGACGCGGAATCAAAGATTGTTTTTGCCAATTTCCCCTTTTCTACTTCATAAACAGATAATAATAAGAATTAACTTACAATAACAGATTTCCTCTGAAAATTGATGTTGTTGATGCAGACAACCTGATGGGTCGTAAGGAAATAAACAAACAGCCATGCGTTAAAGAGGCAGATCTTAATCATTCAAACACAAGTATGCAGTCGTAAAATCATGCACGCAACGTTATTTGATACTTATAATTTGTATGGTCGTGGGCTCTCAAAGCCCTTGTCTTTCTTGCGATTCATGACTCTTCACCCAACTGCTCGGAAACAGAGCTTTAAGAAAACCATAAGCTACAGTGTGTTTTATAGAAAAGTCTCTCTCTTGTTCAGGCATCAGTGTAATCCATTTTTCATGTTTTAATTTGTGAGATGATTCTGAAACTTCAGTTACATCCCTTTCCCTTCTGCAGACGAGCGACTCTTCATTACTCCTCTTTACTGTGCGTGAGAGCGTGCCGCCATATTGGTTGTTTGTAACCTTTCACCTCCCGCGCTCAGAGTCCCCGGATGTTCAGTGGTTATGGCTAGAAGGAATACAGCATAGACAGACATAATACATAAACATAACTAGACGCCGCATTGTCGGATGGATCGTACGTCAACGCCGCTACAATATTGGTCGAAAGCCGACTACGAAGACATTAAAGTGAATGATGGAGCTGCAGTTATCTGGATAAAAACACAGCATTGTTTTCATTTCTCAACTAATTTCAATACTTCTCTATTTACATGGAGTACAGAAACGTTTAGGCTCCAGTTAAAGGTGGTTAGATTTAAAAATGTATTTATACGGCACTGTTAAACTCAGGCTGGTCAAGCAATCATTTAGGCTTAATAATTGTGTACACATCGCTAATGTGAAAGAATTTAAGGTAGATTAAATGCACATGATCAGAACAAAGTTCATACACTTTAAAATCAAGGGAAAAACAGTTCGTCTTTACTATATGATTAAATACTACTATCGCAAACTTACAATGCACGGTAGTATTATTTGATTTACTATATCACGTACATCATGTTTTACTGCTGTAACGGGTTTGCCGGATAAATAAAACATATTTTATATTTTTATCGTTTAAAATTAAAACAGAAAAAGCCATTTCCACGGTAAAAAACAGTCGTTGTCATAAGGAAATATAACACGTACATTAAACTATTTTACGTTGGGTGTTTTGTTCGATGATTCAAATACAGAAACAATCTCCAGGCTATACATTTCAGTTTTATTCTTTAAATTAACCTGGTTATTTAATCTGTAGCTTGTTTTGTCTATAACATATCACTGAACATGGTGCCACCTAGTGGGTTCTCCCGAATAACAGGCACATATAATGGATCTCACATTTCCTTATGACAACCATTCATTTTAAAGGACCTATAATCGAGACACGAAGCAATTAGAGAAATGGTAAAGATTTTTTTGCGATATTTTTCTTCACTTGCGGCCTGTTTCCCTTCTAGCCACGTTCAGTTAAGGGATACAGCTACGATCATTGTTATCTGTTTGTAAATGAACTCATCATAAACATTTATATTAACATTATGTTGCAAAAGTTAATAGCTAACGTATCTTGACATGAATATCTTGAAATGGATATTAGCACGGGAAAGTAAAAAGGGCGATATATGACACAGCTAAAATGCATATATTTAAGTAGCCTATCAAAAATAGAAAGGAAGACAAAACATTATGTCCTGCTGACATGTTTGATTAATGCTGCTGACACGAGTAAAACTATTTTTAGGAAAACTTTTTGATTATTGTAGGTTATGTGCATGTCTTATGATTCGATTAATACATTTTTAGAAGAAAACCTACTGTTCATGTTTTTGGTTAATAAATTTTATTTCACAATAGATGTGTTTCATGTTTATGTTTCACTAATTTCTTGGTGTCCAAATGTTTTAAATGAAAGTAAAATAAAAACTTTCAAAATTATCCCAATGAATAACAACCCTTAGTTCCCTACTGATTCAAATACCCCATAGAATCCTTAGAAAGTTTTCCATCTTCTAAAATTATGAGGTAAAAAAACTTATGAAACTTAAAATATGTTAATATATGTTAAGTACAGTACATTTTTATTAGCATTAGTATAAATTTACAATGCTGTACATCTCTCATCCACACCTGTGGTCTGTGAATAAACAGATCGGAAAAGGCGCCTCCTAAATTTCTCTCCTGCAGACACATAGAGAATGGGATTTAGGCAGCTGTGCAAGTACGACACAGCTTCTGTGATCTGGAGACTTAAAGTGATTGTCTTGCTGCTTTCACAGGATGAATCTATAAGTTTATTCAGCTCCAAAGCTTTCACAAAAGCTGCAACATTATATGGAGTCCAGCAGCAGAAGAAGACCATCATCAATATAATGACAAGCCGCATTGCCTGTTTTCTTGAAGAGCGAGCTCTCAGGAGTTTTTTCAGTATCATTGAGTAACAAAATCCAATGACAATGAGTGGAATTATCAATCCCAGAACATTCATTTTAATAATACCAAAAGTCCTTAAAAAGAGATGATGTTGGATATGTTGGACACTTGTTGGATATGATTTACAAAGAATTTGATTTTTGTATTTACTGATATTAAGGTGGATCAGCTCAGGAAATGAAGCTGCAATCGAAATGACCCAGATGAACGCACTGGCTAAGATCCCACACGTCCTTGTTCTGACTCTCAAAGAGAACACAGCATGAACAACAGCTAAATATCGATCAGCACTCATCAGTACAATGAAGAATATCCCACTGTAGAACCCAATGTGGTAAAAACTTAGCACCATGGTACACATGGCACCTCCAAAGATCCACTGATCTCTAGCATAGTGTGCCAGGAAAGGGAGAGAGGAGACCAGCAGCAGGTTAGCTAAAGCCAGGTTCAGAAGACAGATGTCTGTCATGCTTCTACACTTAACACTCATCAAAATCACCCAGACCACCAGTAAGTTACCCAGCATGCCCACAACAAAGAACATGGAGTATAACACAGGTAGGATGCTGGATGCATGGCTGCCATAATCACAGGGGGAAAACTCAGATGGATCAAGATGTTCACGGTAGTATTCATCATAGTCGTATAAGGTAGTTGTGTTTGGCTCATCATTAATTGATCCATTCGAACTTAAGGAGAAGAAAATCTATTATTAAAATCTATAAAAACATTCAAAAGTAGTAAAAATGGCTGTCTTTATTGTAATGTTTATTGACAAATGTGCTTACCTGGACAATGCATTACCATGCAAAGGAGTGTTCGTGGCCATCTCTGTCTTTAGAGGCTGTGTAGAGGTTCTGTTCATTACAAACCACCACCCAAAAATGAGACACAGAAATACAGTATATCACAGAGTAGAAGCATTGGTTTATATAACTTCCTCTGGCTAAATTAAGGAAGGACCCTTGGTTCACAAAGAAGAACTCAACCAGTTTCACAAAATGCATAAGCTGTTTAAAGAGACATGTTAATGGTTTTTATCTATTCTAAAATATAAAAAAGGGTCACGTTCTGTAATGTTTGTATTTGAAGTTGAGAAATGTGATTACTGCTTTTTAAACGAAAAACAGAAATTCTGAATGGAAATTGACGTCAGAGATTGTATAATGTAAGATGTTTTTCTTCTGAGAATTGCTTTATGACACTTGAATTAAATAAGGAAGGCAAAAGGGAACAGAACTAGTTTCACAATCGGCATAAACTGGGAGAACAATATATTATCAGTTTATATTAGGAAAACCGAAAACAATTCAAAAGCCTTTACTGTCATTGGAGGCACTTAGGAACTAATTTGGAACTGGTTTTAGAAACACATTCTGAACATAAAGTATATCATTAGACAAGTAAGTGTCATGATGAAACACTCAGGAGATGGAGACTCAAGTGTAGGTTATGGAAGTTTCATCCTCAAGTCCAAAAAAACAAAACAGAACAAAAACTAATTCCAAAAGGCACCACGGCAGAATGAATGTCCACAGGGAGAGGACTCGACCAGATGTTAACTCACTAGGCAGAGACTGAACCCACTCAGGGAGATCTTAGACCCACAGGGGAAAACAATCCGCGGGGAGAGGACTCGACCCGCCAATGACTAGTTAAGAAAACTTTAGACCCCCTGGGGAGAGGTGCCTGGGTTTCAAGAGCTGGGAGGTCCGAGTCGCCAGTGAGAAACTGCGGGGCAGAGAGAGAGAGCTGTGAACAGAGTCAAAAGCCACTGGGGACTGAGTGACAAGAAGCAGCGGTAGACTCGGACACCGGGACTAGTGAAGCTATAGCGGACTCTAACATGGGAGCAAGGGCACATGCAGCAGACTCTGACATGGGAGCAAGGGCAGCTTCAGCAGACTCTAATATGGGAGTTAAGGCAGCTGCAGCAGACTCTGACCTGGGAGCTAGGGAAGGGTGCAGCTCACTTTGAGGCCGGCATGGGGGAAACTTCAACAGACTCAGCAGCTGACATGGGGGAAACTGCATAAATTTAAGCACTGATCCTTACACATCATCGTCCTTTGGCAGCAAGTACATTTGCGTTCAAAGCACAAAACACAGAATCTCCTTGACATGTTGTATACCCAATACTACCTGAAGTGCTAGTGGGCAGGTCAGAGTGTTCCTGTTTCGCAGGAAGGCGGGGATTGTGCTGATGCTGTCAGGACTCGAGTTTGACCTTCTTCTCTCTTTCTGCTGGCGAAAGCACAGCACAGCTGTTTTCTCTCACAATCTCTCGTTGTCACGCACCTGTTCCCTATTTCCGCATTATCTTCCTACACTTTAAATACATCTTCAGCTTTTCTATCCATTGCCAGTGTGTTATTTGCCTTTATACGGTTACCACTAGCTTCTTGTCTGTCACTAATATTTTTCCCCAGTTTCGCACAGGTGGTTGCTCTTCCACAGAACTGTCGTCTGGGCGCTGTCTTCCCTGACTGCCTTCCGTGCTGGATTACCCTTTCTGCCTGCCCGACTACGACTTCGCTATATTCTCCCGGATGACATTCGCACCGCGCCTGACTCTGCCTGCCTGACTACAAGCTTTCTTCACTACCACGGACCCCGTTTGCATCTCGCCAGACCTTCGCCTGTTTGATGCTGATTCTCGACTACTCCCGTTCTTCATTGGCCTTAGTGCAGGATATCTGTTTGCCTTTTGCGTTTATTAAAGAACTGTTTAACTCATCTTCTATTGGGTCTGTCCTCTATACCTGACAGAACACACTGGCCAGCATGGACCCAGTGGATACATCTGTCCTGCGCAGGGACTGTTATTGGGCTGACATCAGGAAGGATTAACGACCACGCAGTAGTCAGTGGAGACTTTGTCGACCCTAGTGCACAATCTCTCGTCTCGGCTGGAACATACTCATCTATTCGATGCGAATTCTCAAGGCCTACCCTCCGAACCCCTGGTTAACAATCCACCACTGTACGAGGGTGAGCCAACCCTCTGCAGAGCATTCATCACACAATGTGAAGTTGTGTTTTATCTCCAACCCTGCACTTACGCTTTGGAAAAATCCAAGGTGACGTTCGTGGTTTCTCTGCTCACGGGACTGGCTCGCAATTGGGGAGGGGCCATGTGGGAGGCACAAACCTGTTACCAGCATGACTTCCAGGAGTTCAAGGCGGAAAATTATCAAGGTTCGATCTTCGGGAGAGAGGCTTCTTGCCATCTTGTGTCGCTGCGGCAGGGCGGAAGCTCAGTTACGGACTATTCAATCGAATTTCGTATCCTGGCCGCCACCTGCACCTGGAATTCCGCGGCTCTTAAGGTGAGGTTCCTAGAGGGTCTTGTCAGGGATATCAAAGATGAGATTTACGCCAGAGATTCCCCGGGTGATTTCAATGAACTGGTTGATTTGGCCATTTGGCTAGTTCCTATTATTCTGGGTCAACCGTGGCTTTCATTACAGAACCCTGTTATTAACTGTGAGGATAATTTTGTTACGGGGTGGAGCATGTATTGTCACACTCACTGTCTTTGCTCTGCTTATTCTTCAGTTTCTTCTTCTCTGTTGCAGGACTCACAACTCGATCTGACTCATGTCCCGGAGGTTTATCACGGCCTGTGAGCGGTCTGGTGCAAGTCCCGGGCCACATCTCTGCCCAGGTGGCTTTCGAGGAGCTTAAGAGCAGGTTTGTCTCTTCACCCAACCTTGTTACCCCAGACCCGGCACGGCAGTTCGTGGTGGAGGTTGACGCATCTGAGGTGAGGGTTGGGGCGGTTCTCTCTCAGGTTTCTCCTCATGACAATAAGTTACATCCTTGCGCTCACTTTTCCCATCGATTGTCTCCCGCAGAACGAAACTACGATGTCTGCAATTGAGAGCTGCTGGCTGTTTGCTTGGCTCTGGAGGAGTGGCCCAAGAGTGTCCAGCAAATCTCCTTTTTGTTCATGAGTCCGGGAACGAGCCGCAGGTGCTGACGACCGGCAGCTGTGAATGGGTGATTGCGTGTGTTACCCTGGCGACGCTGATGAGGAAATGGGCGCCTCACCACACTCCCCCCCAAGCGTCGTCCTGGTGATGATGTAAATATGAACAAGATGATGTGAATAAGCGCGAGAGGGAGCCAATCATAAACGTGTGCAATAGGGAGCGAGTATGCGCGAGAAAGAACGAGTGTGCAAGAGGAGCAAATGCGCGTGAGAGGGAGAGTCAAAATGAGTGATTGTGTGCGCGCGTGCAACAGACCAAATTATAGGAAAATTGCATAATTGTTTGCGAGATAAATCCAATTTTTTAGTTTTAGTTTTTGAGGTTTTATTCATTTTTGCTAATTCTGTACTTGCGACGTAATGTCTAAAGCAGCCTGAAGACTCATTAATAATATTCTTTCAAGTCCAACGGTACTTGAGAACATTGATAAAGCTCTGAATGATCAAGCTAACGTTAATTCTCAAAATCAAACCATGCTGTTAAAATTTCTGGAGAGCATACTTTCATCATATATTGTCACACAAGTGTTTAGTTCTGTAAAATATCTTTGAACATCGTTGCACTGACAGCTAGTGCACTGTAAAAAGAAATAGAATAGAAAAAGAATTATAAAACGTGTCTTAAACATATTTAGAGTTGCAGGATACCTCCATTGACCATTACCGTAGAAGTTAGAATGGTTCAATATGTGCAAGCTATATAATAAAACTTATTTTTTCTCGCGTGCATTCGCTCTCTCTCGCGCACACTCAATCCCTCTCAATCCCAACGCTTTTATTCCCTCTCGTGCGTGTTGACTCCCTCTCTCTGCATTCGCTTTACTTTTGTCCACTTCCGCGCCTCATACTCTTGTGGTCACCTGGAGACACAGATTAGAGGACTCTTCAGGGGCTTTAAGACCGCACTCACCATCTCTAGTGCTCCCCGTGGTACTCGCTACAGGACATAGAATAAAACATCACTCTCTCTTCGACATCATGGGGGATCGCCACCTCAGCCCGTTCCACCGCTTCAAATAGCTCAGCATAGGTGCTGGGATTGCTCCTGCTCACCTGCCCCCGGATGTCCTGAGGTAGGGAGCGTAGCATCCGGTCGATGACCACTTTCTCATCGACCTGGACGGCGGTGGGGTTCCCGTACAGCACCAATACCTTAGCGAGGCGGTTCGTCTGGGTCAGCTGGGTGCTCATTGGCATGTCCTCTTGCTAAGACCAGTCGTTGAACTGTTCCGCTGCGCTGGTCGGGGACATTCCTTTTCGGGCAGGGACTTCCCTTTTCAGCTCATCATAGTCCCCGTTAACAGATGCGGGAAGAAACTCATACACTCGTCGAAATCCTCCGTAAATAGATGGGGCTACGAGTTTCACCCACTCTGTTTGCTTCCAGGCTTCTTGAGCTGCACTCTTTCATCGGGCTGCCGATATGCCCCAAAATCGCCGAGGTCGCCGAGTTCGGTGAGATGGCCGTTCGCGACTGTGTGGTCATCCGAGAGCGATGCTTGAGCTGAGGCGATTTCCACCAAGCAACCAGCGTCTGCAGCCATCTTGTCCTGTACCATCAGTGTCTGTATGCTGAATTGTTTCTGGGGAGACTCTACCTCAGCCAGCTGGTGAATCATCTCCTCCATAATCCGGATATCGGCGTGGGAGAGAGAGAGAGCGTGGTTCCCTGTGTGCAGAGGTAAGTGAGACACATTCAAAATTTAGGGTGGGTTCGTGCTAAAATGCCCACATTCTCCACCAGTTGTGGCGAGCAAAGCGCGAAACAACACAGGGTAGTGTACAAATCCTCGGAGTGCAGTTTATTCGGTAGTGCAGTGGGGAAAAGGTGCAAAACAGTCCCTGTAGGGTTTCTGGGTGCAGTCCATTGTGGGGGAAGGGAATGAGGTTGTGTCCGTTCCTCTTCTGATTGCCCTGCGCTGTAGCCTGTTGAGAAAACAGAGAGAGACAGTTTGTGTTCATGGGGTTAGCATGTGGAGTGGTAGCTCCTTGTCTCGTTCCGCTCTACCTCCTTTATAAGGCCTGGGAACTAGCCGCAGGTGCTGACGATCGGCAGCTGTGAATGGGTGATTGCGTGTATTACCCTGGCGATCCTGATGAGGAAATGGGCGCCTCGCCACAATATGTAACCGAAACGTTTTATTTATTTAGCACTTTTTACAATTTTCATTGTAACAAACCAGCTGTCGGTGAAAACATGTTAACTATAAGCAATCCATGGAATATCATACACGTACTGACACACAGTAACAAACACACACACACACACACACACAGAGGGAAAGAGAAGAAACAAGAAGTGAAACACAGGTAATATTTTATGCAGACTTTCAATTCCTATTTGGGGTAATGCAAATTCACACAAAATGTTACATATAAGAATAGTATTAACAAGCACAAAATTCTAAACCTGATGTCAGCAGCCCCCCGGCAACAAAACGAGTGCAGCCAGTATGCAAACAGTGGCGAGGAACCTAAAACTCCACTGGAGAAAAAAAAACTTTTTGTTGGGTCTGTGTGGAGTATAAGAGTAACTGTTGACCAAAATTCATGTTGGTAATGCTGATTGCATTATAGGTTTTACCCATGCTTGTTAGCAATCAGAAAAAACTGTAAAATGGTATAAGACAGTATAAAATTAATCAAATACGGCTGTCAACAGTTATTCTATCGCATTTATTACAGTATCCATTGGGTGAAAGTACAACTTTCACAATGGAAAGAGCATTTGTGATTGGCTGATAGCTTTGTTGCTAGTGGTCAGTTTGGGCAGCTACTTTCACCAGTTACTAGTTTACCATTACCAACCCCTCCCTTATGTTATTTAATAAAATGATGGTTTATATTATTCATTAATAATCATTAGTATACAATATAACAATATTTGTGTAGGCTAATATTATATAATCTATGTAACGTTTACCATGGGTTATCTAAGGGTGTTAATGAACATTTTAGGGAAAGAAAAAAAGGCATTTGGGGGAGGCACATTGATGAAATGTAAGAGTTTTATTAATTAAGCATAGGAACAGAAAAAGTACAACGAACATTTTTATCACATCACGTTTGGCTGGCTTCCAGTCTCGTCTGCAGCTTAGCACACAGATTGCTAAACTACTGGCTGTGGAATGATGGAGGTCTTGAAATCCACCCCGAAACTCCATCAACAGCACCGTTTTCTCCATCTGACATCATGTCAGCGGTGATGCCCTTCCAGAAGTCCACTTCGTCCACAGTCCACAGCCTATACACTCTGTCTCACCTCCGAGAGCTGAAAACATAATTGTTACATGCAATAATATTTTTTTTAATAAATGCGATAGAATAACTGTTGACAGCCGTATTTGATTAATTTTAAACTATCTTTAACCATTTTACAGTTGTTTTCTGATTGCTAACAAGCATGGGTAAAACCTTTAATGCAATCAGCATTACCAACATGAATTTTGGTCAAACAGTTACTTTTATACTCAAAACTTACTGAACCTGACAAAACACTTTATACATGTCTCAAAATAACCTTGTTCCATCATAAAATGGGCAACAGCTGTCACGATCATGAGATAAAACAGCAAAAAATCTCCTCCAAACACGAACAACATAGTTTTTTTTTTAAATTGTGAACTTTATCACATGATAGAACACTGCTCTTGTCTGTACCACTGCTCTTCCCAATCTCTGACTATATTTCACGACAAAATAATTTCAAAACCCATCCCCTTTTACTAAAACAGTAATAAAAGTAATTGTCACAGTTGTTTGATGTTTTGTTAGTTTTTTCCACCCGTGGTTAATTTCCTTATTATCCCTTGTGATCTGTTGTATTTAAGTTCTCCCCTTGATCTCCCCTTGTCTAGTATTGTGAATGTTACCTAGTGTTGTGTTCGTGGGTCACTGTTTGCATTTTTGTTTATTATTAAAGTACATATTTTAGAATACCCTTTGTTTGGACGCTCTTGCCTACCAGCACTTACGTGACAGAATACTAGACCACAAAAAGGTATGGATTACTTGCGGCTCAACATCTCTTCAGAGTACAATTTGAGATACCATCTCAGCCAGGATGGTCGTCCTCTGGAGAGATACGTGGAGGACTTCCTGGAGTTCAGCCAGAAGGTGAGATGGGACGATCGCTCCCTGGACACATGCTTTGTGATGGGGTTGGATGATGACTCCCATCGGTGTCTGGCACCCGAGTTTAGGGACAGACCCGTTGGGGAGTTTCTCAGCCTCATCCAGTGGATAATGGAATCTCACCCCAGTGTGGGTGAGACCATCCTGGATGAGGTTGATCATCCAAGCCAATCCAATAGCGTTGAGCGACCCAACTCACCTCACCCCGGAGTCCTCCACCGGAGACAGAACCCGCAGTAATCCTGCCCCCTTCGAGCCAGTCCTGTCCGGCTATTTGTGGCTCTCGGAGCCGGTCCCGTCCGGCCTTCCAGAGGCCATGCATGTTCCATGTTCCATGTTCATTAACTGCATTAAGTGGAAGCTTGGCTGAAAAGATGTGTCTTTAGTCTAGATTTAAATTGGCAGAGTGTGTCTGATCCTCGAATAGTATCAGGAAGGCTATTCCAGAGTTTAAGTGCTACGCATGAGAAAGCTCAACCACCTTTGCTGGATTTAGTTATTCTAGGTGTTACCAAAAGTCCTCAGTTTTGAGATCTTAGAGCGCGTGATGGGTTGTAATATGATAAAAGTTCAGTTAAGTAAGTAGGGGCTAAACCGTTTAAGGCTTTGTAAGTAATTAAAATAATTGTAAAATCAATACAATACTTAATGGGTAGCCAGTGAAGCGATGGGGTTATTTGATTGTATTTTCTTGACCTGGAAAGAACTCTGGCAGCTGCATTCTGAACTAACTGTAGTTTGTTTATTGATAATACAGGACAACCACTAAGTAGAGCATTACAATAGTCAAGTCTTGAGGTCACAAATGCATGAATAAGCTTTTCTGCCTCAGCAACATATAATTTTTTTTGTAATTTGGCAACATTTCTAAGGTGGAAGAAGGCTGTTTTTGTGATCTTTGAGATGTGATTTTTAAATGACAGGTTGCCGTCTAATATAACAGCTAGGTCTTTAACTGTATTTGTTGGAGTAACAGTGCAGCCTTCAATTTGCAGGTTGTAATATGAGATAATCTGTTTACGTGTTTTTGGTGATATAAGTAATATTTTTGTTTTGCTAGAATTTAAAATAAGGAAATTAAAAGTCATCCAATGTTTTATGTCTTCGATGCACTCTGCCAGTTTGGATAGCTTGAGGGAATCATCTGGTCTTGATGAGATATATAGCTGTGTATCATCTGCATAACAGTGGAACCTAATTCCATGTTTTCTAATAATGTTGCCGAGGGGCAGCA
Source organism: Triplophysa bombifrons (assembly GCA_029783895.1). Taxonomy (NCBI): domain Eukaryota; kingdom Metazoa; phylum Chordata; class Actinopteri; order Cypriniformes; family Nemacheilidae; genus Triplophysa; species Triplophysa bombifrons. Next base: position 14,134,021 of record CM056455.1, read on the forward strand.
TGTATATGGAGAAAAGCAAGGGTCCTAAAACCGATCCCTGAGGTAATCCATAATTTACTTGCGTGAGATTTGACGATTTCCCATTTAAATGGACATATTGATATCTGTCTGTTAAGTAAGATCTGAACCATTGTAGTGCCTGTCCCTGAATACCGGTATAATTGTGTAAACAATCTAATAGTATTTTATGGTCTACAGTATCGAAAGCAGCACTAAGGTCAAGCAGGACTAAGAGTGAGATGTTACTTTTATCTGATGCAATAATAAGGTCTTTTGTAATTCTAACTAGCGCAGTTTCAATGCTATGATGCGGTCCAAAGCCAGACTGAAACTTTTCGTGTACGGGTTAGGGTTATTTTGTAGGAAAGTACACAACTGAGTGGACACTAATTTTTCTAGTATTTTAGACAAGTACGGGAGATTTAAAATCGGTCTATAGCTTCCAAGTTTATTGGGGTGTAAGTTTTTTTTTTTTTTTTTTTTTTTTGATGATAGGCTTAATTACAGCCATCTTAAAGGGTCCTGGGACATGGCCTAGATTACTTGACAAGTTGATTGTTATAAATGGGCTCAATTGCAACAGGTAGTAACTCTTTTAATAAAGTAGCCGGAATGGGGTCTAATAAGCATGCTGTCGGTTTTGTTGGACTAAAAATTGTCCTGCATGTTTAAAAATTGAAGGCAGGCAATCTCTAACAAGTATTGAAGTTTATTGGTCAGAAAGTATCAAAGTACAGCGTGCTGGGTTGTCTCAGACACAACGTCTCACAAAGAATCAACCGGGAAAAACAGTTTCACACAGTATTTATAGTATTTCTCGTTGTTCTGTCTTCCTCCTCCTCTCTTTTTGGCTCCTCCAATAGCACGCTCTTTCTTTGTCTTCAGCGAGTGGTGTTCATCACTTGATTCCCTCCACTTCTGCCAGATTCTAAAAAACAACATTTCATCCCCCACCCTACTTTCTAGAGAACACACTGCATTCTTTACCTGTTATAAAACTATGTGTGTGCGTGCAATTTCACCCTGTTTCACCCCCAACTGACCTTTGGCTCAGTTCCTCCTTCCACTCACACACACACACATAGACACATTCTGTTGCAAGCACATCATTATCAGCACATAGCTTGGGTATCAAATGCATTTATCATATCTATAGTTTTAACACTTCACGCAATCAGAAAAATAACACACATACACGATTAAAAATAACATATAAATGGTTAAACATAAATGATTAAATCCCTCTGTTTGGATGTTGCAATAAGTTTAAATAAATCTTCCTGATTTATAGGCGATAAACACTTTATAGAAGAAAAACACTGTAGCTTTTCTTTTTGGGTGATGGTCGATACTAATTCTTCAGATACGCTTGGAGGTTTGGTTTTAGGTTAGGGTTAGATACGTTGTCTCATATTTTTTAGATTTTTCTGTAAAAAAAATCATGAATTCATTGCTACCAAGGTGTGGCGGAATAGCCAGGTCAGGTGAAGTCTGTTTGTTTGTTAGTTTAGCAATTGTACTAAATGAAAACCTGGGATTGTTTTTGTTAGTTTCTATGGGGTAACGGAAGTGCTCGGCTTTTGCTGCTATTAGTGCCTTTTTGTAACAGTTTGCACTCTCTTTCCATGCAATTTTAAAGACCTCTAATTGGGTTTGTTTCCACTTGCGCAGTTTACGTGTTTCCCTTTTTTAGTTGTGCTATTGTACCATGGTGCTATGATCTTTTCATTAATCTTTTTTGACTTCATAGGTGCGACTTTTAATGTATTAGAGAAAATAGTGCCCATGTTGCTGGTCATGTCATCGAGTGATTCTATATTTGTTGGCAAGGTTATTAAAGGAGTCAGATCTGGCAAGTTCTTGTAAGAAGAGAAAAGCAGATAATATTTTCTTCACATATTAACCTTATTCACTGTAGACTTTTTAGTTAGTTTAAAGGGCCGCTATCCCAGGTTTTCTATTTTCCACTAGACTTTCCACAGCTTTTCCCGAAATGCACCTGTTGTTGGAGTGCATGCACACCAAGCAGACCATTGATCACTTACAAGTTAACTCGCCAATGGCTGAGGGTAATGTAGACACTGAGCTTTCTTAGAATCTGACTGATACAATGTGATCACAGCTGTGTATATGGGTTTCATTGCTTGTTTATGTTTGCCATCATGTAGTGATTTGGTGCTTTGCTAGAGCTGCCCTTTTGTTTGTTTTGAATGGAGACAGTAATATTGACAATAAACTTTCAGTTGTGGGACGTTTCAAAATTATAGGTAGAGACATTGCTTAAAGTGATACTGTTATGTCTTTATGAAGACAAGAAACTGGAAATGTAAATCCTTCTTATTCACTTATTAATCGCCACTAACGGTCAGCATAACATACATTCACACGCTCAGTATTTCTTATTCCTCCTCTCTCCTTCTTATACACATCTGTACAACTCAAGAAGCTTGAGTGCCATCTAGTGGTGCAATAATGTAACAACACCACATATTCCCCTTTTACTTAAATGAATTCTTCTGTAACCAACACTTGACATGAAATAGAATCAAGAACAGCAAATCTACCACGTATCAACAATTTCACCTATAAATGAATTACACTAAGCAACACATTAAATGAATGCAGAAGAGTATTTTAAAGAATAAGCAATATGAACCAAATTACTCAACTAGTATTCAGTACTTGACTTTATGTGAGTAAATGATATATATATATATTGCAAAAGTCCATGTCAATTTCTGTTACTTATAAACATAGTCCTTTAGCCAACCCGGCTCAAGTCTTTGACGTTGCTCTCTTGAACCCGCATCAGAAGACACTGAATTTCCAGATGATGGAGCATGAGAAGGAATTAAGTTTTTTAGGATTGATAGTCATTCCATTATCCATCTCTCTAGTCGGTACGGGTGCAAGAAACGATGCATGCCACTTCTTTCCATCATCCAATAGGTAAGTGTAAGGACCAACCTTTCTTCTAACCACAACTGGAGGAGTGAATTTTGGATAGGCTTTTGGTACATGTACTGACTTTTAATGCACACTTTATCTCCTTCTTTTAAATGAAAAATGACGAACTCGATGTTTGTGGTCAAAGCGAGATTTCATGACCTCCTGACGTGAAGAAACCCGCTGTTGCAGTTGTGTAGGCTCATGACCAGAAGATGAAGATTTCAGGACATTGAGACAGGTAGGCATTTTCCTTCCATGAAGTAATTTGAATGGAGAAACGTCAGTCATGGGGTGTGGTGTAGCGCGATAAATCTGCAGGAAGTCAGTCACTGTTGTTTTCCATGGTGCTGATTGTAGGATTTCTGATTGGATTGTACTCTTAATAACTCTGTGATGCCGTTCAATAGCGCCATTTGCAGCAGGATGATACACTGAAGTGCGAATGTGCTTAATATCTCTCTCTCTTTCAGGAACGCAGCAAACTCAGGAGAAGTGAACTGAGGCCCATTATCACTGACCAGAGTGGTTGGGTTGCCGTGTCTACTGAAGACCGAGGTTAGAAATGCGGTCACCTGTTTTGTTGCAACAGACGCAGTAAAGGCTACCTCAGGCCATTTACTATAATAGTCAGTGAGTGTCAGAGCATATTGACAGTCCCAGATGTAACCCCCATAAATGCCGCTTATGTAAAAGAAGGAAGCAATGCAAACTATTCGTAATCTAGAACCCTCTATATTACATCTGTATGTATCCAATCATGATTACGCAGTAGATTTATAAGATCTGCATAGCAACAATTGAGCATTTGAGAAAAGGAAGTTGCAATTGGTTGAAAAATGTTAAGCTCCGCCTGTTTTTTAGAGGCGAGGAAGTGATTTGAGACACGAGGAGAAAACAGATAGCGGAGAAGAAAAACTCGAGTAAATCCAGCGAGATTTGCTGTTATTATTTTGAAGTTCTTTTAAAGTAAAAGTTACGTATTTGAGGGTATTGCAGAAGTCATATAATTTTCTTTTGAGTACATCTTTTGATGCAAAGATGTTTATTGAATCTCGGTAAGTTAATAACTATCCGGAGGCCACGTGCAGTTAGCATGTGCTTCAATTTATATGTTATAGTTGTGTTACGTTATTAACAATATTGCAAAGGGATTGTTTATCAATTTGATATAATTTAATGTAATTTGTAGTACGTGATAACCAAGGAAGTGATGTGTCATTTTGTATGTTAAAAGTAGCGAGATGGTACATGTTTCTTTAAAAGAATGTGCGTAATAACATTGTGGTCATCTTCAAAGGGTGTTCACATGAAACGGAAATAATTTGTTGTTAAAAGATGCAGGAATTGTAATTTTGACATATATTAACTGAATTATGTGTGTCACTTGTTTAATATGTGGGATACACATATATGCATGTAAGCATACCATTCTCAGTCATTGTTAAATTTCAATGTTGAGTTACTTGATGCTAATAATATGCATTAACACAGTGTTCATGACATACTGATGTATACTAAATTGAGAATAATATTATGTGCCTCTTTCAATGTAGGTCAGGTTTTTTGATCCCAATTTGATTCTCCTTTGAATTCTCTTCCGGATGGAAGATGGCGAGCCTCCAGTCGGTTGTTGTGAATTGTTGATGTCAACTCCTAACCTTCAAGTGCTGTGGTAGGACTGTGCATCACATGTTTTGCGATCCGTGGATTATCTTTCCTTGCTGGAACTTCTACGGATATAGAGTGTTTTGAATTCTTGAACTTTGGAAAAACCCAATCTGAGCTCAGCAACGTGGACTTCAATGGACAATGGCTGATAATTAATCACCAAGGAATACACTTACACTGATAACATAAGCACAATACACCTATATGTTCATCTGATTGTTGTTTAATTCATTGTTGAATTTAATACAAGTTATAATTGTAAACACGTTCCTATTGTTGTCTCTGATTTTGGGCATCTACTGTGAATGGTTACTTCTTGGGTGTTCTGACTTTCCTCATATACTGTAATTCGAACGAACCTAGTGTGTACTTACCCGTAGAAGGGTTACACAGTAAAACTTGGCGAGCCAGCCAGGAGCATTTGAATTGTGCACAGAACCACCCTTTTGTTATTTTCTTGTATTTAATTCATTTCCTGTGTATTTTGATACAATCTATTGTGTGAGGTAAAATGGATGTAATACTTAAGGAAAACCTGAAAATACCCTCTTGTGTTTTGATAAGTGGGATAACAGAAACTTCTGCTGATGATGAGATTTTCGAATTTTTGCAAAAGTATGGAAGTATTTCAAGAATTGTGAAGATAACTGATGCTCAGTCCTTGTTCTGTGATCAGACAGTTGTTGAATTCGAGTGTGGTTCAGCCGTAACAGCTTTAGAGGCCCTTCCCTTGCCTTATAGCAGGATATAGTGAAGGAAATTCGGAAATAGTCCATCAAATTCAAAGTCTTGCAAGACTATACAGTGAATTTTGTGGCGGAACCACAACAAAATCCTATCTCTCTGAGCTTAAACAATTAGCCAAACTGAGTGGGAAAGACTTTGCAGATGTCCTTAGGGATGAACTCAGCAGGATCAGTGATTCTGTTACAGACCAGCCTGTGCTTGATGTTGTTGATCCTCTTCTAGGTGTAGGCAAGACTACTCTTCCCCAGGAATCTAGGACAAGTTTTACGCTTGAACCCACTGAAGTCCCCACGAGCACTCCTGTGATGCTCTCAAGCAGCCAGCTCACAACACCAGAGGTGCAGCGTGTGGTAGTAGAGCATGTTGTCAGGAGTGGCGAATTAGTTTCACAACTTCATGCACCTTTAAAGTTGAAGTCCTTTTCCGGTAGAGTACCTCACCCAAATTTTGAGGTTGATTATGATACCTGGCGTGCAACAGTCAACCTCTACTTGAATGATCCTATGATTAGCGATGCGCAGGTAGTAAGAAAAATCATTGAGAGCCTTTCACCCCCAGCTTTCAACATAATCAAACCTTTAGGGCCCTTGGCCTCACCTAAAGCCTATCTCGACCTCCTTGACTCTGCCTTTGCTGCAGTTGAAGACGGAGATGAGCTCTTTGCTGCATTCCTCAATCTTCACCAAAACACAGGAGAAAAGCCTTCAGATTACCTTCATCGCCTTCAAACAGCATTGGTGCCTGTTGTAAATAGTAATGGAATTGCTCCCAATGAGTCAGACAAATAGTTATTGAGGCAGTTCTGTAGAGGCTGCTGGAACAATTCTCTTATTTCCAACCTTCAACTTGAGCAACGCAAACAAAATCCTCCTACCTTTTCAGAGTTCCTCCTTATGTTACGCACGGAAGAGGATAGGCAGACAGCTAAAAGTAACCGAATGAGGCAGCACCTTGGGACAACGAGAGTAAAAACACAGCCAACTGTACAAGCAGTTTGTAGCTCATGTCTGACAAGCTCTGACTTACCAGTTGAGAGATCCAATATTCCTTCAGGAGTAGTAGAACCCTTGCAGAAACAGATAGCTAAACTGCAAACCCAGGTTGCAAAGCTTTTGGCCCGGGGTGTAGAGAAGGGGGGTCAGACAAGAGCCCCTAAGCATGAAAGACCCAAGCCAACTATTCACGAACCGGAAGCTAAGCCCGTAAAGTTCTCGAACCCTCCTCCTCCTTCTTCACGGCCTAAGCCTTGGTACTGTTTCAGGTGTGGCGAGGATAATCATATTGCTTCCTCCTGCAATAATGAGCCAAACCCTGCCCTGGTGCAAGTTAAAAGAAAAGAGCTGAGAGAGAAGCAGAATACTTGGGATGTGCAGCATGCTCCACTGGAAACACAGAGATTAAACTAGTTGAGGCCCCTGTCGCGGGACATACAGAGGCCATTCCTAGCTTACGTCCCAATTCTGAGAACCAGGGAGGATATGCTTTAAAGATGCATACTGCTTTGCAAAACAAGAAGCTTCCAAGACATTTAATTGGAGAGAAATGTACTGCCGTTGTTCAAATATGTGGAACAGATTGCAACTGCTTACTGAATACAGGCTCTCAGGTCACAACAATTGCTCAGTCATTCTATAATGACCATCTTTCTGACCAACCCATACATTCCATTGATACATTACTTGCCGTTGAGGGAGCAAATGGTCAGCTTGTGCCCTATCTAGGGTATGTAGAGGTTTCTATCAAATTTCCTAAGGATTTCATTCAGTCTGAACCCGAAATACCTACCCTAGCCCTAGTTGTGCCGAATGTTAGCTCCAGCACTGGTGTTCCTTTGTTGATTGGCACTAACGCCCTGGATGCTGTGTATGAGCAGTGTAGTAACCAGTCAACCATTCAGACAGGCTCTACTTGCTATGGATATGAGCAAGTTTTGAGAATACTGAATAAGAGACAAAAAGAGATAGCAAGTGGTACGCTGGGCTTTGTGAAACTCAAGGAAAGAACAAATGAAGTCCTTCCAGCAGGGCAAAAGACTGTTCTTGAGGGGTACATAGTTCAGTCTGCTTCAATGGGAGATGAGACATGGGCTGTACTTGAGCAGTTATCAGAGTCCTTTCTCCCTGGTGGAGTGTTTGTTGACAACTGTCTTATCACCTTACCGAGGACCAGCCCCTTTAAGATACCAGTTTCCTTGAGGAATGAAACTGATCACGACATTCTACTTCCCAGTAACTGTATCTTGGCTGAACTTAGCACTCCACACCAGCTTGTTCCAATTCCCTCTATGAGAAAGAAGACATCGACTTCAGCTAGTTGTCTTAGTCAGCAAGAGAGAACTCCTGCACCTGAATTGCAGTTTGATTTTGGTCAGTCTCCATTGTCCGCTGGGTGGAAGGAGCGCATAACCCAGGAACTGAATTCCTTCTCTGACGTCTTCTCCCATCACGATCTTGACTTTTGTCATGCCACAAAGATAAAACATCATATCAAATTGAAGGATGAGACACCTTTCAAACAAAGAGCACGTCCAATTCACCCTAGAGATTTGGAGGCCGTGAAAAAACACCTACGAACCCTTCTCGATGCTGGTATAATACGGGAATCCGAGTCTTCATTTGCTTCTCCAATAGTTGTAGTACACAAAAAAAATGGAGATGTGCGCCTCTGTGTGGATTATAGGAAATTAAATTTGTAGACCATACGGGATGCATATGCACTTCCAAATCTCGAGGAGTCATTTTCTGCACTTGCGGGATCGCAGTGGTTTTCTGTGATGGATTTGAAGTCCGGATTTTACCAGGTTGAAATGGAGGATCAAGATAAACCCAAAACAGCCTTTACCTGCCCATTAGGTTTCTATGAGTTTAATAGAATGCCACAAGGTGTCACTAATGCTCCCAGCACTTTCCAACGCCTTATGGAGAGATGCATGGGGGACATCCATTTGAGGGAAGTGCTTGTTTTCCTGGATGACATAATTGTCTATTCTGATACCCTGGAAGAGCATGAGAACAGACTTATCCATGTCTTGGAGCGCCTCAGGAGCTACGGACTCAAATTATCCCCTGAAAAATGTAAATTTTTCCAGACTGAAGTCCGCTATTTGGGGCACATCGTGTCAAGGGATGGAGTGAAGACGGATCCGGAAAAAACTCAAGCCTTAAAGACCTGGCCGAGGCCCCAGAATTTAAAGGAACTCAAGTCGTTTCTAGGATTTTCAGGATATTACCGGCGTTTCGTAAAAGACTATTCAAAGATAGTCAAATCACTGACAAATCTTACAGCTGGTTACCCGATTCAACGCAAGGGAGTTAAAGCCGTTCCAGGCAGTCAGTACTGGAATACCAAAGAGCCTTTTGCAGAGCGTTGGACCCAAGATTGTCAGAGAGCTTTTGAAACCATCATCAGTAAATTAACTTCAGCTCCCATTCTTGGATTTGCTGACTCTAAGCTGCCTTTTACTCTGCATACAGACGCTAGCACATCTGGTTTGGGTGCAGCCTTGTACCAAATTCAGGATGGCAAACCCCGTGTAGTTGCTTTTGCAAGTAGAGGGTTGAGTCGTAGTGAGTCAAGATACCCGGCCCATAAACTAGAATTTTTGGCCCTTAAATGGGCCATTGTGGAAAAATTCCATGACTATCTTTATGGGAGCCAGTTTACTGTTGTCACTGACAATAACCCGCTGACTTACCTGCTCACTACAGCCAAGTTGGATGCAGCTAGTTATCGTTGGCTAGCTGCCTTGTCCACTTTTAACTTCAACATTAAATACAGGGCAGGTAAGCAAAATATGGATGCCGACGGGTTATCGAGGAGACCGCATGAGATGCAGGAAGACGATAGTATATCCAGAGAGGAAAGCCAAAAAATCCAGCGGTTTACCTCGCATCTCTTGGAATCTGCTAGTCCACTGGAAGATATCGCTAAAGAAGTTGTTGAGGCAACATGTCAAAAGCATCTGGTTAGCCAAAACTTTGAGCAGATTCCTTATCTGGGCTATGTAGAATCCTTGGCCATGCAGTCATCTGCTGTCCCTAATTGTTTTGAAGAACAGGATATTGAGTGTGGTATTTCACCCTTGCAAAGGTACAGTGTGGCAGACCTCAAGAAGATGCAAGAAGAGGATCCTGTCATTTGCCAAGTCATAGAGCTCTTGAAGTCCAACCAAAGAGTACCTACCAACTCAAAGGTTGACAGTCCTGACCTCCAGTTAATGCTACGGGAATGGGACCGCTTCCAGCTGAAGGACGAGCTCCTGTACAGGACACGAACATGTGATGGCCAAACTGTTTTCCAGCTGGTATTGCCAAAGGTGGTCCGACCTCTTGTACTCCAGAATCTCCATGATGACATGGGGCATTTGGGGATTGATAGAACTCTCGACCTTGTGAGGTCAAGATTTTATTGGCCTAAAATGTCCCTGGAAGTTGAACGGAAGATCAAGACTTGTGAAAGGTGTGTTAGAAGGAAGTCTCAGCCCAATAAGGCTGCCCCCCTTGTCAACATACACACTACCAGGCCTATGGAGTTGGTCTGCATGGATTTTCTGTCACTAGAGCCAGACTCAAGGAACACCAAGGATATCCTCGTTATCACAGACCACTTCACGAAATATGCAGTGGCTATTCCCACGAAAGATCAGAAGGCTGCAACAGTAGCTAAGTGTCTGTGGGATCAGTTCCTCACCCACTACGGATTTCCTGAGAGACTTCATAGCGACCAAGGGAGAGATTTTGAATCTCATGTCATAAAGGAGCTGTGTGCCATCACAAACACTCATAAAGTGAGAACAAGTCCGTACCATCCTAGGGGTAATCCTGTGGAGCGATTTAATCGCACCCTCTTAAGCATGCTAGGAACCCTACAGGACAAAGAGAAAACTCATTGGCGTGATTATGTGAAGCCGTTAGCTCATGCTTATAATTGCACAAAGAATGATGTTACTGGTTTTTCACCTTATGAGCTAATGTTTGGTCGACAGCCAAGATTACCTCTCGATATTGCCTTTGGGTTACCTTTAAAAGATGGTAGAACTACTTCTCATTCCCAGTATGTGAAAAACCTGAAAGCCAGATTAGAACACAGTTATGGGATTGCCATTCAGAATGCAAGGAAAGTCGCTGAGAAGAACAAAAAACGCTTTGATAGAGCTATAAGGGAGTCCACCTTGGATGTTGGAGACAGAGTCTTGGTGAGAAACTTGCGCTTGCGCAACAAGCATAAGCTTGCAGATCAATGGGAATCAACAATTTATGTCGTGACCAAGCATGTGAGAGATTTACCAGTGTACTCTGTTAAACCTGAGAATGCAGAGGGGCCTTTACGGACACTACATCACGATCACCTCCTTCCTTGTGGATTTCTCCCTGAAACAAAAGAGAAAGAACTACTTATCCCAGCACGGAAACCAAGGACAAGGCAGGATTGTGTTCAGTCTGATAGACCTGATTCAGAAGATGACGATAATGACTGGCAGCACGTTTTCATCTCACCAGCTCTCACGGGAGAGAGGATGGCAGAGTTGCCTGAAGTAACCAGAAACCATGCTATTTCGGATCATTCAGAAGACCAGTGTAAAGAAAGTCCAATCCTTGCGGTTCCTGGCCAGAATACTAAAGATCAAACTTTACTTGGTGAAAGTGTTGTAGAAATCCATGCTGGTGATACAGCTGTCATGAGCCAAACTAGAACCCAGACAAAACATCTCGGGTATATGCCAGTCAGAGGTGAGACATCCGAGAACCAAACAGGGAATCTACCTGAAACTCCAGCTGGAACCCCAAATGATGCACTTGTACAAACCACTTCATTGGATCCAAGTGTTAATGAGCCAAACTCAGAAGTTTTGGAACTTGAAGCGGATATTGAACCCACCGAAAATGAGTCTGGTGAATGTCCTCTGCGAAGATCTGAAAGGATTCGTAGGCCCCCAGGGTTATTGAATTATCCAACTTTGGGGAAGCCCATAATTTCTTTCGCACAGACTGTATTAGAAGGATTTCACCAAGCAGTAATTGAAACCTTGACAGCGAGACATGATAACATAAGAAATCCCATGATGGCATAACAAACTACAGATTGTTATGAGGTTTGATAACATGAAGGGACTCATGTTGATTCAACAGGGGAGGGTGTAACCCCCATAAATGCCGCTTATGTAAAAGAAGGAAGCAATGCAAACTATTCGTAATCTAGAACCCTCTATATTACATCTGTATGTATCCAATCATGATTACGCAGTAGATTTATAAGATCTGCATAGCAACAATTGAGCATTTGAGAAAAGGAAGTTGCAATTGGTTGAAAAATGTTAAGCTCCGCCTGTTTTTTAGAGGCGAGGAAGTGATTTGAGACACGAGGAGAAAACAGATAGCGGAGAAGAAAAACTCGAGTAAATCCAGCGAGATTTGCTGTTATTATTTAGTAAAAGTTACGTATTTGAGGGTATTGCAGAAGTCATATAATTTTCTTTTGAGTACTGTGGCGAGTCCGCCGGTGCGTAATCAGCGTCGCCATGGGAACCAACGACAATCAAGTCTGCCGATTGCTCCACAGCTGCAGCCACTCAACCCTCCCAGATATAAGCCAGTGAAACCCAGACGGAAGAGAGCCTACTTTCCGGTTTTCCCTATGTCTAACACTGGTTTCTTTTCTGCACCTCAGATAGCGACTAAAGGATCGGCAGACTTCACGGAAGCAGCCAAAGACGCCTACCAAAGCCCGAAGAAGAAGAAAGCCCACGAGTCACGTCTTCTGGGAGCCGCTACTTAATTCCCCTACTTACCAATCACTACTTACACTTACCTGAATAAAGGCTCCTTTCGGGGCATGGTTAAAGGCGTCTGTTGTGCTGTCTCGTTCCTCAACCCGTCACAGTTGGTGGAGAATGCGGGCACTGTGAATGAGCATACACGGAAGTATAATATCCTTTTCGTCCTTCTCTACCGGAAGTTTACTCTCTCTCTCTCTCTCTCTCTCCTTCTGATTCGTACCAGGATTTGTCCCCGAAATGGAGGAAATCATCCGCAGACTCACGGACCTCTCATCCAGACAACAGGGGTTTTCAGAACAGCTAGCTAAACGCCAGGAGAGAGTAGAACACCAGCTGGATATGCTCCGCGAAATCTCCGCGAGCAGAACTCCTCTGCCAGAAGGTCGCACTACAGCTCACCTACATCTCACAAAACTTACGGAGCTAGACGATATTGATGCCTATCTCCATACCTTTGAGGTGACGGCGACCCGGGAACTCTGGGATAAGCGAGAGTGGACACGGCTGCTCGCCCCATTTTTAACCGGCGAGGCTCAACGGGCCTATTTTTCTCTCCAGGCGCCCCATAACGAGGACTACGATACGCTAAAGAGGGAAATTCTCGCCCGAGTAGGCCTCTCCGCCGCCGGAGCGGCCCAACAGTTTCACTCCTGGGTATACGATGAACAACAGACGATCCGAATACAGGCGGCACACCTCTCGAGGCTTGCCCATCTTTGGTTATTAACCGGAGAGCCCTCTGGACCTCAAGTCGCAGAGATTGTTGTCGTCGACCGGCTCTTGAGGGCTCTACCCCGCCGATATCGATCCCTCGTTGGGATGCGGGACCCTTCGTCCATCAGGGAGTTGGTGGACGCCGTGGAGTTGGCAGAGACAACTTTCAGTCGCGAGATGGGAGAGAGAGCGTTAACTCCGGCGAAGAGAGGAAACCGCGGATGGCGACCACCGGAGGGTACCTCCGGCACAATCAACAGACCCATACCGTCTTTTCCTCAAGACGAGCCGATGCCCACGGAGGTTACAAGCCCCGTTTCCCGCACATGGCTCGCTGGTTGTACTATACATCGAGAACCAGTCTCGGGGGCCCCAGAGAGGCTAGTTAGGCTGGATGGCCAGGAAGTTCGGTGACACTGGTACATTCCAGTCTTCTTCGTCCTTGGCCAAGAGGTAAACTTTCCCTGCCCATAACCTGCATTCATGGCGACACACGAGAGGTTCCTGCGTTCCGAGTCACAATCTCGGCTAAATCTGGTTCCTGGCCTGTTGATGTCGGCGTCATGGACGACCTCCCGGTCCCCCTCCTTTTAGGAAGAGATTGGCCCGGTTTTAAACAGTTATTGGCGGGTTCGGCTCGACGCGACTCACAGAAACCGAGAGACCACCGTCAGCGGAGGACAACACGGCAGCGGCCCGTCCTGTTGGCTACCGGGACCGAACGAGAAGGTGAGGACATGTCAAACATAATCTCTGATCTGTTTCAGCGAGTCACGGAAGGCGGCTCCTTTGGCCGCGAACAGAGAGAGGATGACCGGCTAAGACACTGCTGGGGAAAAGTACGTGTAGTAGACGAAAAGGAACACCACCCCGGGCCCCACCCAACACCTTATTTCGTCGTAAAAAAGGGTCTGTTGTATTGTGTCGCACTAAGAAGGGGAGAGGAAAAACACTTGTTGGTGGTCCCAAGAAGCAAGACAGCCACCATAATGGAGCTTGCACACACACATGCCATGGCAGGACACTTGGGAGCAGCAAATACAGCTCAGCGGATACGGGACCGATTCCATTGGCCGGGGTTGGAAGCTGAAGTGAAAAGGTTCTGCCAAAGCTGTCCTACCTGCCAGCGAACGTCGCCAAAACGACCACCTCCCACCCCTTTAATTCCTCTCCCCATCATTGAGGTACCCTTCTCTCGCATCGGTATGGACCTGGTGGGGCCACTGCCAAAGTCTGCCCGTGGGTACGAACACATTTTAGTAATCGTGGATTATGCCACTCGTTACCCGGAGGCCGTCCCCTTAAGGAAAGCTACAGCCAAAGCCATCGCACACGAGCTCTTCATTCTCTGCACCCGGGTAGGAATTCCCACGGAGATATTGACTGACCAGGGGACTCCCTTCATGTCCCGGTTGATGGCCGACCTCTGCCACCTCCTCAAGGTAAAACAGCTACGTACTTCAGTATACCACCCACAGACCGATGGCCTTGTCGAGCGGTTTAACCAAACCCTGAAGAGGATGTTGCGGCGCGTGGTGGCAGAGGATGGGCGCGATTGGGACCTCATGCTTCCATATGTGCTCTTCGGTGTACGAGAGGTTCCTCAGGCCTCAACCGGATTTACGCCCTTTGAGTTGTTGTTTGGGAGACAACCTAGAGGTCTACTGGATGTAGCCCGAGAGGCCTGGGAAAACCAACCCGCCCCCCATCGAAGCGTGATAGAACACGTACAACACATGAGAGAACGTATCGATCGTGTGATGCCACTGGTCAGAGAACACCTCACAGAGTCCCAACGCGTCCAACGACGACTGTATGACCGGCCCGCACAACCTAGGGAACTACAGCCCGGCGATCGAGTGCTAATACTGACACCCTCACCCACCTCCAAGTTCCTCGCTTCCTGGAAGGGCCCTTGTACCGTCGTCGAGAAGGTCGGGCCGGTCAATTATCGGGTCCGTCAGCCGGGAAAATGGAAGGAAGAGCAGTTATATCATATAAATCTCCTAAAGAAGTGGGTGGCATCCCCGGAACACATGACTGCCTTTGCAGACACGGAGCCACCGGTGATTCATATGGGAGAACAGCTCTCCTCCGTCCAGAAGACCGAACTGAGTACCCTGGTCAGTCAATTTGCAGATGTGTTTCGTGAGCGGCCCGGGCAGACTCGGATTGTCCAGCACGAAATCCGGACACCCCCGGGTGTCGTGGTTAGACAGCGGCCCTACCGGGTCCCTGAGGCTCGTCGACTGGCGATTGAGGAGGAGGTTACACGGATGAGAGACCTTCACGTAATTGAAGCATCACGTAGCCCGTGGTCCAGCCCAATCGTCATGGTCCTGAAACCGGACGGCACTCTCCGTTTTTGCAACGATTTTCGCCGGCTGAACGAGGTGTCCACGTTCGACAGTTACCCAATGCCCAGGGTCGATGAGTTACTCGATAGATTAGGTTCAGCACGCTTCATCTCAACCCTGGACCTCACAAAAGGTTATTGGCAGGTGCCCCTTACCCCCGAATCAAGGGAGAAAACTGCCTTCAGTACACCTTCCGGACATTGGCAGTATCGGGTATTGCCTTTCGGACTTCATGGGGCACCTGCCACATTCCAACGAATGATGGATATATTGTTGAGACCCCATCAAGAGTATGCAGCCGCTTACCTGGACGACCTCGTAATTCACTCCAACAACTGGGATGAACACCTCGTCAGGTTACGGAGAGTGCTGTCCGATATCAGGAAAGCGGGGCTGGCCGCGAACCTGAGGAAGTGTCACCTGGGACTTGCTGAAGCACAATACCTTGGGTTTCGAGTTGGCCGAGGATTAGTACAACCTCAGACACAAAAGGTCGAAGCAGTCCAGAAGGCAGCCCGCCCTACCAACAAGACACAGGTACGTGCCTTCCTCGGGTTAACGGGCTACTACAGATGCTTCATTCCTAACTTCTCCTCCATAGCCAGTCCCCTGACCGACCTGACCAAGAAGGGACAGCCAGAGAAGGTAAACTGGAGCTCGGAAGCGGAAACGGCATTCCAGACATTAAAGCAGGCCCTTGTGTCAACCCCGGTTCTACATGCCCCCGATTTTGGCTGTCCCTTCATCCTTCATACAGACGCTTCCGACCTCGGACTGGGAGCGGTACTCTCTCAACAAAAGGGAGGAGAAGAGCACCCGGTCCTGTATCTTAGTCGGAAGCTCACCCCTGCGGAGTCCCGGTATGCCACGGTCGAGAAGGAAGCCCTGGCCATAAAGTGGGCAGTCCTGGAGTTACGCTATTATCTGCTCGGCAGAACGTTCTCACTCGTAACAGACCACGCACCATTGATCTGGATGGCCAAGGCGAAGGATACTAACCCTCGTATCACTAGGTGGTTTCTTACACTCCAGGACTTCCACTTTAAAATTCTACATCGGTCAGGCACTTCCCATGGCAATGCCGATGGACTCTCAAGGATGTGGTCAGGTTGGACATCTCGGTCAGGTACGCTCCCTCCCCCTTTTCACTTCAAGTTTTCTTCACACAGAAAGATGCCCCGGACCAGAACGACGCTTGGGGGGGGAGTGTGGCGAGTCCGCCGGTGCGTAATCAGCGTCGCCATGGGAACCAACGACAATCAAGTCTGCCGATTGCTCCAAAGCTGCAGCCACTCAACCCTCCCAGATATAAGCCAGTGAAACCCAGACGGAAGAGAGCCTACTTTCCGGTTTTCCCTATGTCTAACACTGGTTTCTTTTCTGCACCTCAGATAGCGACTAAAGGATCGGCAGACTTCACGGAAGCAGCCAAAGACGCCTACCAAAGCCCGAAGAAGAAGAAAGCCCACGAGTCACGTCTTCTGGGAGCCGCTACTTAATTCCCCTACTTACCAATCACTACTTACACTTACCTGAATAAAGGCTCCTTTCGGGGCATGGTTAAAGGCGTCTGTTGTGCTGTCTCGTTCCTCAACCCGTCACAGTACATTTTTTGATGCAAAGATGTTTATTGAATCTCGGTAAGTTAATAACTATCCGGAGGCCATGTGCAGTTAGCATGTGCTTCAATTTATATGTTATAGTTGTGTTACGTTATTAACAATATTGCAAAGGGATTGTTTATAAATTTGATATAATTTAATGTAATTTGTAGTACGTGATAACCAAGGAAGTGATGTGTCATTTTGTATGTTAAAAGTAGCGAGATGGTACATGTTTCTTTAAAAGAATGTGCGTAATAACATTGTGGTCATCTTCAAAGGGTGTTCACATGAAACGGAAATAATTCGTTGTTAAAAGATGCAGGAATTGTAATTTTGACATATATTAACTGAATTATGTGTGTCACTTGTTTAATATGTGGGATACACATATATGCATGTAAGCATACCATTCTCAGTCATTGTTAAATTTCAATGTTGAGTTACTTGATGCTAATAATATGCATTAACACAGTGTTCATGACATACTGATGTATACTAAATTGAGAATAATATTATGTGCCTCTTTCAATGTAGGTCAGGTTTTTTGATCCCAATTTGATTCTCCTTTGAATTCTCTTCCGGATGGAAGATGGCGAGCCTCCAGTCGGTTGTTGTGAATTGTTGATGTCAACTCCTAACCTTCAAGTGCTGTGGTAGGACTGTGCATCACATGTTTTGCGATCCGTGGATTATCTTTCCTTGCTGGAACTTCTATGGATAGAGAGTGTTTTGAATTCTTGAACTTTGGAAAAACCCAATCTGAGCTCAGCAACGTGGACTTCAATGGACAATGGCTGATAATTAATCACCAAGGAATACACTTACACTGATAACATAAGCACAATACACCTATATGTTCATCTGATTGTTGTTTAATTCATTGTTGAATTTAATACAAGTTATAATTGTAAACACGTTCCTATTGTTGTCTCTGATTTTGGGCATCTACTGTGAATGGTTACTTCTTGGGTGTTCTGACTTTCCTCATATACTGTAATTCGAACGAACCTAGTGTGTACTTACCCGTAGAAGGGTTACACAGACAACAGTCTCGAAAGGGCCCACAATGTCAATCGCTAGTTTTTGCCACGGTGCAGAAGGTAAAGGAACAGGCTGGAGTGGAACAGCAGAGGCTTTCGCAGTTTTATCCAGAGAAAGACATAACTGACACGCAGCAAATCTCCGTCACAAATGTGTCCATGTTTGGCCACCAATACATGTCACGCAGGCGTTGCTTTGTTCTCACAATTCCCTGATGACACTCGTGTCCAATATGGAACAATGACTCACGCAGTTTCCCAGGCACTACCAATCGAGATCCTCTAAATACAAAGTCAGCTTGCACACTGAACTCATGCCTGAGCTTGTAGTATGAACAAAGAACAGGATCCAAAGCAGCAGAAGATGGAGGCCATCCATTCACAATTTGTGTGCGCAGTGCAGAAAGTGCAGAACAGTTAGCAGAGGCAGCAAGCTCATCCTGGGAAATGGCAATCGGACCAGTGGACAGTAAAGCAACAAACTCGGGTTATGTATCTGACTCAACATCCGAAGTCAGAGGCAAGGGCAAGCGAGATAAACAATCTGCAGTGTGGTTTTCAGATCCAGCACGGTACACAACTATGTATTTGAAACAGAGCAACCGAGCAGCCCACCGAGCTATGCACATACCAGCTCTATCAGTCCCTTTTTAATCTGCGGCCCCACAAGTATGTTCTCCATTTTTCCACTGCCCAGACGCACGCCAGAGCCTCCTTTTCCACAGTGGAGTATTTCTGTTCAGCTGACGTGAGTGTTCTGGACGCGAAAGCAACAGTACGTTCTTGACCATCAGTGCATATTTGTGCAAAGACAGCACCTAGTCCGTAAGCAGACGCATGAGTAGAAATGACCACTGGCATCTCCGGTTCAAATAGGGCAATGGCCGGACTGTGTACTAGCAGTTGTTTCACATCAGCCAAGCTTTGTTGAGCTTCATCAGACCAGCAAAATCTACTCTCATCTCTCAGGCATGCACGCAGAGGCATCACAACGGAAGCGAAATTAGGAATGAATTTGTTGTACCATGAAAGAAGACCCAGCAAAGAACACAAATGGACTGCATCCGCTGGTGCCGGTGCATCGATTATTGCAGAGAGATGTTCCTGATCCAACTGAAGACCCTGTGAAGTCACCATGTGGCCTAAAAACTTCAAGCTCTGTTTTCTGAATTGACATATTGACTCATTCAACACCAACCCAGCATCTTTGAGTTGTTGCAGCACATTCTCCAGCGCTTGATCATGTTCTTGTATCGAGCGTCCCCACACGATCATCTTTTGGAATGCAGATGGAGCGCATACCAAGCCATAAGGTACCCTGCAGAACCTGAAAAGTCCCTTGTGTGTAATGAATCCAGTGAGGTCCCGGCATCTTCATGAAGAGGAACCTGATGGTATGCACTTTCCAAGTCTATGGTTGAAAATACAGACGCACCTTGCAGTAATGTCATCATCTCCTCCATGTGCGGCAATGGGTAGCGGTCTACTATAACTGCCTTGTTGGGCCCTTGCAGGTCAACACACATGCGGATCCCCCTGTTTTCTTTTGGACCACAACAATCGAAGAAACCCATGGAGAAGAGTCAATCCTTTCAATCACACCTGCATGTAAGAGTCGATCCAGTTCTGTGGAAACAGCATCTCTCACAGAGAAAGGTAAGCGACGCAATTTGCATCTGACAGGAGGTACAGAGTCAGAAATGTTTACCTTGTGGGTAAATTTTTTTACACAGCCTAATGTAGCACGCTGTGGTGGAGTGGAGAGGGCACAGACTGAGGCAGATTGTGTCGGTGGCAGCACATTGTGTCCATTAAATCGAAGCTGAAGTCCCTTGATGAGATCTATGCCTAGCAAAGCTGAGCCATTGTCGACAATAAAGAAGTGTGCAGGACAGGTAATGCCATATTTAGTTACCGTTGCAGATAAACAGCCTAGTACAGAAATTGGCTCTTGTAAGTAAGTAACTAAACCGGCAGCAGGAGCTTGTAACGGGACAGTGCGAAGATGCTGCTCATACAAATGTTTCGGCAGAATGGACACTGATGAACCAGAGTCCACTGTAAGTTGAAGAGACACCGAAGTGGCAGCAGGTGATGCAACGTATGTCCACATCACACATCAAACGGTCAGTTGCTCCAGGGAGATAGAGAACACAGACCTCTGGTATTTCAACTGAATGCACTGAATGAGTAGGAGCAGAACGGCAGACTCGTGCAAAATGTCGAATCTTATTGCAATTCTTACATTTAGCAGATGCAGCGGGGCAGTTCTGTGCAATTGCAAGATGTCCAGCAGAGCCACAGCGAAAGCATGTTCAAGCTGACGGAGTAGAAGCAGAAGGTTTTGAGGCGGTACGTGCTTTGAATTTGGCCTTAGATCGCAGTCGTCCAGAAGCAGGAGTGACATGTACGGCTTTTACTGGATCGAGGGAACTTGTAGCCATCAATTTCGCCTGAGCATCATCAGCCTCTAGCTGTGTAGAAAGTGTAATTGCGGTCTCCAGTGTCAATTTAGATTCCCTCAATAATCTTTCACGAATGCAAGGGTTAACAATATTTTCGACAAGCTGATCACGCAGCATATCGTCAAGATTGTCAGCAAATCGTCAGCAAATCGTCAGATTATCAGTAGTTGCCAAGTCTCTCAATGCAGCAATGTATTGCACTACCGTTTCATCCGTCCTCTGTATGCGTTTCCTGAAAGCATCTCTTTCCACTACCACATTTCTTTTCGGAACGAAGTGTCCTTCCAAAGCCTTAATAGCATCAGCCAGGTCGTCACCGGAATTGGGCAGAGTATAAAACAATCTCTGACTTTCAGTTCCGAGGCAGTGGAGAAGTAAAGCCCGTTTTCTGGCTTCTGGCCGAGAATCCCCAGTAGCATTGATGACGAGCATGTAGTTTCGAAACATCTTCAGCCATGTTACTAGGGGTATTGCAGGCTCACCGGGACAAGGCAAAAAGGATTGGGAAATGGAGCACTTACTGAAGCCCTCCTCAGACAATCTTTTAGAAAAAAACGTCCTCGTCGCAAATTTTGTTATGTCTTTATGTAGACAAGAAACTGGAAATGTAAATCCTTCTTATTCACTTTATTAATCAGCATTAACGGTCAGCATAACATGCATTCACAAGCTCAGTATTTCTTATTCCTCCTCTCTCCTTCTTATACACATCTGTACAACTTAAGAAGCTTCTGTGCCATCTAGTGGTGCAATAATGTAACAACACCACAGATACTTCAACCAAAAATGAAAATTCTATCATTATTTACTCACCTTTGAGTTGTTCCAAATCTGTATAAATTTCTTTGTTCTGATGAACGCAGAGAAAGATATTCGGAAGAAATGCTTATAACCAGACAGATTTGCCCCCACCATTGACTTCCATAGTGGGAAAAATTACTTATTTTTTTGTTCTGTTGTACGTAAAAGAAGACATTTTGAAAAATGTAGGACAGCAAACAGTTCTGTGGCACTTTTTTGACTACCATTGTATGTTTTCGTACGATGAGATTCATTGGGGGGCTTAATCTGTCTGGATATAAGATTTCTTCCAAATATTATATTTTGGGTGAAGTACCATTTTAATCCAGTGATAAAGACCCAGAGTTAAGTGTTGTGTACCTCCAAGAGGAAGATGATGACTTTTATTGATGAAATCAACATGCTGGTCAATGAGTGAGGCGATCAGGTTAGGTATTCACATCCTTAACAACAGCAAATGTTTAACAAAATATGAACACTTATGGAATTACAAAATTGCCAATGTAAGAAATAAATAATTACAAAAACAACTCCATGGAGAAATGAAAAACTAAAAGATTATTTAATGTGAACTATTCCTTTAATAACAAGCTAATGTCTACCAATATTTCATACACAGAATACATAAGGTGAGGAACACAGATACACAGAATACATACGGGTGAGGAACACAGAATACATACTGGTGAGGAACACAGGTACACAGAATACATACTGGCGAGGAACACAGGTACACAGAATACATACGGGTGAGGAACACAGATTCACAGAATACATATGGGTGAGGAACACAGAATACATACGGGTCAGGAACACAGGTACACAGAATACATACGGGTAAGCACATACGTGGCACACTGAATACAATGACCAACTACAGGACAATGAAACATGAGGACTTTTTAAAGGGGAGCAAATCAAGAGGAAATGGAGGCATGGCATGAACTAATTAACAATCAAACTAAAGAGATGAAAGGACGGGAACAGAGACGGGACCAGAGAGTGCATGGAAGACCAGAAGGGTCCAAATGTCTCTCTCCACATAAAACAAGGAATTCTGCCATGATTCTGCCACAAGACCAAGAAAGACATGACATGATGATGCAGAATCACGACAACCATGCATTTATCCACCGGACAGAAGAAACTGTCTATCACAACATTCTCTGCCGAGTTATAGCAACATACTTTCTTACATATGTCATTTAAAAGGTTTTTACTTTAAGGGGATGGTTAAGGGGATAATAAGCTTTAAACATTTTTTCATTTGGTAGACGCTTTTATCCAAAGCGACTTACAATTGGGAGAGCATATAAACATTTTGTCAACACGCTTAACAATACCATTTGTTTGCGTGGCCATTCTACTGGGAAGATTAAAGCTGGAGTGAGCAAGTGAGAGAACGAACCACGATATAGATATATTTTTAGACAGAGTTATTGGTTAGTCAAATAAATGTGGAACAGGAATGTTTTGAGCTGTTTTTTATTTAATTGTGAAGGATGCTGCAGTTTCGGGTGGAGGCTGGCAGTTCATTCCACCACAGGGAAACCGAATGATTAAAGGTTTTTGCAAGCAATTTGGTGACTCGCTGTGATGGAACAACCAGGCATCGCTCATTTTCAGACCGAAGATTACGAGAGGGGATGTAGACCTGGACCACTGAGTTCAGGTAAATGGGCGAATTTGCCGTTATCGTTCTGAAGGCCAGTGTCAGAGATTTAAACTTGACTGGCAGCCAGTGAAGTGAAATCAGGAGGGGCGTTACATGGGTTCTTTTAGGCTGATTGATAACTAGACATGCAGCTGCATTCTGGATCATTTGCAAGGACTGCATTGGTTGGAAGACCGGCCAGTAGAGAATTGCAGTAGTCCAGTCTTGATATGACCAGAGCTTGGACTAGAAGCTGAGAGGCATGCTCCGACAGGAACAGCCTGATTTTCCTGATATTGTAGAGCACATACCTGCGAGTTCGAGGGGTTGCTGCGATGTGGGGGGTGAATTTCAGCTGGTCATCGAGCATCATCCCCAGGTTGCTCTCAGACTTGGTGGGTATTATAGTTGAGGATCGAGCTGAATGGTAAGGTGGTCTTCAATTGGTTGGTCGGCCGGTTTAACCAGGAGTTCTGTCTTGGAGAGGTTGAGTTGTAGGTGATGTGAGCAGAGCTATTTTTGATGAGGCAAAAGGGGTTTTGTTCATACAGCCATTGAGTGTTTTATAGCAAAAAAAAATCCAGACATTTCATGAAGACCCTAATAAATCACATGAGCTTTTTGAAAGTCCTAATTTTATGAGTACTTACCTTAAAGGATCTGCCTGTGAGATAACAGTTAAACCAATTGAGTGCAGTTCCAGGGATGCCCAGTTTGGAGAGGGTGGACAGCAGGTGGTGGTTCACAGTGTCAAATGCAGCAGAGAGATCAAGCAGAATAAGGACACATGACAAGGATTGAACCCTTGCCTGCCGTAGGTTTTCAACAACACACAGGAGAGTGGTCTCCGTAGAACGTCTTTTCTTGAAGCCAGATTGCTGACTGTCCAGAAGGTCGTACTGTGAGAGATAGGCAGAGAGTTGGTTAAATACTACCCTTGGAAAGATAAGGCAGGTGTGAGATTGGTCTGTTGTTGCTGACCACTGAGGGGTCAAGTGTTGGTTTCTTGAGTTAAGGTGCGACCAGGGCTTGTTTAAATGAGGTAGGGACAGTACCAGTGGTGATGGAGGTTTTTATCATGTGTGCAAGTTGAGGCAGTAGAGACGGAGAGATAGCCTGTTGGAGGTAGGAAGGGATCGGGTCAAGGGGACAGGTATTAAGCCGGGTGGAAAGGAGAATTTTGGAGACATCAGTCTCCTAGAGGGGAGAGAAAGCTTTATGCTTTGCCTAACCACTGTTTAATAAAAAAATTAAAGCTTCTTCTAGTTCTGGCAATGTTTGTGGTCGACTGTATGTTATGTTGGACTACCAGGATGGTTTACATGATCATATTGGGCAGGACAAAAGAGAAGTGCATTAATTGCAAGGATTAAGTAGCTTAGAATGGACAACATGTTCCAAATAACGCAAACTACATTAATTAACTATATAGGATTCTAGGATAGGAGAAATACATACGACAATATGTCGATTTTTACTCATAGCGCCACAAGCTGGCAACAGGAAGTGTGGCACTAAGAAATAAAAGTCAAGGTCCTTCTAAAATTGACCTCTTGGAGCCATTAACTAAACCCAACAGTTTTGTACTAGTTTTGTGCAGTTTTTGCCATTTCCTGGTATACTTTGACCAAATATGAAGTTGATCTGATTAAAACTTTGTTAATCTCATGTCTTTTGTGATGCTAAATGGTGAAGATCTTGATTCTTTGTTGAAAAAAGATAATGGTTTGTGGTGGCCTGCCAAAGAATGCCAAAAAATATGAAATTGTTATATCTTAAGCATACCTTGTCCAGTCTGCCCCAAACTTAACATGGGTCATTCTAGTCTTGACCTGAAAACCATGGGGAGACTTAACATGCTTAAAAACACTTAAAACTTAAAATTTGATGCAGTTTATGGCCAAATCAACGGAAGATAGAAGTTTCTCATATCTGCTGCATACATGAGTGATTGAATGCACATGCCCACCATTCAATGTTTTCTCTTTGCTGTTTTGCTCTGTTACAGAAGCATCACCTGGCTGCATTACAATGAATCTGCTAATCTTTCACATTGTACAAGAACCACTGGACCTCTTTCAAGGTAATTCTAAAATATTAACATAAATTATTTTTACACGATTTACACAAAGGCTCCTTTATAGTAATTTTGATTTGCCTGTGACCTAACATGACATAAAATTTTGTTAAAATGATATGCTCCGAGCAACTGGTTTGTTAAACAGGTGTACTATCTAAAAATCAGCCAGTGATTCTATTCATGTGTCACACATTGCAAGTTTAAGCCAAATAATAGCTCAACGCCCAAATGGTTTTAAATATACCAAATAATTTCCACTGATGACAGAAACACAACATAAATGACCATCAACCTATTTATTTATTGATAGTATGTACAAGTGAAATTCTTATTCAAAATTTATATATAACAACAGTGCTGAAGAGAATGCATATCGTCCAACAATATCTACACAATTCCATTCAGACACAGATGCCATCAAACACCACATTGTTGCAAAATGAGAGAAGGGTAAAGACAACAAAGCCTGGGTTAAAAAATAATGACCATTTAGGGACAAGAAGATATTTGGAGGGCTGAGAAGAATGTATGTTTCTTACTGCACATTCACAAGACAGTAAAGTTACACACAAGATGTTTGGGGTCAAGAAGCAGGTTGAGGGGTGACTTCCTCTGGTTTTTCCGGGTCAGAGGTTGTCTTCAAAGCCACATCCTGTTTATCTTCTTTTGCCACATCATTTGTTCTGTAAGGCAAAACCCCAATCACAATGTGAATGCTTTGGTATGTTGAAGGAACCGAGTGCATTTTTTCCGGTGTAATTAGCTTTTTGAAACACTTGGTGGCAGTCTTGCATATTGCATGTATTATATTGCGCTGCACAATATAATACAATCTACATTTCACATTTATAGACATGACATTTTTATTTCAGACAAACAACAACTTGTTTTAAGCGTTCCAAGACTATATCTATTTTTTGTTCAGGTAGAGTGAAGTTCTTCAAAAGCAATGCCACAGAACCATTTTTGCTTCCCCAAAGAACCGTTTAATCAAAATTCTCATATGAATCTCTCTTTCTAACTTTTTTCTAATGAACTTTTTCACGATAAAGCAACTTTTGTAAAAGATAAAGGTACTTTGGATGTTAATGGTTCCTAATGGAACTGTTTAGCTAAAAATTGTTCTTGGCATCGTGAAGCACCTTTGTTTTTAAGAGCGTGGGTGAAGATTTCATGCATTGAGTATTTGTGGTTAAAAGACAAGTACACTGTACAACTAAAATAGAAATGGATTATTTGAGATGTATATTAGGATGAAGAGTGTAGGTGGAGTTTATTAACAGCTATCCACAAAATAAACAGAATTTAGATGTCAAGACTCAGAGGTCTTTGAAAAAGGTGACCTGGATTGAGGAGCAGGTCGGATACTCGCCAGGACATCCCAGCTCGATGTTGAGCTACCGTGTGACCAGAAGAAACAATCATATGACCATTTACAAACAAACATGATTAAAGTATGATATTGTAAATATGAAAACAAACATACAGGATAAACAACAGTCTGATTATTATGTTATTAAGAAAGAATAGGATTCATTTAGTCAGAATCAGCGACAACACAATTTTATCTTTGATTGAATAAAAACTAAAATTGATCTAAACCAAAGAAAATATCTAACCTAAATTCATTTTTTCTGAGAATATTGAAATAATCCAAGAAATCACAATTTATTTCTGTCTTTGTGTCATGTTCTGCTACCCTATTGTTCTGTTTGACCGAAACAATCTATCTTGCATTGTTCTTTAGCATGAATAAGGTTGAAAGCAGGGAAGAATTTGTGGCTTTAAACACAGGTCAACCAGTTTTATCAGGGTTGCAACACATTCCTGGCACCTTTGAGGAAAACTGTGCAAGCAAGCACGTACAAAACCTACTGTACACCATTACATAACTAAGCTACTCTGAGCAGCTTTTAACAGTTAGATGCAGAAGAGATGTGTGGGTGAGTTGTTAGATGTTCTTACCGAATACTTTTCACAATGAAGCGAATGATAACAACCAAACCTACACATCCGCACAGAGATCCGATCACAATCGCTGCGATTTCCCCTACAATAGGAGCGGGTTGTTAAAGTGAATTCATGAAGAGTAAAACCCAAATCAAAGTAGCTTGACAAATGTTTCATCTCTCACCTGCTGTATAAATCTGAATTGAAACTGGTGAACAAAACAAAGAATGAGAGAGTTGTGGAGTAAGACAAAGCATAAGCAACCAAACACTTTTTTTTCAGTGACAAACAGGCTATTCCTATACATTTTGATATTTAAAATAACATTAAAGACTTATGGTGTATTTGCCAAACCTGTGAAATTGATCCCAATGGGAGAAAAAAAGAGGCTGAAAACATTGTTATTTAAATACAAAAAGTGCATATTCCTGCAAAACTTAAAGTGATAGTTCACTCAAAAATGAAGTTTACTGTTTTTACTTACATCATCAAGAATGTTGGTAACCGAACAGCACTGGACCCCATTCACTTCTATTGTGCTGGCACAAAACCAATTCAAGTCAATGGAGTCCAGTTAACAACATTCTCCTAAATATCTTCATTTGTGTTCTGCGGAAGAAAGAAAGTCATACAGGTTTGAAATGACAAGAAGGTGAGTAAATGATGAAAGAATGTTTCTTTTTGGGTGAACTATCACTTTAAGTACCAACGCAGGTCCTTTTCACTGCTTTGTAATGCTGTCTATCTTTGTCCCTCTCTTGTACCAACACGATTACAATAAGCTCTGTGTTCAACAGAGATTTCAAAAAACTAATCAGCCATCACATAAACAAAGAGCTTGGATATGTGCAACCCCCGGCCCCAATTCTCCCATTCTCTCCTACCAGGAATGAAAGAGGACAGGACAGTTCTGTTGTTAAGTGGCTGAGTGATGCGGTAGTTGTCCCGTAGCGCTGAGGGCTCGGCCGCTTTTGCCTTACTGGAGTACAGCACCGTCTCTAATTTCATCAGCTGATGTAAGAGGAGAGAAGAGAATCACATAAGAATGCTACAGTGTGATTTCTTTTTCTTGTGTTTCATTTTCTTGTACCTGTGAGTGAGAGATTTGAACACTCTCAAAAAATAGTGTCCACAGGACGCTCTGGAAGCAGGGTGGGGTGGTGAGCGAGCCATTGTAACGGAAATATCGGCTCAGGTCGTTGGGCAGAAGTTTGTGTACATCAAATGCAGGGATATCCACTTTCTGACCTGCATTTCAAGACACAAAACATTTTTTAATCTTGATTGGAAATGGATTGAGAGACTAACGTTAAAGAATCACGTGTTTATGGACAAACCTGCATATTTGATCCGACCCAGATAGTTGAGAATACTACTATAAGCATGATTCACTTCCTCACCTGCCTAAAAGCAAAATAAAGGATATCGAATAAGTGGTAATATATTTAAGAATCTTTGAAAGTTAAAATAATAGAATTTAAAAAGAGGACCTGCCTCGATCAGTACCCCTAACACGGCCAGGCCATCCTTATGGGTCTTCGCCTCCGACATATCAGAGTATAACTCTGTGTTGTAGTGTACAACATGTAGCTGGCACAAAAGAGAGTGACAGTTTTGGTTTGGTACAGTTTGTTCAAACTTTTTGGCATTCATTAAAAAATCTTAATCCTGTTCATCAGAGTTTTTCAAAGCATTGTTTGTACATTTTTACATACATTAAAAAATCCGTCACATCATAGACTTCCACATAAATTATTTTTACATTTATCATTCCCTGCTCTATTATGTATCATAATCCTCTGCAGATGGGGATGGTCAAAGTTTCATAGTTTTGTTCTCCAGTGCCTGTGGAGAACCGACAGAACCCTAGGCTGATCCATATCCCAGAACAGTAACAGGAAGTGCCAAAAAACACAAGGCTGCAACACACACCAACTGCTCAACCTGCAATGTGTAAGAGTATTTGTGTCTTTTTGCAATATAGAGGCTCTCTATAATCACACCAAGGATGAATGTGTCATCTTTAATACAACTGAGTGTACTTGAATTTGGTGCCTTGTCCATAAAATGCGCTTCATTTGTTTATTAAATGAAAAAGATAATTAATTTAATTAATTGAGAGCACTGTAATGATTTGTTTAATGCTGTATAAAAATATCCGGCTTTTGTTGTTTTAACTGTATATTATACCTATTTAAATAGCTATGAGCTATTTTATTAGAAATGCCCCACTTCACCCACAGTGACAGATATCACTGAAAAAATTATTGTGAGAACCCCATCTCGATGACAGATCTAGGCCAAAGACTATAAATATTAACAAGACGTAGCAGGTATATGATTGGAGGGAAGAGCAGCAGTCAGGAGCTCTAATGAGGAAAGCCCCGCCTTCCAGTAAAAAGACTATAGATCCTTTGGGTTAGGATCTTTTTTATCGTGGTTTGAGGTTAAGGATCTAAATTTGTGGTATACCATTGGTAGCTACATGAAGGTGTTGCAAATATGGCCACTGAAATGCAAAAACGTTCCCTGTAGGGAAGCCCAAGGTCAACATGGTTAAAACAATAAAGGCCTCATTGGCTAAAAATGTACATGTTCTGATTATCTATCTCATTGACTGACGGGTTTCCAAAAGACAGCGAGGCCAAACTTTACACATCGTTTAGCAGCTTGAAACACTGATATCAACAAGTGCACACCTCTGCTGAAGAGCTCCGTCCATTAATAGTGTGTTCACTTCCTGTGGCCACGCCCACTCCATTACCCCAGTGCAGGTGCAGCTGTACAGCGCTGTAATGCCATGGTAACCCAGCCAAGCCCATCCAACGAGGCAATGTCATCTGAACTGTTTGAGAATAAGAGAGAGAACTGGGTGTTATATCTTCATTTTGCCCACTCTTTCCCATGTAGTATTTTCAGTCATTTATGACAACGCTTGCCAATCATTGAGATTTCTATCCTTTCATGTTTTTACTGTTATACAGTAAGGGGCGCATTTGGTACATAGTATGTCAATATTGAAAAAACATTCTGGGGACCAGAAGTTTTCTGAAAATTATTTAAAAGGCTGGCGCTTACTGGCAACAAAAATCTTAAGACATTTTAATTTGCCTGGTGACACAACTTTCAACTTTGCAAATACTTGGGACAAAAAATGATACTTTGTGGTGTGAATGCAGCATGTTCAGTTAATAAGGCAGATAAGGCATAAATGTACTTTTCGCTGTGAGCCATGAATAAGTTATTCCGCAAGTGTCTGTGTCTTGTAGGTGTGTTACACAGTTAGTGAACATTGTAGTATATTTGGCTAGTCAAGTGATTATTTCAGCCCCTCTGAAGGTCCTGCTGTAGAGTGCTTAAATCACAAATAGATTGTTTATAATTTACAAAGTTGATATGTGTGTAAGATTTACCTGTTTGACCGTTATTTAAAAGAGTGAAGGGCTTATTCCCAGGTTGGTTATATCCCAGGGGCTCTACAGGAAGTAGTGTAGGATCATGCACTGTACGGGACATGTCCACATTTATAGGTGATTGACTGGAGCCACCGCAGTCAGGAAAGAACTCAGCCCAGTCTGACTGGCCCACAGCACCTGACACAAGCAGAAAATGGAAATGTAAGAGTTTGTTCAAATAAAGAGCATGAGTAGTATAGATTTGAGCAATAAGGAAGAATATGTGTGTAGAGTCAAAGTTAATGGGATAGTTCTGTCATCATTTATTCGCCATCAGGTTGTTTGAAACCTATGTAAATATTTTTTTCTGTTAACACAAAGAAAGACATTTGTAAGAATGTTAGCCATTTTCAGTTCTTTGACATCATCCACTACCATAATAGGGGGAAAAAAATATAATTTGATGTTATGTTGAAAACAAAGTGAGATATTTCGAAGAATTTAGGAACACAAACTGTTCTGTGGCACCTCTGACTACCACTTAATTTTTCCTACTATGGCAGTCAAGGATGTCACAGAATTGAAAGTTGCTAACATTCTTCCAAATATCTTCCTCTGTGTTCTTCGGAACAAAGTAATTTATGCAGGTATAATGAAATGAGGGTGAGCAAATGATGACAGAAGTTTCCTTTTTGGGTGAATAATCACTTTAACCGTATACTAACATATTAACTAAGGGTTTAGACATGCGAAATTAATGATGAGGCACAAAAGCATGGCCTACACACGTCTATTCAGTGCTCAGAAATTCTGCAAGGAAGCTAAAGAAAACTTTGGGTGGTTTTTGCTGGCAATAGAGAATAAACAAGGATATTACTGATCAATATTCAAACACGTTTTATAGAAGTCTGTGTTTTTCAGGTCAGAGCAGTAATACGTTTGTGTACAGAGGGATTAGAGGCCCACTCAATCTCAACATTCATCAAGAATATCCCCTCAAACCCTGTTCAACTCCAAAAAGTGAGGAGGGGGGAGGGAGAGTAACTTTTATTGATCTGCCGTTGCCAAGGTGATCCCTATGACAACTACAAGACATATTTCAGACCACTGCCAGTTTGCCCAGCGCATGCTGTCCCAAACACGCACTGAAACAAAGCATCCCTCACTAGAGAAACTATATACTCTGTTTGGTAATAATGGAATGGATCACAGGACACATTCATGGTACAACAACCCTAGAAACGTGGGAAAGATGTTATATAAATCAAAGATCAGCTCTATAATGCTTCAAAATAAGCATAAGAGCAATCTCACCTCAAAGACAAAAGAATAAATCCTATTTTGTGCATGAACAATATTAAGCATACTTTGTATCATTTGTTTTATTGTAACAGTAATATGAGAACACCCAGTGTTTTATATACAGTATAATGAATAATCCAATGTATTCTTACTTTTAGTTTTAATATTTTTTGTACTATATTTACTATATTAATACAGAGGAACAATCTGTTTTGTTTAAATTCTGTAAAAAAACTACCTTGATGTATAAATACTTCCTTTAAATAATACAACGAAAATAACTTCACAATGAAAAATTATACTAAAATTTTCCTCCTGCAAATTGCATATTATTTATTTAAATTTTAGGGTGAAAATGACCCAATGCTCAATTATATTCAACCAGAATCCTCTTGAATCTCTGCATTTCTTGAATTTAGCTCTATACACTCATTAGGCCTGATTTACGTAAGGCTTTAAACAGCACTTTGCAAAGCAATAATGACCAAATTAGCTTTTTCAAAGACTGCTAATAATGTCAATGGTTTGTCCCAAAAAATCCAAGTAGAACAAAATCCATGAAAAATGCACTGTGATCCTTTTTTATCCTACACTGGCGGCTGAACAGTGTGAACTGTTTTGTTGAAGACTTAATGTGAGTGTGATCACATGCTACAGGATTGTTAACTGAAACTCCACTGCACAATAAACACATTGAGGCATGTCAGTCTGTGTTCTTACGACTATGCATTGCTGTGTCTATGCCCCAAGCACAGTTCTTCTGTATCAAATGCAAATACTCATTCTAAAGCTCCATACTTGTACTCAGTCTCTTGCAGTGGCTGACTCTCTCTCTCTCTCTCTCTCTCTCTCTCTCTCTCTCTCTCTCTCTCTCTCGCTCTCTCTTTCTATTTGTTCTCAGAGTATGTGCAATGAAAGATGGAAGAGATGAACTGGAAGTAACACAGTTTGAACAGAGATATAAACAAAGAGACAGTTGAAGGAAGATGTGAGCTTAGTTTGGTTAATTTGAATGTGAATTTCAAAGTTTTTTAAAAAGGGATACAGACGCAACTCCAAAACAAATCATAAATAAGTAACGATTATGTAATAGTTCATATCAGTTAGTCAGGTATCTATAAAAATTCCATCACAGCAGTATCACCCGAATGGACATGCAAATAAAACGATGAGGAAATCACTTGAAACAGGTTCAGAAAAGAAAACATTACCTGCGTATGTCCATTCTTTGGCTAAAAATAAATGGGAAGAATACAAGTGACTTTCAGAGCTTCTGGCTTAAGTAGAATTCAAGAAAACATTTAAACATAACATTTTATCTCAAAAAGACAGGCATGCAATTTGTCCAAAGCATCTTA
This sequence comes from Triplophysa bombifrons, assembly GCA_029783895.1. Lineage (NCBI taxonomy): Eukaryota > Metazoa > Chordata > Actinopteri > Cypriniformes > Nemacheilidae > Triplophysa > Triplophysa bombifrons. The sequence continues at coordinate 14,166,880 of CM056455.1, forward strand.
CATGATGTTTGTATTTTATTTTTATTCATATGTTCCTTGGGAATTAAACCTACAACCTTAGCATGGGCAAGTTGAACTAAATATGAAGACAAATCATCTACATGGCATCATTCTTGATAAGTTCTTAAGGCAGCAAATAGCAACATTCACATCATTTTGTAAAGTTTTAGTTTGTTCACATCTTTTCAACAGCTTTGATCTCCATAATGAACTGTAGTTGCAAAAGGCCTGCACTAACGCTGCAAAAGATTATCAGTCTTACCGGTTCCTGAGCAGTTGACACAATTCACGAACAAAAGAAAAACAGCCACTCTTTTCCAATCCCGGTCCATGCTGTCACCCACCTCTCCACAGCACACACACGGTGGGAAAACTGGAATAGACCCACTGATACACTGCAAGATAAGAGATACTCAGATACCCTTGACGGTGTTGATGCAGAACTGTCCACAAAATGGAAATATCCTACAAGTAGACTGAACACTTGGTCTTTTTCATGATGTGGATGAGTGGGCCCTGTGAGTTGAATGGTGGAGGAGAGACCCCATCACATGGCATGGCACACAAAAAGCAGATTGGTTGGACCAGAGAGAGGGAGAAAGAAAGAGAGAGAACAAGTGAGAAAAGAACAAGTGACCGAGAAAATCATGAAGGGTTGCCCATTGAAAAATGTGTATGACACAAATAGTTATGTGGGGGCAGGGAAAGTCTGATTGAAGAGGTATTGGTGTGATATGGAGATTAAAGAGAGTGAAAAAGAATCTTTGCCTTATTCAAATAACCAAACATAAACAAACATTGCTTGCATAACGTAGTTGTAGAAAATATGAATAGAGAATTATGCGTTTTCTGGCATAAAACAATAAATAAAGATGATTCAAACCCACTCAGAAATGGTTTGAAATGTTAATGTGGATTTTTAATAACTAAACATATCGTTTTTTACTTCTACTAATATTTTTTTGTAAATGAAAGTAATTTTAAAACTATCTGCAAAGCTATAGACACCTAGGACAAAGCTGCTTTAAACACATATGGGGGTTATCACCAAATAGGCCATTGGTTTGATTTAGTTAATAGAAGTTATTTCATGAATAACATTTATTTATGACATTCTTTTGAAAGTCTCCCCACTTTACAGAATTTTTACACTCTCAAATTTTTTAAAACACAAACATATACAGTATAAGATTGTTTTTAATGACCGGTTAGATTTCATGAAAAGCAGGCTTGCAGTTTTTCATTAAACCGCTGGGATGCAGTAAAACACCATTCTTCAACCAGTTTACGAACGCAACAATTGTGGTATACTGGTGGTTGTAGATTAAAAAATAAGTGAAAAGGCGAATAATTGAGGTGTTGGTTAAAAAAAACAAATGAACAACGTTTTGCCTTTTTATTATTTTAACCCTTAGCAAGCACGTCTAGGTTGTTTGTTCATGCATTTTATTTGCAAATCATTATAATTGTCTGATCCTCTGTAATACTGATGCAATGCAGAACAGTCAAATTTACTGTCATGCGTGTTTTTTCATCACAACATGACACAATGTAAAAGGATTTACATTACTCAAAATGTAACGACTTGTCAAGGGGAAACCCGCCATTTAAGGTTTCAGTCACGTATTCTTGCACCTTCAATCTATCAAAACACGGCGTAATGATCCTCTTAAACGTGAAACCGCTGAACAATCTTACGCAATGCTCCAGTCCCAAGAACCGCGCTCCATTGGTCGATCACTGGCGAATAAGGCGTGCCAGAAACAATGTAGACAGTTCTATTGGATACATTCAGATGTGAGGCGTGGCTAAGTATTTCATTCACAAATCTCAGGGTGCTGTCGACGTCCATGTGCACGTTCTTCAGCCCCGTACACAAGTCTAAGGGAATGATAAGAATAAGAGAAAAGCTGCGACATTAAATTAGCCCATTGCTTGCAGACATTTTTTTCTACTATTCGTCAGGGAACTGACATCATAGTCATTCTGATGTCTCTGTGTATTAAAATAGAGCAGATGTGCTCCCGGAGCCTACAGTATACATGCGACCTCAACACATGAACCTGCTGAAACCAGTTTTTACTTGTAAATTGCTGGCAGGTGTGTTTGAGAAAGGCTACCTTTTCTTTAGAAAGGTATATTTTAGTATAGTAATAATGATTGATCTTCTGTGAGGAAAAAACAATAGGGAAGGGGGAGAAGGGGCTTCAATTAAGTAAAACGCGTGTGTGCTCACACATGTAAAAGTCAGCTGATGCTACTCATACAACCATGAGTCCAGCACTAAATGTGCTCACACTGTTTACAGCTTTTCTTCCCCGATGAAAAGTTTGTGGACAGTCTGATGGACTATTATTAATGACATCACTATGCATTATATGCATGTAACAAATGATTTCTAAGTATATTATGTAAAGTATGCATTGAAAATTACACTTCACGTTTTTTTTAAGAATCTGAAAGAAAGGTTTACACACTATGCTATTGTGTACACATTATAATGTAATATGAAGTAACTGTTTAGCATTTATTGACACAAAACCACTGAGACATTTCTCAAAATATCTTCTTTGGGGTTTCCATCGAGTTTTTAAATGGCATGGGGGAGGGTAAATAAATTATGACAAAATGTTTAATTTAGGGTAAACAGTCCCTTTTTATTATTTAATGGATGTGATCATAAATAATTGTTACCATTCCAATTTAATATTAACAAGAATGTGATACAACTAGTATATTACAGTTTATAAATTCAATGCACTTTATATGAAGCAAATGACACGAAAAGTGCAAATCCTATAACAGAGCTCTATCGCTCAATTGATAAAATACACAAATCCACGTGTGTCCGATGAGGTTACATAGGGTCTTGCCCATCACCGTCCAATTGACAACAACAGCAGCGTAGCGCTTACCACGTGATAGTACGAATGGGGTCTTATGATCTTATGATTGTCTTGTGTTATGATCTTACTCGTAAGTGGGATGCGTGAACGCCATACATTACACACAGGCACACACAGTACGTACTCTTTTCGCCCGGCGCGTGTTTACACTTCTGCACCGTTAAGCCTATGCAAACATGCATACGACATGCGTGGGTGGCGCTACGAGCTACTAGCTGTCCAATCGCAGAAGAGCATCGCAATTACTGGCTAGATCGTCTGCCAATAAGATCGCTACTATCTGCCATACTCGGCCAACGAGAGACTGTGCGTGGATGGCACTAAATTGGGCACGTGTGTCCGTGCACATGTTGACGCTGGGGAGAGGGAGAGAGAGGAAAAGAAAGAGAGATAGAGAGCGTGTTAGTGAACTCGGGGAGGGTAACAGATCTGTGGGATAGTGTAGACAGGACCGTCGGGAAGGGTTTGTGTTGCTTTTAAAGGCGCCCTAAAGGTGAGACTGAATTTTAAGACGTTTATTGTTTGCATGCCATTACACAGTGATGTTGATGGAATTGTCTTTGCTATTTGCATTGCTCGTTTTGGGATGTTACGTCAATGGTTTTGTTATTGGAGATTTCTTGTTAATCTGTTATTGTCTTGTTTAGCTAGTTTTTCACTATGAAAGTGTATCTTGTGTTTGATTTAAGAATTTGTGACGTTCTTTAAATAATCTATATGCTGTGCTTGTTATTATTGAGTTTGTGTGTATGTGTAATATATATTGGATTTGATGTGGTTGTGATTTTATGTAATGTATGGTTTAGAAGGCACCATATCCTGGATATGTGGCTATTTTCTTTTTATCTTTATCTGCTTCTTGTTCTTGTTCTTCCTCATTTTTTGTCTCTCTTCATCTGACACACACACACACACACACACACACATACAAAATCAAACACCACCTTAAATCTAATAACATCCAGACAGGAACATACCTGCACTTGCACACAACCAGCAGTTCAGTGGTAATAGCATAGTAGCCTACATGTAAAATCACTAAGATTCAAACATAAGTTTATCATAATGCAGAGGAATTTGAAGAGAAAGCATTCACATTAATCATGTATATTTATGTAGAAATACAGATTATATAGATTAGATATGCATGTGTGTGTATGATGTATAATTCAGTACTCTTACACTAACTGAAATAGACAAACACTAATGCCACTAGTCTCATGTGACCTTTACGGTTACTTTAGTTCATTGTGTATATATGTTCAGTGAGAGAGAGAAAGAGAGAGAGAGAGAGAGAGAGAGAGAGAGAGAGACAGAGAAACTCGGGAGTAGAGATAAATGCACTATGGGTCTATAAGGCTGGGGGAGGGGCAAGGGACATTGAGGGAGACTGAGAAAGTGGGGGTGTGTGTATGCGTCTTTGGGTGTGTTTGTGTGTCCCTGCCCATGTGTGTGACTGTTTGTTTGCCAGAGGGAGAAGAGGAGAGAAAATGAAAAAATACAGAGTCTCCTGGTGCCTTCCTTAAACCAGTAGTGTTAAAGCATCTCGCTGCACCCCTCCCCCTATTTTCCTGCACCAGACGACACACATTCACTTACTTGCAAAGACGTGCACACACTTACACATGCACACTTGTCTCCAGACAGAGCCCGTGTCCTCCTTGATGGCTGAGACGAAACTATAAGGATAAAATTAACTAGACATTCTGTAAGATTTTGAAAATCAGTGATAGTTTAGAATTTACTGTTATCTAGACTAATTGTCTAGATTGAAAATTTGGCACAACACCTGGAATAAAAAGTGTACAATGTTACAACATAAATTAAATAAGAAACATTACAAGAAAACTTGAATTGTCAATCAATGATGTTAGGACGGCTCCTATTTCCTCCACAAGAAGTTGATGGAGGTGCATGCTGTTAATAAAGCAAAAGGGGAATTTACCAAATACTAAAAGATAAAAAAATCACATTAGTTTTAGTTTTTATACTATATCAGTTGTATTAGATTAGAAAAAAATTAAAATTGAAGGATTTTAACAAATCTCACCAATTGGCATTTTTAAAAATAATTTTGTTACCCTGTCATTTTTTTACCGTTTTCTCATTCCATTTCAGTTTTAACTGCTCTAGGAGTTGTTTTCAATCATGTCTGCCCCATTTGTCTTTGTATTATACACTTACTGACTGACATTTTACCATTCATTCTTTCTTTCCGTCTCCTCTCTCCATTGGCAGTCATGCAGTCCCCAGGAAAAACCTCCTCTCAGCCCTCACAGGATTTCTTGAGCTCCAATGACGGCATACTGTTCAGTAATGATGATCCGGACGTCTTCCAGTTGGAGGACGAGTCACACGAAACCCGTTCGGCTCAGTCCATTCACTCTAACAGAAGTGTTTACAGTGTGGATGGAGAGGCTACGCTTTCTGGATCTCAGTGGGCGTGTGACGGGTTCAGTGAATCCAGTGACCCTAAGAGGTCTGAAGAAGGGAAAGCCAAAGAGAGAACGGAAGGAGATATGCTATTTGCACGGAAGGTAGGAATTTGTACGCCGATGCAATTTCTAGTAACAACTGCTTACAAAAACTTAACAAAAATGTAAGGACTTAACCCCTCAGAGAAGAGCGATTTAAACAATTTGGTGCAATGTACACATAGTGTTTTAAATGGTTAATACACCCAACACTAAAACACCTGACATCATTTATTCACCCTCATGTTTAAAACCTGTATATGACTCTTTTTTTCTGTGGAGCTCAAAAGAAGATCTTTTGAGAAACGTCTCTGGTTTTTTTTTGTCCAATACAATGGAAGTCAATGGAGGCCAGTGCTGCTTGGTTACCAACGGTCTCCAAAATATCTTCTTTTGTGTTTTGCAGAAGAAAGTCATAGAGGTTTGAAAAAAAATGATAAAAGAATTAACTTTTTTATGGGAAGTACTGTATCCCTTTAAGCTTACCTTCAAACAAGAAACTTCAACTTTGTGCATATGTAGACCTCCTTGGTGTAACAACGATATTTTGGCATCTCAATAAATGTGGCTGCCAACCGTTTAAATCATTTAGAAGTATTTTAGAGACTTGAGACGACAGATGCAGTATGTTTTTTTGTCACCATCTGCTTTTAACAGCATATTAGAGAACAGCGTGTTATCTCTGAACCAAAATATAATACTCACCCTGAAATCACAGGAACCGCATGAGAAATGTCTTTGGGAATGGAGGCACAGTATCAAAATGTGAGAACGAGTGAGACCGCATTCCTCAGTATTTGTGTTTTTACTATCATGTTATTCTCAGCGCTTGTAGAATTTGTTTTAACAACCAAACTGTGTACAGAATTGATTTACACACTCATCAGTGGAGTGACAACTGTATTTAGTTGACACAAAGAGACATTGCTTTCTCTTTTTTCAGTGCTTTGAGCTACAGGGGTTTGTCAGACCTCTGCTGGAGCTTCTCAATGGACTGAAGAAAGGACGATTTGACAAAGGTGAGACAATAGCAAGCTGTGTGCATTAAATGTTTAATTTGAACGCAACACAACAATTTTGAGTGTTGAAGTTACAATCTAGTTGGAATGGATTTCTGTTGTTGGCCATTTTTCTACATGAGAAGCCGAGCTTGCAGGAAGGGATTTCATCTGATGAATGTACCACTTCTCAAGAAGAACTGAGATTCTTATCTGCATTTTTGCTGCTTTCGATTGGCAGGCCTGAGCAGTTTTCAACAGAGTGTCGCAATGGACAGAATTCAAAGGATTGTAGGAGTCCTGCAGAAACCACATATTGGGTAAGAAAATGTACATAGAAAACTCTCTCTGTTATCCGGTTGAGCAAGAAGGTTGAGTGTTTGCATCTTAGAATGTTCGTCTTGTTTGCAATTGAATTTAAATCTTTGTTTATTTTTTTAAAGCTGAATCTCATCATAAAACCTGTTTGGAACATGTTCAGGTCACAAATTTTATTTTGCTTGAGGAAAATAAGGCGTATTTTTAGGACCACTAAGATTTTTTGCTGTATTTTCCTGATAATTAAACATAACTTTTATCACTGTAATGAAAAAAATCTTCTTTGTAATAATCTATTAACAATTGTATAATGCACAATTTATTATTTTAACTAATTAGATCCTATCCTAACAAATCATACATCAATGTAAAAGGTGTTGTGGTCCAGGGTCACATATTATTTCTCTTCTGATCCCAATGTATACCTCCTATTAGCACAATGTTAAAAAAGCCTAAATTATCTCCATGCACCTAACACACAGGTTGAGAGAGAGGGCAAAAACCAGAACACAAGGTCACCCGCTGGTCGGAGTTGAGGATTATATGGGTGCATGTCGCTCCCATTTTCTAACCTAAATATAAGAAATGGCTCGAAAAAACGTATTTATTAGTTTAACAAAAGCAGAAAAAACGTTTGCAGAGTTTGTTACGTCTCTTTCATTATCACATGGTTTCAAGTGTCTTAAGGGTAATTGTAATGGTGTTATTTTTAATTGGAAATAATCCAATGGGAGAAGCACAGTCCTCTGAATTAATGGACACTGAATAAGAGAAGAAAACAGGTTTCAAATTAACTTGACTGCTCGTATTTGCTTTGGTGGTTTGGAGAAATCGCTCAGGATTATCATGAATGTAAACCGGGTATGAAGTGTGCCAAAAAAGACATTTGGATATTTAACCCAAATGCATGAGTGTTATTACATTAGATAATAAAAAATACTCAAAGGAATGATGATAGACAGTTTTTATATAAAGGTTATTTAAGTCAATATAGGAAGTCAAGTCAAGTTCACACAGGTGTCCTTGAAGAGTAACCAGAGGTGAAGTTCATGGTGTTGCATTTGACAATCAATCAAATCATTTTGGGTTTCATCTTAAACAGTATATCTTTTTTACTGCCATCAACATAAGCTTTTTGTTGTCATGTTTTTGTTTAAATATGTGCTTTTGCTAAATTTTACTAAAACGCGCTTATTTCAGTGTTTTATCTAATTCAAAAATTTTAGTACTTTTTGGGGCCACTGTCAATTGTCATATACGTAACATTTTAGCATGAATTTTTATATACAGTAATTGTATTTTATTTAAGTTTGTCTTGTACTTTATTTGATCTGCAATTGTATTTGACTGTGTATGTTAGAACATTTTTTCATTGTGTTACTGCTTATTAAGTTCAGTCCTGTTTACTTTCCTCTTGTTTTTCCACAGAGAGAAGTACTTGCCAACTTTACTGCAGATAGAGGTGATGTTAAAGGTTTGGTTTCCTCAAGTGAATCCTCAAGTTTCTTCGACACCAAACCCTGCTGACCTTTCACCTCGGGACATTTCCATCCAAAGCAGCAATACTACACCCCCACACAAGCACAAAGACCAGCTACATATTCCAGTCAAGGTACGTCTAGATGCACCAGAGGCATCCATCTTATGGAGCAAGAACACTGTTTCCCATCACTTTTGTGTCATGTATGTGTTATGTATGGCCTGAATACATACCGATAATGGGTCTGTTTATTCCATTACATATAACATTAGTTCATTTATTCTGTGTAACAAATTGAAACTAAACTTTCACTAGTCCCTTGTTTTAAGGCTCAATCTGCACGTTTTGCATTGGCGTGTACATTTTTATACGCATATAACATATGCTCTTAACACAAGTGCTTTCTGTATAAAAAATCGATTTGTCTATTCCTTGTGAACCCATGACCTACCAGTTGAGTTACATGAACCCTGCAGCTGAATTGTGATGTTACATGCATTGATGCAAAATGTTCTATTTAATTTGCAGAAGCGAAGGCTGAGCTGGTCGGACACAGACACACTGTCCTTCTCACCTTCTGTGGTTTGTAAGTGGTTGAATATCAAAGGCTGTGAAGAGCAACATCATTGGCCATATGTTGAGGGAGGGGAGGGCTCTTCGGGGACTCCTCCCCCTTCCTCACAGACAAACCAATCTGAAAGGAGACAAGGTGAAACATCAAAGCACAAGATCCTCCAGTGGTCCAGTTCCAATTTGAAATGGGTGCATGTCGCTCCCATCTTCTCCCCTCCAAAGTCCGGACCTTCTCATAAAGGTGGAGCTAAAGAGAGAGGGAGCAACTACGTCCTCCTCACCAGCAGGAACAGCCCAGCCACGCAGGACAGCTCCATCTCCTCCACGACACCTTTCTCAGAGCCAGCTGGCAGTCCATGCAAGCCAGTCACATCGGGGACTGCAAGTGCTTTGCAGGGGCGTGTTCAGACCCCACCGATCACATTGAAGCCTTCATGTCTGGTACAGCAAAGCCCTTTACAAACCTGATGCAGAAAACCAAGTACAAAAGGTAGAGAGATTTGAGTCATGGGACAGGTGAAGGTTTTGTCTTAAAGTAATTGCTAAAACAGTATAAGTAAAGAACCTTGGAGAACTTTAAACACAAGATGTTGGACTTGAGTTATGATTGGATTGAACAATTGTTATTGAGAATACCTGAGTTTAAGGTGAAGCGTGTGTAAATTCTGCAGGTTTAATGGGATAAGGGGAATGAAAATTCTATCATCATTTATTCACTACCATGTCATTCAAAACCTGTATATGACTCTTTCTACTGCAGAACACAAAAGAAGATATTTTGAGAAATGGTTTTGTGGTTTTGTGTCCTCACAATAGAAGTCAACGGGGGCCAAAAGTTTACCAACATTTTACAAAATATCTTCTTTTGCTTTACTAAAGAAGAAATAAACTCATACTGGTTTGCAATGACATGGGACCGAGTAAATGATGAAAGAATTCTAAAATATTTCTTGGGTGAGCTATTCCCTGCAATCTGTAACTTTTGCCTCTATATCGCCATCTTTGTTTGAAACAAAATTGTGATTTTATTTTACACATAATTACATGTGTTAAGGTCAAACTGACATTTCCCGTGATATCCGACCTGACAGCTCAACATATACATCATTACTATAAGATTACCTTTGTTAGTTAGGGTAAGGTAAAGAGACTCTTTTGGTTTTATGTACTTTGACAGATTTTTTTTTTTCATTTTTGCACTAAAAAGGTTACAGATTGAAGCTTTAAGGAAATCTGAAAGGGAGTTATAGTCATTGACTTTGCTGCAATCCCAAAATCTGGTCCATGTATGACCAGAAGGCAATAATTTTAATGAGACATCAATGCAAGGTCAACCTGGTGGTACAATCTATCATTTTAATATTCTTTTATATCATTGAATAGATTACATACAAAAAGCGCCAGGTACATGACTGTGTTGTCTCTCAAATTGCTACTGAGGATATTGAGTGTTAACAGCCAGTAAGACATGAATTATGGGCCCTTTTTTAGCTCTGAAAAGAAAATGTAGCAACAATATAACGTGTTTACTGTCTGATCTCTCACAAAATTATGAGTTGCACGTAACAGAGGATGTTACCATTTTTGTTACTGTATTTTACAAAGGCAATCTTTTTTCCATCACAGTGGGACTCTTTGCACTTGCAGTGGTGGGATTTGAATTAGAAATGAAAGCACTTGATCAGATACAGTCAGTGTTAGCATTTTCCATAATTCTCACACTGATGTAATGCAGGAAGTGATGTAATATACAGTACAGGATAAAAGAAGAAAAATGTACAGAGTCTAAGTCGGCTTGATTCAAAAGATAATGTGTGTGTATCTACGGTGTTGACTGTCTACTGACTTACTACTGTAGATCTCAAAGTTTTGCTGAAAACCGGAGATGAAGCGTTTGGATGGTGCTGTTGAGTGACACTAGGCATCTTTGACTAATGGTCGAAAAAAAGGACGACGGACACAATGAAAATAACAGTTCTAATATGCCAACCCTTGGAATCTTTATTTATTCATTTAAACGTTTATTTATGTTTATTTGTAAATGTATTTATTCATAAGGCAGCTCAGTTTGTGTGAGCTTGTTCTGTCTTGAACTCTTTTTTTCATCATCTAGTTGCTATGTTTGAGGTTATAATATCTTTAGTAAGAGAAAAGTGGGATAAATGAAGGCAATCTCAGATTGGAAACCCTGTGCCTTTTCTCCAAAAAGGATGTGTGTTTAAACTTATTGATTGTGTTTTTTTATCAAATGGTACAAAACACAAATGTCAAACGTTTTTTAAATGCACGCATTTGTTCATGAAAATATTGCTCATTTGTTCTCATGTAGAAATGAGAAAAATAGTAACCTATGACCACTAACAGCATGGGCAACAGGAGAAACTGGTGTGACCCATTAAAAATAATAATGTTAATTTGTAGTCATGGCAACATTCGAAGTGACTGACTTGAATCCACCAAAAGTTGTATTTTGGGGTTTTAGAAATTAAATCGTAAAAAAAAAATTGTGCATAAGTGAATAAATAACTGGACATACTGTAAGCATGTAGCAATGTTATGAGGGACAAACTAATTTTCACATGCTGCTATGTTGCTGATTTATTTGAGAAATAGATTTAATTTGCCTAAAATCCTGTTACTTGCCCCTATAGCAATAGAAATACATGCAATTCTTAAACCGTAACTGAAGGAAGGTTTATTAAGTAATTTACTTTTTTTACATAATGATTTTGTAGAAATCCGTGGCACTTATTTTTTATTTTTAAATTGTCAAGTTTTATACTGTACAGACCCAAGAGGTTTGATCATAAAGTACGTGTATTGGTTGTTTCGTCTTTTTTATATAACTGTATTCTAAATCTGTCCACATACTGTCTTTCAACAAGACCCTTTAATAAACAATACATTTTAGAAGTAGTATGCTTCTGCATATTTTCTGGTAAAAGGGTTGGGTATCGTTTGAATTTCATCAATTCCAACCTGTATGATTATTTTGGCTGCTTATTGGCTGCTCTGCAAGAAAATGATATATGAGCACCGTTTTATGTATGTACAGTATATAGCCTATGTATACGAGTATATAGCAACTATGTTTTGTTGGATTTATTACAATTTGTATTACCATATTTTAACTACAAATATCATGGTTAAACTGTTACTATAATGAAACTATGATACATTTGTGGTTACTGTCCTTAACTACAAATACCACAGTTAAACTGTTGTTGGTAAAAATATAGTTCATTTTCACATGGGCTTTTATTGACTTTTTTATATTTTTTAGCAAGTATCCGATTCCAGAATTGTAATCGATCTTTGATTTCCAACACGTGTGTACTCATGTTCAGTATGTCAAGTATGACTGTGTTCAAGTCTGGTTACTGTGTATTATACTGTATATGTGACCCTGGACAACAAAACCAGTCTTCAGTAGCACGGGAACATTTTTAGTAATAGCCAAAAATACATTGTATGGGTCAAAAAAAAAATTATGCCAAAAATCAATAGGATTTTAAGAAAAAAAATATTATTCAATGGAGATATTTTGTAAATTTCTTATCGTAAATATATATATTAAAAAAAGAGTAATATTCTATGCTAAGGACTTCATTTGGTCAACTTGAAAGAAGATTTTCTCTATATTTAGATTTTTTTCACCCTCAGATTCTAGATTTTCAGTTATCTCAGTCAAATATTAATAAGACTGCTTTTGTTATCCAGGGTCACATATACTTTAATACTGTTTTGACTGATGAAGTGCTACTGTAGTCAGACATGACTCTATACTGAAGCCGTACGTTCATGGAGCAGCGCTCTGCCGAGGTCGCCGTGGCTCTGTAGGAGGTGCAGATTTAGAACATTTTCATTTTAGAGAGATGTTTTTTAAGAGAACTGGAGAAAGACTGTGATGGGTAGATTTGACTGTTTTAATCTGTCATGGATTGAGTGGGATTTAACCTCATCCCAGACGCTCCCCGTGCTTTTGTGCATGAGGAGGTATGTGGGAGTAAATGAGCTGAGTGTTTGTTTTCATGTGCCAGTGCCTTAAAGGTGATTTAGTCTGGGAAGTAATCTGCTAAAGAATATATTACTTTCACACTTCGTTCTTCATTGCATTTTTATTTAAGCAAACAATATACTGACATTTTTTCTTTTTTGTGAAAGGGAGAATTCATTCAGAACTGAAATAAAATCTGGATCTCAAACTGAGCCGCCAGATTTAATTTTGGCACAACTTTCCCTGTAACCATGGTAACTACAGAAGAGACAGATTTTTTCCTGTTTTATTAATAATCACCTTCACCAGTTTGTCCATCATGTGACATATGTTCAGGTACTTCAGAGGCTAACACACACACAAACTAAAAAGAGCAGTGTACATGCAAAAAATAGGCAGACATGATGAAACCTTAAACTGGTGGGTTAGGGTATACAATGAACACTGTCTTTAATAAAAATATCAAATTTTTATTGTTTTTATAATTTAATTTTGCAGCATAATTAACCTTGATCTAAATTAATCATGGTTAAAAGTTACTCATGATTTACTAACTCCAACCAGCAATAAAGCCATGTGTAGATGCCCAGTTTGACACACTCCCCTCCCCCCTTGTATCCAAGCAGTTTTTAGGCATAGAGCAGCCAGTACTCCCCCAAATCCCGTCCTACTGCCACACCACCTCCCTATGCCCCCCTCCCCACCCCTCCCTCCATCTGCCCTCTTCCTCTCCATTGGAGGACAGAAACCAGGGGCAAAAGAGAAGAGGACGAGTGCAGAATGTATTGCCTGTCTTTTGTGTGTACAAATGTGTGTAGGACATTTAAGGAGGGACAAGGTGACTTCGTGTTATTTTAGAGTGCTGGAATGATGAAGCTTTGTGAAATTCTTACACGAACCAGAAATTTTGCACCTGCAACCAGTGTTGTTTTTAATAACCTCTCAGTTTAATGGCCTATGTGAAAAGTGTATTTTTATCTTAACTTAAGCCAGAATGATTTTAATGTTTAACTTGTTAAAATAATATATCTGATCTAAAAGGATCATGTGACCATACGCTTTTCAAGAAAGTCTCCTAATACATGCATACATTTATATAGGCCTGTGTGCAATTACTTTAATTGCAATTTTGTTTCCTTTTATAATTCAGAAGAGCATGCATTTTTATTATGCAATTAAATGAAGTGAAAGTGTTTTGGTCTATGTCTGGATGAGAAAGCGTTGGAGGATGATGTGCTCACTCACTCGTCCTGCCCGACTGTCATCCCTGTGACTGTCTCCCCTCTCCTCAACCCATACCGCCACACCCACCAACATCCCCCCCCCGCCTTCATTCAAAGAGCTCCATTACTCACGCACGCGAGCTGCGCGCACACACGCATTCAAAAATGCTGGGATGCAGACATGCTAAAACACACGTGCATGCAGTGCATACACCAATGAATTAAAATAACGCTACTGTAATCCCCTAGGCCTACTAAATTGTTCACTCGAAACACACAAGATGCTTTCAACTTCATTAGAAATATTTTAGTTACAACTGTAAATTATGAAATGATTCAAGTGTTTTGTTCATTGATAGTAGAGGCAAATTAATAATAGTAGATTTTTTTTATTTTTGGATTAATTGGCTGTGATTTAGCGGCATATGGGCATCTTTACTGTAGTCTGGAACATACGTGGCTGTTGGCTGCAGTGACGTATTGCCCCATGCTGTACTGTCTCGTACAGACACATAGCCCTTGTGAAACATAGTGTAGTGCGATATGAAAAATATATATATTCAGTCACTGGTATGCGGCATGCACAGGTAATAAAATTCCTACAGGAAATTGCAGGCAGGAAATATCTTATTTTTATTTTAGTGTAAACATGTAATATTTTAATGACATTAAATCTCGTCGCGTTAAATTAATTATTAATTTCCTTAACATCTTTTTACAAGTTCTCGGTATTTAAAGTGTTAAGAAACTATTAGCATTTCTGTGAGTGTTTAAGTAATGATCTCATATTTTTTTGTTTTAGAGTTGCCTTAAATTCTTGAATAAGAAAACAATGTTGTTGTAAATGTTTAAAAAATACCGTTCATTTAAACTTACTGTTTCAGTGATTCATATTTCAGCCACAGAAATAAGATATTTTATTTTTAGTTTAATAAAATTATTGCTATTATATGTCAGACCACATGATGAGTGGTCATTGTACGCCATTGACCCTTTAATATAAAAACAGTACTGACCACTTATGAATGCTGGTCCAACGCTGGTGCAGAAGAACTTCCCTTTTTCAGTTTTTTAACACTGCACAAATGTTGGAACAAAATAAAACCAACAAAACATGTATAACCTCATCAAAATGTAAAAGTAATATATTTAAGGTTTCATTATATTTGTAGGACCGGAAGTGATGCTCCATGGACCAGTATTTACATATTGCAAGGTGGTCTATAGACCTAAACAGCAAATCATATAGAAATAAATTTGTTTTCTGGTGAATACCTACTTGACAGAAATGTTATGGTTTTAGTTGACCCGTATTTCATGATTACACTATATTCAAATGCGTTGACTTTGAGCCACATAGGTCAAGCTGATGATGATGTCTGGACTGTTAGTTTGTACTTACAACAAATGGCGGCAAATTATTATAAATTGACTGATGATTGTGACACAGTTGCCTAAGGCATCCTATTATTGAGGTGTGTAACACATTCATGTACTGTATTATGTGCTGAGTGTTTTATTGATGGGTTTCAGTGTTACAATGTTTGTGTGTACATCTGTCAAGATGTGCATTGCTGTCATTGGCCCCTTTTCTCTATAGGATTCAGAGTCAGTGAGGGAAACTGTGCTGATTTAGGGGACCATAATTTGGACCTGTGTGTGTGCACTCGCGCGTGCGTGCAAGTTTGTGTATGCCAGTGTTATTACTGCATATTTGGGATAGCAATCCCCACAGTAAAATCACCAGTGTTAAAAAATATCAAATTAACACTCACAGTGTATATATAATCCACACTCTTTTACCTCTTTTAACACTGGCGATTTTGCTGTGTATGAGTCTGTCTGTGTGCACTGTGTGTATGTCGTGTCAGTGAGTAAGTATGCACATAACAATTCTCTCAATAACATGGGAGACTATTAAATTAAGAACCATAACAGAGAGAAACTGTAGGAGTAGTTAAATTATTCTTGTCTAACTTTGCACACTAGAGACACACACCTGCAACGTACATAAACATTAATCATCATAGTCACACATTCATATTTACCTTCACACTGGCAAGTTTGACATGGTATTTATTGTGGTGATTTGTAAAACTGTCCACAACCTGTAATCCTAACAGAGTTGGCTAATGAAAAACCAGCAGTACAGTTTACATCACACAGAATCTTCCAGCTCATAACTGTTTACGCCACAAGTTAAGTTTCATTCTATCGCTACAGTAAGATTATATTTTTTAACATATTTAACAGCTTATTCATGCTTATACAGTCAAGGATTTGCAGTATATATTGTAGTCAATTGATTTAGTTTGTAGCTTGTTATTTGATACAAGATAAAAATATGGTATAGTGTGAATGCTATTTATAACAGTAATCTGATAATATAAAAAATATGTAACACATGTAATTCACCGCCATCAATAATTTCAATAAGTACACATCCTCTTAAAAGAATGCATGTTCACAAATTATATATAGTGAAATGGCTGAAATTCACTTGGGTGAACCTAGTCAGAAACATAATTTATGTTTTTTTTTTTTTTTCAAGCGTAGACTACAGAATCTGTGGATGATAGTAATAATAGAAAATCAGATTTATACGAATTTTGCACATTTGCATGCAGAGGCTATTGCATGAATAAAACATTGATAAAAAAAGAAAATATTGTCCCCTCTTACAATTCACACCCTAGACACATGCCAAATAATCTTCTCATTGTCAGTCCTGACAAAATTATGCATACTGTATCCTTGTGTGGGAAAATTTACAAACGTCTTTCAAACACCTCTCAATATGGTTAAAACTATTCTTGTGTGAGTAGTATTGCCGGAAAAACCTGATCTCTTTTACACTTGGGTATTAACTAATCCACTGTCTTATGGAGGAATATGGAATTTAAGGGCTGGCTATGGCACAGATGCAAGGATGTGTGTTGTGACTGTAAAGGTCCTGGCCGGTGTTGTGAAGGTACACTGGGGTTAGTGTACAAAACATTCCCGTGTGGTAGTGTGTGGCTGTAAACAGAGGGGAGACAACGATGGTGGCAGTCTGGGGAGTGTTGCCCCAGGCTCACTATTGCTGTTCATAGTGCTACTAGTGCACTCACATGACCTACATCAGACAGAGGAGAAAAGATGTGCGTGCGTGTGTGTGGGTGTCTGTGTTGGTGTGTGTGTCTGACTGTGTTTGAGAGGTTGACAATGTACAAATTTAAAAAAAAAAATGCTGGCTAATTGGATTTTTTATTTTGTTATGAATTAAATACTTCTATAACTCAGTTCTGTTATGTGTATTACATTTCATAATTGTAACTTTGCTCCCCCCTATGGGACAAAATATTTAATAACGTTTACTGATATCAGTTTTATCAGCATCTTATTTTAAACAGGTTTGTTGCAGTCTAAATGTAGAATAGGGTCAGAACACGGTTGTTAACTGTGGGAAAATCTCAGGAGAAAAGCTAAATTAATGTATAATGTACAATGAGGAAAAAACGTAAACACCTTTTATTTTCGTAGTTCTGCTCCAGCTCGAGAGATGGTAGCAGCGAGTCAGTAGTCTGCAATTATCCGGCGGAAATGTGACATGTGTAAGTAGCTTCCGTTTCCGTTTCGCCATTGGACAACGTTAGGCGAACACCGTGGGTAACGAAAAGTCCAGAAACATTACAAGGCGTTTTCTTTTCGTATTAAAAGTCGGGTTATTCATTGTCATTTGGGTTGGCAGAAGAGAAGAAACACAAAGTGAAGTAACAGCAGACAACATTGACAGTTCGCTGTGAAACAGCTGAATAAAGTGATAGGTAAGTGTGTTGTTTGTGTCGGCGGTTGGTTTTGTTTGAGACGGAAACTAACTTAAAATAGCACCATTTTAACTGTGGTTTCTACTTAAATAACGTAATTATTACTACAAATCACGGCGGTTTAGTTTTTACGATCATACGTGGTAGCGGTCTCTACATTTATCGCAAAATAAAGATGCACAAAATGGTAGAAAGATTTTAAAGGGACTGTATGATGCAGTAAATAATGCTGTTATATATGTTATATCTGCTTTCATGCTAAACATAATCGGAATCATTGAAGTGAACCTAATGAGGAAAAAAGCCAACGACATCTTTAAACTGAGTCTTGGTTTTTGAGTAACTACAGATAAAAGCTAACGTCACAGACCAAAAACCAGTTTTTAACGAAATAAAGGTTACATTTATTTATAGCCATTATGTTTAGTTGACAATTGTTATCAATTGATTATTTCTATGTCTTTAATAGTTGTAAAAAGATGTAGCCATTCATTCAGCGGTGACTTTAAAGCTGGGATTCTTGAATTCTTAATAACTTGCTCTATTACTTTCACATAGTTAAATGTTAGCCAAAATCTGTATGTATTGCAAGTCTGTATTCTGTCCAAAATCTTGATGACAATATTTGAACTGGTGTGTCTTGCTTTCTGTTTAATAGATCTTCCCCAGCATGTCTCTGCCCAAGCGTGAGGTAGATGAGCTGAGGCCATGGGTGGAGCGCATTGTGAAGAAGGTCCTTGGATTTTCGGAGCCCACTGTGGTCACAGCAGCGTTGCACTGTGTGGGAAAAGGGCTAGACAAGAGAAAAACTACAGGTATGTACCTTTCTGTGTATGTTTTGAAAGGGTAGTCACATGTGATATAACCGTGAGAGATGAAGTTAATAAAATGCTCCTTAGAATTTGTTATAGTCTTTTAAAATGTGCTTGAATGGCAAGTAAATATTGTATGTATTCACAGACTAACACTTTGAATCTCCTATTGATTTCTTTTAGACCAGCTAAGACCTTTTCTAGACGACTCTGCAAGTAGTTTTGTAGAGCGTCTGTTTGAAGCCTTGGAAGAAACCAGAAATTCTCGTGGCAATAAAGGTTCTGGAGAGAAGAACCGCAAAAGAGAACTAAAGGTAGAGAGTTTTCTGAACGTCTCAAATTTCCATTGCCCAGAGTTTTTGTGTATTTACCATGTAAGATGCTTCTTGACTTTACTGATATTAAAATACATCTAATTTACTATAATGTACAGCAGTTCAGCTATTTCGAAAATGTATTTTATTCCATTGTAGCTCATGTTTCATCTCCTGTGTAATTAGGAGGTGTTTGGAGATGAAGTGGAAGGAGTAAAGGATGGAGGAAGTGTAGAATCGGCTACAAAAAGGAAGAGGGTTCCGCGCTTTGAGGAGGTGGAGGAACCAGCTGTTTTACCTGGACCCCCAACAGAGAGCCCCGGCATGCTTACAAAGATGCAGGTAACGCACAAAATCAGATTTATATGGGTACTCGCAGTGTTTGACCATCACTTTTAGCAACTGCAAATGTGTGCTGTTTTCTAAATGATCTTCGAGCAGGGCTCTAGACTGCGACTATTTTTCCTGCCAGTGCGACAAGTTTTTCTTAATGGTCGCACCGGTGCAACTGCCAAAAATGTTATATTGCGTAAGAGGCACGTTCACTCAATCATTTTCATCTCCCCTCCTTCAACCATTCACTTATCTATCAGTGTCCCCGCCCCCCCAGACGTAATTCAAGGGTAAGAGGTGAAGGACCGAAAGAGCAGACGATTGAAGCGCTCAATCTTGCAACTGAAATAAATATGCAGAATACAAGAATTTCCCTGGTTAAAACACATATGTGCCCAAAAACACGCTGGATATTAAAGGAATTGCATTCTCTTATAGGAGACGTTCACAACATAATAATGGAAGAAAGAAGCTTTAAGAAAGATATTCTTTAAATATGGTAAAATGTTGAAAGAGAGTTTAAATATACAATAAAAATATTTCAATCATAAACAATGATTTGTATTAATTTCTAATTGATTTATTAATGTATTAAATACATTTCAAAAAAGATTTATTGATTATTTTTTCTTACCTCACCCCACGACTCAAATTAAGGGAATAATTTGGTAACACCAGTGCAAGCTCTCTCAGGTGTTAGAGCCCTGTTAGAAGAGTCTTATCTTATATAGTAACATACACCCTCCCTCCAGTCTAGTACGTTCAGGGTATCTACTCACCATTCTCTCAGTCTACCTCCTGCTGTATGTGTTCATACTGTATGTGATGTTTCTGCTTTAGATCAAGCAGATGATGGAAGCGGCCACACGGCAGATTGAGGAAAGAAAGAAACAGCTGAGCTTCGTGGCTCCTGTCCCAATTGTACAGGTGAGATAGAACCCTTGTGTTCTTTCTTATCTGACCCTTCAACATTCGATTGACTTTAGCTTTTCAGCCAAAATACAGTTTAGCAAAGATTATTGCTCTTTTATAGCCTAGATTAACACTGGTATTCCCTCAGACAGACCCCAGTACACCACGCCCTAACCTTTCAGCGGTGGGATCGGGCCAGTCCATCGCCCCCTCCCAGGCTGCTAACTTCATGAATGATGCTATAGAAAAGGCTCGCAAGGCAGCCGAACTGCAGGCCAAGATCCAGTCCACACTGGCCATGAAACCAGGAATTCTGGGTACTTTGAATAACACAGGGTCACATAACCTAGTAGCTTTGGCCAACCTACATGCGATGGGCATCGCTCCACCGTGAGTTAAAATTTTACATTTATTGGGTTATTGCACCATGTTGGCACAGTGACGTGAAATGCATTTATTTATTGGATGGTTTCTTTTACAGTAAGGTGGAACCTCGTGAGATTTCGAAGCCTACGCCCCTAATTTTGGATGAGCTCGGAAGAACCGTCGATGCCAGTGGCAAAGAAATAGAGCTCACACATCGCATGCCCACCCTGAAAGGTAACACATACAGAATACTTCTATTAGAGACCTTGTGTACAGTGTATACTGCAGATTGTTTTTCTTATTTTGTTCTCGTTCTTTGTCTAGCAAACATCAGAGCAGTGAAGAGAGAGCAGTTTCGGCAGCAGTTAAAGGAAAAGCCTGCCGATGATATGGAGTCCACATCTTATTTTGACCCACGTGTGCCCCTCGTTCCTGCACAGAGAGCCAAGAAAGGCTTTAGATTCCACGAACAGGGCCGCTTTGAGAAGATCGCCCAGCGGATACGCACAAAGGTTGGCTACAGTTTGCTTCTCATGTACAGTTGCCTAGTGAAAAACTGTTGTTTCCTATTTATTAAATGTGTGAATCGGGTCTTTGTCTTTAGGCTCAGCTAGAGAAGCTACAGATGGAGATCGCTCAAGCTGCCAAGAAGACGGGCATTCAGGCCTCCACTAAACTGGCTCTTATTGCTCCTAAGAAGGAGCAGGGGGATAGGGAGGTTCCTCGAATGGAGTGGTGGGACTCCTACATCCTGCCATTCAACATAAACCTGTAAGAGCCAATTGCCCTGTTTACTTAACAGATAACAGAAACACAAAAAAAAATTCTTTAAGTTTAACATGCTGAATACGAAAATCACATTGCTTTTTTTTCCTTCGTCGGTACTTACCAAAAAACACAAAAATATTTGTACACGTTTATACATTTCAGTATTATTACTCTTACACAGAAATGATAAGGTACTGGTATAACACTGAGCTCAAACAACAGCTTAACATAAGTTACTAAAAATGAGTCGTTGAAAACTTCAGAAGTCTACATTTGATCGTTTTTTACTTATATGACTAATACTGTCCTCACGAACCAGGTTCCAGACATAGTCACCCTTCATCGCTTCGTCCCACCTTCCCTGTTATAGAATTTTTTTTAATTTTCTGACAGTGACAGTTGAAAACTTGTTTTAAAATGGGTGAAAATTTCTACAGTTTTTATTTGTTTGCAATATACGATAACTCTTGATTAACGATATGAGCTCAAAATTTACTTGGACTAAATAAACACTAAATCATTGATGGCACATAAAATAGATATTACCACAATAATAAGCATCACAGAATTAAACAAAAAAGTTCAGACAAAACAACAATTTGTTACACTGTATAATTGAATAATTTAACAGTGGTTTTTTTGCATTTAAGATCTGCTCAGATGATGATTGATGAGATTGAGTTGCATGGAGTCACCAACTTGGTCGAGCACCCATCTCAGATGGCCCCACCAGGTATTCATACCATTGTCAATTGAAAAAAAGCAAATATCTTAAGATTTGCTATTGGAAACTCATTGATTGACTGTCTGTTTTTATTTATGTCTTCATCCGTGGTGCTCTCAGTGGATACTGATAAGCCAGTGACTCTAGGTGTGTATTTGACTAAGAAGGAGCAGAAAAAGTTGAGGAGGCAGACACGCAGAGAAGGACAGAAAGAGCTACAGGAGAAGGTCCGACTGGGCCTCATGCCTCCACCTGAACCCAAAGGTACATCAGTAACCATAATCTGTTTAAAAACATTAAACATAAGTTTGTTTGTTATTATATACAATATACAATTTGTTGACTGTTACACTCCCCACATCCCGTTTGCGTACATGTACTGCACATTCCCAAGACAAATGCTGACAGCCGAGTGTGCTGAAGACAGACGTAGAATTTAAACGCAAACAGTGAATCTTAGTAATACGGTCACGCTGTGTGTGTCTCAGACCTGCAAACATGCACGCATTTTGCGTAGCAGGTACACATTTTGACCTCAAAGTGAGCTGGTACGATTTGTCACTCTAAACTACGCAAAAACCTGAGGACGTCTCTGCTGCGTGCAGTACTCAAAACAAGCAACAGAAAAAAGAAGAACATGTCCAATCATAGCACCGAGTTCTTCCCCCAAATAGAAAGCGGCGATGATTGACACGTCCTATGGCCTATCAATCAATAACAAGAGTCAGCAAATCGGCAGAACCAAAAAATCCCGCGTGATCCCCTTCCACCCACACGTTCTGACGCATTGTTTAAAACGAAGCGTCAAGTCGTCGTCTTAGCTCAGGTGGATGTAGAAGTTGAAATATTGAATTAGCTTAATCCTATGCAGTCGATGATCTCACGGGCTCATTTGGTAGCGCGCACTTGCTAGATGCGCTAACATTATTTCTGATTTATAAATGATTGCTCACGAAAAGTTACCATGATTTTACCAAGTACCATAGGTGCCGATTGCGCTGGTGGATTCTCACACTCAATAACGTGCACTTATATCTGCTAGAGAGCATCAAAAACTGCATGCCGGCGGCGTTCTCTCACAGTAAAGGGAATCCGATTGAATGCGCTCTTCAAAATCGAGCTCTCAATAAATGTCAATAAAATAAAACGTCATATTCAAACTTTTGAGATTACTTATTTATTCACGTTTATAATGATTAAAGAAGATTAATGGCAGGCTGGCAAAAAATGTAAATGCACGTGTGCAGCGTAGAAAGTTACATAGAGGTGTTTGTTTGTGCATGTGCTTGTGTGTGTGTGTGTGTGTGTGCTTGTTTGTGTGTTTGTGTTTGTGCTTGTGTGTGTGTGTGTTTGTGCTTGTGTGTGTGTGTGTGTGCGTGTGTGTGTGTGTGTGTGCATGACTTAGAGCAAAAAATGACATCTGATGAGGACACAGACAGGAAGGGAGAAAGCAGCAGACCACCTAAAAAAAAGAAAGGAGCCCATGTCCCATAGCAGTTCCTAAAAGTGTATCAGGAGCAATGGCTGTGTCTCCGCCCATCAAAACTGCTTAATCATGCATTTTGCACATTGTACAATTATGATATTGATGTCAGCCATCAGGGAGCTTCAGGTAAAATTGTGGCTTTAGGAAGGCCTATAGTTTTAATTAAACTGAACACATTTGTGATTCTGCCCATTTCAGGATGTGTGTTTATTATTAATTTTTTTCCCACCAGGCTTTTTTTAGAAAGTTGCCAGCAGGCATAAATCATTTGTGATAATCACAATAAGTAGGCTTCAGGTACACCCCATAATATTTTATTTATTGAATATATGAACATTTATTACATGAGAAAACATTCCCTTTGCTTTTAAAGAAACAGAAAACAAGAGCCATATTATTCTATCTTTATTTGATAAATAAAACTTGTTTTGGTGCTGTAAAAGCTGTACTTTTTTATGATATGTATAACCACGCCCCCCAAATCAGCGACCTATGAAACAAAGCAGTCAAGAGCAAGTGCAACTGCAAGTAAATGTGATTTGATACACATCAAGGGTATCGCACTGAAGATTATTTACACACACAATATACACAAATGTTTCCTAAATTTAAATTTACATATGTTACATTAACATCTAGTCATTTAGCAGACGCTTTTACCCAAAGCAACTTACAAAGAGTTAGGGAGCAACAAGCGATATGTCATACAGGAGCCATAATACATGAGGTGCCAATACAAATTTACTGGTTTCAACAAAAGCTAGACCACTACCTGTTGAGAGAAAGAGTTAGTGTTTTTTTTCTTCTCTTTTGTCTGTCAGATATTCACAGAAGAGTTGGGTTTTAAGTAGTTTTTGAATGTTATGAGAGATGTGATTGACCGGACTGAGTTAGGAAGAATGTTCCACCAGGAAGGAGTTGTGAAGCAGAATGAGTGGGAAAGCAATAAGAAAAGTTATTTTCAAAAATGTGACAGCGATGCTTTTTCAAAACCAATATTTGAAATGTTAAAAACCTGTGTTCTGTCTCTTCGGCTGATGGTACTCAAAAAAATATTTCAAGGTTGGCAGGTCTGGTGTCTGTATGTAAACTTGTCAATGATGACCTGAACTGAGCGCGTTCGCAATGACAGCAGGAAACATTAGTGCCGCATGACAGTTGACTTATCTCACACACACACAAAGCCTACACTGGCCCCCGCCCCCCGATGTCATCGTCCATCGTGATTGTTTCACTGTAGGCATCATCCCGATGCCCATTTGGTAGCATCGCCCAACCCTAACTCCGAGCACATCTTCCGAATGACCGTTTAATGCAGCTGTACTAGGATTGTTCTGATTCACAATACCATTGTGTATCGACGATCCTCAGACCTATGGGCGATAGCTGATTCCCTAGATGATAGTTGGGTGTTTGCCAATATATGTTGCAAATTAATATTACAAATGCGCATTGTGCATTTCTAAGTGCACCTTGCAATGCACGCGGCTTAGGCTTTCTCTCGCGCCAGAGAGAGTTTTATAATGTATGGGTTTTGAGGTTTCAGCAGATGAGAGCTTGTGATGCGGGCGGCTCAGGCTTTTCCTCGCGCCAGAGAGAGTTTATATTGTGCAGTGTTTGAGTTTTCAGTGCACGAGAGAGCCTTATGATGCGTTCTGGCTTTTCCTCGCAGGAATTGCTTTGCGCGTGAGGGTATAAAACCAGCTCACAAGTTGTTCCTGTTTGGCAATCAAGTAATAACAGTGCACGCTGGCAACAATGACGCATTTGGATGAATGATATTGATATTTAATTTCTCTCGTTTAAAAGGTTGCGGTGGTAAGTTACAATGTTACAAACTGCACTGAACTTAAACTCTGATAGAATGCTAATTGTAGTCACACATGAGCATTTTCTAGACATTGTTCTGTTTTTGTCCACAAATCCAGCTTGTCATAGATGAATGCGTAATTGCTCCTCCCCTCTGTATCGGCGATCCACAGGCTGGCCAGAGAACGATCTGACTATAGAGAATATCGCCCAACACTAAACTGTACACTTCTTAATCTGGGCAATGTTAACATGTTAGTTTCCCATCAACGAGAAGGAAAAAGTATGTTTTTAAGGCAATCTGTATAGGAAAGCTAAGGTAGGTTTAAACCGTTTGTTTCAAACTGAATTGTTATGGTACATACGCCACTGACTCAAATTGTCACGCAAGAAGAGCTTTTTTATTTCATATTTAACTTCTATTATTAAAGTTTTTATTATTTACTTAGGTTTATTTAAATGTTACTGCTATGTTGCACTGATTGATTTTCACATCATATTTTATAGTAATTAAATAAGATCTATATTTCTCTTCCTCTCGTCATGTGGTTGCTACACATAAATATAATAAACAATACTATTTTGTTAAAGAAATTCATATATAGAGTTTTATTGAAGCTTTTTCAAGCTTTTAAACTAAAGTGTCCAAATTTGTACTGGTATTATATGTTTTAGGATGCTTAAGTAGTACATTGAAATATGAGGCATGTTATTGTGTGTTTGCAGTACGAATCTCTAATCTGATGAGGGTTTTGGGGACGGAGGCCGTGCAGGATCCCACTAAAGTGGAGGCTCATGTTAGAGCACAAATGGCCAAGAGACAGAAGTAAGCAAGCAGTCTATGTGCTTTTTGTTTACATAGAAACACATGTACTCTCACACGCAGATCTTTAATAACCGTTATATTTCTTCCTGTGTGTGTGTTCAGGGCCCACGAGGAGGCGAACGCAGCACGTAAACTCACAGCAGAGCAGAGGAAAGAGAAGAAGGTGAAGAAACTGAAGGAGGACTTGAGTCACGGGGTTTACATCGCTGTTTACAGGTGCTAAAGTGATATTTTCTCATTATTTATGATGTATGGTTAGTTGCAAAACTATTTGACCTGACAAGATGGATCTGCAGCCCCTCAACAAAAACATACTGAACTTAAATGTACATAGCATCGTTCTTGCTAGTTGCATGCAGGCAGCATGCATAAATAGCCAGTGATATCTGATTTACGAATATGTGCCGCCTTGTTTTATCCTGCTGTTTATTTATGCATTTTTCTGCTTTGATCTCAGAATCCGAAATCTTTATAACCCAGCCAAGAAGTTTAAGGTGGAGGCCAATGCAAACCAGCTTTACCTCACTGGCACTGTGGTCCTACACAAAGACGTCAACATTGTAGTTGTGGAAGGAGGTGAGTGAATAGAGCATCAATACTTAGTTACAACTACACAGATCATTTTAAAATGTCTGTAAATTACAATATATACATTTTCTCCATGTAGGACCCAAGGCACAAAAGAAGTACAAACGGCTGATGTTGAATAGGATTAAATGGGATGAGCCGAACTCAAAGAGAGATGGTAAGAGGACAGAGCAGAGCAGGCTTATCATTGTATGTGATGTGATCTGAAGTTAACCTTTTGACTTTTTTTTCCAACTAGAGCCAGAAGGTTCAGATGATGAGGGTTCGAGGAAGCATAACAAGTGTTCCTTGGTTTGGGAGGTAAACACACTTTGTCTTCCCAAAATTAAAATTCTCATCGGCAGAAAGTGTCTTGTTATTTTAACTTATACCCATTTTCCTAGGGGACAGCCAAGGAACGCAGTTACGGGGAGGTTAAGTTTAAGCAGTGCCCTACAGAGAACATGGCTCGGGAACATTTTAAGAAGCACGGCACCGAGCATTACTGGGACTTGGCTCTGAGTCAGAGCGTGCTGGAGACAACTGATGACTGAAACACTGCCAAAACAAAGCAGAAACATCGGACACGAGAGAACGCAGTGAAGCCTGCAGCGCGTGCACACTTAAACAACTGTTTGGTGTTTGAGAGGTGAAATAGACTGTTGAGAGAAATGTGTGTGTGTAAAAATAGAATAAGTGTGTGAGAGAACAATTGCGTTATTACATAACGGGTGTCTGTGAAACAATGAATGGCTTAACGAGCTTGATTCATGAACAATATCGTTGCCTATGTGGCAGAACACAATAATAGCTGCATATTGAATAAGGATGGACACATTGATTTTGTCACCCTTGTAACAGTTTTATAGTGTATGCTGTGCATTTTGTGATGACTTTCAATGGCTTCCACCCTTACCTTGATTCAGGACTGTAGCAACACTCCTGAGGTATGCAGTTACCAGACACTGTAGTTTGGTTCTCGGTGACTGGATGTGTTTCAGTGTACAAATAAAAGCATTGATTTCTGTAAGACACACAGGAGTTGCTTTTAAAGTCTTGCAGTGGAACGTCTTGTCTCTAGAATGGAAAAAAAATATTTTTATTTTGGCTCACCATAATGTCCAGTTAAAATATAACCTGGCTTAACCAGTAATGGCAGTTTTTATTTTTTGCTTTCCCATGTTTTATTTTTGTCAAGGACTCGAATGAAGATCTCTTGAAATGTACATACACTGCAACCAACTAAATGAGGGCCATTAAAGCTGGAAAAAAAACATCTGAAGTGTTTTAGCATGTTTTTTCACAACAATTGATTTTATCTGATTTTTTCTCATTGGTTCTCAGTTGTGTGAACCATGAGGAATAATACAGTAAGTAATACTGTCATGCAGGCAATTTCTGTCAAAAGCATCATCTTCATAATTTACTTTTATAAAACCTTTAGATAAGAAAAAGACATTTGCTTTAAATGAAGGCTAGGACTTTCAGAATTTCAAGATATTTTTATACCGATATTTGTGACAATTTGTATTACTCCCAACTGTCATTGCAAAATAAATCAATAAAAAATTTAATAATGTTTTTATTGAATTTATTACATATTAAATGTTTATATAATGGTAATATCTACTAGGCTACCCAATAACATTTAAAATTTGCTTTAGTTGTGCCCCTTTATCTTAATCCATAGATCCAAAGTTTTACCGTGTTACCTTGTACTTCAAATATTTATTTAATAAGTCAATAATTTAATTCAAAAGGGTTCAGCTGACAGAAAAATTAAACCCCCTGGTCTAACTACACTAGCTGTTAAAAAAACCCCGCACAGAACATTCTTACATTCCTCTGTGTATGCGTGATGCATATCAGGTAGTCTCAGACTGACCGTTAGCTAAACGTCTGATGCATGCAGCACACTTTTCAGGAAACACTTCAGCATGTTCAAAGTCATCATCTGATAGGTTGAACTTCACAGGATTTCCGAGAGACATGCGTGCAAAACGAAACATGATTGTTTGCCTCTGGCGCGACAGATCCTGGAAGCACCAATGACACTAATTCCATCAGCTGACAGACCAATCACGACAGTAATGGGGGAATCCCGCCTCCCTGATATATACAGTGAGGGAAATAAGTATATGATCCCCTGCTGATCTTGTAAGTTTGCCTGCTTACAAAGAATGAAGGGTCTATCAATTTTATCGTAGGTTTATTTTAACTTATAGAGACAGAATATTTTTTTAAAAATCGGGGAAAAAATGTATATAAAGGTTATAAATTGATTTGCATTTCAGTCAGTAAAAAATACGTATTTGATCCAACTAGCAAGAATTCTGGCTCCACAGATTGGTTATGTGCCTATATGCACCACAGATTAGTCCTGTCTCTTTAATAAAGAACTCCTAAATCAGCTTGTTATGCATATAGATGCCTGCCAACAGAATCTGTATCTTCCATTCAAACTCTCCCCCACCATGGTCCAGACCAAATAGGTTTTAAATGATGTCAGGGACAAGATTCTAGACCTGCACAAACCTTGAATAGGCAACAGACAAAAGCTTGGTGAGAAGGATAAATCTGTTGGTGTGATTAATTGGAAATAGAAGAAATACAAAATAACTATCAAATGCCCTGGTTCTGGAGCTCCCTGTAAGATTTCCCCAATGGAGTAAGGTTGATCATGATAAAGGTTAAAGATCAGCCCAGAACTACACGGAAGAAGCTTGTTAATGTTTTCAAGACAGTTGGGACCACAGTTAGCAGGCAAACCATTGGTGACACGCTATGCCACAATAGATTGAAAATCTGAAGCACCCGCAAGATCCTCCTGCCCAAGAAAACCCGCCTGGCTCACCTGAAGTTTGACAATGAACATCAAAATGATTCAGAAAAGGCTTTGGCGAAAGTGCTGAGACTGCTGTTAGACCAAAATTCACTCCTGTGTTTGTAGGGAGAGAAATGCTGACTATGACCCCACGAACACCATCCCTAGAGAAAAGCACAGTGTTGGAAACATTATGCTTTAGGGCTTTTTATCTCTGCTATGGGTACAGGATGACTTCACCGCATTGAGGGGCTGAGGGACGGGCCAGTGTACCATAAAATCTTGGACGAGAACCTCATCCCCTTCACTAGCAAATCAATTTATAACCTTTATGAAACATATTTTCCCTGATTTTTAAAAAAAAATCTGTCTCTATCAGTTCAAATAAACCCATCATAAAAATGATAGACCCTTCATTTCTTTGTAAACGGGCAAACTTACAAAATCAGCAGGGGATCATATACTTATTTCCCTCACTGTATACCTCTCCCAGTAGTCTCTAGTTCATTGTCAATCTCTTCCCCGTGAAGATCTCATTTGGAAGGTATCTCTCAGCACAGCAGGCACCGTCAAGAAAAAAAAATGTTTAATTGTTCTTAGAAGAGCCATCTAGGTACGTTACTGAACGCAGCGATTTTTACTGGCAGATTAATTCACTGTCACTATATTATTATTGCTTAGCTTGATAATTGTAAACTGCACTTTAAGGCGTTTTTCTTGCCAAGTGGCAAGTTATGGTGAACTATGGCAACTTCTGGGTCAGCAAGCATTGAGACGAAAGCAACTTTGCGCCCTTGCTCTTGTGGATCTAAAAAAAAAAGCTTTATATTTCACATATTTCAAGTCTATTGTTCACCGCTGTCCCTCTTCTCAGAAAACGACTTGATTTCTTCAGGTATATTTAAAATCCCTCCTTCCAAAACGCTCTGATTGGTAAAGCTGACCATGTCTGTCGTGATTGGTCCCCGCCTAGAGTGTTTGTCTGAAGATGTCTCACCCATACCATATCAGCAAGCTTCTGCTTCTCAGGCTGTTGTGATTGGTTTTGTCCCCCGCTCAGATTGGTATCAGACCGGTTATATTAACAATAATAACAGAAGCATTAGTTTTGCCTTTTTATATTGGACCCGAGTTGAAAAATAAAACAAGCAGATTGACCAGGAGACATTTGCAAGCAGGACTTCAAAGGACGTTTCATAGAAAAGTTCTAGAGGTTTGTGCACACAAACACACACACACAATCACATCACGGGGAAGGGCCGCTTTAACAGATGAGGTAGAGGAGGAGGAATATGATGACGAAGCGATCGCTGGTATTTTGGAGGAAGGAGAGGAGGATAAAGATGACGTGAACAAAAGCGTTTTAGGTTTTTCAGAGGATCTACTGTACGGTTCTTCTGCCCTGGGGCTGAGGGCTCTTAATGCTACCAGAGAGAGAAGGTGGACTTCTTGGATGCTCCAGTTGAACACAAAGCTTTGTTTGGGTTGTCAGTCACTGCTTTGTGACAGCGGTGTGACCTCAGGAAACAGGAAGGTGAGGCTTTCCAGAACTGCCTCCCTCAGGTAATTCCCAAAATAGGGGGAGGTCTCCGTCCCATACTAGATTTGCAGAACCTCAACAAATACCTTGGGAAGTACAAATTCAATATACTCCGTTGCCAATTTAATCGTCCAAGAGACACTCTCGGGGCTCTCATTAGCACCGAGAGTTTTCAGCAAATGTGTCGAACCAGCGCTCACTCCGTTTAAGATTATTGGGTCTCAGAGTGTCAGCCTATTTTAGATCTTATCCTCTGTGCCCCATCACGGCAACAGGCAGAGATAGATACAAGAGCGCTCATGACCCATTTGGAAAGCTTAGGTTTCAAAGTAAATGAGACAAAGAGCTGCTTAGTGCATTCACAAGAAAATATGTACTTGAGTCTCAGACTAAACTCAGTTCTGTATCAAGCGTTTCTATCAGAGGAACGTGTCAGGTCAATTCGTGGCTGTCCCAGCAGAGTCTCATTCAGGCTGTGTTTACGTCTACTGGGGCTGATGGCCTCAACAGTTTCTGACATTCCACTGGAACTGTTGTGAATGAGAAAGTTTCAGCACTAGATAGCGGAGCACCACTTGTGTCCAAAACGTCACTTCAACCGCAAAGTAATCGTGACATTACTTTGCATGTGTGCTCTTCGTCACTGGAGAGATTGCCACATTCTCTAGTCAGGAACACTACTGGGGGTAGTTTCTCTGAGAAAAGTGCTGACGACGGATGCGTCGCTCACATGTTGGGGTGCATTGTAGAGGGCTGCATTGGGTTTGGGCTCCCGCGGAACCCAATGTAAATCTCGCGGGAGCGGGCGGGTTTATATATACTGTAGGTATAATAGGTGTCTTATTGGGCACTATATAAGGATGTTTCTTCCATATAGCTTCTGTACCTTATTTGGTTATAACAGGTGTCTTATTGTGCACTAAATAAAGATGCGTCTTCACTGAAATAAATGAGTTCAAAAGCTTGATGCCTCTCTGTGTCTTGTGTTTGTGCTTCCAGATCTGCATAAGAATTCTCTAACAACATCCAGCCTATTTGAGATTTGCTTTTAATGGTGATCCAAAAGACAGAAAGCAACTTAGTGTTCGAAAAGAACCTGAAGTTTAACAGAAACATTTTCTGCAGTTCCTAACAAGCCACCATGTTTTGATCAGATTAAAACAATACTACGGCGATGGCATACAAAAATTGCCAGATCTTTACAGTTTGGCTCAGAAACTGATAGTGTGCAGTGCAAAATATTTTCATTCATGCATGTCCCGGGAATAATAAAAAGGGGGGCAGACCTCCTATCCAGAGGAAATCCTCTGTATGGAGAATGGACTCTCCACCCGCAGGTGGTGAGCCAATTGTGGAAGAGCTTTCCTGTAGTTCAGTGGTAAGAGCATTGCGTTAACAACGCAAGGTTGTGGGTTCGATCCCAGGGGATTGCAAATATCTATGTAAAATGTATAGGATAAAGCAATGTAAGTCGCTTTGGATAAAAGCGTCTGCCAAATGCCTAAATGTAAATGTAAGAGGTTCAGCCGAGCTGCCGTAGATCAGTTTGCCTCGCACGAAAACCCTCATTGCCTATTGTTCTTCTCTCTGGAGAGAGATGGTGGGCCAATGGGTGTTGGTGCTCTGGCACACCCGTGGTAAAACGCACTAATGTACGCATTTTATCCAATGAGTCTGATGTCACCTACTCTAAGAAGGGTAAGAGAGTGGAGTCATTCAGTAATTCCTGAACTGGCCAGCAAAATGTTGGCTGACGGAGATAATTCCCATATAGCACTAGAGCGGCCTAAACGTGCTCGGGGTATGATCAGAAATGGAGTGTGTTTGGGCAGTGCATACATACCTAAAGGAACATATCTTTCCTTTTCTCTGTTAGGTTGCGGATGTGTTATGCTTTCTTATAGACAATGCTTTTCTAAAACCAAGATATAACCCGCTCGTATGCAGGTTTATGAGAGGTTCGCGGCGTCTGTACAAGGTTTCAAAGTCACTGATTCTGCAGTGGGATCTGTGTGTGGTCATTAATGCATTATCTCTGGCCCTTTCGATTTAAAGCTTCTTTCGCTAAAGGTCGCCTTATTGTTGGCTCTTTCGAATGCAAAGCGGGTTAGTGAACTTCATGTGTTGTCTGTTCATAAAACTTGCATGGTGTTCGCTACGGATTACTCGAGAGTACCCCTCAAAGCTAATTCACCGTTGTGCCTAAAGTCAGCCAGTCGGTTCTCGCATGTAAGCAGGTGAATTTGCTGACTCCTGCCCTATCCATGCTCTGTGTTGCTATGTGGATAGAATGAAGTCACTAAGAAAGTGTAATCAGTTATTTGTGTCATGGGCTGATTCTCATAAGGGCAAACATATTTCACATCAGCGCCTGTCCCACTGGTTAGTGGAAGCTATTATATTGTGTTATAAAAGCATGTGACTTAGCCCTACGGATGGGCTGAGGGTATGGCTACCTCATGGGCACTGTTTAAGAGCGTTTCAGGTCAGGACATATGTGCAGCAGCGAGTCGGGCTTCGACTCACACTTTTGTTCGGTTTTATAGAGTATGGGCGACGTGTTAAAAAAAGGCAGCATGACGAGACAAAATCAAAATGCTCAATTCTGTTTGGTGTTGATTTTTCGTATATATTCCGGTTCTATTCGAGGAGTGGCTGCGGGATTTGCTCTTATGTCACACATCACTGAGTTGGCTGACATGCCTGCTTCAGACAGCATATCTGCAATACCGGAGTTGTCTAAATCCCATAGTGAGATACCTAGCGAATGTTCGAAAGAGAACGTTAGGTTAGTCAGGTAACCCCGGTTCTCTGATAACATGAGTGAGGTTTCTCACCACACTTCCCTCCTTGCAGTCACACATATGCTGACAATGAAGTAGGGACCACCGGCAGCAGTGGCATATATAGTATCAGAGAGGCAGAACTAACGCATCTAACCACTGGTGTCAATGGTGCTTGAAGGATCTGTTGCGCCAGAGGCCTTCCCATAGTGAGATGCTATCAGAGAACCGGGGTTACGTGAGTAACCTAACGACCTATGAGATGGATCCTTCCCAGCCTTAACTATCCTAATATTAAATACACGCTGGTTGACAGTGGACAAAACCAACTTGTGATGCATTTATAAAACGATTTTCATAGAAAGTGTCCTGCACCAATCAAAATATTTGCTAAATTGGAAATAAAGCATTACTAAATGTACATTTATGCATTTGGTAGATGCTTTTATCCAAAGCGACTTACATTGCATTATCCTATACAGTTATACATAGGTATGTGCAATCCCTTGGGATCAAATCCACAACCTTGCGTTGTTAATGCAATGCTCTTACCACTGAGCTACAAAAAATATACATTCCACACCTTCTGTAATTCAATTTTATACTTAATATAAATGCGAAATTGAATGGTAAATGAATTAGATTTTTTCACACAGCACAAGTCTCTCCTGTATTTTTTATATTTTTATTTCCTGAATTGCTCTATTTTATTAAAATTCAGTTAAAGTGAACATTTATTAATTGGATACAGTTATGCTAGATATTTGCAGATATTTGTTTTTGTCAGTCACTTTGGGTGCATTTCTCAGAGCACAAAAGAACTTCCACATAATCCAGTCACTTGTGCACAGCACAAATACATTAAATAAATAATAAATGCAAAATGGTTAAACCATTTGGCATAATCTCTAAAGCATATTATCTATACATTTCTATTTTCTATTTTATGTGGTCGGTGTTAGATTCAACGATGCATGGAGTTACTTTTCAAACACAGATTGCTTTTACTGTAAGAAACTCAGATCCTTCAGCTATATATAACACAAAGCACCCCCTCACCTTGTTAAGAGAGATATTATCCCTGATGATGCTTTATTTGGAATATTGAGTTTTTATTGCTCCATTGCAAGGTATCTTCATATCCCGACATCCCAGAACATCAACAGGTGCAGAAAAACTCCAGTGGCCTGTACCATGAACGCATCTGAACAAACTCAGGGTTACAGGATTAGTTTTGGGTTGACAAAACCAAACCAACATGATCGAGCTTTGTTGGTACCATGAAGCTCATGGAGTTTCTTTGTCAACTAGAGCTTTGATCCTGAAGCTAAGATTTGTAGACGCGTGCGTGAACGAGTGACGTCCGTATTACAAAACCAATCGCGTTCAACATGGATAGAGGGAGTTCCGTATGTTTCTCAGGAAATAATTATGTGCAAATATTAGTAACACAAAAATGTATTTCAGCCATGGAGTAATACTCTTTCTGCTCTCTACACAAGAGAGAAATGTTTCAGATGCACTGCTGATTGCGTCATTGCGCAAGTTAAACTACTAAATAGTACACGCATTTACTTTAGTATAGGCCTATTATAGCAAGGTAAATACTACAGTAATGTATGATGTGTGTGAATAATATGTACAGTAGTGTTCAAAATTATTCAACCCCCAATGCTGTAAATGGTTTTAGGGAATTTAGTGTACATTTGTAATTGTATTCAGAATGAAATCCTACAAGGACTTCTTAAAGAACCATATGCAACTAAAATGACATCAATTAGTTTTGTAATACAGTAGTAAATGTTTCTTTTGTGAATTCTTCATTGACATAATTATTCAACCCCGTAAAGACTACCACTCTGAAGAACAGAGGTTCAATGAAGTGTTTTCAATCAGGTATTGAAAACACCTGTGGATATCAGGGAGCAGCAATAAAGCCTAATAAGCTCCAATTAGGCAGCTTTAAAATGACTGTGATACTCAGCTCCTTCTAGACATTTACTGGTGTGGTTACAAACATGGTGAGGTCAAGAGAATGGTCCAGGAAGACAAGAGAACAGGTGATTACTCTTCACAGGAAGGGCAATGGCTATAAGAAGACTGCAAAGATGTTAAACATACCAAGAGACACCATAGGAAGCATCATTCACAAATTCAAGGCAAAGGGCACTGTTGAAACGCTACCTGGTCGTGGCAGAAGAAGATGCTGACTTCGACTGCTGTGCGCTACCTGAAGCGCAGAGTGGAGAAAAGTCCCCGTGTGACTGCTGAGGAACTGAGAAAAGATTTGTCAGATGTGGGTACTGAAGTTTCTGCTCAGACAATACGGCGCACCCTGCGTAATGAAGGCCTCCATGCCAGAACTCCCAGGCGCACCCCCTTGCTGTCCCCAAAGAATAAGAAGAGTCGAATGCAGTATGCCAAAAGTCATGTGGACAAACCACAGAAGTTTTGGGATAGTGTTCTGTGGACTGATGAAACAAAATTAGACCCATGGATCAACGCTATGTTTGGAGGAGGAAGAACAAGGCCTATGAAGAAAAGAACACCTTGCCTACTGTGAAGCATGGCGGGGGGTCAATCATGCTTTGGGGCTGTTTTGCTTCTGCAGGTACTGGGAAGCTTCAGTGTGTGCAAGGTACCATGAATTCTCTTCAGTACCAGGAAATATTGGATGACAATGTGATGCAGTCCGTCACAAACCTGAGGCTTGGAAGACGTTGGACCTTTCAACAGGACAATGATCCCAAGCATACCTCCAAGTCCACTAGAGCATGGTTGCAGATTAAAGGCTGGAGCATTTTGAAGTGGCCATCGCAGTCACCAGACTTAAATCCGATTGAGAACCTCTGGTGGGACTTAAAGAAAGCAGTTGCAGTGCGCAAGCCTAAGAATGTGACTGAACTGGAGGCTTTTGCCCATGATGAATGGGCGAAGATACCCGTAGATCGCTGCAAGACACTTGTGTCAAGCTATGCTTCACGTTTAAAAGCTGTTATAACTGTAAAAGGATGTTGTACTAAGTACTAAGATTGAATGTCACTTGGGGGTTGAATAAAACTGATAATGATGTGAGCTCAGAAAAGACATTTGTGGTTATTTCATTATAAATGTTATATTTGTCTGACCTACACGTGCCTCTTTGATTTAATTGTAAGCAGGATGACTGAATGATCATAATCAATGTCAAACCGACCAAAACAATCAATTTCAGTGGGGGTTGAATAATTTTGAAATCAACTGTATGTGTGTCCCCCTACAGTGGATGGAAATATCCTTATATTCTTAAATTCTTTATCATTTAGTTTACTTTTATTAATGAGCATGAAGCACACGAGGAAGTGAAACTATCTGTGTGCTCTGACAGAGTTAAAGAGATACAGTAAATATAATGGATTATTCATTATGGCACAGTGTGATGTGAAGATTTATATTTTATGTTACTGGCGTCTCTGTTTTTCAGAAAGTCATCTCAATCCTGCATCTGGTTTGACTGAGGGCCATGTTGAAGTGGTTTTTTAGTCAGGATAGCAAAAACCTTGTATGTATGATAAGCCCTGTCTCCCACCAACAGGCTATCAAACAGTTCTGTCATAGAACAAAGAATAGAAGATTGTTTTTAAGTTTGAAATTGATTTTGGTCAGATATTTACAGTGTTTTGTGCTGTTCCCCCATTGTATTTGACCGCCCTCAGATTACTGACACAACAGCGATTAGGGAATGATGCAGGCATTACAGCATTGAAAACGTATACATTTTTAAACGTAGGCCTACTGTATGATACATTATTTAGGTGAATCCTAAGTGTAACTTTATTTTAGAAAAAGAGGATTAAAAATTGCAGTTAAAGAAATGTGTGATACCTGTCAGTGTATGGTTTTGTCTGTGTCTTACTGTAGCTGTTTAATAGAAGGTTATGTTCTGTATCACAGATATGAATGTAAAAAATGCAATGCAAAGAAAAACATATTGTGTGTAGTACAGTAAAAGAATGTAAAATAAATACATTTCATGTGAGTAGCCATAAGGAAAAACCAGCAAATGTTATTTCTAAAATCAAAATGTATTTATCATTATTTGATTTTATATTTAACATATATATTTATATATTAGTATTTTTATTTTATTACACATTATTAAATAAACTAGCCATTGTAACACGCACTGTGAATTAGTTGCGTCACTTATGTGTAAATTTGGAGAGGGGGTTCAATCTTTAGCTGGCTGGCAGGAGCGGCCACTGGCGGGTCACGTGACCCGGCACTCCTGCCACTGGCGGGTCACGTGACCCGACACTTCACAGCTAAACAGAGCCAGAAAAAGCGCTGGCTTTCAAGCGTTCCCACAGCTCTTATAAATAAAAATGTTGTACTCTGTATTTTTTCCTATGGTTGTCTTCTTGTGCATTAATAACATTTTGTGTGGAGTTTAAGCCTTTTAAATCGCTCAAAATACAATGAGAACAACTGGCAGGTGGCAGTTTGCACTGTCAGCTAAATAGAGTCTGAAGATGCGCAGACTTTCACGCGTTATCGCAGCTCTTCTGTATAGAAATTATAATATTTTTTATTCTTCGTTTGTCCCTATGGATGTATTCTTGTGCATGAATACAATTTTGTGTGGATTTCAAGCCTTTTAAATCGCTTAAAATACAATGAGAACAACTGGCAGGTGGCAGTTTGCACTGTCAGCTTAACAGAGTCTGAAAATGCGCAGACTTTCACGCGTTATCGCAGCTCTTCTGTATAGAAATTATAATATTTTTTATTCTGCGTTTGTCCCTATGGATGTATTCTTTGCATGAATAAAAGTTTGTGTGACCGATTGCATGGGAATACAAATGCTTGAATGCACTGTAACTTTGGATACGTCTGCCAAATGAATAGGAGGAATCATGTACCATTTATTATACACAACCCTATGTTCCTAAATCACGACTAAAAAGCTCTATCTATTCTTCCTAAACTTTTACTCAGAAACTTTAAATGAAAGTCACTGAGTGCAGGTATGACACGTCAGATGAGATCTGGTCCTCCCAGTTGACACTGATTTCTCCCATGATTTTTTCTCGCTTTATTCATCAATGGAGTTTGGGTTCCTCACAGCAGGGCAGTGTTGCCTAGCACCGGGACTCCGGGAGACTGCATTATTAGATAATTATTTAATAGAATGATCTTGCTTGTTCTATACACAACATGCACTGTCCTGTGCTTTACCTTTCTGTGTTTTGCTTCTTTTCAGGAACAATGCACATTGTGAAAAGCGCTATATAAATGAAACTGAATTGAACTAATCAATAAACCATGTTTATAATACTTTTACAGCAGAGATTGTTGATATCCAACAATCATAATGAATCACTAAAATATCTTCCATGTGCTTTGTTATAGACTGAGGGAATTATTAACACTGTTTATAGTGTTTTGGATTTGAAAAAAAACTGATCTGTCAAGTCCTTCTTATGCTATGGAAGTCATGACCCCTGAGGTATAAAACATAAAACAATTCAAGAATACAAGAAATGATAGAAATGACAGCTAATGATAGAAATTGTAAATATATCATGTGAATTATGTTTTGCAACATAAACATTTAAAAATGACTTGCACAAGGCACAATTAAATTGTGTTAAGATTAAAAAAAAAAACACTTTTTTACAGATAACCATTCTAATTCTCAGGAAGACAGAGGGGTTCCACAGATTCCGAGCTGAAAAAACATTTCTCGAGATAAAAGAATGTTTAAAAGTATAAAAGTACTGTTGAAATCTGCTTTGTTATTTTCCATGTTCTGTCATTAAATTAAGGATTTTTCTTTTAAATGCAGTAGGTTACAAATAGTCTAGTAAAAAAATATTGTTGTAGTTTGTTCGTCTTCTTTAAGGCATAGATAACTGAAATTTGATAATAAAGCCATGTGTAATATACTCTTTTCATTTACTGCATTGTGCTTGGTCTCAACAGGATATGTTACTCCATTAAATATATATTTTAAAGCAATGTGCAAGTTTCAAACACCTGCCAGTTGTTCTGACAACATTTGATAACCACATTTTGTGGGCTTTGTGCATAAAAAAACATCCATACGAACAAATTCTGAAATAAATATATAATGTGGCGACATACTTACATTATTATTTAAAAAAATATGTTTAATCAATCAGCTCAAAAAAAATAACTCGTACACACACATATTTTAAGTTTTTATTTATTTATTAACTTCCTCAGATCAATTATATTTAGAGAGCTGTGGGGACGCGTGAAAGTCTGCGCATCTTCAGACTCCGTTTAGCTGACAGTGCAAACTGCCACCTGCCAGTTGTTCTCATTGTATTTTGAGCGATTTAAAAGGCTTAAACTCCACACAAAATGTTATTAATGCACAAGAAGACAACCATAGGAAAAAATACAGAGTACAACATTTTTATTTATAAGAGCTGTGGGAACGCTTGAAAGCCAGCGCTTTTTCTGGCTCTGTTTAGCTGTGAAGTGTCGGGTCACGTGACCCACCAGTGGCAGGAGTGTCGGGTCACGTGACCCGCCAGTACCAGAGTGTCGGGTCACGTGACCCGCCAGTGGCAGGAGTGCCGGGTCACGTGACCCGCCAGTGGCTGCTCCTGCCAGCCAGCTAAAGATTGAACCCCTGATTGAGTTTCAGTGTGAGACCTCTAATCTAGACCGTATCCTGCTCCTGCGGGTTAGCCGTTCGGTGTAAATCTCCATGGCGATGAACACCGATTAAAACTGAGCTACTTTCATGGTCCCTAAAACCCAGGGTTGGCACAAACTAACCTGGCTAGCCACCTAAACCGGCTTCATGGTACAGGCCCCAGGTAGCTTATGTCTGATGTTTACTTTTTCACTGTAAAATATCATTTCTTTATCTGTACTGTATTTTGTCGTCAGACCAACATTACAAGCGTAAGTGAAGCCTGTCCAAGTCAATGTAGCACATACAGTAGGCTACCGTAACTTTGATTTGTTTATATTGATATAACCCATGCTGTAGTGTTTAAGAATGCGTTTAGCGGATTTAGGTTGAGCCTTTGTAAATAGTTAAGGACACGGATGGTTTGTTTGCCACCACATGAACAAATGGCTTATACTATTATCTCCATCTTTTTTTAAATGAGTTTAAATCAATGTAAAGTAATAACGAACTGTGATCGACTCATAAAGCCCAGTGCTGAGATAAGCAACGTTGGGCCATTAAGCCCCGCCTTTTGTTTCGCATTCTACCGTGTTATTTAATTTCTTCGGATAAAAAAAATGCATCCTACATTGTGTTTCCACTTCAACACGTTATGCATGTTGCTAATTTATAGGTTAAATTCCACATTGTTATTCGTGTAGTATTTTATGGTGGATGTACATTTTAATCCGGCGTTTTCTACGGGCAGCTGAGCTGGGGTCTTTTCTGTGGGTCCTCAGTCAACGTGCTGCGGAACGTTTGTATGTGCGACGAATTGATGGACTTGTTTTGGTTACGCGTTTTTTAATTTTTGACGTATTGTGAAGAGTTGTGGGATTTCGCTGATATTATTTAAGTTTTACCATGATGCCGGGAGAGAACCAGTCAAAAGTCGGAGGAATCGCCTCTGATGCGACTTCAGGCACTTGTCAAAACTGCACTGTTTTGAATCAGGTGAGAAGTTAATCTTGAAATCGACTCTCCTGTATTTCAGTTTCTTGGGTAATGTTGACCAAGCCGTAAAAGTAACAGTGAACAATGTAAAATTTTATTACAATATTTATGTTAAATCAGTCAAAGTATTAAAGTTACTTGATATTCATTTAGCACCAATTTGTTTCGGAATCGGTTCCTTAATGCAGATTTTGGATTTCCATAAAATGTTTTGTCTTCTCTAATTGTTTACCAAATGGTTAATTATGGCTTGAATCATATGTCATTAGGGCCAATTGACATAAAATGTACCAATCCAAAGTGATTTACCTTTCATTTAAACTGTACAGTAACGTTAGATGTTATTATTAGTACTATATCTTATATCTAATCCTGATGCCATGTATTCTTTTTTCAGAGCTTGGATGAATACGTAGCTGCTTTATTAACGCTTAAGCAGAAGATCATTGACACAGAGTGAGCGATCTTTCATTATTACATCCAAAATGCATGTGCATGCTTTTAATTTAGTGCCACATAAAACAAAATAATACCAGTATTTACAGAAAAGCATTCATGAGTGTTGGGTTAGGTCTGTCAAACGATTAAATGTTATTATTCACACCCAGAATAAATGTTTGTGTTCACATAATATAAACCGTTTTTTCGGACGCGCGCCTGACCCCAAGTTAACTTCCGGTTTGTTTTTGGCTAGTGTCTAATAATATAACTTTAATTTATGTTAACTGTATTTTGTATTATTATTTTACTCGATAACAATTGCATTTAATAAAATATTTTAGAATTTTGTTGTATTTTAATTTTATTAAATGAACAATTTGTTGAATGGGTCCTGTACAGTAGTTCGATCGCATTTAAACCAACCGTATGGTACATTGACATCTAGTGGTTGAGCTTGGTATCGCATTCTAAATTCAAAATATTGTTTACCCAAAAGCCAAGTAACGGTTCTTCTCGGTTTATTTTGTGTAAATATAAAAAATACATAATACAAATAAATGAATATACATATATGTGTATTTTTTGTTTATTAATCCAAAATTAATATGCACAGTACATAGACATATATTATAGGACTGCCACGACTATAGATTTTCCTTGTCAACTAGTAGTCCTTCATTTCATCAATTAGTCGAATAATGGCACATTTAAGATATTAAAGTAATTACTTGCGTATATATAAAAGGAAAATAATAGTCTAAGTTTACTGGCTGAGAAAATATGTTTTTAACACGAGAATAGAGAATTTCTAAATCATCATAATGGAGCGTTTAAAATATAAATTAAGCGATTAAACAGACACGTACTGTAAATGAGTCGTATAAACAGCAGAAAAAGTTATTGTTATCATGTGTTGGAAAAACAGCAAGGAGACTGCCTGTACATTTTAGTAGTTTATTAACAAAAATACAAACTAAATCATTAGTAACATGCCAAATGAAATTGCCAACAAAATAACCATAAACATAAAACACCCTTTTGAATAAAATAAACTGAAAATGTTGTTATTTTTTAAGGGAAACATAAATGGCAACATAAATGGCAACTAAATATTAGTACAAAATAAAATATCAAGTAGAAAAAGAGCAGAAAGTACAAATAAAGTAAATAATAAAAGACAAAAACAGGCCTATGGACAAGACATAATGCGAAATGAATAAATAGCAAAAACACTTAACTGAAAAATTATATTGAAAATGGAAATTAACGAGAACGAACGAACGAATAAATGCAGCAAACGTCAAACCTTAGAATAAAAAAGAACAGGCTACAAACAAATACAATTTTGTACAAAACAACGCAAACAAATAAAAAGCCTTTACGTTCTTTGCTTACATCTTTAAGAATAAATATATTTTAAACAAAACGTGGAGCAAATAATTTAAACAAAACTAATACAAATCAAATGGAAACATTCAAGAAAAATAGCAGCGCAAACTGTCATATAAAGCAGACGATTGAGTCTTGACCAGAAACAACAAATAGACAAATCAGTCTGAAGTTTCCAAACAGAATTAAAACAACCTGTAGCTCAGTGGAAAGAGCATGACGCTAACAACGCCAAGGTCGTGGGTTCGATCCCAGGGGATTTCACATACTTAAAAAAACAAAAATGTATTGGACAATGTAATGTTACTCGCTTTGTATAAAAGCGTCTGCCAAATGCATACATTTAAATGTAAATTAAGCTATCTTACACTCACTATTATCCATCCAATCTTTCTTTATATTACGCATCAGAAACACCAGCTTGTCCACATTGTTGGGAAGAAGTGAGCTTCTTCACTTATTCACAATGGAGCCAGCCTTCCAAATTGTGCTCTGATGGTGTGGTTGGGGAGGGGATACAGTGCAGTTGCTAAGCTGCATTAACAAACTTTGGCTATCGTTCATCATTTTGTTTGCCACCATTTCAACGGTCTCGATTTAATCTTTGTTTTGCCCTCCAAGTACATCTTTATTTCATTCTTCTGTTATGCATGCTCCTCCTCATAAATGGTCATTAGCATGGATATCTCAGCTTGATTTTTCCTCTGTAGACTGTAGTAGCAGCTTCTGTGGATAAACTTTCTGCCAGATCCGACACTGTGGAGTATGCAAATTCTTGTTTGTCAGTGTCAAGGAATGACAAGCTCTTACAACGTGGGTCTAAGACTGCAGCCTGTGTATAAATGCTGGTCGCGAGATTTCCTATCAATTTCCATCTCTTGTCAATTTCTTCAGCGAATCGTATCGTCAGTACTTTTGTGGTCAGGATGTCATCATCGTGCACCACCAAATGGTGATTCTTCATATTTAATAACATGGGCACTGTACACGTTGATCTCGCGTTGTTTCTTTTGATATCATACACTGACCAAGCTGCGCAGCGCCGTGGAGTTTAAACGCGCATACTGACTGCGTGACGTCACGTGAGTTTTTTTTATTTTATTTTCGCTACTAACCGACCAATGAAAACTTATTCGCCCAAGCCTCCTTCACATCAACTAACGTTTAATCGACTACTTGGGTTCGACTCTAATATATTGTTTAAACAAAACCATTTATTCTGGATGTGATTAATCGTTTGACAACACTACTTTGGCTTTTTGTAAATGATCCCTTAGCCCCTTGTCATGGCTGTCAGTGCTGTCTTGTGCTGTGTCACACAACACGACACACTGTAGTGCAAAAAATATGTTTAAATGGTTACAAGAATGAAGTCGTATATTGAAGGGTCAATGAAAGAAGACCAATATGTAAAAATAACCGTTCTTTCAGTCAAATGAATATTTTTTTATAAATAAGTACTTCGGGTTTTAGGATTCCCCACTCGTAGTCACTGTAATCATGCTCTGTGTTTCAAAATTTGAACAATGCCAATACTTTAGAAG
Organism: Triplophysa bombifrons; assembly: GCA_029783895.1. NCBI lineage: Eukaryota > Metazoa > Chordata > Actinopteri > Cypriniformes > Nemacheilidae > Triplophysa > Triplophysa bombifrons. Next base: position 14,211,738 of record CM056455.1, read on the forward strand.
TTTAAGAAAAGTTTGCAATGCAGGCATAATTTATAATTTATTATCTGTTAACCTTCTAACTTTGTTATTTCAGCCTTCTTTTGAGTGAATTCAAAGAGAAGTGTGATGATATCCTTTCATAAACTGTGGAGAATGGTGCTGTTTTTATGTTTAGTGCAGGAATGAAATATGTGTAACCTATTTGTACACTTGTTGTAGAATTTAATTATACTTTATGGATCCATTTCTGTTTGCCTTGACCAAAAATTACAGCTTCAAAAATCACAGAGGTAAGATAAATCTTTAGAGTGCATAACTTGAAGTGTATGTTTATGGCTGGTGCTTTTAAAGGTATTTTAAGGGGTTCTAAACTAGGCCTCATGTGACTAAAGGAAACTTTTGTAAATATAAGGAAACATGCTGTGCTGATACATTTAAGTTCTCATGTCAGTTCTGAAGTAATACCAAAATCCCTTCATTGGCCTACACCCCTGCTTTAGTACACAACCTAGTCTCCAGTAGGGACACCAGACAGTTTAGTTTTGAACTGCGTAAAGAGGTCTCTTATTACTGTCTTAAAGTATGTGAATTTTGTCATATGGGTCCAGGGTAATAGTTGTTAATGGTGTTGTGTTTGGATCAGAGAGAGCAGCAAACTGCACAGACAGCTGGATGAGGTGCTGCTGAAGCTGGAGCCATTAGAGAAACAGACGGCGGAATATGAACACATAAAGACTGAGCTGGAGAAGACAAAGGTCTGTGTTCAAACATTCTGTGGAGTCGTGCATTTTTGGATAGTGCCTATAGGTTATATGTGCATGTTATTGTCCCTTATTTGTAAAACAGGGTGATTTGAGATGTTATCAGCAGAAGTGCGAAGAGGTTCAGAAACTTCGAGCTGACAATGCCGAGACACTCGCTCTGTAAGACCCCTCTGATGTTATTACATCATGCTGCCCCTGTATTTTGTTTCTCTGCTCACAGCATTATGTTTATGTATTTTCAGGAAAGGAAAAGTTGAAGAATCCCTAAGAAATGCTGAAGGTATGTATGTCAATTGTTTTGGGTCATACACAGGTTTTCTAGGTCATTTATCCTCAATGCGTCTTTGTATCCATTCTTTACCCAGACATGGTGCAGAGGCAGATCCTGGAGAATGAGAAACTCAAGGTTCAACAGAAAACTTTAGAAGAGCATCTGCAGAAAACTCAGGTTAGATGCTGGCATTTGTGAAGTTTTGGCTAGTTGCATTAGCTTGGTAACGTAGGTCCAAAAATATGGATAAAATATTAATGAAACATTTATTACTGGTTCTTTGTGGTTTTAGTTGAAACATAAATGAGATTAATATACAATCAGGTAGTAGTTCATGTTTTGATTGACTTTTTTGTATTTATTTTTTGCACACAGAACTCCCTGCAGGAATATCAGCAGGCGACTGAAGATCTTGAGAATCTGAAGCTGGACAATGCCAAGACACTGATTTTGTAAGCACAACCAAATCAATTATTGTCATAAAAAACTTTTGAGGATTGATTTCATGAAAAAAACACTTTTTCCATCTGTAAATGCTGAAATCGGGTCTCTTTTGTGCATCAGCCAACTTAGAAAACGTGAAAAAAGACAAATCATTAACACTTTCACCGCTTCCCCGCCAAAGACGAGTTTTTACAGCAATCCGTGTTAGTACTGTTTTACAGCAGGTGGCGCTATTACACACCTTTGGGGAAAAAAAACAAAGTCCCAGAACCTAGAATGTATATGTTTTACCGGTTTTTAATGATTGTTCCGAGTGTAATCTGGGCGGAATCTTTGACAAAAAACGTTAATTATCTCAGCTGTTTAATCAAAATGATGCATTTTTGGAGAAACCTGCCCACATCTATGGAGTGATAAAAATTTAACAAATGAAGATAGAAGAATACGGTTTCTTTTGTTTAAAAGGTGAGGCTCTGTTCTTTCATTTGACATATTGTTTGTCCATATATTATTTACAGAAAATTTACAGTGAGCCATTAAAGTTGGGTGAAAATGTTAAGAAACGCTGCCGTAGGCTGGCAACTTTTTTGTAAAAAGGCTGGCGGGGAATGAGTTAAACTGTGTATATGATTTGCATACATGCGACTCGGTTCTCTCTCCCGAAAGCGGTCGTGACTGGAGGAGCTTCGCGAATGGCCCCCGGGGAAACAGGAGTGCTTATCGTAAACAATGCGTTTGGTGTTCAAAGACGAGACCTTGTTTCTCGTTCGCCATATGTGACCCTACTTTATTGTTTTGTCGCTGGAAGCACAAGCTCAGAGGCCTGGCTGCGTTTTCTGCTGAAAGGGGGCGGAGACTAGCAGCTCACTTGCACTTAAAGAGACACACCTACCAAAACAGCGCGTTTCTCCTCGCATGCAAAAGTGGGCATGTAGCGCATGGAATATTAAAAGATCTGTTGTGTTTTTGAGCTCTAACTTCACAGACACATTATGTAGACCCCTATGATTTATATTACATTTGTGTTAAACTAGAAAAGATCACCCCTTTAAGATATTGCTGAACTTTAATATCACATTTGCTTTTTTCCCTTTCAGAAAGGGAAACCTCGAGAATGAACTTTTGGTGCTGAAAGGTATGTTCTGTAGCGATTTTAGCTGCATGTTAAAATAAGGATGAGTTTAACTCACCAAATGATTCTCCACCAGATCTATCAAGATCAAACATATATGAAATGAGTTATTTAAAACGTCAATTTCAGTCAAGGAATTAGTTTAGCTCAAAGGCAAATATGTATAATAATCGTCATTACACATACATATTTTACAATTCTGATTAGCAATATAGTGATACAAATCCCATATGTATTCGTCCAGCAAATACATCAATGATTTTATACACTAACGTTATCTCATGAGTATAAGTAACGTGACTTTACCAAACAGAATTAAGAGCAGAGGTAGCATAGATCGAAACACAGTTTAAGTGACCAAGTTTGTGAGCGTGAACAAAGAGAACCCATCACAAATGCCTTTATAGGTTTTTATTAAACTCTACTCTACATGGTAAACAAAATTACGACAAACAAATACATGAAACACAAACGCGCTAGGAAGCGCAGAGAGAGAAAGAGTGAGAATAAGAGAGAGAGAGAGAGAGAGAGAGAGAGTGAGAGGGCATGGCCGCGAGGCAGGTAAAACATGTCTGAAAACCAATAGAATCATCTTTAACAAAGAGGCACGCTCTTAACGCAGCTAATCTATATTTAGAAACGGATACTTGCAATCTCGTTGTTGGACCAATATCCGTATGCACGTGGATGGAAATCTTGAATGGTTTCAGAATGCAGTCCTGTTGAAACGCTGAGTTTGGGTTCTGAGTCCAAAATTCCATGGCCTAAACGGACCCCCCAGAGGGGAGGCCCAAGCGGGGTTCCCGTTGGAGTGTCCTTCTCGTCCTCTTCTTTTCCCTTCCGATTCCAAAAGTCAACTTCAAACCTGGTTTGGTGATGGTGTTTTAAATGCATACCTGCCCTGCCCCAGATGGTCTGTGGGCCAATGACGTGAAAGTGATAACTGGGCCAGAGAAAGTCCCTTTGTTTCTCATGGCCCCTCATTTGCATGGCTCTGACAGTATGGTCAGTTTGCATTTAATACCTAAACTTAGTTATGGACAAAGTATGATGCATGCTATGTTTTTATAACAAAGCTCATCATACAGGGAATTCAAAGATGTGTTGTTACATATGAAACATGCAAGGCATTGAACTGTGAACGTATGAATACGTCAAATGAACCCTGAATCAAAACTTGCATATCTAACAGTTACAGAGTATATAAAATAGCACGAGCGCTAACACACAACCTAGACATTTAGATAGATTTACAGAAAGGATAGTTTAAGCACATAAGTTCCTATTGTCAGAGAAGTTTCTCTGGTTAGCCTCAGATGTTAAGTTAGAGAGGAGACACAGACTTAATCACTTATGCTATGAAGCCTATGAGTCGTAAATATCCAGCAGGGAAACCAAATGGTCATCACACTATCTTTGAGAGTTTAAACCCTAAAACCAGTCCCCATGGAGCCAGGCCTGCTATGGTCTTTCAAGATGTTATCTTGAAACCAAGACAAAAGGGAGTGAGAGGTTGAATGGCTTTCTCACCCTGATCCAGTCACTACAGTTCATTTATTATTTGAAGGAAAAGTTCAGCTCAAAATCGAAATTGTTATTATTTGTCACCCACGTGACGTTCAACATGTTGTAAGACCTTTCATTTTATGAGATATGAAGGTGGAAAAAAGAAATCAACCTCATATTTCGGCCATTGGCAGACCTGCATTCAAAAATCGCCATCAGCCAGAAAAAAAAAACCCATATCGGTCAACCTCTAATTCAGGTGCATTGGCGCAGTATGTATTAGGTTATTTAAAGAGCGCATTGGTAATATGCGACTGTAGGCGGGTGCACAGCGTGTGTACATTCTGCTTATTACACAAAGAGACAGCACACAAACATGGAAAATATTACAAAAGATTATAATTATAAAGTACATGTAGATGGTCTGCTCCTGTCTTTGCTTTTGCAAGTTCTGCCATGTCACTAGCGAATCCGTCATTCTGCGAACCCAACTGTTTCTTAAGATGAGACTCTTGATTGATTGGTTTACTACATGTTTTGCCCAAAACACACCCATGACTCAATAAGGGAGTAGGGACAACCCTTTTAGACCAAGCACCTGGCACACTGGCTGTTTTCCCTCCTTAAACTAGCAAAAGTGGATTCGGACACTCCTACTGGCACCCTGCACCTTAGACCATGCTCATAGATATTGAAATAGAGACCCTCGTTTTCAGACCCGAAATGCATTGGCTATTTAAACATGACGTGAAAATGATAACTGCGTTTGCCTGAAACTAGCAAAAAACACAGGCCATGCAAGCTCTCGCAAATGGTGGTCATTTCTCCGGAAGCATGCAAAATGTAGCCCTATTAAATTTGCCAGACAGTCAACAATTTAAATTGGGAATGTCGTTTTAGGATCTTTTGTAGCACAATATAATCACTTTTTGTGATTAAGTATGTATACTGGAAAAGCATGAAAACATGAATTGAAAGTACTTGAAATGTCCTTGAATTTGATTATTTAAAAGGTGTAAGAACGCCGAGACATTTCCATGCTTGTGCTTCACTTGTCACTTTTAAGGCACTGTAGAGTTTAAATATAACGTCAATCTATTTAATTTGGTCCATTTGCATACAGAGACAACATTTCAACAGAACAGTGAAATCACTGACATAAAAAATGAGAAAAGAAGGCTTGAAGATATTCTTGTCAAAACACAGGTGAGAATATCTCTTTACTAAAGAAATAAAACGCAACTCAGAATCTGAATATTTTGAGATTATTATTGGTGATTATTTGTATTCTTGTCTTTAGCAACGGCTGAACACACTTGAAAAAGAGTTCAACAAAGGTATAACTTATGCCTGCTCAGATCCATTGTTTCATTATATTCAGTTATTGAACTTAAAAAGATACTTTTTATTGTAGAGAAAAGGACAACGTCTTCTCAGACGGAGACTGAACTACACATTGACAAAGGTAGACAATTTTTTATTGAAAGAAATTAAAAAGTTCAACATCCTTTGTGCTACGTAACAACCATGAGCATTGTTAATGTTTCCATCTTTTCAGACAAAGTTAGAATGCTTCTGGAGGAGCTCTGGCATTGTGTGGAGCCTTCATCACAAACCCATTACCAATTGCTTCGCACTGGTAATCCTTTGTGAATTAATTGATCTAAATTTAACTTGGAGTCTGTCTAGTATTAATGCTGTTTTCATACCAAATGCGAATTAAGCGATTTGTGCAAGTAAATTACAAGACACAAACTGAAATTTGACATTTTTCAACTTGAAATTCGTGTGAATTGCTCACTGACACCTACTGTTTGATGGGTCCGGATGTGTGAAAACACTCCCCGTCGCGTGGGTCCGGATGCGTGAAAACACTCCCTGTCACGTGATGTTTTTTGCGTCACTGAGGTGAAAATTGCAAATTTTTCTGCGAGTAATAAAATGCGTAGAATGCGATTGTTTGTGTTTGGTGTGAACACAGCATAAATTCCTCATCTTAATTATTCTTTAGTTGCAAACTTGTTTTTCTTCATCAGGAGACCCTACACCTTTGAAAAAACAACTTCCACCTCAACCTCAACCAGTGTTTGCCAGTCCTTTAAGAAAACAGGTTTCTTGTCAATCTCCAGAGAAGCTTTTCAGTCCAAAAACTCATCTGCTGTATTCAAAACGTTCAACACCCACACTGAAGGAGTCCCCTAAGATCAGCAGAACTAAATCATCAGAACTAAATTCACCTCAGAACTTCATAAAGCACAATAAGGAACCGCAATGCAGTATACCAAGCAGAAAGAGAAAAATAAACTCGGATGAGCTGGAACAGGTGAACTCTTGGACTGATGAAATTTATGAATCCTCACAGAAGGAAATAAACAATGAAGACTTGCTACGTGGAGATATTTACACAGAATTGGAAGACATTAAAGAGTTGTTTACACCTTTGCCTTCTGTTTTATCACCTTTGCATAGTCCTTTAATGATGGTAAGTCAAGATTAACTCATTTGTTTAGACCATTTTGAAGGGGATTATGATTCTTGATTTACAAGGAGTCCGTGTATATCCAAGAATCAAGAAATTGTGATGATATTTGGATCTTACTGTAGAACAAGTATGCTAAGAACAATAGGTTAGGATCACAGTTTTATTTGTAACTTTTTTTCTCATAGGATGGCTCAAATGATGATATGTCAGAGATAGAGAATGTGCTAGAAAATCACCTGGAAGCACAATCGGACATCCAAATGATTAAAAACACAACATCATTGCATTCAGATGTCAAGAGCCAGAAGTCATTGCTGGATAGAGAAGTAGAAAAGTCTTACGATCACTTCTCTCCGTTTACTCATCTGAACCCAAAACCGGTTGCTGATCTGGATGTTGTAAACACATCATCCGAGAGACAACACATGGAGGTGGAGGAGGTATCGGAAATAAACAACACTATAAATCCGACTGCACAGCTCGGTGTAGAAAATTTGCACACACTGGAGAGTTCCTTAGAAGATGATGCAAAACAAACTGTGGAAGAGAGTTACCTGTTGAATGAAAATGGTGACACAACACAGCTTGAGGAAACTTTAATTTCTCAACATTATGTGGAACCTGACCCAACGTCCATCGCTTTGGTTGAAACTGCAGAATGCAAACATTTTCAGAGACAATCTAACATATCATTGATGTCTAATCTAAACCGTGTTTCAACAAATGATGTAAACTGTGGTAAATTAGAAGAGAATGAGGAATTAAAATCTCATGCACCTCTGGAAATAAGGACAGTTGCACATATATCACATGACATTCAGAATAATCAGAATAGACAAACCAACAAGTTAACAAATGAGGACACAAGTTCAATGCTTATAGAATCTGGGAAAGGTTCAGATGAGAGGAAAAATGAAGGTATTTCCCCTTTTAAGATTTCAAAGGATGAAGAATCTTCATCAGAGGATGAGGGGTTCTTTGGTTTGAAAAGGAAGGTAAGGGGGGTTCGGTCAAGGTCCGAGGCAAAGATCTCCTCAGAAGAGCAGGATGATGTTTCTGAGAGTGGGCAGCGCTCCTCTGCAAAGCAACTGTTTGAAGATGAGCATCAAGGGTTGCATTCTGAGAGCACAGAGACCTGTCAATCTGGACTTTCCACAGAAACCATAAGCCATGATGATGAACAAGAGGCTAAACCACCAGATAATAAAACAACTATTAGCAAAAGTCAGTCAAGTAGCACTGAAGATATTCATGGAGCAGATGATTCCGAGAATCTCCGAAACACATCAGTGCAGACAAATGACAAATCCCATCAAGACATGGAGATGTCAGTTGATGAGCTGAGCTCTGGCATTGAAAGTTTGGAAAGTAATGTTTACAACCACAAGGTTACATCAAGAGACTCTGCAGAGGATTGTCCAGAGAACATCAGCACAATGTGCCACATTACTCCTGATCCAGAAACGTCTAACTCATCTGAAAAAGATGGAACTATTTCACTTGTTCCAGATCTCGACACAAAAACTTCTATAACGCCGCCCCTATATTTTTCTCTTGGAAGGGTTCGGACAGAGATGGGTCCACCACTACCTCCAGTTGTTATGCCGCTGACTGCTACTCCTCCAAGAATTGCAAGACATCACACCTCATCAAAGCCTACAAGATTAGCATCTGATGCACCAAAGTCTCCCGAGAAGCCAACTTCAGTGCCTGCTATCGATTCAGCACTTCCAGATGCATCGAAAATGTCTCCGTGTTTGACCACTCCATCACCGTCCTGTGGCGTTCCATCCTCGCCACTGCAGTTTGGATCAGCTACTCCAAAACACGCTGTTCCAGTCCCAGGAAGACTGCCGACATCTGCCTTATCCTCCTCGCCTCCCGCTGCTTCTCAGGAAAATTCCATGCAGATGCTGGATACCATGTATCCCGAGCTGTCGGCACGAGCCCGCACTTTAAACATACTCCGTGGAAATGTAAACCTGAATAGAAGTGGCAACGAAAATGGTGCATCCCCTACATCTGTCAACCAGATATCAGGAAACAAAACGATTAGTTCCTCATCCACAGCTTTTACCAAAACAGAGCAAAAACCAAAAAGGACAGGGGTGAACATGCTTTTACCAAAGAGTGCTAAAAGACTCCGACTTGACAACTGTTCGCCTGCTCCTGGTGTTGTTTCTCCCGCAGAACAAGTGACGGATCATCAACCAGTCCTTTACTCCGCTGAACCTCCCCAAGAAATACAAAACAATCTGAAATTAAATGAAAAACCAGATGCCAAGAAAAATGGCAAACAGCTCCAGATCTCCCAAGCCCTGGCCAAAATAGGGATCTCGTGTTTTGAAGTGTTGCCTGTTGTGAAGAGCCATGTGTTTCTTGGGAGAATATCTCAGGAACCGATATTGATTGATGAAGAAAAGGCTGTGATCGCTGATTTTTGTAAGAATCAGGTAGGCACCACTGCTTTGGACATTTTACAGTTAACCATTTACATGTTTACACATCTTCAACATTTTCTTTCTTTTTCTTCAGTCCTCAATGGAAGACCTCATGTCTGCCATACTGACAAAACTAAAAACGGAGCGGAGCAGTCTGAGATTATCAAATCTGCAAGCTCTCTGTAGAGTTTACGCAGGTTTGTGTCGCCAGATTGGAGATTATCAAAAAGCCCATTCCTTTGCCTACAGCATCCTCAGAGAGGGTGAGACACTTTTACATTACGTATATATAAGAACATGAATACAAGCACAGAAAATAAAGTTGTTGTTAATCAAGTCCTTCTTTGTTAGCAGATTTTCCTGACGCCTGTAAACTTATTTTATTTATGGTTACAACATGGCCAAGTGTGCTGTTCCATGAGACGACCTTGTGCAGAGCCATCCACATTGTGACCAAGTTAAAAGCAGAAGGAGACATTTTGGAGTACCTCACGAAATATCTGCACTGGGATAAGGTTTGTGATCCTGATAGCTTACTCTGTTTAGAGACCGTATGTAATTGATGACCAGAGACAACCATATTGTTCGAAACCAGTCCGTTACCAAAAATCAAAGCGATCTTTTACCGTAGAATTCAAACTTGTTGTTTGTTTACTCACCCTCAGGCCATCCAAGATGGATGTGATATTTTTTCTTGCGTAGAACAATAAAGAAGATTTTTAGGTAAATCCGCAGCCCTCTGTGCTTCATATAATGGACGTAAATTGAGTCCATGGGGTCAAGAGTTCTAAAAGCACGAAGCAACACAAGCGTGATCCCTGAGCTCCTGGTGACAGTTACGTTTTGTGAAGCAAAACGATCGTTATCTGCAATAAACTGAACGCCATTCGTAAAATAAAATAAAATAATATTCTACAGCTTCCACCAAACATCCTGGTCGCACATCCTGTTGCATAAATGATTTATCATAAGAACTGCACACACGTCTTCCCTCTACGTTGTAAACAAACCAGTGTCCATTCCCCATTGAGATTGTGCATACGTCATTTATGTGACCAAAGAAGCGAGATCAGGATGCTGTAAAAATCTTCTTAATTGTTCTACTCCAGAAATAATATCACCTACATCTCGAATGGCCTGAGGGTGAGTAAAAAAACAACAATTGTGAATTCTGGGGTAGACTATCCCTTTAAAGCAGTGCTAGGCTGTTTTTTTTTAATGACCCTGGTCTAGGCATTATCTATACAAAAAATGGTATTTTGTTGTAAGCACAGGCTTTAAATCAATATATAAAAGTAACATATCGCTGCTGTCTTTCTGAAATCTCCATATTTTGAGATTTTCTTGTCTTTAGTCATTATTAGTCACCCATTCAATTTTTCACTTTGTTTCGGAAATATCTAACTAATATAAAGTATTAAAAAGTGCTTGTCAGCTTTGAGAACACAGTATTTAATCATTACAATTTTCTATTTACTAAAAAGGGTGAATTTGAACATCCGAGGACTTGGAAGGACAAGCATGATTAAAGGTTTTTATTATAACAGATGTCTTATTATTTTTAGAGCCCCCCGTGTGATATTTATGACATGATCAGCAGTACACTGAAAACACTTCGAGAGGATAAAGATTTGACATTTCAGATGCATCATCGCCACGGTCATGACCTTTGCCCTGCCACATGGGAATGCATATTCACATTGGATCTCCTGTGTACACATTTGAAGTGGAAATGGACACATGACGTTGTAATTGGGTACGGTTTATTTAATACACACAGAAGAGTAAAATGAAGTATAATTCACATTTTAATCCGGATTTTTTTGTTTGTGACTGAAATAGCAAAGAGCTCTGGCCTATCATGAACACATGGATAACACAGCGGAGGCCCCTACAAACCCCAATCCGGGATGTTTCTGTAGCAGCTGTTCTCAGATTAATTGGTAAATTGTTGTATTATTTGCATACAGTGTCACTAAAAATAAAGTTAAAGATTTAAAAATTGAAAAGTGAATTTTTTTCTGGTTTACCATTTTCCCGAACAAAATTGCTTGTAAAAGCTTCAGTTGTGTTGCAGTCACAATAGTCTTTATGGTCTTCTCCTATTGTCATTCGTGACTAATTTTAAAAGGACACACGTAATACAAAGATCTTTCTGAGAGATGTCAAATAGTTTCTTCTTCAATGTTTCGATTTTTTCCTTTTTCCCAGGACGACTCGGTCAGTTAGGGATAAAGGAGAATCTATTCAAATCAGTGCAAAATGTTGCAAGAGCCATAAACCTCTTTGGCAAACACGGTATTTTAGAAGGTACGTAACATGTCTGTGGAAACTCAGCTAAAGGCATTTTTTGTGATTTATTGTTTTCTACAAAATATTGTAAAAAAAAATCTGTAAAAATAAAACCTTGATATCTTTCTTTTAATTGCCCTTGCTATGGATTGACTCTACAACCTTTTTGGTTAGTGGCTCAAAGCCGTAACCACAACACAACCACTAACCAATTGTTATTTGATCGTAGGTGTTCCAAATCAGGTGCAGTTATCTGCTGTCTATGCAATTTATGACCTGGCGCCCTGTAACCCTAAAGATGCCCTGGAGGCTCTGGCATCATGGAGGAGTGAGACCTCGCAACCAGTTCCCTCTGCTGTGACCAGCTGCATAACCCAGATCGCATCTCTCTGCCGACAAATGAAGTCCTGAAACTGTATTTTTAACCGTGCACTTGCTGTTGCATTTCTTTTATGAAAGACGATATCCTGAAAATGTGACTTAACCAGAATCAAGGCATTACATGCTATAGAAAATCTGTATTCATTTATTACAGTAAAACTGAAAATTCTTGTACATTTGTGTATATTGTGTATGTAGATTAAAGACAATTAACTTTATATCATAAAGATCTTTGTATAATTTGTCTGTTTTTGACTTTGTCATGTAACAATATTCCAACGTCTTATTTGTTTAGAACTAAAGCTTATCTGTTATGTTATTTAGAATAGTATCCTATAACAAAGTTTGTTATGGACATTTAATATTGTCTTTTCTCCGATTATTTTAATGGCTTTTTATACTATAGGTAAGGTTCCTCCTCTAAATGCATTTTGATAGTAAAGGAAAAACTATATTTGGTGAGAAAACAGCTTGTCAAGGGAATGATTATGTAATAAGGTGAAGATCCTTTTTTAAATTTGTCTATTAACATATTGACCTAAGGTCATATATTATTGTATCTTAATTCATCTTGCCAGTTTGTTGAATAATTGAAAGTTTTTTTGTGCATTTTTTTTGTAATAACCAGGTCTATTTTGGCTACTACTTCCCCCTAAAAACCTGTGCCACCCAATGATTGCATGTAAAATTACATTAGTATTATTCTTATTGCATATGATTTCATAGCTGTATGTAGTCATTTTTGCATCAGTTATGAACATGCATAACAATGAACTTGACATTACTCAACATAAAGTAATGTTATGGCAACAGATGCAACCAAACAAGAAATTTGCCAAAGAACATTTTAATTTACTCTATATACCAGCTTCAGTGCATTTCACCGATCAGTTGCCCCGCAGATTTTCAACTGGACAAATAAATGGGTGGGGTTCTAGAAAGGGGGTGTGTCACACTTTCACCAAGGGTTTAAATTTCCACAGACATGCGCACTCGGTTCGACATTCCCTGTGTGCGCCATATTGGAATGCTCTGGAAACAACAGTTCGCACATCGGCTCGGTGGAAACGCTCTTGTTTAGAGGAGTCATTTCGATTTATTGAGTCCTTCCTGACATTTTTTACTTCTACTTGGTATCTCGCACACTCACGTAAGTCGTTTAACCCTCGGGGCGCCTGTCCGCCCTCAGGCGTGCGTGTGAGAGAGAGATTTGTGAAGGTAAAGTTGGATGGATCCACGGGTCACTTGGAGTCAACCCGAACTGAAAGGACCTGCCAACGCTTTATGGATGCGCGTGTGGGAAACCTCGCAACGGATAAATCACTGTCATCAGCTGCGGGTGAACACACCTGCTTTGCCGGTCGGATTCATGAAACGGCTAACGCTGATTCCCACCAGCTCGCCTGGCAAAGCGGTTAGCGATCACACGAACCAGCTTTTAAACGACGTTGAACCCGTGAGATTCCCAAACCCGTGTTCGGATCCCCCAGCACCGTTTGTTACCCCCGCCGGACTCGATGGTTGTGACTCTCTATCGCCTTTATCTTCAGGGGATTCGGAAACTGACAGCCCGAAATCGGACTCTTCATCTGGCAACAGTGACAGTATAAACACTCTTCCAGCCAAACCTCATTTTAACTTCACCGAACACATGCACAATGTCAATAACTCTTTACAACAGCAGCGTTTTCAGCGGCAACAGACGCACACAGTAACGGATAATCAGCTTAAATACCATCCAGGGCGAAAGAGAAATGACAATAAAGCGAGCACATACGGAACGAACTATTTTCTGTCTCACGCTGGTGGCAATTATTTATGTGGGACCCCCTGGGCAAGCAGACGATACAGCCCAGGCATTAATGGGTAAGAGAAGCTCCTTTACTCTGGGTGACAGTTTGACTTCATTACATTGGCTTGGCGACAGCCAACATTTCCAGACTAAGTACCTTCGAGACCAACGCCGTTAAACTGCGAATGGTTTCCATTACATGCAGTCCATACATGTATCCAACTCGGAAGACATCGTAGGGCTGTTACATCCGCATTTGCATGTTTCAATTTAGCAGGGAACGTCAAAAAACCTACGTAGGCCTTTAACGTGCTGTAAAAGCGGCAGTCTGTGGGTCATTAATGCTGCGTTCAAATCACATCGCATTTAAGATATTGCCAACCTTAACCCGGAAAACAATTTCTTTAACGTCGCTGTTTTATGTTAAAACTACTCCTTTTTAATGCTACTAAATCATCAACGTATTGATGTTACTTAACACTGGAAATGTTACTCAATGCCGATGTTACTTCCGGGTCTGTGTTGGGGAAATATCCCAAATCCGACGTGTCTCGAAAGCAGCACCAGTTTATCTGCTTTTTCAGTCTCTCGGTAACATTTTAGCATGCAGAGTCTAGCAAGTCTGTACAAACTGTACAAAAGGCCACATTAACGATTAAAACCCCCTTGAAAAGAAAAATGAACGTTTGCTTTTATTATTCATTTGTTACTCAATATTCATATTTGCGTATCATTGTGAAGTTATGATTGAGGTGTGATGAAATGGGTAGAATACTTGCTTTTTCATGCTCACTGTAAACTATCTCTCTTGTGATTGAAACCAGAAATCCTACTTTTTGGACAATTTAATACACCTGCAATAACCTTTGACAATTGCCTTCCATAATTAGTCTGACATGCCAAATAATTCACTTAACGTTAAGATTTCAGTATAGGGGGCAATTCTCGCTATTAACAAACCGGTAACTACGAATTTTCCCCCATTAAACTCTTAATTTGTTGCTTATTAATACTTGGTAAGGTAGTTGTGAGGTTTAGGTATTGGGTAGGTTTATGTAGAGTATGGTTATGCGGAATATGTGATTTATACGTACTAATAAACAGCCAATTACAGGCATGCTAATAACAACTAGTTAATAGAGAGAATTGCCCATCTATACTGAAGTGTTACCCAATAAACTTTCTATTATAAATCCAATTTATTGTTGAAAGAGCCCAAAGGTCCAGATGGATCTGACAAAACAGCAGGCTTAAAGGCAACAGCATTTTTACAATTCCCAACTAAATGCATGTAAAAGCATAATGCCATCTGTTCAAGACTATTAGAGAATTAAAATTAAAGAATTGTTTATAAACGAAAAGCTTTCGTCTTTTGCTTCAAACACGTGACTGTAGAAAGCAGGCGTCACTGATGACGGTTGTCGTTGGTTCTTATTTTACACCACTAGAAGCAGAGGTGAGGTTTAGCATTTGTGTGCGCACATATGATATGAATGTTGTTATACAAGGTTTGTGGTATTTGTCCTCCGTAGCCTCCATGAGGAGATTGTGGATTTTTATCATTTTATGTCTCCACGTCCTGAAGAGGAGGCGATGAGGAGAGATGTTGTCAATCGTGTTGAGGCTGTTGTCAAAGATCTGTGGCCTACGGCAAAGGTGGGAACAGCATCGACATATCTTGAAGGATTTTGAGAACGCTTTAATGTGTTTGTGTTATTGTCATTGTTTGCTAGTTTTCAAATTCTTCTAAACTGACAAAGATATAGTCTGTGTGTGGCCCTATTAACTTAAAGTTCATATTTTGAAGGCTAGGTCACCTCTAATCTTTGCTTTACAAAACAATTCAATTTCTGAGTTTGACCACTGTTGGCCGGTATACTAAAGAGATGTTGATTGGAGTGTTAAGTGCACTTAATAGCCTGTTGCCAAGCTTTTTTTTCTTAAAAGTGCCATTTCTCTTTTCAGGTTCAGATATTTGGCAGCTTCAGTACTGGTCTTTATCTTCCTACCAGGTATTGTAGTTGATCATCCACATGTTAAACATCGTGTGAAATTCTGAATGATGTTAACTTGAATGTTGGACATTTTGTTACTGGAATGTAGTGATATTGACTTGGTGGTGTTTGGGAAATGGGAGCATCCACCTCTACAGCAGCTTGAACAGGCCCTCAGACAGAAGAATGTGGCTGAGCCCTTCTCCATTAAACTTCTTGACAAAGCTACGGTTGGTTATAGTAACTTATGTTTTTAAAGACCCCCTGAGGTTCCTTGAATTGCACAGCTATTTCTTATACAGGACGTCTTTGTTGGACACAGCGAGTGCTCTTCCTCTCTTTTAAATAGACTGAAGCATTAAGTTTACCTTTAATTTGATTCAGCTGAAGTGCAGAATGCCATCAAAAAGCATTCACCTGTTTTGAGAGAAGAGGGGTTTGGAAGAGGTTTTAAGGTTTTGAATGCTAATAAATGCAAATTAATGTTTTGGACATGGATATCCTTAAAGGAACAGTTCTTCATTTACTCACCATCGACTTCCAAATCTGTATAATTGTTTTTTGTTCTAATGAACATATTTCATGGCCACCATTGACTATCATAGTAGGAGAAAATGCTTTTAAAAAATCTCGTTCAATAGAAAGAAATTTATAAGAATGTAGAAAAGCAAACAGTTCTGGGGAACTTTTGACTACCATTGTCATTTTTCCTACTATGGTAGTCAATGTTTGCCAAGAACTGTTTGGTTACAAGCATTCTTCCGAATATCTTTGTGTTCATCAGGAGAAAGAAACCATGGGCTTTGAGTGTGTGCCGACAGAACTCATAATTACATTTTGACTGACAGATATTTTTATTGTAAAAGGCCTCAATTTAGGTGCAGGTTTGCTTGAAAGCAACGATACATATTAAAGGGTGATTTAAAAAAAAAAAGAACATTGTTAATACTCATAATGAATCTTTCTTTGTGCAGGTACCAATTATTAAACTGACTGACAGAGTGACTGATGTGAAGGTAGACATCAGTTTTAATGTTGAAACTGGAGTCAAAGCAGCTCGCTTCATTAAGGATCATCTTAAGGTAAACTTGTATTAATTTCTACAGTATATAGGTGAATGGAACAATTGTAGCCAATGCGTCTGGTCATAAGTTCTTACACTGTGTCTACACCGGACCTGTTGTGGCATCGCCCCAAGTCCGGTGTGGACAAATAAAAAAAGTTATAATGGCTTCTAGTTTGTCCTATTGTCTCTTGTCGCGGCGCCTCTGGTGTACACGTGCTGTTAAAGCAATGATTTACCTGTTTGGATACAAGTGTCGGATTAGAGCCATTTTACACTCTGCAATGTAGTATGTATCTGGTCAAGCAGAGAAAGCATAAAGTCCTTTGAATAATGTATTTGTTTTTTATCATTTTTGGGTTTGATGCAGAAATATTCCGTGCTGCCTTACCTGATCTTCGTCCTGAAGCAGTTCTTGCTCCAGAGAGATCTGAATGAGGTGTTTACAGGAGGTATAAGCTCCTACAGCCTCATTTTAATGGCCATCAGCTTCCTGCAGGTGAGACACCATTCGCCCATCATTCTCATGCTACGTTATGTGTTTTCCGGCAGGCATTTTTTTTTATCACTGTTGCTAATGATGCCATTTGTCTTAGTCATCACGTATCGAACCGTTTGACAGTAATGATAATAGTAAATCATGTTATTTATATGGCGTCCCTGAGGAATTGCATGATTGATCAAATTTAAATAAGAGATTGATTTGTCATTTAACTAAGAAAGCATCCTTATGTTTTCTGCTGTTCTCCACAGCTCCATCCCAGAATAGACTGCAGAGCTTCTAATATTAATTTAGGCATATTGCTCATCGAGTTCTTCGAGTTGTACGGGCGCCATTTTAATTATCTAAAAACGGGCATTCGTGTGAAGGACGGTGGGGCGTACTTGGCTAAAGAGGAGATCATGAAGGCCCTGAATAACGGACACAGACCCTCGATGCTGTGCATTGAGGACCCAAACTTACCTGGTATGAAACGCAGTAATGGAGATCAGTGTTTCCAGCACTGCTGTTCACAGGCATAGACCAAACCGTTAGAATGATTTTGTGGAAAATGTTGTTATTTTTACCTCAACCCATGTAAAGATTTAACCTTCAAATTAGGTTTCCTACAGAAATGCCAAAGAGGCTAAATTGAAATATGACGGCTTTAAAGGGTTTGTTCACACAAAAATGTACGATCCAAAAAAACAACATTTCTTCTAAATTACATTCTTTCTGCTGAACATTCTTTCCGTAGATAGTCATATACAGTTTTTAACAAGTGTAAATTATTGATGGCCAAATTTTTTTTGGGGGGTTGAACCATCACACAACAATGTTGTGAACCACATAAGTTTAAAAAAAGCTAAATAAAGAGGGAAATGTGCCAGTGTTGTTTTTAAATGTTTTTTTTATTTAGGAAATGATGTTGGACGGAGCTCATACGGTGCCATGCAGGTGAAGGAAGTCTTTAACTATGCATACCTCATCTTAAGTCATGCTGTGTTGCCTTTGTCCCGCTCCTACCCTAACAGAAACATGGAGAGGTCAGTCCCAGCCAGAACTACTGGATAGAAGCAAAATGCATGCAAATACTATACGTGTTGCGTGAATGTCTAGAATGTCTGGAATTGTTAATTTATTTTAATGTTTGATTTTCAACATATCATCAGTTGTGTTCTTATGGTTGAATACAGCTGACCGACTGTCTCTTGAATACCTGATATTTTCTTTTTAGCACATTAGGACGTATCATTAAAGTGACACAAGAAGTGATTACCTACAGGGAGTGGATCATTCAACAGTGGGGGAAAAGGCACAATATCCGGGTAGGCCTTAAAGGTAGGACCCTGTGCAACGGAGTCAGAGTAATTAATTAAAGGGCTTATTGACAATGTCAAATTAGTTTTTAAACAATTAAATACTATATAAGTAGCAACTTATATCAATATAAGATTTGAATAAAAATTGGAATTTAAGAAAATAAACTTTATTACAAGATTTCATGGTACAATATGTAAGATTTTTGTAACAAATACTCCTATAAACCACAGTCTTGTATATTAAGTTCACTTGTGTACTTGTAATCTTGAGAAATATACAATGTTTACCACAGTAACATTCCTCCTCATTGCGTTGCAAGTCAGTGTTATCCTCTGTTTCCACTTTAACTGCTGTAGCAATCATAGGTGATTTCAACTTCGTGCACTTGTGCAGAACGAGTATGACATCCAAGAGTCATGAAAGCGATGTGAAAGTAGTGCTGTTAGTTTTCTTGAAATACTTTGTTTTTAAGACTCTTATAACTTGTTTTCGACCTAAGCTTATGACAGTAGAAGTGTAGTGTCTAGCACACGACTTTGTTTAAATAAAACCACTCTGTTTGATGAAGTATCATTACTTCATCCATAAACATGATTTGTGAGTCTCATTGGATTGATCTCCATCTTAAGTAGGGTTGGGTAATGTTTTAATTTTAGCAGTTCTGATTCTGCTTATCGAATCCGGTTCTTATCGATTCTCTGTTCCGATTCCAACATTTTTTTGGGGAGAGAAAAAAACTAGTAAATACTTTATATTCTTGTCACATTTAGGGGCTGTAACTGTTTACTGTGACAATTTGTCAAATAATGAAATAAACAACACTTCCATTTAAGGAATTATCAGAAGCAATTACGAACCCAAAACTATTTAAGTATAACACATAAATACGTCATAAAATATAAAACATGCAGTGGCTAGATCGTCCATTATCTAAACAATTGTTTGTGAATAAAATACCATTCATTTAAAAAAAGTGATTGACTTAATAATAATTAAAATTATTATAATTTGAAATAAACAAGAACAAGTTGTCCTGTAGCATCCATGATGTATTTAATTGTGATCACTATTTAAAAAAAAAAAGTAACTTGCTTACAAAATACAGAGAGATGAAAAGACGATCAGTTTTGTTTGAGTGGGAGACGCTGCTAATAGCTGGAAGTTATCTGGTGCATTGTATCAGGAGGACTCGAGGCTGAGAGTCTTAAACACAATGTAGTTCTTTAGATTAATGACACGTGTCATCATATAAGGGGTACTTCCTCCCTTTCGCAAAATATCTTTACCACATCTATTGCATGTGTCAACGCTATCATCCTTTTTCAAAGTTTCACCAAACTTTTAAACTTCAAAAATTAAACTTTAAATTTCAAACTTTTTAAACTTTTGCACCATCTGCATCTTTATTTTTTAGACATCTAGTTTGAAATTGCATATTGTGCCTTCAACAAAAATTGAGTTTTGTTACAATAGAACTTCTAACTTTGGATTCACTTCTAATAATTTGAACATATAATTTGGGGGCCTGTTTAACGTGCTCTTTCTGTTCGTTCTAGCCAAGGATGTTGGAGGTGATTCAGAAGAGCAGACCTCAAGTGAGGAGCATCAAAGAGATTCATCACCACACAGTGCAGGCTCACCTGTGTCTCTGACCAGCCTTCAACAGCACTCCTCATCCTCTTCATCTTCATCCGTTTCCTCGCTGTCTGGAAGTGACATTGTAAGATCCTAGTGTAGTTTTCTTGATGCTACAACTAGAGAAGTCATTAAAGGAACGTTCTTATCGTTCTTTTCCATCAGATTCATTTAGCACTTTTTTCAGCTGAAGGCTTGCATTGTGAAATATCCTGCTATTCAGTTGTGTTTGTTTCTGATCAGGATTCTGACACACCGAGCAGAGCTTCAGTTCTTCATGAGATCTTCCCTGTGTCCTGTGTAATCGACACAAACCACAAACCCTACAGGAAAGTAAACTCTCCTGGAACATCCTTGCCATGCAAAAGTCAGGTAAAGCTGTTGTTGCAGTTTTTTTATAAGTTTTATTGCAGCAATCATATGTGTGATGGTTCTAGGATGTTCTAGGTTTTTAGCGTCTAAACTGTAGGGGTTTCATTCAGAAATGGAACTGGCAGCAGACAGTAAACGAAGGGACGGTTTGCCAGACAAGGATTATTTTAAACTAGGACTGGGCCTTGGTTAGATTAGGATAATTACAGCGATATATTTTAAGACATGTTAGTGCAAGTTATTTTTTGATCTAGGCATCTCAAACATTTAAGTTAGGCTGAAATTAGGTTTGAATCTAATCTGGGAAACCGCCCTTTAGAGTTCTTATTTCACAGAGATTTTGCATTTTTTACACACTGCTGACTGGTTTTGGTTTGTTTCCTCTGGTTGCATTTAGTCTCCACTCTAAAAATAACGCTGTCCCATGAAAGAGTTTATATTTGTTTGTTCTATTATGGACTTCTGTAAAAATAAAAATTCTGGTTAACTCATTGTGTTTTGAATCGTTCTCTTTCAGTTGCACCCATTACCAGGCAAACAATATATGGACGGGTCAGCTCATTTGAATGGAGTTGTACACGTGTCTCCACCTGTCTATTCCAGCTCTATATCCATATCCAGCCCCAGTCACCACACTAAAGTAAGAGGCCAATGTCTTTTTGTAAAACTTTCTTTAAATACATTTTTAAACATGTAACTTGCTATATACTGTACGAAACAATAATTCAGTATGGCATTATACTGGTTCTTTGCTTTAGTTTCTGAACGGACAAAGGTTTGTCGTAAAAGGGCCTCCACACATCAATGGTTTCGAGCGGAACACTGGGCCCGGCACCAGAGGACATCACCCGCAGTACAGTCGTAGCAGCTGGCGTCGGAGGAGGAGGGACACTGTTCCAATGAGCCTCAGCTGACAGTGCCACAAGGTTTTTCCTTCTGAATGAAAGCAAGTGGCCCACGTTCTTTGGGTTCCATGGGTCGAAGGTTAGCACTTCCTATCGCAGTGGGTTCTGTTTAACACATCCGAAGACAAAACCTCTGCTCTTCAGTGCAAATTGTTTCGTCCAGTGAATGTACCCGTTTTTGTTTGACATGTCCACTGTTGTTTTGCCTTCAAAGTTCTATTTGATGATGTCCTTTTTGCTCTTATTGGTTTGCTGTTGCTTTTCGTATTTTTAATTTTTTTTTAATTTTTGAAGTCTGGTCGGCAACAGCCATAGGCTGTACTCCGTTTGTACTGTATATTTTTGTGCAATATAGTTTTTATTGTTTGATTTTAGTTAAATTTTAAGTTATTTTTAAAATTGAATGTAAATTGATGTAGCACTATAGATCACTTTCAGTGTGCAAAGTTTTTATCATGTTCAATTCCATATCGCAACCAGTTTTATTGGTGGGATTGTGGTTTTGCGCATGCTAAGATCTCCTGTGTATCACTTGCCCATCTGATGGTCTTTGGAAACCTGCGCTTCAGTTTACGTCCCATGAGATGGGTTTAGTGCTTGATCATTTACGTACCAAACTCCTCCTTCAGATATGTGTGATGACATATGTCCACTGTTTAAGTGTTGTGTGTATTTTATTTAAAGCTTTAAAAGGAGTTCAAGTCATTGTCTGCGGTTTGCTAGTCGGTATTCTTTGCATCCTTTTACACAAATCTTTTGCTATAGGGCATGCATTTACGGCAATGTGCACATTAACCTGTTCCATCTATATATGTGTTCCTGCTGTTAATGAATCCATTTTCGTGGACTCTTGATTTTGTAATGCACCACTAGATGGAGATATTGGTCTGTGGCGTTCACTTTTTAAGTCTATGCCTTTAAAGCTGATCACCCTATACAAAACATTTCACACAGAACAAATTTCCACTTTTAACTAGAGATCACTACTTATATTCTTGCATAAAAACTTAAATCATTGTGTTCCCGAGGCCTTTGTGATCCTAAAACCGACTCATGTGTAATGGCGCATGGGTAATGCTGGGGGTCTGGTCAACGACGGCACATTAATTTCATGTGTTCAGACAAGAGTGACGTGCCAATGCTGTTTTATCCTTAACTGTCAAACGCTAAAGGATCTTCATGGGCCAAACACCTCTCACCTGCATACAGGTGTCCTTTGAATGTAATGTATGATGTCTTAAATTTAAGACTTTCTTTTCAATATACATTTTTTATGTATGTTTTGTACACAAATTATTTTTAAAAATAAACATCTTAAACCGCTTCGGTGTTCTGTTTTTGCCTGTCTTGTGGGTGTTGTTTTTTTCCCAAGGCTTGTTTTGGTGCCATTATTTTGAAATGGTGCACAATAATTATACACGAGAAATTTGTTTTTCATCTCAAAATATTTACTTATTTTATTAATTTAAAGCTTAGTGATCAGTTAATGTAAGATACTACTCGAATTAGGGTTTTTATCTAACCAACTTTATTCTAATGATAGGGGCATTTATGAACAAAGTATATTGGCTGAACATCAAAAGTATTAGCAGGTACTTATAAAAACAAAATTATCATGTAGATTAACAGGTGAAGGTTTAAAATATGATGTCACTTTTCCCGTGTGTGGATCTCATCCGGAGTAAAAAGTGTCTCTTCTTACCCCATCTCCCCGGCTGTCTGTGCAATATGTTGTCTGGGAGCCACATGGAGGCACTCCTGCTCTTGCAAACTAATGTGCATTCATTACACCTGAGTTTATCACTACTGTTTAAAATTTATAACACTTCAAAGGCGTTCCATCATCATTGCGCTTACGAGCCAATTTTATAATATGAGCTGCTGTATGAACAGGGTAGACTTAAAATCACTTCTAATCATCTGTGATGTTTAAATTAAGTGAATAAGGGCTTTAAAGGATTACACGTCCATCCTCGTTTCCATCTCTCTACCTATTTGAGTCTTGTTCTGAAAAGGCCTCTCTTCTGTAATGCTATTAAACGCCTCTTTAATTGAGAACCTGCCAAATGTTCAAATCACAATGAAATCCAATTGAACATTATTGGCCTCTATGGCTAAAACAGTGCTGCTGCTTCTCCAGTCACAGAAAAATATAGATTTTAAGATATAACCACTTGAAATGATTTGTTTTTTATTTTTGCATATAATTTTTCAGATATATATGAATGCATACATTCATGTTTACAGCTTATTCGTTTTCAGTTGATCTTACTTTTGGTTAAATATCCAAATGCATTCAGAGATCAGTTTGTGCGAAACCTGATGATTTGTGTTATTCTGGTGTAAATTTATAATGTTACAAGTGTTTTGTGTGCTTTAATAAAAGCAAATCTGTCATTCTCCACAAAACAGTTTACATGCTCACATTATCACAAATTTGCTTATTTGATTCGTGACCTAGATTATAGACTGTATTCTTTTTTATGTACTGTAACTCCAAGTCTTTGTATCTTAGTCAAAAATACTTCGACAACAATATAACATACAGTAGACTGAAAATAGTCACGGAGACGCAATAAACCTGTTGCATGTCCATGTGTTCCTTTTCAAAATATGGAGGACAAAAATAAATCATTAACATGAATTGTTAATTTAAAGCAAAACAAAAGATCTATACATGTATTTTATGTGAAGCATTACTAAAATTCTAAGAAAACAAAACAATAAATGAGCTGAAATGCTTAATGATAGATATATCTGATGTTCTGATAAATTATGTTTTCCTGCTTTTCTCTTCTTTAGCCAACTGACGTAAAAGCTGTCCCTGAATTATACTTTCCATTGAATAGAGCAGTACATTTTGGAGAAGCATGCAAAAAGATAAATCCGTTCATTGTTGTGTGTTCATCTTCATTTTACGGGATTATTATGAGTCAGTGTGAGGGACCGAGAGGCCAAGAACAAGGAACACAAGCTTTGCACAAAAGAAACCGGGTCTTTATTTGAACCCAAGAAAAAAAGTAACTTTACATACTTGTAAAGAATAATTTCTTACAACAAAAATAAAATAATCAAACAGGAAATGCGATCAAACAGTAAGACAAAAAACCAACCAAACAAAACTAAAAACTGACCTCCTCAAATGAACAAAGCAACAGCTTTTAAAGGAAAGGATGGGCCCATTACAAATTAAGAGGGGAAACAATTTAACTTTACATACCACATATAACCTTACATACATCAAAATCAAATTGAAACAGACATATTACAAATAAAGATAAGGAAAGCGAAAAGTAATTAAATATCATAAATGTACAGCTAACTAAATCAATTACTAAATATATTAACGTTCCTTCCTCCCCCGGCCAATTACAGCAAATAGTATGTCCGGAACCAATAAAGCGGAATCAATGAGGCTTAGGTTCGGTTCCCGCCCGGACCCGCCTCATTGCTCCAAGATGCGGCTGCAGCGGACCATGTCTGAAGTTCCTCACGGTACACTTAAACTCCAAAAATAGAAACAAATATAAGTGACATATACACAGTAACTAATTTGTGTGCACTTCAAATCAGTAACTATGCATATAAAAATGTGTTGTAGATGTAACCAAACCTGACAATAAAGAATGAATGAATTGATGCGTTTCATGAGGTTACTGTGAGCTCTCATACTGCAACAAATGAAAATGAATAGAAGTTTAAATAAAGATTATTCTTAAATGCTTGTCCTTCATGTAAATGCATGCATGTGTGTGTGTGCGTTATTGATACATCCACATTACCGCTCTTGTGCGGCCACCACTCGGGCCGTCACAGTCAGTATAAAGGTCCTAAACTGTAAACCTGCCACAAGGAGTGTGCCTTATGTATTAAGCAGGCTACGTGATTGGCAAAATAACATAAACACTATAAAACATCACATTTATAGTGCTCTACAATGCATTAAATTGATCAGATTACCATATATTTATATAAAACATGTCATTCTTTTCATGGTACATTGATCAAAGAGAGTCAATACAGCCTATGCAATGTTGTATTATTAATATTTTACAATGAAAATCTGTTACTTGTTACCTGCATGAAAATGAAGCTAGCCACACCAGCTGGAACAAAAGTAATATGTCTTACTTTCCGTGAGTAATGACCTCTCATCTCTCAGTTTCATAGAAAACAGACTAAAGTTTCGGGTAGAATATTTAACTTTTTCTTTGGTTTACAGTCACTCTGTGGCCTGCAAGCTAGAAACCTTTATTTTTTCACATCTCGTGATGGGAGCACAGCCTCATCAGGGCCAATAATGACACACACACACACACACACATGTGCGCACCATGCTATTTCCAAACTCGTAGATTACAAACATCACACGGTGTAAAATACCAATCCAGTTTGCCCGACTTCTTGCTTTCTTGTCCGAAAACAGTGCTTGATTTCTCAAAATATGTCTGATGGCATTGATGGAATGGTGGGACTTTCACAGAAACCATGAGCTGAATTCAACATCCCTGCATACCACTTTTCCTACAGTATGTGGAGTCTTGCACAGAACTCAACAGGCATTTAGATATTTTTTATCTTAATTCTGCTAAATTCAATAGTCAAGTCAGAAGTGTTGACTATTGAACTGAATGGCTTACAGGCATTTCTCAGATAGTTGTAATGTAAGATAGCAGTTTTAATAGTCATATCGCCATTATATGTAATACAGCAGAAATGTGTCAAAATTGTGTCAAATACTTTTTGCTTCAGATACAGTGAAGATAATTCATGCATGTACGACCTCCTGAATAGATTACTGTAATTTATTGCTGGGTGGGTGTCCTGCAGGGCTACTGAATAAGTTTCAGCTGGACAAAACACAGCAGCTGCTTACTAGATGAAAGAACTGATAATATCAGCCCAATTGTAGCATTGCTGCACTGACTGCATATTAAATTCCATATAAATTTAAAATCTTGTTATTAATACCATAGGTCCAATTTAATCTGGATCAGAACGATCTGAATTTGAAAATCCCATTTTTTTCTAATTTAGGTCAGGTAATCATTCTTACTTTCAGAGCAAAATTGGACTAGATCCACCTGGTCCAGATACACACTTTTTCAGACTGACAAATCAAGATTATGGTGCTATAATCTTACTTTAAAGCTTTGAACAACACAAACTGACATTTGACTGGATTTTTTTTATCTAATTCAAATTTTGGCCAATTTCCATGTCAGCAGGAATGGAAGGTCTCTACTGCTAAAACTTGATAAGAAAGCTATAAAAATAAATTGAAATGTAAGTTTGTGGGGTTTGCCTTGGTAATCATTAATATTGTTATTGGAGTTATGTGTCTGAACAACACTGATCATACACATTTAATATCACCATGCAACTCGTCTCACAATATAAATGATACATAAAATTACAATTTACTCTGGGCAGATCATTAAATTTTAAATCATTCTAAAGGAGTGACTGGGACACCCACATTCAGAGACAAAAAACACTTTGCGTGCTCAGTTTTGATTTGGGCTTGAAGACAACCCTCCAGGCTTGCACCCAGTAGCAAGCAAGCGCATATCAATGAACCTTGGCAACCGTATAGTAACACTGCATGTGCCATAAAAACCATAGTATCATAGTTGCTTCGCATTGGCAGAAAATGTACAAATCTTGCTAACAATATTATTCAATATTTAAAAAAAAAAGGAAAGGGAAAGCCATTAAACCCTCCTTAAAGAAAACACCTTTCTGAGAGAAGAGTAACACTAACAGCTGGGTGAAATTTACACTGAAATGAGCTGTAGGTTCTGTAATTAAAATGAATTAACGTGTCAGAACAACAACAAAAGCCTCATTTAACAGTTTTCAGCAGAAACCATTCATAGTTGCAGAAATGTTCCATAGATACATTTACATTTTACATTTACATTTAGTCATTTGGCAGACGCTTTTATCCAAAGCGACTTACAGTGCACTTATTACAGGGACAATCCCCCTGGAGCAAAAGTGTCTTGCACAAGGACACACTGGTGGTGGCTGCTGGGATTGAACCAGCAACCTTTTGATTTACCAGTTCAGTGGTTTAACCCACTTGACCACCATCTCCAGATACCTTCGTAGATATTTCATAGAAATCTATTTGTTCACTAGTTGTATACCGTTTCATTGGACCACAAGTTAACTTCCGGGTTGTGTTTGGCTAGTGTCAAATAATATTATATAAGTATATATATTGTGTTTATTTTATGTTAATATGAATTTGTATTATTATTTTACTGTATAATAATTATATTAAATAAAAGACTTGTTGAATTTTGTTGTATGTTCATTTTATTAAATAAACAATTTGTTGCATGCGTCCTGTATTTGATCGCATTTAAACAACCGTATGGTACATTGACATCTATTGGTTGAGCATGGTAAAAATATTGGAGATACAAGATTAGCCAAGTAATGGTTTCTTTTGCTTGTTATCAGAAAAAAATACTTTATAATTTTTTGTTCCGTTGAACACAAAAGAAGACCTTTTGAAGAATCGTGAGTTCTGGGGCACTTTTGACTTCCACTGTTTTTTTCCTACTATGGGAGTCAATGGGGGGCAAGACTTGTTTTTTTAAAGCATTCTTCCAAATATCTTTCAGTGATCATTGGAACAAATACATTTATACAGATTTTGCTCAACTCGAAAGTGAGTTAATGATCACAGAATTTTGGTTTTTGGGTGAAATATCCATTTAAAGGTGCCATTTTTTGGAGGATCCACTGACAGAAATGCAATTTAATACACACAACTATGTCTTCATAGGTGTATAAAGACCTTACACAATGAAGCGTTATGTTTTTATTACCTTAGAATGAGCTATTTCTATCTACATACACCGTGGATCCACTTACATGGAATTCGCCATGTTGTTTACAGTAGGCCTAACTGGACAAACTGCTCTACAGGGCGCATTTCTTAAAGACGTTATCTCCTTTGGCAAAGAAGCCAAAACATGATGACATTTTTGTCTGTGTCAGCAGCGGTAATGCTTCAAAAGAGAGGGGTGGAGTGAGCTGATGTTGCCATCCGTACCACTAGATGCCACTGAATTTAATTAACTGGAAAATATTCTGCATACACTTCAAACCTATGTAGGAATAGCTATTACATAACTATATGAAACTGGTTAAATACATTATAAAAAAATTCAACTATTCTCTTAAGTTGTTAGCAGACAAGAAAAGGAATATCAAAATGTACCTATTTACCATCTACAGTGACTGTATTGCAATGCATTTTCAAATAGTCTTTACTTTAAATGATACATGTGCTTTTTGGTCTTTAAAGTGTTTATGTTGTGTTACTTCTGTACATCCTTAATTACCTAAATATATATATATTACTTGAATGAGTGAGTGTGTGTGCCCTGCGATGGGTTGGCACTCCATCCAGGGTGTATCCTGCCTTGATGCCCGATGACTCCTGAGATAGGCGCAGGCTCCCCGTGACCCGAGGTAGTTTGGATAAGCGGTAGAGAATGGAATGGAATATATATTACTTATAATGTTTTACATGTTTTGTGGCAAATTGATTTCCATCTCTACAATTCTACCACAAATAGTTCTAAATCCTTACTGTATAGTTAAATGAAGCAGTGCCTCGAAAAACTAGCAGTGTTAAATCGCTCTTGTGGTACTTTGATATCATATGCCTGATCAATCTCGCGGTACTTTGATGTTATACGTCGAATCGCCGTACGCCGTTTGCGCAGCTCAGACGCATGCGATGTTGAATGTAAATGGTGATGGACTGGATGGCTGCGTTCCTCTCCACACGCGAGTGAATGTAAGCGCCCTCCATTCGATTATTAGGCTGCTTGTTTATCATCCGTAGACTGTGGCCCTGCACATTTCTTTCACTGACTATTGATACTTGGTGAAATTGGAGTCAACAAGAGAAAATATTAAAGCGGCCCTAACACATGGGGTTTCTGCCAATATCATATTAATCTTGAGTACCTATAGAATAGTATTGCATATGTTGTATCTTCGAAGAGTATTTAGTTTGATCACATTTATAAAAGATTTACGATTACTTCTGAAATCATACAGTGCGTGCGGGGGGGAGGGGTAGACTGAAACTAAAGCACATTGTCAACAAAACACAGACATCAGTTTCACTCACCACATGCGGTTCATGTCCGGCATCTTTTAGCGCAGGGATGGCTCCATATATCAGTTTCATCTATCATTTATATAACATTCATCACCTAAATCCAGTGAACAAAGAAACACCTGAACTGAACATATGCTCTCTCTCTCTCTCTCTCTCTCTCTCTCCTGCACACAAGTGATAATGACGTCTGCACATGCTCCTTCTCTCATGTGGCCATACCGCATACTTTTCCGGGAGTATTGTCCAATACGGGACTAAGAAAAATTGTTACAAAACAGTTTTATGTGTTCGAAAAAAACTTTCCGAAACCTGTTTGATCATAGGGGGACTGTATGAGTCCAGAAAAACTATATGCCCAACATGTTTTTTGACAAGTTGACCATGTTAAGCATGAGAAGACGGCATGTTTAACATTGTAAAGAAGTCATAATGCATATCACATCGTTGCAGCATCCCTTTAATCACAGATCAGCTGCGTAGGGAGCATAGTTTGCCTGACGAAAAACGTTTACACGTTCACTGCTGCTGTATTTTACACAGCAAAGAGTGATGTTTTCACAGCCCACCAATTTTTCATTTGTGCTGTAGGGTTGATAAAACCTATACGACATATAGACATTTCAATTTTGTGCAACAAATCGTTCTAATTACTGCACTTGTTTTTTTATGCCATTATCATTTTTAACATCTATGGTAAACTTATACAGGAATCACCCCCACCACCTCTTTTCCATGCTTTTCCACTATCAACAACTGTCTACCAGTTAACTCCTTTTCCTGCTCTTTAA
This sequence comes from Triplophysa bombifrons, assembly GCA_029783895.1. Taxonomy (NCBI): domain Eukaryota; kingdom Metazoa; phylum Chordata; class Actinopteri; order Cypriniformes; family Nemacheilidae; genus Triplophysa; species Triplophysa bombifrons. Next base: position 14,241,935 of record CM056455.1, read on the forward strand.
TAGTTTACATTCTGTTGTTTCTAGTCATTTATTTTATATTACTTTATTGATCTGTTTGTTATTTCATTGCGTCACTGCAGAGACAGTTGTGTTGTGGAGAATGAATACAGCTCAGGTTCTTGTATAGAGACAAAAACATTGAAGACTCTCTTTTTGTCTTTTTTTCACGGAGCAGGCAGGTACAGTATCCATGGGAAATGTGCTGTCAGCCAGTAGACCAACTGGGGATCTTCTCACTAGATGCTTATCTTTTCTGAATACTCGGGATCATTGAGTGTGTGTGTGTGTGTGTGCGTATGTGTGTTTGTGTGTGGTTTAGATATAGAAGCAATGAATATGGCCACTCTGCTGTGCGAAGGTCAGAATCTGACAACCTAAGCATCCGCTGCATATATGGATGCACAGAACATATGCATTCGCAGATTCTCCCGTCATTGAGCATTTCCCACAGTATGTTGAAAAAGACAGCTCAGCGTGTGAACGCCTGTTTATTTATCATGTATGGAATCGCACACATTGTGATTTACGCTTTGATATCTGATAGCTTAAATGAATATTAAAGAGAGGAGACAGAGACAAAACACGTAATGTGGGTCTTTGTTTATCTGCTCAGGACCTGTAGGGATCTGGGAATGACAGGTAATTGGAACGTGGATGATTAATTTTCTGCCATGATATTTCTTTCCTTCCTGAGTGTCAAATTGTTGTTGTTAGAGAATTTTTCTAAAATGGCTTAATTTACCTCTGCAGAACACGACACAGCTATTAACAAATGAAAACCATTAGTATTCGTCGTCACTGCTTCGCTCACTGGCAGAAATGGTGTTGTTTGCCTTATATAGTTAGAATGTATGTATTTTCGTATAGACATGTTCATAAGATGATAATTCTCTCTCACACATGCACGCATGCACTGTCTGTCTTTGTTTGACCCGAAGGGTCAAGATTTGGCTGATTTACAGGAGCTGTTATCCCAACTCAAGCCATTGGTCGAAACAGAAATTGACTTGTTCAACCACTAAACCAAACAATCAATATGGAAAAGCACCAAAGAGTGCACCGCTGTCAACCTACAAACAGCTTAGATGTAGTTCCTCCTGTGCACATAAATGGACATAAAAACATTCATTTCAAATTCAAAACAATCATTTAAAAATGTGAAAATCAGCTTTAATGAAAAGTAACAGTCATGCTGAAGCTAGTCTTGCTTAGCCAGACCTTCATATTGAAGGTCTGGAACAGGGCTAGTCGACTGGCGGCCCGCCAATCATCTTTACCTGGTCCCTCTTAACATTTCAAATAAGTGAAGAGCCTTTAAGAACGGTGTGCTTTAAGAAATCCACGTCCTGAGATGCCACATCTTTGAAAGTCAAAAACGCTGCTACATTCAATACAAAAGTAATTACCGCAGCTCATAACGATACACTAACGTCCAATAAAGCCATTTGATTCGTCTGTCCAAGAAACTTAATGTTATTTGCAACGTTATGTTCAGCAATCCACAGCCACAGGCAATCGGTTTGCACCCTTGAAAGTAACTGCATGAAGGGAACACCACGTGAACTGTTGTCTCGAAAATAACGATGCCCAAGAGGCCAAACTGACAGGTTAAGCAACCAATCACGTTTTGTTTGATGCCTCGTTATGTAAGTGGCGTGGAAATACGCACGTCTCTCGGAAATCCTGTGAAATTAAACCAATCAGATGGCGACTTCGAACATGCTGAAGTGTTTCCAGAAAAAGTGTGCCGCATGCATCAGACGTTTTGCCAACGGTCCGTGGCCGTGACGTCTGAGGCTGAGACTATGCTGAAGCATACTGTGAATGGAGCAGGTGTTCGATGAATAACCTGATGTGATATGACTCTGTCCAAAGCACTAAACCTCTAGAGCTTATAACACAGGTCTCACACTGTGAACTAACAATAGCAGCGATCTTGAAGTAATCAGAATTACAGAAACTGCTTGCCGCTCATCTCCACACAGCCTTTAAAAGAACAAGAGTTTCTTTTATAATGGACAGAGTAATGGCTGTTGATGATTCAAATGTTACCATCACTTGTAAAATACTGAGTTTCGAAGGATGGAGAGACTTTCTGCTTTTCCACACTGTTGTCCAGTGAGAATTGTTGGGAACAGCTTTACTCTGTTCATCCAAAAATGAAACTTATGTCATCATTTACTCACCTTTAAGTAATTTCAAATCTGTATAAATGTATTTGTTCTGATGAACACAGATAAAAAAATATTTGGAAGAATGCTTATAACCAACAGATCTTGCCCTCCATTGACTCCCATAGTAGGAATTCCATTGTTTTCTGTTATGCACAAAAGAAAATAATTTGAAGAACATTTTACTACCATTGTATTTTTTCATTCTATGGTAGTCAATGGGGGCAAAATCTGTCTGGTTACAAGCATTCTTCCAAAAATCATTCTCTGTGTTTATCAGAACAAAGACATTTATACAGATTTGGAACAACTCGAAGGTGAGTAAATGATGACTTAATTTTCATTTTTGGTTGAACTATGTTTTTTTGTTGATAGGGACCAGTGCTTTACCTCATAATTTACATTTATTCATGCTTTTATCCAAAGTGACTTACAGAGCAGTCAATGTATACATTTATTTATATCAGTATGGGGTTTAAACCCATGGTCTGACGATGCAATGCCCTTTGAGATGAGCTACACATAGTGTTGTCCATGGCCTTGTGGATTTTAGTGGCGGTCCTACATCATCCGCTGTATAATTGAGTTGAAAGCTACATAATCATACTAGGTTTTGAATCTTTTATCTCTGAATTGAAATGACATTATTTTTCCAGATTAGTGTGTAGTTGTGAAAGCCTGGCCTTGCAGGGAAGTGGAAGAAACAACGTGGCTCCACGGTCAAATTGCTCCAATGATGTGACAAAATGAAACAGCTGCAGTTCTGCTAACAGACTCCTGACTGCAGCTTCAGTCGGCCTCATTAATACACTCACTGCTATCGACAGTGTCTCTGGGCCAGTCTGCAATTCAATGATTTGTCAGATTCTTGTTTCTTATCTTTCACCGCCGTACCATTGGTAAGATAAACCCCTGAGGTAGCTCATTTGCAAATCTTTCCTAAACCAACTATATATGTGGCGGCACACGAGCTCTGTTTTACACTTTGAAGTTTTTATTCTGTCAGGAATATTATGAGACTGTACATTGTGTTTATCCTTTTCTGCCTCCCTCAGATTCTGTGTTTCTTCAGCTTGTTTCGGTGCTTACTGTGTTGTGCAACAACAAATAATCTACAGGGAGACCTCTAATACACTGGAAAGGACAATGTTAACAAGTAAGAATGGCCCTGAAAATATTTTTTATTTTCATAATAAAACCAGGTTAACAAACAAAAAATATTTATATAAAATGTTCCTCACAGGGCATTAATCAGCAAACCAAAGGCAAACGTAAAAAAAATGTGTTTATTTAGATGTTAAAGTGAAGAGGGCGTGTAGGGAAGTCCTTTGTCTCAGGCTGACATCACTACATTGGGTTCATGAAAAATTGTGTTCTGCTGGAAAATCATTACAGCATAAAAGCCACAATGCTTGTTCTAAAGCATTGCAACCCGAATTCCTGTAATGTTGGGAGTTCTTTTTTTATTTGAATAAAATGAAAACTAAAATACTTAAAAATCACATGAGCCAATATTTTATTCACAATAGAACATAGAAACAATAACACATTTTACGCACAAAATGAGCTCCTTTCAAATTTGATGCCTGCAACAGGTCTAGTTGGGACGGGTGCCTGTTTACTGTGTAGCATCTCCTCTTCTTTTCAAAACAGTTTGAAGACGTCTGGGCATCGAGGTTATGAGTTCCTGGAGTTTTGTGGTGGAATTAGGTCCCATTCTTTACTGACATAGGTTTCTAGTTGCTGAAGAGTATTTTTCATTTAATGATGCGTCAGATGTTCTCTATAGGTGAAACTGAGACAGCAGGCAGGCCAATTCAGCACCCGGACTCTTCTATTACGAAGCCATGCTGTTGTAATAGCTTCAGTGTGTGGTTTTACATTGTCCTGCTGAAATACACAAGGCCTTCCCTGAAAGAGACGTCGTCTGAAACCTTTATATTCCTTTCAGCATGCATAGTGCCTTCCAAAACATGCAAACAGCCCAAAACGAATGCCCGTATTCACCCCCATATTATCAGAGATGCTGGCTTTTGAACTGAACGCTGATAACAAGCAGGAAGATCTTCCTCCTCCTTAGCCCGGAGGACACGGCGTCCGTGATGTCCAACAAGAAAATCAAATTTGGACTCTTCACACCATAGAATTCTTTTCCACTTTTAAACAGCCCATTTTAAATAAGCCTTGGCCTACAGGAAAAATTCTCAGTTTAAACATTTGTTATGTTCTCTATGTTCTATTGTGAATAAAATGTTGGCTCATGTGATTTGAAAATCTTTTAGTTTTCATTTCATTCCAATTTAAAAAACATCCCAACATTTCCGGAATTTGGGTCGTAAATGTCTTCCATTATCCGCTAATTTTATGTCCTTCTGTTTTGTCAGTGTATCATGGGATATTTTATATGGCTGGGTGTGACGAAAACAGTAGTGATTCGAAAAGATGAAACAATCCTCATATGTTTGCTCAGATGTTCAGATCAGTTGAATTGAAACTGCATCATTGAGTCATTTTCTGAAAACAGGCCAAGTGATCATATGCTGTAGTAAGTTTAATGGAAGCTTTTGAAGAGATTGATTACTTTTGGCTCAATACTTTAAGCTTTCGAACTGATTGATTGTTTTTCCTGTGCAGGTGTGATTTTTTTTGCAAAGGTGCATATATAGTCTCAGTCTGTGGTGGTTTTATGATATTAAGAACCCGAGTGCACAGATCCATTTGCATTAGTATAAAATGGAAAATACTGCAGAGATTGATTTCAAAGCTAAGTGTTTTTAATGTTTTCGCAAAATACTGATTAGCAGCAGGATCCTCCAGATCAGACTGTAAAGCTCTAACTGCTGGAACAGGTGTGAACAGTTGGGTTACACCATATGTCTAACGGTTAACTCAGGCACGGTGAAAAACCCTCAAACAGCAAATGAAAGTTTCTCTCCTCATTTTTGTGTCTAGCATGTGGTTACAAAAGTGCACCACCACAAATGAACAAATGACATGACATTTTTTTTTATTTTATTTTTTTTCACGAATTTTTTAGTTTTCTCAAATATGAGAAATGCTCCATTATTCATTAAACATAATGTTATACAATAATAAACACAAAGCGTAGAGCAGATTTCTATCAATAGAGCCTCCCAAAAATTGCACATTGGACGGGCAGACTGTATTTAATTGTATTTATCATTGGAGTTTGGGTTCCTGGCTTGCTCACCGGGAGACTGCATTTATTAGATATAATTTACTAGAATGATCTTGCTTGTTCTATGAACACCATACACTATGCTGTGTTTTACATTGTCTGTTTTTTCAGTTTTTCTCCTGTAAAGCTGCTTTGGAACAATCCACATTGTAATTGTAAAAAACGCCTTATAATATATAATAAATAAAATTGAATTGAATTTGTATTACAGTCTAAAACACATGATCACAAATCATATTTCATTCTTAAGCAAACAAACTATTAATTTAACAATACTTTTATGATATGGTAGTTGACGTCCTATGGTGTGACCTAGCTAAACTTTGAAAACAAACTGTTACTATAACATTGTTTTATATTATTTATATTTATCATGTAAAATAGCATAAGAAAGGTTTATCTTTATTGTTAGATTTTTTTTTGCTGTCACTCAGCAGGACAAATTTACATATTAGTTACTCTCTCAAACTCGCTCTCATAATCTCTCTGTGAGGTTACATTTAAACTATATCCCTTTTCACAATTTTTATGAAATAATATAATATTCTGAGTATGGGTGTATCATACAATAAGGTTGTCACTTCTGTGATAAGGCTCTTGTACATGTTGCTTCAGGGAACAATATCCCACAGAGTTTTTAAAAGCATTGCTGCAGTTTATCTAAAAGAAATGACATACTGAGTTGGTTCCTTTATAATCTTCCAGCTTTAGCTACATTCATTTGCTGTATTCCCATACAAAAACCATCTGAGGCACACAGAATAGGCTGTTATAATTTAAGACAATGGCTACTGCCCGTCAGCCTCTCCACCCACCTGTTTCAATAAGCTTCATGCTCTATCCTGCAGGGAATGGGAGTATTTTACTTTCTTATTTCTGATAACTCCCAAAACAGCATTGCTGTAATAAGCCATATGTCTGGGACTTTGCCAGTTTAATAATGACTAATAAAAACGCAATCTATGCACCTTCAGCGCAATATAAAACCTCTCTCTGGATCTCCTACTCCTCGGACTCCAAACTAAACATAGATCTGAAAATTACATAACTCTTAAGCAGCGCTGCAGGTCCAGAGAAAACCAATGTCTCTGGGCATAAAAAGGCTCTGTTTCACCTTTAATCTGTTATATAAACACCAAATCTGACTGTAGATTTACTGTAGATTATAAAAAAAAAACATTACTCATTCACCCTTGCTCTCCCTATGTGTCAGAAGCACATGGAACAAAGCATGTCTCAGATAATCCATATGGGATTAATAGCCCCGATTTCAAAGTCAAAAATCAATATCTGCTTTATTGTCAGTCTGGTTTCCGTCAACATCATAGCAAGGGACAGTGCTCATAAAGATAATTAATGATATTGGATTGAATTCTGATTCAGGCAAAATATCAGTTCTGGTTTTACTAGATCTCAGTGCTGCTTTTGACACGGTAGATCACACCATACTCCTACATAGGCTGGAAAACTGGGTAGGGCTTTCTGGGTTGGTACTTTAATGGTTTGGGTCATACCTTAAAGGGAGAGGTTAATATGTGAACATAGGCTGTCACGAAACGTATGGTAGGAGAACCCAAATGCAAGCAGACGGTGGTGAGGTAAAACAAAATACTTTTATATTTATACAGGAAAACAAGGCAAAACACAAAACAAAAACCCACAATGGGGTAAAATACAGGGGATTAACAAAGACAGCCAACAAGAACGAAAAACTCACGGACGGTAACAAACTGTAACAAAAACTCTCAGGAACAGAGTGCTGGAACAGAGTGCTGGAGCAGAAACGCTGGGACACAGCGTAGGGACAAATCAGCAGTTCAGACAAGCAAACGGACATCAAAGTTTACAAGTAACAAACAAGCACAAGACAGAGAATACCAGGGCATTAAATGGGGAGTCGAACAAAGGATCATTACAATAGGCAGGTGTGGGTAATAAAACACTCAAGGGAAGCTAACGAGGAGACGAGAGGGGCGGAGCCATAGACGAGACACGAGAAGGCGCATGACAGCCAATATCTAAGCCAGTGGTTCTCAACTCCAGTCCTCAGGCCCCCCTGACAGAATACTTTGGATGTCTCCCTATTGAACACATGAACGAGTTAATGAGATAATGAAGTGATGATTGAGTCATTAATGATGAACAGGTGAAGTTAACAAACACAACCACTAATGAAAACATCAACTATAAGAATAAAAACCATAATAGTGTTGAGTGATTCCTTTATTGTGGCTCTTATCCTTGATTTATTATGTTACATTTTTTGCTAGCTGAAATATTTCTGAAGCATATTTTTAAGAGTCTGTACAAATGTTGGTCGATTTTGGTGTGTCACGATATTTGTCAGACTTATACAGTTTAAGAAAGTTTCATTCCAACAATTTTGTCTTTTGTCTGGGTGTTCAGAAATAAATAAATCAAGGGTAAGAGCCCCACTCAAGGAAACATTATTATGTTTTTTTGTTCTTATTGATGATGTTTTTGTTACCAGCAGGTGTTCATCATTATTGATCAATCATCACTTCATTATCTCATCAACTCGTTCATGTGTTCAATGGGGACACATCTAAAATAATCTGTCAGGGGGGGCCTGAGGACTGGAGTTGAGTAACACTGATCTAAGCCATGCCATGTCATTCTCACATAAAACCCTAGACTTAGTCATGACTCCGCTGCAAGAATAAGAATAAACATGACATGATAGCGGAATCATGACATAAGCCCCCCCTCAAATGAACACCTCCAGGTGTTCACCAAGGGGTAACTAACAAGACAAGACAGACTGGGTAACAGACAAAAACCAACAGAACATTGAAAACATGATTAGGGGCAGACAGGCAAATATCACACTTGGGTTAGGGTGGCATAATAAAAATAACAGACATGGGAGGGGTGGTGGGGCAAGATAAGAGTTCCTAGGGGGCAGTCCAAAAGGGTATGGGTAGGGTGGGACAATCTTAGGGGGAGACACAGTCCTGGGTGGCGCTCGGGAGCGTGAAGCCCCGGGGGGATTGACTGGGGAAGTCCAGTGGGGAACAGGGGCAGGCTTGGCTTCCGGCTGGAAGGCCGGCTGGGCGGGGCTTTACACCGGCTGGAAGACCGGCAGGAACACTGACTGGATAGCCGGCTGGGCAGCGCTCTCTGGCTTCTGGGCGGGAACTGGTACCTCCGGACACGGGACCTCCGGACACGGGACCTCCGGACACGGGACCTCCGGACACGGGACCTCCGGACACGGGACCTCCGGACACGGGACCTCCGGACACGGGACCTCCGGACACGGGACCTCCGGACTCGGGACCTCCGGACTCGGGACCTCCGGACTCGGGACCTCCGGACACGGGACCTCCGGACTCGGGACCTCCGGACTCGGGACCCCCTGGGTCTGAGCCACCTTTACTCGGACCTCCGGGGTTTCCGTCTCTCCCGCTTGCCAGTGAGACAGCGAGGTTGTGGAGAGGCTGCAGAGGCTGAGGGGGGGGTTGTGGCGATGCCCACAACCTCGATCTGCAGAGGACCACCCTCTGGTAACGTGACCAGCGGAGATGAGTAGCTGGTGCGCGATGTGGTCGTGGACTCCGCACGAGCCGCGGCGGCTAGCCACACGGCTTCGAAGTCCAACGGCCTCATCGCTCTCATCTCCGATCGGGAGAGTGGGTCTCGGAGACCGGTGTTGAACCGCACCGCCAGCTCCTCCTCCCCGAAGACGCCTTGTCCTGCGATGTCGAGGAACCTCTCCACAAACTCATGCACCGTCTCACTCCCCTGGCGAAGACTGCAGAGGCGACGGGCAACACTACAACGGCCAGTGTTCATGGCTGCTTGCTGGGTTCAGTTTTGGCTCGTTTGTTCTGTCACGAAACGTATGGTAGGAGAACCCAAATGCAAGCAGACGGTGGTGAGGTAAAACAAAATACTTTTATATTTATACAGGAAAACAAGGCAAAACACAAAACAAAAACCCACAATGGGGTAAAATACAGGGTATTAAAAAAGAGAGCCAACAAGAATGAAAAACTCACGGACGGTAACAAACTGTAACAAAAACTCTCAGGAACAGAGTGCTGGAACAGAGTGCTGGAGCAGAAACGCTGGGACACAGCGTAGGGACAAATCAGCAGTTCAGACAAGCAAACGGACATCAAAGTTTACAAGTAACAAACGAGCACAAGACAGAGAATACCAGGGCATTAAATGGGGAGACGAACAAAGGATCATTACAATAGGCAGGTGTGGGTAATAAAACACTCAAGGGAAGCTAACGAGGACACGAGAGGGGCGGAGCCATAGACGAGACACGAGAAGGCGCATGACAGCCAATATCTAAGCCATGCCATGTCCTTCTCACACAAAACCCTAGACTTAGTCATGACTCCGCTGCAAGAATAAGAATAAACATGACATGATAGCGGAATCATGACAATAGGCAACCATAAATCTGACTGGACACCCATGACTTGTGGTGTTCCACAGGGCTTAATTCTTGCTCCGCTCTTCTTCAATTTTTATATGGTCCCACTTGCCCAAATAATGAAAAAGTACCAAATTGCCTACCACAGCTATGATATGACACTCAAATCTACCTATCCCTCTCACCCAATGACTAAAGGCCTATTGACTCTCTTTGCCAATGCATTGATGAAATTAACTGCTGGATGTGTCAAAACTTCCTTCAGTTAAATAAAAACAAAACTGAAGTCATTGTTTTTGGTAACAAGGATGAAACTAACAAGGTAAACACATACCTTGACTTAAGAGGTCTAAAGACACAAAGCAAAGTAAAAAAATCTTGGGGTCATTGTGGAGTCTGACCTTAGTTTCAGTAGTCATGTCAAAGCAATAAGCAAATCAGCGTACTACCATCTAAGAAACATAGCCAGAATCAGATGTTTTGTCTCAAGCCAAGATTTAGAGAAACTAGTTCATGCTTTCACCAGAAGGGTGGATTACTGTCATGGACTCCTTACAGGTCTTCCCAAATAGATCACCAGACAGCTGCAGCTCATACAGAACGCTGCTGCCAGGATTCTGACCAGAACCAAAAAATCTGAGCATATCACTCCAATCCTCAGATCCTTACACTGGTTACCAGTTACTTTTAGAATCAACTTCAAAGTATTATTAATTGTCTATGAATCACTTAATGGTCTAGGACCTAAATACATCTCAGATATGCTCATTGAATATAAACCAAACAGACTTCTCAGATCATCATGATCAAGTCAGTTAGAGATAAAAAGGTACATTCAAAACAGGGCGAGTCAGCGTTTAGCCATTACGCCACCCGTAGCTGGAATCTGCTTCCAGAAGACATCAGACGTTCACCAACAGTAGCTACTTTTAAATCCAGAATAAAAACACTTGTTTATCTGTGCATTCACAACCTGAGCACTGTGTTGGTCTACATCAACTGCACTTCTATTTCTAATTTATTTTTATTTTGCTCTTATTCTTTTTATTTTAATCAATTTTATTGCTGTTTTATTGTATCTTAAAATCTAAAGTATTTGTGATCTTAAATCATTAGCATTTTAAAGATACGTTTTATTTCTTTCTGTCAATAATTTTATGTAAAGCACTTTGAATTGCCCTTGTGCATGAAATGCGCTATATAAATAAACTTCCCTTGCCTTGCCTGCCTAATTAAGTTTATTTGTTTTTTTTTTATTTTGCCAACGAATTACACTCAAAATAAAACCGGCGGGAGGGAAGGTTTGTAACCATTGTGCAATTTTAGGCAAATGTTGCTGAATTATTTGATATTGTCATATGTGTTTCATAGGCCCTGTTTACACTTGGTATTAAGATGCGTTTTGGTCAATCGGATCACAAGTAAATACAGGTGTAAACAGGGTGTGAAATGTTTTGAGCTTGTCCTCTCTCAACACTTCCAGAGGTAGTCGAAAACATATTCGACCGGATTGTGTTTGTAGTGTAGATGCTCATGTGATCGAATGCGTAGGAGCAGGCACATAAGCCCGCCTATGCCTAATTAAATAATGCATAAACAAGAGAAGTGCGCTGGCCAGACAGGATTTAAACTTTACCGGCTAAATACCTAAAAGGTTGGTTTTAACACAAAAAATTCAGTACGGTCTCGCGGCTGCTAGAGCAGAAATAAAAACTGTTGCTTTCGGTATGTTCTTCTGTCATCTCTGACTGCGTTCGTATGTAAATTGCCTACGCTTATTTCGATCAAAAGATCTGAAAAGGCTGAAGAATTTGATCGCCCAAATGGACAAAAGAGATGGATAAGTTGTAACCTGGCATTTGTCTCATTTGTCCACTTCTGATCCGATCAAAACTCATCTTAATACCAGGTAAAAATAGAGCCATAATCACGATTATATAACTATCACGTTGTTTGACAACACTGCTATATAACTCCCCAACAGAAGTGGATTGAATATTGTTTTTAAGATCAGTAAACTGCTAGCATTGTGACATATAATGATATGTTTGTGAGATGTCGGTTTAATTTTAATTTAAGTTTAAAGAACATATTCGAAAACCTTTTCAATACTGTCTTGTGTCGCACTTTACATGCTGTTTCACTCCCAAACTGCATAGTAGGCTATTTAGAGTTCAAAATAAAACTTACAAGTGGTTGTGTGAATATAGCTTTAGATGTGCCCTTTTGTGATGTGGAAACTAAAAATAATTAAATAAATAATTATTTTCTTTAAAAGCTCCCATCTCCTTTCCGACCTTCGTTCTGGAGAGGGTAACCTGAATGAATCTCAATAGGCAGTCTTCTGATCACCTCCATCTGGCTGAGAGATGTTATTGTGTTTGTTCTCAATGCTAGACGCACAATATTCTCTCTGCATGACGGGTTATTTTGCACAAGGACTCTCTCAGACAAATGATTCTCAGTGGAGAGAATGGCGAGAAATACATTAGTGGAGAGAAGCTGAGATGTTAGATGTCGGATGCTTGAAAATGGATCATGTAAAATGTGCTCTCTTGCGTTGACATTCTTTTTCAAAGACAACACCTTGATTTAAATTGGATCCGAGCAGGGCCGGTTCTAAACATTTGGAGGCCCTAGGCAAACTTTATTTTGGAGGGCCCTCACAGCACCCCCATCCCCTCCACCTTTTGGAATAAATAGAATATTTTATTACACTGTGAAAATTTAACAAGTTAATGATATTATTAAAGAGTCTGTTTCAATTTGAAATTGCTTTAAATACTATTTTTTGCCTGTCGGGATTACGTATTTTTATAGTTTTAAAACGTGTAAAAATAAAAATCTTTTGTGCAGACAAACACACCAAAGACTGTAAAATATATATATGGGGACATGCATAGCGCGACTCGAGCTGCATGTGGGGACAGGTGCCTACACTCAAGTAGACTGTTGCGTATAGAGATTGATAATTGACGTCACGCTACGTTCAATGTTGCGCCATCTTGGGAGGATGGCTGCTAGTGCGTTTAATGCAGTGTTTTGTTTTTTCTTGTTTGATTAGGAAATATAACTATGGTAGGTCGGTGTTGATGTGTTAAAAACTGCAATAGCATTACGCAGAATCGTTCAGGAAAAGCCCAAGGTTCTTTCACTTTCGAATTCTCCATATATCAAACAAAACAATTTAACGGTATGTATCAAAACAACAACAGCAGTGGAGTATTATCCTCCCAAGATGGCGGCGCCATTGCGACATATGGTGTGACGACAACTTCACATTGTCTTACGTCTTCGAAATACTGTTGGTTGCAGTAGTTTGATGTTATGCGCGTCGAAGTTGGAGACACGTTAAAGTTATGGAGGCCCCACCTCCAAGCCTGAGGCCCAAACTGCCTGCTCTGACTACTCTGCCCTGGGTCCGAGTCTATCCAGTGCCTCAGAGATGACGTATTTTTGTAGGCTAACCCAGAAGAAAGCTTTTTTCCCACAGACTTTTGGAAGATCCCAAAAAATAAGCTCTGTGATTAACAAAAGGTTTATGATGTTCACACATTTTGTCTATCAAGATAATCTTTACAAATGAAAACCACATTTGTTACTTTTGAAGCAGAAATACAATCAGCAGAAGTACAAAGCTATAAACAGACTACACTTAAGTTCGCTAGATATCAACGTCACCACCACCAAGCCTCCGACAACTCTTTTAAACTTTATTAAAAATGTGTTCCTTATTAATGAATTACTAAGTGAATGAATACACATCTGTGCCCATGTTGCATTATTTGTGAGCTTTATATGCGCGATGAGGTCTAACATTCACGCCAAACAAAGTAGTCACTTTTATCAACCTGTTAACAAGTTTTTTTTTAGATTAGATTAGATTCAACTTTATTGTCATTAAACATATACAAGTACAGTGCAACGAAATGTAGTTTAGGTCTAACCAGAAGTGCAATTGGCAAGTGCAGGATATACAGTGTGAATAAATACAGAATACAATATTAGGAAAATACTTTACAATGGGCATGTACTATGAAAATATGACAGTCTGTATGTACTATGAACAATATAAACTGAAGGCTATATACTGTGAACATTAATGTACAGGTGGTTATGAACAGATAACAATATAGACTATACAATAGTGCAAGTGACTTAAGTGTGCATTAGTTACAGACATTAGCTTTTAAGACACAATACAGCAAAAAATCTCAAGCGGGTAATAATTGGTGTGTCATAGTGTCATAGGTTTATGTCATAGAACCTATAGTGTCATAGGTTTATGTCATAGAATAAACCGTGAAAAGATTTAGGTTTTGTTTACCACAGATATTATTTCGGGCAATTTCCCAAAAACACATTCAAAAAACCTATAGACTTTGGAGCGATGGAACCGGAAGTCCTCAAATGCTAACTCGCTTGCGGGTTTTGTATAAAAAATACGTCATCTCTGAGCCTCGCTATTTATGCACAGCAGGGCTCTGGACTCATTGGTCGCACCCATTTTAATAGTAATCAAAGGGCTCTAGAGTGCGACTAATTTGGTCGCACATGCGACCTTATTTTTCAATGGTGCGACTTAAAATTATCAGAGGTCGCACCGGTGCGACCAGTCGTTCGAGGGGAAAAAAGTATCCGCAACCCTTAAAGTCTTCCTGTGATTCAATAAAAGGCACACATTAGACCCATATCGTGGTCTAAACCAATCAATGATAGTGAAAGGCGGACCCCCCTCTGATTGGCTGTGGTCCAGATATTCCTGCACGTGAGTGTACAAGAGGTCGCGTTAACTGAAAAATCTGTCATTGACAAATTTTTCACCCGTGACGGAAAAATCTGATGGCCGTCCGTCATTTTGGCGGATTACAATGAGGGCAATTTGTAAATCCCCATTTCCCTTCAGCGTGATATGCTCGAAAAGCGACCTGCGTGTTTTCACCTGTCATTGTTACTGACTAGACATATGCGTCGGATGTCGCGCTGGGACGCGGGAAAGACAGTTGACCTATCAAAGTAAACCAAATAACATGAAGAATGAAGGAGTATCACTGCACATTTCCCGCCAGTCCTGTGTAACTATGTCACGCAAAGTTTTTTTATACCATGTTTTCGTGAGTTGACATAGCTCACAGCAGTGACGTGCACAGGAATTTTGAGGGGCAGTTGCTCTGACCTGAAAAAAGGGCACCCCCCCAAAAAACTGAAAATAAACTCCCGGGCTATATGAAGGACTGAGAAAAACTCTGATTAATTAATCAATTCGCCTACACAGTATCATGTCATCTTTATCACAGTGCAAAGTCTCTGTCTCACCTGCTGGTTGGCTTTTTCGTAGCCAACCCTGCAGTGATGTGCTACGACGGCGTTTTAGTGCCACGTAAATTTTTTTTTTTTTTCGAGAATAAAGTCGAAATGTTACGAGAATAAAGTAGAGATGTGACGAGATTAAAGTCGAAATGTTACGAGATAAAAGTCAAAATGTTACGAGAATAAACTCGTCGTAAAACGTATTTTGTTTATGTGAATGTTGTATTTTTGGAGTTTAAGTTGTGTTTAAGCACGTCATCTGAACCAGAGTTAAGGCCTTGCAAACACCAGCAGTCATTTTTAAAACCTCTTTAGTTCACATTTGTACATTTTTATAAATCCTTAAGGATTGTGGCTTTAATAAGCTTGATGCAACCAGATCTCGTAACATTTCGACTTTAATCTCGTAACATTTCGACTTTATTCTCGTAACATTTCGACTTTATTCTCGAAATCTTTTTTTTTTACGTGGTACTAAAACGCCGTCGTATAGATGTGCTGCTCTTTGCTGCCTCCCTGAATTTTCTCTCCCTCTCCTGAATCCGCCTCTTTTCAGTGGGCATCTTGGCTTCAAACAATACCCAAAATAGTGATAGCATTTAGGCATTTAACCTTTTTTAATAAAATCATTAATGTGGTGCATTACTTCCATCATTCATTCTTCTTGCTAAAACGAAATGTGAGAAACTAACTATCAGCAAAAAAATAGTAGCCTATATCTGTCTTATTATTTAGGCTAAACATGGCAAACTCAGCGTGGATTTGTGAAGAGTTTATTTCATTTCACAAAACTTGATGATGATGATCGTTCGTTTGTTATACATCACAAACTCACCTTTTCTGACAACGTTGAGTGGTCTCACCCGACAACCGCGACAATCTCCTTCTAGGACCGCTCGTGCAGGCTCAGCTCAGGTGCCGGTCGCGTGCAGCGCTGCAGCCATGTAAACAGAGTTTTTGCCCTTCCCCTACTGACTTTCATTTTCGGTGACCGAATATGGAAGTGAATGAGGCTTTGTGTTGTTTTTATATCTAGGCCTACGTGAAATTATGCATCCATTGTACGATTTATTTTTTTAATTTTTTCCACCTCGGATGGGCAACACGAGTCGAGAAGGGCATATGGGCAGTTGGCCGGGCAACCTGAGCAACCCCCCTGTGCACGTCCCTGGCTCACAGTCTGCAGCACCAGCAGTTATCACCGCTCCGCTCCTCACGCGAGCCGCACAGCGATCGCAAAACAAACAAGAGATGATCAAAAGTCCAGACACTATGCACAAGATAAACAACGTAAAAAATGCTTCATTGCTTATTATTTGTTGTCCGTAATGTTTGTTAGTTTCCTTGTGTAGCGGTAATGGCAGAGCTCTCGTTCTTTGAGTGTGCGCTACACCATTTTCCTTACTTACGTTTTATTCAAACGGTTTTGTACAGTATTTTTATAGAATTCAACACTAGGATTTTTTAAAATAAATTGTCAATAGAGTAACCCAGACAGCGGGGGACTCTGAGCCGGATCAGTTTTCAAACCGGCAAATCCGCGTTACAGTCGCATCCGTTTCACTGCTTTAGTACAGATCCAGACTGAGCCCGGATTCAGTGGTGGAGAACGACAGTCGTTCAGCAGTTCCGGCCCGTATCTGTGTAACCGAACGCGCGAAGTTTTTCTGAAGTGAAGTGCAGGCAGCCCGCAGCGGTAACGTTACTCCTCATAAACTTCAGTAAGGTAAGTCTCACAGCGTGTTGTCAAACACACAATCAATGATAGTATAAGACGGACCCCCCTCTGATTGGCTGTGGTCCAGATATTCCTGCACGTGAGTGTACAAGAGGTCGCGTTAACTGAAAAATCTGTCATTGACGAATTTTTCACCAGTGACGGAAAAATCTGATGGCCGTCCGTCATTTTGGCGGATTACAATGAGGGCAATTTGTAAATCCCCATTTCCCTTCAGCGTAGGGTGACCACCCGTCCCGCGTAGCGCGTGCGCGCACAGCGTTTGAAGACCAATTCATGCGTCCCGCAAATTGAGTCCGTGTCACGCATAATCAATGCTTGCTCAAAAGAAAGTTGGTCGCTTTATATCCTCGAGCCGCAGGCAGCCAAACGAACATTACTTGATAGTTCAGGACGCTACTGTTGCCACACCCACCCCTCAGTTGAACTGCTGACTAGGTTGTTCCGTTGTTGTCATGACAGCGCGCTCACATGCACACACTAGGAAGGAGCTTTTAGATGCGCGCTCCAATTTGAAAATGGAGAAAGAGTCTGAGACAGGGGCGATTCTAGGTTTTCAATATTAGGGGGGCTCAGCCTCCAATGAGGATATATATATAGAGAGAAAGCCACACTCTAATCACCACATATTGTATACGTTACAAAAATAAATAATTAAGAAAGAATATGCAGAAAAGCATAAATACAAGTTATTGTTATTCAAATGAATGTGACCAGATGAAGTGTTTGGTTAAGATCTATACCTACTCCCGTCCTCCAGAGGGAGACTGTTGGAGGCTAACCTCCGGTGCTTAGTTTCCCACTCGGGTGCTATAGGGTGTGGTTTGATCTAGGAAGTAGATAAAAGCTGCGTGCAGAGTTTAGGGATGGTTTGGTTGGCCTGGTTAGCGTGCATTAAGTGCGAGCTGGTGAAAGTGTGTCACACGGGAATAAGAACTCTCATCTTCCGCGTCAAGCACAACTTGTTAAAAGTTGAACGGGAGTAATTAATTCACACTGGTTGGCGCATCACCTTTGTTCTCAGCTGAAAGCAGGGACGCCTCCTTGGTCTCAAACGGGAAGCGTAGTGGCCTAGCAGAGCACCAGTTGTTAATGCAGCTAAGAGCAGGCATCCTTAGTGCCAGAAACTGATTGTGCTGGGTGTAATTGCCGTTTTTCCCCCCATACTGTTATTGTATAAATTATACTGTACCTCCAAAGTTTATTGTATATTTTGTTTGTTTCTTTTGTTTCTTTTCTGTTTGTTGTGGTTCTTTGAATGGTTTGACAAACATTATGTTACATTTGGCGTAGTCGTGGCAGGGTTCTAAGGCTGGTTACATAGTTATATTTTTGTTTTTTTTTGGGTTCATTAACATATCATTGTGGTACTTGGAGGTACAAGGTTGTTTTGGTGGTGGGGAAAAGCGGCAGTTCACCATCTTCAGGGAGATCGTGTTGGGAGACTCATCAGTAGGTGCTTATTGAAGATCAGCCGAGAAAATGTCTTCCCCACAAGGCATGATGGAACTACAGGAACTAATGGACCGAATTCGACAGTTAACGACTGAAAATGAACAATTGAAGGCACAGGGACTGGACAGAAACGGGGATATTGATGCTTCTACTTTTAACAGTGAGTCTCGTATAACATCTGCCGCGACTGATCCTGAACAATCTACATCTAGTAATGCATCGGGGTCTACTTCAATTCATGCACGTTATGTTTATGTCCCACGAGAGCGTAAATGTTCTAAATTTACTGGGAAACTATCTTTTGACCTAGTCACCTTAGATCAATGGGTCATGGAGGTCCGTAGATGCTTCGAGGCTAGGCCTATGTCTAATGCTGAACAAGTGTTGTTTCTGTATGATCATCTTGATGGGGGGGCAAAAGCAGAGGTTGAGTTTCATGAAGCTTTAGATAGAGATACAGCGGAAAAGATCTTTAAGATTCTTGCTGAAAATTTCAGTTGTCCCCAGTCCTATGTAGCCGCGCAGTTGTGTTTTTTTCAGCGACACCAGAAGGAGGGAGAGTCCCTACGTGATTTTTCTCATGTTTTAAAGTCATTAATGGATGCTGTGATAAAAAAGACACCTGGTGGAATTTTAAATCATGACATAGTGCTACGTGACCAGTTTGCTGAAAATGTAAACGATGACATGCTGAGAAGGGAATTAAAAAGACAGCTTGCATTGGACGCTGATATGAGTTTTGTCACACTCCGTAACATAGCCATTAAATGGGGGTATGAGGGGAAACAAGGAACGAGGACCAGACCTAGAGCTTTTTCTTTTGATACTTATGTATCCGCTCAGGGAAGTCCGGGTGCAGATTCTAACGCAATATCGGCGACCAACACTGAAATGACTGAGCTAAAGGAATGTTTACGGCGTCAGCAAGCCCAATTAGATGCCATTTTGTCACAAGGAGTGTAGGAGGCCAGTCCAAAACATACCGGTTCCATCCTGATGGTAGGCCGATTTGTATTCGATGCAATAGAGCAGGTCACATTGCTAAAAACTGCCGTATCTACCCAAACTTGACTGATGTAGTAACCCAGGGGGTGGGGCAGAGGGCCTTAGCTCCTAATCAGTTAGTGGAATTACCCGCTCCTCTGCAGCCGCAGGAAAACTAGCGCCCTTTGGTGTGCAGAGCCAAACACCAAGGGGGGCTCAATTAGGCTCTTGTTACTCTGCCGTGGACAACATGCCCCACCTCATAGGCCATTGTCCAGTGGTTCAGGTCGAGATGGGGGGAAAAGTAGTTGCATGTTTGCTGGACACGGGCTCTATGGTTTCCACAATAACGGAAAAATTTTTTGGGGAAAATTTTCAATCAAGTGAGGAATCCCTTAAACCCTGCAGTTGGCTTCAATTACGAGCAGCTAATGGGTACGAAATCCCATACTCGGGTTACCTGGAACTGGATGTGACAGTGTTGGGGAAAACCTCCCCGAACATGGGCATTCTGGTAGTGCGTGACCCACCTGATCCTTTTACTCAACAACAGAAGCGTGCAGTCCCGGGTCTAGTAGGTATGAACATCATCCAGAGCTTTTATAAAGAATTGTTCGCCGATATACCATCAACCTCAGCCCAGGTTTCTCGGGTGGACAAAGATAGCAGGGTATGGCGACAGGCTTTCACCACATGCCAGTCCATTGAGAACCTTCAAAGTAAAGGGTGTTTAGGCAAGGCTAGAGTTCAGAGTTCTGCAGTATGCATTCCTGCTGGGTCCCTGAAACTCATCTCCATAGTTTGTCCTAGCGCTGCTAACCTTTCCCTCCATTCTGTGCTATTAGAGCCGACCACAGAGGAAACTCAGTTGCCAGTGGGTATTTTGATCTCTAAGGCATTACTTTCAGTGAAGAACGGGGTGGTAGAAATACCAGTCACTAATGTGAGCGTACAAGATGTATGGTTGCAACCGCACACCATTTTGGGTGCACTCCATATTGTTCAGGTTCTGTCTTCAGGGCGTTCAGTGAACATTGTGGAGGGGGGTAGCGGGGAACAGGTTGCCGTAGTTCAGTCGGCTGAGATGAAAGCCACTCCCGCAATTGATTGTTCTAACATGTCTTGGCCAACCCTATCTGCAGCTCAGGAACACAGAGTAAAGGTCCTATTGCAGAAGCACAGCAATGTTTTCAGTCAGGGGGAGGGGGATATAGGGTGCGCCACCTTGGTAGAGCATCAGATCCACCTCACTGACGATGTTCCTATTAGGCAGAGATACCGTCGACTGCCTCCTTCCCAGTATGACCAAGTCAAAGCCCATATCCAGCAGTTGTTGGAGACAGGAATTGTGAAACCTAGTTCTAGTCCCTACTCGTCGCCTATAGTTATCGTGCAAAAGAAAGGGGGAGACCTTAGACTCTGTGTTGACTACCGGCTCTTGAATGCAAAGACGAGGAAGGACGCTTATCCACTTCCTCGTATAGATGAGTCCTTGGATGCATTGACTGGGGCGAAGTGGTTCTCAACTTTAGATCTCGCCAGTGGTTACAACCAAGTGCCAGTTGCAGAAGTGGATAAGGCCAAGACAGCATTTTGTACACCTTTTGGACTCTTTGAGTTTAATCGTATGCCGTTTGGCCTTTGTAACTCGCCGAGCACGTTTCAGAGATTGATGGAGAGGATTTTTGGAGATCAAAGCTTTCAATCACTACTTCTTTACTTGGATGACATTATCATCTTCTCGACCTCTTTTGACGAACACTTAAAGCGCTTGGAACTCGTCTTTAACCGTCTGCACGGTAACCACCTCAAGTTAAAACCATCTAAATGCCACTTCTTTCAAAGAGAGGTAAAATATCTGGGACATGTCGTTTCTGCCTCAGGGGTAGCCACTGATCCGGACAAAGTCAAAGCAGTGGCAGAATGGAAACAGCCGGCTACTACAAAGGAACTAAGATCTTTTCTGGGGTTTGCATCATATTACCGTCGTTTTGTGGAGGGCTTTGCAAAGATTGCCACCCCGCTGCATAGACTGGTTGCTCAGGTAGAGGCAGGCTCTAACAGGTCCAAGTCCCGGGCCAACGCACTGGGAGACGGCTGGACCCCAGAGTGCCAGCTTTCAGACTCTAAAAAGCCGCCTGATCAGCGCCCCCGTCTTAGCGTATGCAGATTTCACGAAACCATTCGTCTTGGAAGTTGATGCAAGCCTTGCCGGGCTCGGCGCCGTCCTAGCCCAAGAACAAGATGGACATAGGAAACCTATTGCTTTTGCTAGTAGAGGTTTGCGCCCGACCGAGAGAAACATGTCCAACTATAGCTCCCGTAAGCTAGAGCTTTTAGCCCTTAAATGGGCCATAACTAGTAAGTTTAGGGAGTATCTTCTGGGTGCAAAGTTTGTGGTCTTTACCGACAATAACCCATTAAGTTATTTGCAGACGGCTAAGTTAGGGGCAGCAGAACATCGCTGGGCCTCAGAACTGGCAATGTTTGACTTTGAAATCAGATACCGCCCAGGCTCTGCGAACAGAAATGTGGATGCACTTTCCAGGCTGCCGGCTCCGATTTCCATCGCTACTGTGGCCCCGGGCTTAGAGGTCCCCCAAGTCCTCTTGAGTGTTGATGGCTGTAAGACACAAACCCTGTGTCAGGAGACCAGTGCCTTACCAATCCGACCGAAGGCTGACTTGCAAGCCCTACAGATACAGGATCCGGCTATCGGGCCATTCATCCACTTTTGGAAACAAGGAGCAGTCCCGACAAAATTGGAACGGATGCTACTGCCTCCGGAGACGCAGAAACTGCTTAAACATTGGCCAAGGATTCGGTGTCGGGATGGGGTGTTTTACCGCAGCATTCGGCTGCCAGGGTACAGTAGAGAGACGTTTCAGCTCATCTTGCCACAGTGCCTGAAACAGGAAGTCTTGAGAGGTCTTCATGATGACCATGGACATCAAGGCATAGAACGGACAACCCGCCTTATCAGAGAGAGATGCTTTTGGCCTGGTATGTCTCGAGAGATCGAGAATTACTGTCAAGAGTGTGGCCGTTGCATCGTGGCATAAGCTGTCCGCCCACAGGTGAGAACTTTTCCGGGGAACCTGACTGCGGCCAAACCTCTAGAAGTTGTAGCCATCGATTTCACCAGTTTAGAGAAAGCAACAGATGGGCGTGAACATGTGCTGATAGTGACAGACGTGTTCTCAAAGTTCACACAGGCATACCCAGCTCGTGACCAGAAGGCCAGCACAGTAGCTAAACTACTCACAGAGGGTTGGTTTTATCGTTATGGGGTACCCAAGCGGCTTCATAGTGACCAGGGCAGAAGTTTTGAGGGAGACCTTATGAAACAGTTGTGCCAGTTGTACAACATCGCTAAGAGTAGAACGACACCATATCATCCCGAGGGTAACGGGCAGTGCGAGAGATTTAATCGCACGTTACACGATCTACTCCGCTCGTTACCACCGGAACAGAAACGTAAATGGCCCCAAGCACTTCCTCACATGCTCTTTGCTTACAACACCACCCAGCATGCGTCAACTGGCCATTCACCCTTTGAACTGACGTTTGGGCAGAAAGTACGACTGCCGGTGGATTTTCTTTTAGGCAGTACGGAAGAGGAAATTGGCCCCAGGCTCCCACACGATTGGATAATACAACATCAGCATAATCTTAGGGCAATTTACACACATGCCCGGGACCGATTGACCCTTTCAGCAGAGCGTGGAAATCAGCAGGTCACCCCGTCAGTGAGCCAGCCACTCACCCCTGGCACATTAGTCCACCGGAGGAACCATCCTTTGGGCCGCCATAAGATTCAAGACTTTTGGGATGCTACAGTGTATCGAGTACAAGAGGCTTTGGATCAGGATGGGAGAGTGTATAAGATCTGCCCACTGGAAGGGACTGGGCCAGAAAAGAATATTCATAGATCAGAACTTCGAGTTATTCCAACTAAGGCACGAGCAGATCTGAACCCCTCTACAATACTTCACAGCGTATGGGACAGTCAAGGTCAGGAGAATTCGGGAACAAGTATGTTGCAGTTAGCAGAGGATACCGATTCAGAAGATGGGATCGTGCTGATGGAACCAGTGACTAACATGGAGAATAGCAGTGGTGCGCCTCCTGATCATCATTTAAATCCACCCAGCCCCCCTAACATGTCCAATGGGACAGAGGACCACATGCGCCGTGACGTCTACGTCCACCCCACAATGGAGATTGAGCAAGGTTCTCCCGCAAACCCTGACACTGTAGTAAGGCGCTCAGCAAGGCCTACAGCAGGTCAACACAGTAACCCATTCCATCTGCCTAGAAATGTCTGTGGCAATGTGGGCCAAACTAACTCAATTGAGGGTAGACTTACAACCCCTGCTCCCTTGTTAGTAACATTTAGACCGTGGGTATAACTAGAAAGGGGGATATTCTCACCAGGACGATGAGTTTTCAAAGTTAGGGTGGATGTGACCAGATGAAGTGTTTGGTTAAGATCTATACCTACTCCCGTCCTCCAGAGGGAGTCTGTTGGAGGCTAACCTCCGGTGCTTAGTTTCCCACTCGGGTGCTATAGGGTGTGGTTTGATCTAGGAAGTAGATAAAAGCTGCGTGCAGAGTTTAGGGATGGTTTGGTTGGCCTGGTTAGCGTGCATTAAGTGCGAGCTGGTGAAAGTGTGTCACACGGGAATAAGAACTCTCATCTTCCGCGTCAAGCACAACTTGTTAAAAGTTGAACGGGAGTAATTAATTCACACTGGTTGGCGCATCACCTTTGTTCTCAGCTGAAAGCAGGGACGCCTCCTTGGTCTCAAACGGGAAGCGTAGTGGCCTAGCAGAGCACCAGTTGTTAATGCAGCTAAGAGCAGGCATCCTTAGTGCCAGAAACTGATTGTGCTGGGTGTAATTGCCGTTTTTCCCCCCATACTGTTATTGTATAAATTATACTGTACCTCCAAAGTTTATTGTATATTTTGTTTGTTTCTTTTGTTTCTTTTCTGTTTGTTGTGGTTCTTTGAATGGTTTGACAAACATTATGTTACATGAATATCACATTAATCGGTCAATCTGAAACATTTATATTTCAAAATAAAAACAACAGCCACAGTCCATGAAATAAATGTCACGATCAACTGCTGAATCATTATTTAGTAAGAATAACTTAATATGTTTCCCTGCCATTCATTCAGATTAGCACTAGTGCTGTCACTCTCTCTGCAGGACTGCGTGTTTATCTATTAACTCCACAATATGTTTTCAATTAATGATAAAAATACTGAAGCGTCTGAAGAACGACTTAGAGCTTCTAGGTACACTTTTATTTCCTCTGAACTCAGATCAATGAATATCACTGCCGCACCGGGCTGAACAACAGTAACTTTTATCTGCCCGTCCTCTTTCCGGAACTGTCAAAACTACCGTCGACTCTCTATAACTATAGTACATCATCATTAATGACACTTTCTGTGCGCTACAATATCATCTTGATCGTGGAAGTATGTCATCATTGGTGTTTAGTGCTTTCATTTTGCTTGAGGTAACGTTAACAAATAGTTAACAAGGGGTAAACGCTCATAAAACTTTTAAACAGTGAATGGGAAAGGGTCTTGTATCGCTTCCACATCATATGAAGATGCATTTATAACAAAGAATGGCAAAAATGCAGATGTCATGTTAATGAACACACCTTGTAAAGTTAATCCGCTAATGACGTTAACTCTAATGTGCTACTGTGTGATCTGAAGAATGCGCTAAATAACGCAGCCTAACGCCGTTTTCATAATAAGAGTTTTAAAGGGGGCTGTAAGGCGATCTCGAATTCTTGTACAGATTACATTACACACAATATTTTAGGGGGGGCTGAGCTAGAACTTTAGGGGGGGGGGGCTTTAGCTCCCCTAAAACGCCACTGGTCTGAGCTATTAATTAAAAAGAGAAGGTGTGGGTACAAGAAAGATTGGGAAAATTAAATAGCTAAAGTAAATCGTAAGTGGAAGTGCATTTGTCAATTCATTGAATGTTCAAAATATTGTGAATCTTTATTTAAAAAAAATAAACATTGGCTGGCCTATTCATGAGCATACATCAGCAATTACACATGTTTAGGGGAATAGGGTATATGCTAGAAATGGGTAAACCACTATCAGTGAGTCTGTCCGGGGGGTGGGGGCACCGCCGCGCCAGGCAGTGTCCCACATTGTCCCTCAGAAACATACCCCTTGTCCCCCCTTGGGCTTATTAGCAGGTGGTCACCCTACTTCAGCGTGATATGCTCGAAAAGCGACCTGCGTGTTTTCACCTGTCATTGTTACTGACTAGACATATGCGTCGGATGTCGCGCTGGGACGCGGGAAAGACAGTTGACCTATCAAAGTAAACCAAATAACATGAAGAATGAAGGAGTATCACAGCACATTTCCCGCCAGTCCTGTGTAACTATGTCACGCAAAGTTTTTTATACCATGTTTTCGTGAGTTGACATAGCTCACAGCAGTGACGTGCACAGGAATTTTGAGGGGCAGTTGCTCTGACCTGAAAAAAGGGCACCCCCCCAAAAAACTGAAAATAAACTCCCGGGCTATATGAAGGACTGAGAAAAACTCTGATTAATTAATCAATTCGCCTACACAGTGTCATGTCATCTTTATCACAGTGCAAAGTCTCTGTCTCACCTGCTGGTTGGCTTTTTCGTAGCCAACCCTGCAGTGATGTGCTACGACGGCGTTTTAGTGCCACGTAATTTTTTTTTTTTTTTCGAGAATAAAGTCGAAATGTTACGAGAATAAAGTAGAGATGTGACGAGATTAAAGTCGAAATGTTACGAGAATAAAGTAGAGATGTGACGAGATTAAAGTCGAAATGTTACGAGATAAAAGTCGAAATGTTACGAGAATAAACTCGTCGTAAAACGTATTTTGTTTATGTGAATGTTGTATTTTTGGAGTTTAAGTTGTGTTTAAGCACGTCATCTGAACCAGAGTTAAGGCCTTGCAAACACCAGCAGTCATTTTTAAAACCTCTTTAGTTCACATTTGTACATTTTTATAAATCCTTAAGGATTGTGGCTTTAATAAGCTTGATGCAACCAGATCTCGTAACATTTCGACTTTAATCTCGTAACATTTCGACTTTATTCTCGTAACATTTCGACTTTATTCTCGAAATCTTTTTTTTTACGTGGTACTAAAACGCCGTCGTATAGATGTGCTGCTCTTTGCTGCCTCCCTGAATTTTCTCTCCCTCTCCTGAATCCGCCTCTTTTCAGTGGGCATCTTGGCTTCAAACAATACCCCAAATAGTGATAGCATTTAGGCATTTAACCTTTTTTAATAAAATCATTAATGTGGTGCATTACTTCCATCATTCATTCTTCTTGCTAAAACGAAATGTGAGAAACTAACTATCAGCAAAAAAATAGTAGCCTATATCTGTCTTATTATTTAGGCTAAACATGGCAAACTCAGCGTGGATTTGTGAAGAGTTTATTTCATTTCACAAAACTTGATGATGATGATCGTTCGTTTGTTATACATCACAAACTCACCTTTTCTGACAACGTTGAGTGGTCTCACCCGACAACCGCGACAATCTCCTTCTAGGACCGCTCGTGCAGGCTCAGCTCAGGTGCCGGTCGCGTGCAGCGCTGCAGCCATGTAAACAGAGTTTTTGCCCTTCCCCTACTGACTTTCATTTTCGGTGACCGAATATGGAAGTGAATGAGGCTTTCTGTTGTTTTTATATCTAGGCCTACGTGAAATTATGCATCCATTGTACGATTTATTTTTTTAATTTTTTCCACCTCGGATGGGCAACACGAGTCGAGAAGGGCATATGGGCAGTTGCCCGGGCAACCTGAGCAACCCCCCTGTGCACGTCCCTGGCTCACAGTCTGCAGCACCAGCAGTTATCACCGCTCCGCTCCTCACGCGAGCCGGACAGCGATCGCAAAACAAACAAGAGATGATCAAAAGTCCAGACACGCACAAGATAAACAACGTAAAAAATGCTTCATTGCTTATTATTTGTTGTCCGTAATGTTTGTTAGTTTCCTTGTGTAGCGGTAATGGCAGAGCTCTCGTTCTTTGAGTGTGCGCTGCACCATTTTCCTTACTTACGTTTTATTCAAACGCTTTTTTACAGTATTTTTATAGACTTCAACACTAGGATTTTTTTAAATAAATTGTCAATAGAGTAACCCAGACAGCAGGGGACTCCGAGCCGGATCCGTTTTCAAACCGGCAAATCCGCGTTACAGTCGCATCCGTTTCACTGCTTTAGTACAGATCCAGACTGAGCCCGGTTTCAGTGGTGGAGAACGACAGTCGTTCAGCAGTTCCGGCCCGTATCTGTGTAACCGA
Source organism: Triplophysa bombifrons (assembly GCA_029783895.1). Taxonomy (NCBI): domain Eukaryota; kingdom Metazoa; phylum Chordata; class Actinopteri; order Cypriniformes; family Nemacheilidae; genus Triplophysa; species Triplophysa bombifrons. Next base: position 14,269,557 of record CM056455.1, read on the forward strand.
ACGCGCGAAGTTTTTCTGAAGTGAAGTGCAGGCAGCCCGCAGCGGTAACGTTACTCCTCATAAACTTCAGTAAGGTAAGTCACACAGCGTGTTGTCAAACTGTTCTATTGATTAATTAATTGTTCATTTATTACGTTGTATAACGTTACTGCTTAACTTAAAACTGTTGTGAGTTTTTCTGCGTTAGTCTGGTATAACTCGGATGCTAACTCGTATGTTATCAGAGCATGCTAACATGAAGATGGCCCAGGTCTGTAAGAATATTATTGACAAATTTGAACAACTTTTATCAAATTTCACTGCTAAAGTTGAGATAACACTGCACTGTAATTGTAAACTGTAAATGATATAAAGGTTCGCGAGCCATTAACTCAAGTAACGTTAAAGAGAATATTTAATGCGCTGTTGAATGTGTGTTCATGCTTGAGGGAGAATTTATAATGTGAATAATATGTTGATCATTCAAAGTAACGTTAATGAAAAGAGATTTATGTTCCGTGTTTTGATTGCAGCGTTGAGTATTACAACACCTGAGAGACAGCGCTTGAGCTAATGGCCAATCAGAAGTTTAACAACAGAGTGCAGACAGACCTACGATGTAAGTATGACTCGTTTCTTATGATGGATAAAAAGTCTTTGTAATGAACCAAAACAGATTCAACTTCTGCAGTGTAAAGATGACTTTTTTGATGTTGATAATATATTACTGTCTATACCACTTCATTATTCTTATTTGCTGAATTAATTGAATAAATATACGTATTTTACATAAAATACAGATGTCAATTTAGGTTTAATAAGGATATTAACATATTGACCTTATGAAGAAGACATGTTTCTAGATATCACTTACAATCACGAAATTTTGTCCTTTAATAGAAAAGTTAATTTCATTCCCCAATTACAGTCTTATGTTTGATTTAGTTTCATTATTCTTAAAATACAAACTCACAAATGTCTGTTCTCCTGACCACTACTTAAAGTTAATTGAATAAATGAATTGAGAAATTTTCTAGGAACATTATATAACATTAATATCTGTCTTCACTTCAGGTTCCACAAGAGCGCCGGCAAAGGGTGAGTTTCTTTGTTGTAGTTGTGTTATTATTCTCTTTTTGTTAGAGCTAATTGTGGCTTCTAGGTTTCTGGAGAAATGGATATTCAAACTTTTTCACACTTTTGAGTAGTATGCCTCTTATGTGTGTAGCCTTAACACTAAAACAAATACATACATAATATATGGGTGTAATGTAACCATTTAGTTTGTGCATTCACATGCCAGCAACTTCGATTTGTTCATTTCTTTCTTTGATGTTGTTAGAAGGTGATATTTCTGGTTGTGTTCGGGACAGTTATGAACATCACTGTAGTTTCATGTCATTCCATATAGACCTTGAATCAGTTTTCTATCATTTAAAATGTCATATACTAATAACACTAGTTCATAATAAGTTATGACAACTACGTATGGATGACATGAACTCCACTGACTTTACTGTTACGGTCTCTATTGCTGGTTGTGTTTTGTAGGGCCAATTTCTTAGGGCCACTTTCTATTGTACATACCACTCTTCTTTACAAACGATTTTCATCAAACACAGGCAATATGAATGTACTTGTATTAAATTATTATAAGACCGAAGGTGAATTAATGACAAAGTTATTGTCTTGTAAAACTATACCTTATTTAACTTATTTAAACAACCAAAGGAACAACTTCTGAGGAAACAATTGTTACAATTCATTTTTCAAACAAAGGAGTATAACCCCTGCGTTTTACTGTGCGTGTGTTATTTCACCGAAGATTGCTTCAAATATATCCTGTGTTTACCTGTAAACCGTAATCCAGTAATGATGATAGGCATTCCATTTGCGACATATGATGAACGCGTTTGACCAATCACAGCAGACTACGCAATCTGACCAATCATATTACACTAGGCTAGCGGATAGGACGGGATTAAACGGATGAATTGCTGAACGAATCATTTGAGAGATAGTCAACAAGTAGGGTAAGAATAACTGCCTATTATTACGACATAAAAGTGTTTTTACTCTTTCTATGTACATAAACTTGTTGTTGGACACTCCATAAACCAAAGTAGGACCTTAAAAATGCAATGTAACTTACTATTGTAATAAGTTTAGCTAGCTCAAAACTCAAAAGTAACTCAGAACTAAATTATTATACTGTATAGCTTACTGTATGTACTTTACTTCACATTGTCATAAATAAACTTTAAATACTTAATCATACAAACCACTCTTGTTAAATGGTCCAAGCACGCTTGTGTTCTGTTGTGTTTTGAGTGACTGATTTGATCGGTTCAGTGACAGTCTCGTAGGTTCATTGTTTGACATAGGAGTTGTCTCGACAATGAATCGGTTCAAATGAGTCATCATAACGTCGCGAATCTGACATTGACGCGTTGTTGGTTTTTCACAGCTGTTATTAAATAGCACACGATAGAAGTAAACACGGAGAACACTTAACTGGATATGATTTTTCCTTTATGTCAGCTGCATGTCCGGAACACTTTTCAGGGAAGAAAGGCAACAAGTTTTTGAGCACATTCACATATAGATGCAATTCAGGTAAGAATATTCTCTGAATGCGCCACGTGAAACATGTATTCTGTCTTCCGACCTTGCTTTTGACCGACGTGTTCGACTTCTTTAAGAGCTGCGCAGAACAATCTGACTATTCCTTGAGAGCGTTTTAAAAGCATATTGAGCAGTCTGTCCCGCGACACCGAATGAAGTCAAACATATACTTTAGTTTAGAGACAGAGGTAGTGCACGAGCTATCTTGCCGTTCTTTCCTGCACTTACAACAATCGCGTCATTCACTACTTTCACTACATAAATTACATTAATTGTTCAAATAAATCTTTTTACGCTCTCGCACCACTGCGACTCTGTTAAATTTGACCTCGCACATTATAAAAAACGATCGCATTTGCGAGCATTTTGGTCGCAGTCTAGAGACCTGTACAGCCTCGTGAAATATCAAAATGTCATATGTGTGGCTTTAAATAAAAGTTACAAATGTTAATGAACACTTTTTATATTTAATCATTTCTGTTCGGTTCTCTCTGATAAAGACAGAGATTTTCAGAATAGAAATTAAAATATTAATGAACGCATCATTAATCTCTCATAATTAGTCTATCAGCTGTGTTGGGTTGGTTCTTTCAGAAATGTAATGAGAGAATTGCATACTAACATGATTAGTACATTCCACAAGAACATTAAATGAATCAAATATTTTTTTGAGCATTAGATTAAGAGGTTGTACACAGTTTTGACCAACTCGTGCTAATAATATCCTTAAACCACTAGAATCATGGCATTGTGAAGAAGTATGTTCTAGCTTTAAATAAGAGGCCCAGCATCTAGGTCATATTTTCAGACTCACCTATCAAGGTCAGAGAAAAGCTATGATTGACCAAAAATGACCAAAACCATGCATTTGGATTGTATTTACTATTTTCTTTGTATATTCTATCTTTTAAATGCCGTGAAATATTCATCTTTCAGCAGTGTGAGGATCCACAGCTAAGAAAGATTAATGGCATTTCCAAAGAAGCTCCACCTGCTGCTCACAGATGAACTGTGACAATGAAGACTGAACATCAAGCAGGTATTTAGAAAAAAAAACTGAACCAAGCAGATTTTTATTCTTAAAGGTACAGTTTGTAAGAATTCTTTTCAGCAGAGTACTTACAATATCTCAAATGTTTCCAACTGCTTAAAACTGCGCGAATTGGACAATTAATGTTACCGTTAATCTGTGACTAACAATTTAGTTTTAAACCTTACCTTACTCTGGTCAAATTCATTACAATGAAATAAAATTATTTCATCAAACGAAACATTTATAAAACTTTATTACTTTACCTCTTCTGCTAACATGATTTCTCGTTCCCCTCTGATTGATGTATCAGCGGTACCATCAAAGGTGGAATTGAAGACAACATATCCCATCATTCCACACTTCTACACAGCGTCATCAAGCTACGCGATTGTTGTTGGTTTGATCGTGCGCCCTCTAGCGGCGATTTCTACAAACTGTACCTTTAAGATTGTAAATATTTGACTCTTATTTGGTAAAATGGAAAATACTTTCTTATTTGTAAGTCACTTTGGAAAAAGCATCTGCTAAATGGGTGAATGTACACACACATTTTTGAGAAATGACACCAACGTATAAATACTAATGTTGTGCACACATAGGCCTGTCGCGATTTTCGATAAATCGATTAATCGCACGATAAAAAAAATGACCTCGATAATTTTTCCGGCCGCGATAATTTCATTTGCATACTTATTTGTTATCCGCGACTGAATGACAACTCTCGTTTCCTTAGCATAGTAGAAGTGAACCCTCTTGTCAGTTGCATTGACTTTGTGCGGGGAGGCGGCGCTTGTCAGTCACATGGAGTTTGTGTGGGAAGGCGGGAGTGTTTGAGGCGACTGCAGAGAAGAGCGAAAAGACGAGACCAGTGTTGCCAGGTACGCGGTTTTCCCAAACAAATGGGCTATTTTGAGAATGCAATTGCGGGAAAAATTAGCCACTTTCATAATGTACTGCGGCCGCCAAAATGTTTATTTATATTCTAAGGATAAATGTTAATTGATGAGTTTCTATATTCACACTCCGAATGAATACCTGGCAACTCAAGGACCGGCCCGGTCTTAAAAGTGTGGAGAACGAGTCTGACAGACAGGCTACAGTACAGGGAGGAACGCGGGAGCTCAGCTCAACCAAAGAGGAAATTAGCGGCGTTATAAGACACAGTACATCCGAATTATGTTTTAACCAATATTTCATCAGGCGAATGTCACGTTGCACAATGAAAGAAATCACTCGTGAGTGTACAACACTTGATTCTTCCGGCTGCCAAATATCACGTTTGATCAGCGCTATACGTAGTCTATAACAACTAAATCATTGACGTGCTTGTACACATTTTACTTTATGCAATAAATGTATCCTTGTGTATTTCTTAAGCAAGTTTCTGCATTTCTTACGAAGAGAAAACATGTTTCTCGTCCATTTACGTGCACGTGGGATATTTTTAAAGGGCACATGCACCTAAAACACAATCATCCGTTGCAGTTTTCCCAGATAAGAAAAAAAAGCTACAACAGAGGGACTTCGTCTTCCCGACAGTGCACCATAACTGGGGCATTTAATTGACAAACAAAGTACAAACAGGACAGTGCAAAATGGTGTGCACTCACCGACAGTGTAGTTCGCTTGATTGCTAAAGAGATGCTGCCCTTTAGTATCGTTATTACGTTATCATTATTCTAGATGAAAATGGTCTCAGATCGACAATATTATCGTTTATCGCGATAATTTCTTGGACAATTTATCGTCCAGCAAAATTTGTTATCGTGACAGGCCTATGCACACAATATCTTGTTCATTCTTAGTGTCTGAAGAGCTGTCTATTTTTTTATAATGATTCTAATCCATAGAGTACAGGCCCTAATCCATTTTTAGTCTAAACTCACTTGTGGAGCAACCTAGTTGGACTCTGGGTTAAGAGAGATTTGGAAATGCTGCATGCATATATAAAATAAAATATATTTTAGTATTACACACTTTTCAATCAGAAATTGGCATTACTGTTTGGGACAAAAAAAAACAGGCCGACTCTTTAGTACCCACAGCAGATTATCCCTATATGTACAAACTTGCTGTTGTCTTGTCTGATTGATACATATACACTCACCTAAAGGATTATTAGGAACACCATACTAATACTGTGTTTGACCCCCTTTTGCCTTCAGAACTGCCTTAATTCTACGTGGCATTGATTCAACAAGGTGCTTGAAAGCATTCTTTAGAAAAGTTGGCCCATATTGATAGGATGGCATCTTGCAGTTGATGGAGATTTGTGGGATGCACTAAGCTCCTGTTCCACCACATCCCAAAGATGCTCTATTGGGTTGAGATCTGGTGACTGTGGGGGCCATTTTAGTACGGGGAACTCATTGTCATGTTCAAGAAACCAATTTGAAATGATTCAAGCTTTGTGACATGAAGCATTATCCTGCTGGAGGTAGCCATCAGAGGATGGGTACATGGTGGTCATAAAGGGATGGACATGGTCAGAAACAATGCTCAGGTAGGCCGTGGCATTTAAACGATGCCGAATTGGCACTAAGGGGCCTAAAGTGTGCCAAGAAAACATCCCCCACACCATTACACCACCACCATAATTGCATTAATGAGAAATTGAACAGGTGTTCCTAATAATCCTTTAGGTGAGTGTAGATTATTGCACTTTGATCTGTCATATCTGTTAAAGGGGTCAAATGATATGGCTTAAACAAGTATTTAGATGTAATGCAATGTGTACACACGATTTAAGGTTAAAAAATGCAGTATTTTGCTCATACCGTTCATGTTTGCATCTCCTCTTTGCTCCGCCTCTCTAAGACGTGCAGATTGTTTACAAAGCTCATTGCTATGATTGGCAAGTTCACCAGTGCATAGTAATTGGTCAAATACCGCAAGCGTATGCCAGAAATGTGACATCTCTTACCATATTTGGAATGTCAGGTTCCAAATTTCAGCCACACACCAAAGACACAGAAAAACATCTATTCATGCCAAATGACCCATTTTCAGAAGACAGGACAATCAATATTAGATTTCAATCTAAAAGCAAGCGTTTGTTGATTGTTTTATGTCACAGACTACACCAGAGGTTGTCAATTACTTGAATTAAGGGGACAGATTCAAAAGTATAAATAAAATAGTTTTTTTACCAAATCGTAATTTCTTCTGTTATTTTGTAGTTGTGTTATTTGTTGGATTCTGGTCCTTTTATACAGTTTTTGTTTATTGCTATTACTTTGGTCATAAATACAAACATGCACACAAATATCGTATTCTGTATTTGTGCCTTTTCATAATGTTTAATTAAATTGGATATTGTCTCTTTAATTGTTGTTCATATTCCTTAATGCGTTAGTTTACCCAAAAATGAAGTAGCTGTTAATTTACACAGTTAAAAAGCAAATACATTCAGCACAAAAGTAATCCCTAATAAAGCTAATCAATTGGTCTGTGCAAGAAACTGAACACTATTATCGCATCTTCGGGTGAACTCCAATCAAATACATGTACCCCACTAATTTAAAAGGGCACTCAGATTCTTTGCAGTGCAAGTTCTGGAGGGTAATGAACAGCAGTTCCTTTGTCAATATAGCCCTTTAAATCATGCATAATGAATGTAGTAATAAAAACAACACACTTTGTCCCTTATGTCTGAGACAACAGTTCACGTGGTGTACCATTCATCTGGTTACTTCCAAGGGCACGCGACGCGTTTTGGAACATGACCTTTTGGGTGCGAAGACCGATTGCCTGTGGCTGTTCAGGTTCTAACGTTGTAAATAACATTATGTTTCTTGGACAGACCGATCGAAATCCTTTCTAAGACATCAATATATCGTTATGAGCCGCAGGAATTACGTTTGAATTGAATGTAGCAGGCTTTTGGACTTTTAAAGATGTGGCGTCTCAGGACATGTATTTCTTAAAGCACACCGTTCTTAAAGTCTCTCCACTTATTTGAAATGTTAAGGCGGGGCAGTTGACTAGCCCTTCTCTATAGGATTTATGACCATATAATAATTCATGGCCGTGTTTATCGTGACTTTAGCATTACAGTCTGGTTGTTTTTTGTCAGGACATAAAATCATACAAATATTTTATTTTACCAAAATGTTATTTTAACTTTGTATATTGAGGCTGTTATTACTGGAAAGCTTAATTTGGAAACTTGGCAAAGGATAATTAGTCCATGTGAACTTTTGCATGAGTCATATGGTCTCATTAACATATTCCAAGTGATCTTAAGAGACAGCGCCAAGCATATGGCACATTCTACTATATTAACATAATGTGGCCAATTATGACACAATGATGTGTTTTTAATAAGAATATTTTGTGTTCCAACTATTGATTCGCATTTGAAACTACCGTGATTATATAACACTGCCGAGTGAGACAGCAGTCTGAATTCTAAATCAACAAAGCTGCTGGAGTTCAGTTGAGTGTATTTATCTCTGTAAGTCTGTGAGGGTATGAACTTCAACTGATTAGACATGATAGGGGAGTATAAGCATCCTCCTTTCTAATCTGGAGTCTTGGCAGTGGTATTTACTTGGCAAAGCCTAGGGTTCCCTCACACAGACGGGCTACGTGTTTGCAAAGTTTAGGAGAAGATTCATGGTCAAACACTGAAGAGCAGTTAGTCACTTATTTGCAGAGATTGGCTGCTTCCTATATGAGAACCCAGCAACATTTTAAATAGGATTGTACTTTCGTGGCTCAGCAAAAAGCATGACAAATCAAAAATGATTTGTTCTGAACAACAGGAACCTGGAACGGCTCATGTTCTATAGTTGTGTTCGACATTTATGAAATTTGTGTGTTTGTTTACAGACTCCCCATGTTGTCTATCGAGGTCAGTGTTTTCAATTATTTGCCCCTTGTCTGTTTGGTAATATCTGTGTGAATCGCGCAAACCCATTGGTCAATCAAGCCAATGTTACACAAATGAAGCCATAAAGGGTTGTCGTAACAGAGACTCAGATTTTAAAAGCCTGACATTCCTTGACTGGCATACAAACTGCTGTAACACTGCTCCTTGGTTACAAACATTACTCAACGCTTAGAAACACAAGCCAATAGCTGACAAGTTAACATTTAGTCGCTTGTTAACATTAAAGTTTTCCCGTATCTAACATGCACCCTCCTGTCGGAAGACCACATGGTGTTTCTTCTTTTAAACTGTTTAACCTTGTAATGTGAAAACAATGCGTTGATGTGTTTTCTGAGTGGGTTAATAAGGTATCCCAGGTGCCCTGTCTTAAAGCAGGAATTAAAATGCAGGCTCATGCTTTCATAGCCTTTAATATGCCAGGCGTTTTTGTTTACGCAGAATAGCTGAAAAAGGTAAAAGTCTACAGTTACAGCCTGTAAACGCTTGAATTATTTAGGAAGTATCAAAGTGTGGGTGGTAATTCCTCTCCGAACGGGTACCAAAGGCGTATATTTTCAGCTCATGAATAGAACAGGCAGAATGCTTGTCAGCTTGGTTATGGGCTTCGGTGCTTTAACAGGGGACATGAAAGCAAATGATTATCACTGATTTGTCCATCCCCAACCATTTGGAGGATCCAGCTGATTTGGCCTTGATCCTGTTTTTGACATACTGTGTATAAATGGCAGGTAGTTTCAGCTGAAGAAAACCAATATCGACTCCAACTTCTTCCTGCTTTTTTGTTCCTCCAGTAGTTGCAAAGCACCAGCATCTGACAGTCACCTTCATGGATAAACAAAGTTGGCGGACTGCAAGCAAACCTGACATTCGGAAGAAAGCAGGATCTTGAAGCTGTCTGGGGAGAGGTGGATGGAGGTGGAGAGGGAGGGAGGGGTAAGAAAACGACAAGAGATTTTAATCAATGATGCTGTACGCAGAGTCATAAACCTCTATATCCTACCATATGTCTTCATTCTTGGCCTTTTCGGAATAAACATCCCTTGTTGGATTGAAAACTTTGCACACCTGGCCTATAAATGTTTACGTAATTTTTTATGATGATTACATTACTGATGTGTAGTGTTTTTCAAGTGCGTCTTTACCATTTTGGGGTCCTAAGCAAAGTCAAGAACTGAGGTCTCCCCACACATGCATACTAACATTTTTTCATTGAATTGAACAACAGAAATTTTGAGTACTGTATTTGGAATTAGTGGGACATATATAACCTGGATTTATTTTACTTTGAAACGCAAAACAGCACACAAAATTGTTTACAGTTAGGTATAAGAACAAACATTCTTTGTTTTGGAATCAAATATTTGTGTATCTGTGCCAGGGGTGTCACCACTACCCGACGAAATGTTGGGGAAACAATAATAATTCTAACTAAATAGCATGCACACAAATCAAATAAATATTATAGAAATTAATTTTATTAAACTACCTTAAAGGGGGACTCTGATCTCATGGAGTTTGCGGACAGGTTCCTGGAGGCTACTGAGAATCTTTGGGGAGGCTGCGGCACTGTTTACCTCAGGCATCCTCTTTTGCCAGCGGAGATGAGGAGGCTGAGACTGCTGGACTTCAATGGCGTGATTATGTTCGCCATGAACCGACCGCAGTCCAGGGTCTCAGTCCATCGTAATTACCCATCTCCATTGGCTGTGATCCCTGAGGGCCGCGCCCTGCGGATCGGGGTCTTAGGGACCGCCACACCGTCCGTATCACCCCCTGTAATCTTCCCACCACCAGCCAAGGAGGATGCAACCACTTGTCGGTGGCTTTGCACCTCCAACCCCGAGTGGTGGAAGGCAATCGCCTCCCAGTCCCACGCTCGAGGCACGATGACCCAGGGGACCTCAGCACCTTCCGGCTCAGCCCCTGCTTCCTCTCCATCACCAGCCAGCCTTCGTGGCAAGCATGGGAGCAACATTAACGAGGGGAGATTGCATGGGACGTGGACGGGCAGGTGACAAAAATCAATCCTAATGGGAAACTGGCGGGAAGATGATGGGACAGGTGAAAGAGATGAACACTAATGGGAGCTGACGGAGATACAAGGGGGCTGGCTTAAAGACGCGACGACGGAGAGAGAGCATGGCATTATAGAACCAAAACATGCCATGTCCTTTCTCCAAATGAAACACGTGGGTATGTCATGATCCTGCCACAAGACTCAAAATCATGACGAGAAGAGGCAGGACCATGAGGTTTATGTACATAACATGGAAATCAATGAGCTCTACTGTTGTTTGGTTACCAATATTCTTCAAAATATCTTCTTTTGTGTTTTACAAAAGAAAAAAGTCATAGAGGGTTCAAACACTTCATCCTGTGATATTATATAATCTCCCTTTAACTAACAAAAGCCACTTCCTTACTGACAATATTCTCGAGGAACTAGTGTCATATTTTGTGGGAAAGACAAACACTAGCAATTCATTTCATGAATTATTTGATGTTTTGTGGTATTAGTTGGTTTATTAAAATGATGGACAAATGGTAATTATAATCAGTAGATGATCAAAAACAAACTAAAATCATATAAATAATACATGAATAATAATATAATACACTCAAAAAGTGAAACAATTTACACTCAAAAATTGAGTAAATTTAAAAAAAATAAGTTTGAGTAACCCAAACCTTTCTATTAGAATTCATTCAGATATTAATCGTATATTAAACATATTATTTATTTATTTTCACTAAATACTTAGAAACTTAAATAATATGTATATATTTTAGAGAAATTAACTGTCAAATGATTTTAAATGACTTTATTGAGTAGCCTATAGCTTTTTTATTTTTGTGATATCAACTAAGCCACTGGATTATGTTTTAGCGTGTTATAAAATTCATATTAAAACCATTTTAGTCTTGACTTTTTTCTCGGTGTAAAACATTTTGCATGATGAAACGAATTTGGCTGTGTTCAGGGTTATCTATAATAGCTTTTATTAGTGTAATGTCTTATCTTTTAAGTTTGGAAAACCAACAAAGCCTGGCACATCACCATCTTTGACAGCACTGTCTGTGTCTCTTCCAATCTCTCTCTCTCACCATCCCTCCTTGCCTCAAGCCCGACCCTCCCTCTCCATCTCTCTCTCGCTCCCTCTCACACATACATACTCGCACACACATGCTCTGCTCCTCTCACTCTCATTTTGCCAGTCTGCACTTCAACATGTTGCCTGAGCGATGCTGCGCTCCACAGTGGAAGCCCTCCTGCCGGCGTACCGGCCGCGCGCCACAGCCCGAGCACCAGTTCTCCATCTGAAGGACCTGCACGAGGACCCTCACAAACCCCAGCTGACGCCCGCCATACAGGAGGAGTGCTCCGGCTCCATGTGGAGGGAGGCCATGCGTAAGAGGACCTACCTGCTGGAGAGGAGCTCCCGGGCAGGAGAATGCGCTGGTGGCGGGAGACAGAGGTCCCCGGACTGGCTATACGAGTCGTACTATTGTATGAGCCAGCAGCATCCGCTTATAGTTTTTCTGCTTCTCATTGTGATGGGCGCCTGCCTGGCTCTGCTGGCCGTCTTCTTTGCCTCTGGACTGGTGAGTGTTTGGACACCGGGGGGAAGGTGACGGGGGACGGAATGGAGCAACATGCAGGGAGAGAGAGATCTTTTGATTCTGTGCCGCTCAACTTTTAAGACGGGTGCTTCAAAAGTGTTACAAATTTAAATCTAAATATGTCTTTTTTAGATGATGTGAACTGCGTCTGTGAATTATTTTTTTTGTGCAAAACACATCACAGAGGGAGTTTCAGCCAATCAGCTCTGTTTGTTCTGAAGGCAGCAAGCATATGCTTCTGTTTACATTATGCAGTATGTAATCTCTCTTCAAAGCATCATTTCTGTGATTCATGTGAAGCCATAAAGAAGCAGCGGGGAATAATCAATGTCTGGGAGGAAAGGGAACAAGTATATTGGGGAAATCAAGGGACTTAGTCATGGGTAATTAAACAGAGCGAATCAAGCTGAAACTATTAACCTGACAACATTAAAAAGCTGCTCGCATTTTCATATCGTTTGCAGTCTAGCACAACTGGAGCAAAACACAAATCCATGTGAATTCAAGCTTTTTGCTTAATAAGTTCTTTCATAATGCATACATAATGATGTGTTAACCAGCTAAAGAATGTTGTCTGAGCAATCAAGTTCATGTTTAATATATTGGGATGCTAATATTAAGATGCAAATTAGGTATACTGTTATATCGAATGTATTATATTTTTTACATTTGGCAGATGTTCCTGGGAATTGAACCCCAAAACCTCTTCTTGTTAATGTACAGGAATAAAATGGGTTTAGACTTTTAATTCTTCATAAAATCAACAAATATCTTCATTGAATATCTGTTATAATTTTCTCATTAGCACACTGCTTCAAAACCCTTGTTACGTACTTCTGTGGACCACAAAAAGAGAAGATGCACAGAGTGTTAAAACCTGACTGTCACCAATGAAATCACTGTAAATTATGTCAGAATTATTTATATTTATAGGGGAACCAACACTGTCAAAGAACCCCATAATTAATCAGTTATTTTTTACAGTTATTCCATGTGAAATGTAAAAAACACAGTAAACATGTTTTACACGATAACCGCAAAAAACGTGTTTATTATTTTTTACATTTATTATTTTTTACCCCAGAAAATTTCAGTTTTTAACAAGATTACATTTTTTACAAATTTAAGAAAAAACACTAAATTCACAAGAAAAACAGTAAAAACAATTCATGATATATATTCTTATATCCTGTAATTTTACTGAAAAAAAAAACTATTACTTTACGGTCGAATATTGAAAGCAAAATATCTGCTGTATGCAGGTAAGACAAATGTAGAGGCTTAATGGGATCAGGGAGCACTGGAGAAACAGAAGCCGCAGTGTTGCTGGCTTTTCTGAATTAAAGTTTTGTGTGGATGTTGCTCGCTCACACGCCGAGACAGTTTACACAGGATTTCCCAGAAGCTCCAAGATATTTCCATCGCCCGCTCTGAAAAAGGCAGAATTAATTCATAAGGACGCAGAAGCAGATCTGCTGCCACGCTGTTTGAGATTTCTGTTTGCTTTTCCTCTCGAGTTTAAGACTAGTAGTTTGAAAAAATCTAAAATGTGCAGGGAAATATGAGTAGTGTGCATTTCATCTGATTAAATCAGCTCGGTGCTTTGCCAGGATGATCAGGGAGAGAATAAATAACATTAACGACGTTTCACAGTATGACATCAACCGCAGCGCTGATACACACACTCGACGCGTGCGCTACTTTCTCTCTTGTCTTTTGACTGTCTGACTAAATCTTCCATCACATCGGCTGTCGAGGCCGCCTCGGGTTTGCCCAACCATCTCCGTTATTCCCCTGGCTACACATTTTGCATTGATTGCGGAAAGATCTCGGAGCACTCTCACACACCCAGGGAATTATTTTTTTTGTGTTGTATTTCGAAACCCCGATGATTCTTTCCCCCAGACCTGTTTTCACCCAACCTCTCACCCCGGAAAGCGGCCACTGGGCAAACGTGTCACCCCGCCTTATTCTTGGCGTTCAGTAGCGGGTCGTGCTTGTGGGTTATGGCAACTCTCAATCCTTTCACACTAGATCAGAGGTGTCGGAGCTACTAAAACAGAATCTACATGGATGTTGTGGTATAACCTTCATCCACCTCGAAAGAATCTCTTTGCAATTTTTATCAGGGTTTTCATATCTGATGTGCTCTGAAAGCCAGGCGCCGTCTATAATGCATGAGTCCTCTGTAGTTTTTTCGGGGCTGTTAGTGGTTTTGTGTATTTTTTATGGAGAGTTCTGCGCTGGATTCTGCTTCAGCTGGGGCGTTTGCAAAGAGAAAACGGGGAAAGGTTACATTTGTGAAACATTCAAATGAGACATGTCGTCAGAATCACACCATGTCAGCTCATATTATTCCACACGGTATTTTGTAGCTGTGTTTACTGGGGTGGGGTTAAGGGTGGAAATGGGGAGAACTGAGTGCAGGGAGAGAATTTAAAGTTTCATTCAAATACTTGATTGACATAGATAGACAGTGATAGAAATTGGTTTAAAAAAAGTAAAAAAGGCTCAAATAAAAACAATACTGAATGTGGATATACTGAAAATGACCTGTATAAATGCTCTTTTTATTTGGCAATGACAGACAGTAAGGTTTGAGTTATGTTTTTGTTGTGATTGCAGTGGATGTTGTTGATAATGAGGACATGTCTCGCCGTCCTACTTTGTGTCTAATTATGATGCTTTAGGTGACGGGGCTTTTCACAGATGATCTGGGTCTTTAAACACGAACAACATTAGATGCAGCTGATTAGAGATCAGATCAGTTATGATCTCCCTACTTGGAATCTTGTGTGAATTGCTGTCTTTTTTTACATTGTTTTGACATTTTGGTGCATTATACATCATTTTTTTTCCATACAGAGGATTGTAAAGATGCTCTGTGTAATTTATTTGAGGGTCTATTGACAGAAATGCAATATAATATACATAACTATGTCTTCAAAGGTGTATAAAGACCTTACATGATGAAGCCTTATGTTTTATTACCTAAGAATGAGCTATTTCTATCTATATAGAGCCGCTTGATAGTCCGCTTGCATCGCCATGTTGTTTTTACCGTAGCTCTAAATGGACAAACTTCTCTACAGATCGCGTTTCGTAAATCCAAAGCAACGATGTGGAAACGTGACGACATCTTGGTTCTATATCAGTGCCCTAATGCTTTGAAAGGGAGGGGTGTAGTGAGCTGTTGGTTGTAATTCGCAACCTCACCACTAGTTGCCACTAAATTTCATTCACTGGGCCTTTAAATGAAATGCAAAGACAAAGATGTTCACATGATTCAGAGACACTGTTTTGGTATATTGTGGCTAGAAGAGAAATTAATGTCACTGTGAGGGATTTCTCCGTTCTGTATGATTTGTCTATGTGATATAATAAAAACGTGATGTATGAAAAAACAGTCAGACATTGCCATATTCCAATATGTTTTCTGGTGATTTATAAAAAAAATCATATATGATACATTATAACCTGCGGCAATATACTCTACATTTACAATGCCCTCCACTATTATTGGCACCCTTGGTAAATATGAGCAAAGAAGGCTGTAAAAATATATCTGCATTGTTTCTCCTTTTGATCTTTTACTAAAAAAATCGTCAATATTCCAACATTTCATTCAAGTAAAACAATTTGAAGTGGGGGGAATATCACATTATGATTTGTTTTCCTCTTATACACCCTGGTGAAAATTATCGGCACCCATGTATTCAAAACTTTCTGCAACCTCCATTTGCGTGAAAAACAGCTCTGAGTCTTTTCTTTTATGTCTCACGAGGTTTTAAAATATATGGCAAGAGTCCATTCCTTCATACAGAATCTCTTAAGATCCTTCAAATGTTGGTGCTCTCTTATCTTCAGTTCATCCCACTCATTTTCTATAGTGTTCTGATCAGGGGATTGGGATGGCTATTGCAGGATCTTGATTTTACGTTTAGTTACACAGTTTTTGTTGCTTCTGACGTTTATTTTGAACCAGTGTGCTGACGGAAGATCTTACCACAGCCCATTATGATATTTCTATAAGTGCAAGTCAGGTTTCGATTTTTTTGGGGGATATTTTATATAAAACGTGATGCCATTTATCTGAACAAGATGTCCGGGACCTCTGGTATAAAAGTAGGTCCACAACAATAAAGATCTGGCAACATATTTAACTGTGGACATGGGTTATTTTTTTATCCCTGTGTGCACCAAACCTATCTTGTGTTATTGCTGCCTAAAAAAACTATTTTTCATTTAATTTGGCCATTGACAATCCTGGTTGAAGTTCCAGTATGGCAGACTAATATGGTGTTTGTTTCTTCACAAGAGCAGAAGATTTATTTCTTGAACAGCGTCCCAAAGAAGCTGTGGTGATGAAGCTGCGCAAATGCTTTCTGACCATCAACTGATCACTGCAATATTTTTGCTCTTTGAAAAGTCTTTGGTCACAAAAATTATTCTCCTCGCTGTGTATTGAGCCAATAAAGACACTCATCCTGTTTCAAGCAGATTTTCAACATCTCCAGTCCATTTAAACTTCTTGATCATTGCCCTGATGTTGGAAATTTGATTTTTATTGTTTAAACTATTTCCTTAAAACCATTGTGTATTTTGTGTAGCTCAACAGAACTATATTGCACATCAGAACTATATTCTTTGGTTTTATCCATTGGGATAAATGATCAAGGGTATTTGGGCTTTGTGTTACTAATATTTACTCTGCTGTGCAACAAGAAGTCATGACTTAACAACATCATCTTTCTAGTCACCTTGGTGTGCTAAAAGAATTTAAATATCAATGGGAATATACTTGGGAGATATTTTACTCATTTGAATTTCTATGGGTGCCAAAAATAGTAGAGGGCACTGCATACTGTTAAAATACTTTTTTCTTCCAGAATGGTAATGTTCAGCTGCAAGTAGCTGGCTTCATGCCAAATAAGAATACAATATCTTGTTTTTACCAGCAATACATCGCATTTAAAGTGTAAAAACAAAAGTGCAACAGACTGTTAATAATATATACTTTTCTAGTTTTTCTTTTTTGATTTGTAATGACACATTTGTCATTTAATTAGAGTATTAAATGAGCATTGTGGATATTTTAGCGGCATCTAGTGATGAGGTTGTGAATTGTAACCAACTGCTTACTTCACCCCTTGCCTTTTGAAGCACTCAATGGCTGACACAGCATTAAGATGTCGTCACGTTTTCGCTTCTTTCCGAAGGCAATAACGTATTTACGAGACATGCTGTTTAGAGCAGTGTGTCCGTTTAGGGCTACACAGAGCCATTAAGAGAGAGAGTCGCGACAACAGAAGTGAAAAATTTTTCAGGGAGCCTTCAGGTAGTTCTAGGAAGTTAACTTTTCTCTTGAAATGCTTTTTTCATCCATTTTTTTTTATTAAATGACTTGCCTCTTTAAATGAGTTCAAAGTTTACCTCAATTGGTCTGTTTACCCGCAGCTCCATAGCGTACTTCGTACTTCCGCTCAATTTCATGTCGCTTCTGTACTCAGTCTGATATAACTAACCATCTCCCCGTTTATGTCTGACTCCATACCAGCCAACCAACCAGTGAACAGAGGGCGTCCTAGAGCCGTGATATAGACGCTAAGCGCAGAATTTAAGATTGTTGTTAGGCAAATCTAAAACGACAACGGACATGGAGACACAGGATGCTATTCACTCTGTTTGGAGGCTAGCAGGCATGCAGCTCAATGCGTTACTTGTAACTTCTGGGAACTATTGAGAGGTTACATGAACTGCCATTTCTGTGAACAAAAGTGTTCCATTGGAGTCAACGGAGTTGACGAAACTCTCTCTCTATGTCTATGGGGCTAGTGTAGAAACAACATGGCGATATGGCAACAGCATTCCATCTCAGGGGACCCGCAGTGCATGTAGATAGAAATAGCTCATTCTAAGGTAACAAAAACATAACTCTTCATTATATAAGGATTTTATACACCCCTGAAGACATAATTATGTATATTATATTGCATTTCTTTCATAAGAGCCTCCATAAAACTACACACTGGACCTTTAAAGCTTTGGAAAACATGAGCCATCTAATGGCTACTCTGAAGAATGGGGCAGTCATTATAGAGGTCATGGGCTGGCAACTTACTGACCCACATAAATGCTTTTACTTTACATTTGTAGCCCTAAAACCCCGTTTATATTGTTATTAGAAGAGTGAGACACATGGGACAACAGATGTAATGCTGTAGTCAATAATTTCTGTGTTGTATGGATAGCAATGAAAAACAAACTTTGAACATGTGCTGGGAAGCCAATAAAATTCACTCTGATCACAATCTTTCTAAACGCACCTAACACTGTAGAATCAATATATTGTGAACATGAAAAATGCTCACGGCACATTGAATACTTGACTAAACTAGGTTTGCTTTTGCTTATGTAATAATCTTTGGTTTAAAAGCAGAATATTTACAGATTGAGCCGAAACACGTTATTGCAAAGCTGCAGTGGAGCTATATTTGCAATCATATGCGAAAGAAACTCGATGAGAGAAAGTTGATGAAAGTGAACGTGCAGCTGTTTTCAAGTTTCTTTTTAGAGGTGATGTGTTTGTCTGATTTTCCCTTAAAGGTTTAACTCCATGACTTTGCGTTGCTATCAAAACATTGCTTTGTTTGTTTAAACATCCAAACATCCCGAAGGGGCAACATTGGGTTAACCGATGACGAGAGCTTGGGATGTTACTGTGTGTTTTATTGACCAGTGGCTGACAGGAATCTTTATCATATCTGTTTAGTGGCACAGAAATAGCGGCACTGGAAAATAAAGAAAATTCAGCAGACATGCACATTGAAAGAAAATAGGTCACGCTTTGCCATTACAGTATTCACAATACGGTGTATTCACAAAAGTAATATGTACTTTGTATTATGAAAGTTATTGATATTACTACCATAGTTAATGATAGTAATGCATGTTGCACGACAGTGGACAACGTGTACTGAAACTCCCAACATATGTTTTCCTTTTTGTTTTTATCTCCGAGCAAGTCAAAGCGGCCCCGGTTTGCCAGCAGGCTCTGTGGGGCTTTGGCTTGATTGTCAGTCAGTGGTTTATCAGATGAACTGTTATCCAGTGGCTGTCGGAGGGAGAATATAAAGGTCTTTGTGTAACGCTGCTCTTTCTCCGCAGGATATCGAGGATCACGTCGCCTTCGTAATCACCGTCCCCACCGCGCTGGCTATTTTCCTCACAATCTTCGTCCTGGTTTGCATCGAGTCCATCTTCAAGAAGCTGCTCCGGGTTTTCTCCCTGGTGATCTGGGCCTGTCTGGTTACCATGGGTTACCTCTTTATGTTTTTCGGAGGCATCATCTGTCCCTGGGATCAGGTAAGACGAGTGCATTATCGACCCCCTGAGGTTGTTTAATTCAGGGGCAATTTAGCTGATATATCTCACGTGATGTATTCATGAGAGCTGGTGGGAGAGTGAGATACCCACTTCTCAGTCAAGTGGAGAGGGTGGATTGATATGTGGGACGCCCCCAGCCCCTGATGAGCTAATTAAATTCTGGTTAGATTTGCTTTTGTAGACACGTTTTTCATAGGTGGCACAGAAATCGTATTTGGAGCTGCGTGTTTTTAATGAGGCCAGGGGTGGTGTTAGTGTATTTACACAGGAATCAGACAGTGATCTATTATATGCTTAAGTTGATTGATGATTTTGTTGCATGCAGAAAACAAGACACATGCTGATTGTTATGGCAATGGCAAAGTTTAAGACTGATGGTGGATTTCATTTACCCAGAACCAACTTCTTTCTTATCTACATCACTGTTAAATGTCTACTTATCACCGGTACTAGCCTGATACAGACTAGCGGAAGCTCACAAGAGTTGCTTGTACAAAATGAGAAATGCAAAAAATTAAAGAGTTCATAAAAAAACATATAACATCTATTTTTATTGTTATTGTTATTGATTTTATAGTGATTTTAACTTAATCAAAACAACCCAACTACACCTGTTTGATTCATATTACTTGGACTATACTTGGAATACATAAACATAACTTTTTTGGGAGTTTAGGATTGATCTGTTTTAGGATTTAGGATTTAGGATTGATCTATGTTTTTTCAAAACATTTAAAAAAATAAACTTTTTAATTGTTATTTTGGGGGGCTGAATCTTGTGCTTTAAGATTTGCATATTACATTTTTATCATTAACACATACACATTCATTCATAAAATATATAATTAAATCCAAATTAATAAATGTTTATATAGAATTTCAATTATTGGTAAATATAAATAAATACATCTAAATATTTCTTTAATGTGTTTACGTGTATGTGTATGTAATTTGCCTAAATACAAAATATAAAAATAATATGCACAGTACTCATACATTCTCATTCATTGCAATTTTACATCTCTAATACATGCATTGGCAACTTATAACACACCAAAGACATAGAAAAACACAAAAAAACACGTGTTCGAGCAATATGACCCCTTTAATTTCTGTCATTCACCAATGCAAGTGAATGGGGGCCGCAACATTCTATAAATGTTTGTAACTAAACAGTTCTTGGGCACTATTGAGTTCCATAGTGAGGAAACAAACTACTATGGTAGTCAATGGTGCCCCAGAACTGTTTAGTTTTCTTCACATTCTTCAAAATATCATCTCTTGAGTTCAGCAGAACAATTTTTCTACAGTTTTTTTACAGTAAATGATGGCAGAATTTTTATGCAAGGCTCAATGTTGGAACATTAATTGTACACAAAGTTTACTGACAAATTATTTTAGAAATTTGATTGTAAAATGTAAAGGATCCAGCCGTCTCCTTACTCTTTAAAGGGCCGCAAATCCAGGTGTTCTCTGCAATGTAAAAATAGTCAGTGGTATCCCCAGAATGTCTCTGTAAAGTTTCAGCTCAAAATATACCACATGTCTTTCATTACAATATGTTGAACATGGCCATTTATGGCTACAATGGAAAACCCACCATTTTTGTGTGTGTCTCTTTAAATGCAAATGAGCTTCTGCTTCCCTCCCTGTATGCAATATATGAGGTAGAAAGCTTACACATGTGCTTTGGATGACATCAAGTCAAGCAAAATGGCCGGAAAGTGCAATTATGTCTGAAATGCCCTATCCAACCATGCATAAGGGCTAGTCAACTGTCAGCCACCGGGCCAATCATCTTTACCTGGCTGCCTTAACATTTTGAATAAGTGGAGACTTTGAGAATGGTGTGCTTTAAGGTATGCCTGTCCTGAGACACCACATCATTAAAAGTCCAAACTACATATAAATTTAATTCCCGCAGCTCACAACAATTGACGTCTTATAAAGCAATTTGATCGGTCTGTCCAAGAAACGTATTGTTATTTACGACGTTATAATCAGCAATTTTGTAAATCAATGGTACTGTTTAGCGTGTTGATAAAATGTTTATATGCTCTCATATTTGTAGGTCGCTTTGGATAAAAGCGTCAGCCAAATGAATGAATGTTAATCCACAGCCACAGGCTGTCGGTTTGCACACGTGATAGGCACCCTTGAAAGTAGGCTAACTGCAGGAAGAGTACACCACGTGAACTGTTGTATTGTATATTTTTATTACTGCATTCAATATGTATGATTTAAATGGCTATATTTACGAAAAACAGCTCTTCGTCTCCCTCCAGAACTTGCACTACAAAGGATCTGCCCTTCTGAGTGCGTCGGGCACATGAATGCGATTGGAATTCACCTGAAGATGTTATAATAATGTTCAGTTTCTTGCACAGACCAATTGATTTGCTTTATAAGACGCTAATTTAACGTCTAACAGGGCAGGGATTGCTTTTGTGTTTAATGTGTTAGTGTTTTTGACATTAATTGATTTATCTTTCATTAATTCAACCAAATATCTTCATAAATAATGTCTTGAAAAAACAATGTCACCCACATCTTGGATACTGGGGGACTGTGGGTGAGTAAATTAGCAGCAATTTTGGTAACGCATGAAGGAATATAAAATAAAATGAAAAGACAAATTCCATTTTTATTTAATCTCATGAAAAGACACAAATACTGGATGCAATATTTATGTGCAACAAAAACAGTATAAAAGGAACAAAACGCAATAAATTACAGAAATACAAAATAATAGAAGAAATGAGGATATGGTAAAAAAACTGGCCCACATCCTATTTAGACTTTTGGAATCTGGCCCTTAAAGAAAAGTAGTTGAAGACCCCTGCCACACACTAACTGGAATATAAGTCTCCTTAATGCCTTGTTCATAAATACGAATTAAATGGAAAAGACAAAAACATAAATAGAACAACATATGCTGACCATTTGCTGTATGAAGTGTTGGCCATTGATAATTAATCATGTGCATGAACATTACTAACAGACATAAACACGGATATAGGCATAAACATGCATTCAGAGTAATAATATATGAAAGACAGGTATGTAAAGATCAGCAACCAGTTGTTATTATGTGTTGAGCAATTTCTGCGTAACCTCATTGTCTTACAAATGCGAACTCGGTTTCTATCTGCTCTAAGTATTGTTGCATGTATGACATACGAGAAAACACTGAACTCACTGAGACAGACACTGCTATAACTTTCTTTCCTTGTAATGAATACGTTTTACAGAAATTATATTGGTCACAAGTCTTCTGAACCGATGGGCACGATGCGTTTTACCACAAACGTTATGACATCTCACACAGCTGCTTAACATGATAAACACATAATTTAAAAACAATGTTTTGACGAAACCCATGCTATACTGACCTGAGTTGACTCGCCGCGACTCCAGGAGCCAGAGATACATTCAGCGGAAGGCGACTGGCCGGAGCATCGAAGCACCTCGAGCAGCTGGGCCACCGGGTCCAGGAGCTTCGATTTTTCAACCTTTCCCGTTAATCGGAGCTCTAGCTTTCGACCTAGGGCTCGCATCGACTCGCGGTCAGCTCGCAGACGTTTGAATGGCGATGGCAACTCAATTTCTGGTAGATAAACATTTAAAAGAGCATTTTCTGGGATTGGGGCCCTTTAATGATGATTGTATAAACACTGTGTGTGATACTCCCATGGCAGCTGAGTCACCATACGTTTGACCCAGCCAGTCCACCGAGGATTATTGGGTTTAACATTAATCAGAATGTTGCAAATGTGCGATCAGACCTGGGAATTCACATTGTAATCAGCAGCATGGCCCAGCTATTATGCACTTTCCTATTAGTTAAAAAAAATTACTCCTTAAGGAGCAAAAGAAAAAACTGTTGCAAGGTCATCGAGTAAAATGGAATAAAAATTCAGTGAATGGAGAGTGTAGCAGTTAATGACTCGATGTGTTAAAATAAGACCTGTGTTTGTCACTGACATATTGCATCCCTGGAGTAGGCGGCATATGGTGTAACACAAACAAGGCTAATGTCAGACGTGTAAGGAGGGATGACTTCCTGTGTTAGTCAATATCTCCGCTTGGCTCCAGATTAAGGGGCCTCTGTGGAAGCTTTGTCGTGTCACGAGTACCAACCCGGTCACTTGCTTTTATAGCCTCATGGTGTGTTCATGCAGGAAGCTGTACCAGGCTTATTCATTTTTTTATTAGTTTACTTTGTGTATTTTTTTTAAGTGGGCTATTTTGAACCATCTGTGTTATTTCTGGGACAACACATTTTGGGTTGCTGCACTTTTAACTCAATGTGTGTTGTCCCTTTTATTTTATTTTTTACAAAATCACACATAATGTGCTAAATAGAATAACACAAACAACTTGTTAATTATTAACACATCCTTTTTGAGATGGCATGACTATTTTAACCAATGAATTTTGAAGAATTTTGATGGACAGTAGGATGAAAGTGTTACGACACAGAGATCATGAAACTTTAAAGGCTGTTGTTTTTCTTAACAATGTTTCATAAAATATTTAATGTTTTTTTTCCTTTCATTTCAATACAGTTCCAAAACAGTGTCAGAAACAAACCTTTCAGGCTTTAACCAATATGCCTGCTACCTGAAAATAAAAGATGCACCAATATATTAGCCAATAATTGGTATAGGTCGATTACATTTTTCACACTATCGGCTGTTACCAGCAAATGATCATGGCCGATATATATTTTTAATCAAAAGAGATGTCGATTATATTAAGAAACATCACCGGGTAGGTGTTCAATCATTATAGACATTATATGAATGAATAAGATTCAGAAAGTTGTGTCATCATGTACTCACAATCTTGTCATTTCAAAGTTTTTCTCTAACATAAACACAAAAGAAGATATTCGGAAAAATGTTGGTAACAGAACAGCACAATCCCCCCACCATTCACTTATATTGTATGGATACAAAACCAATGCAAGTGAATATTTCATAAAGGAGTAGTTCACCCTCTGCAAAACACAAAAGATGAAATTTTAAAGAATGTTGTTAACTGGCCACCAGCTAACAATATTCTTTAAAATATCATCTTTTGAGTTTTGCAGAAGACAATTTTTTTTTAAAGAAATATTTATCTAATCTACAGAATTTAGTCAATGCGAGTTAATATTACCTCCATACTATCGGAATCTGTAGATATCACTCTGAATAATCGACTATCGGTATTGGTCGAGAAATTTTGATTCGGTGGATCTCTAGTAAATATTACACAAGATATCATAAAACAAAAATGTTACTGCTGTAGAATACATTTTAAATAAATTGGCGGCTTTACTGTCAACATCATGATGATAATTCAGGTTTTGGATTGTTTAAAGTGTTTTAAGAGCTCTGTCTGTAAACCTATATGGCCCTTGGAAATTTGATGTTTTAATCAGTAAGGCAGAAACACGGCTTTAAAACCCCAATGACTGATATGCATTACGTAAGTTACAGTAAAAATACACTAACATTTGTTTCTATGGAGCGGTAATGTAAGCTTCGGAGTATGACCTTAATATTAAAACTCCACACCTTTATGTGCTTGCTGAGCTTTTAATTTCAAAACCATTGGCAATTACAGAGATTACAATAGACTGTCCCTATGCTGTTATAACAGTTTCCTCTCTTCTGGGAACATTTTAGTTGATTTTGTAATGTGACTGCAGCGATTTGCCTCTGTTTACATGCAAGAGCATCATGGAGGTCAGACGATGATGCTGCGTGATGTTCAGATCTGGACTATATTCATCAGATTTTTCAGTACCAGCCATCTCTTCATGGATAGTGCTTTGTGTGCACTATGAATGAGCATTTTTATACTGGAAGAGAAAAACCTACACTGAAAAAAAAGATTTTTGCTCATTGTCCAATTTACTTAGAGTAAGTAGCATATGATTTTTAAGGTCCTACTTTGGTTTATGGAGTGTCCAACAACACGTTTATGTACATAGAAAGAGTAAAAACACTTTTATGTCGTAATAATAGTCAGTTATTCTTACCTTACTTACTGACTCTCAAATGATTTGTTCCGCGATTCATCCATCTAATCCTCTCCTATCCGCTAGCCTAGTGTCATCTGATTGGTCAAACGCATTCGCCATGTGCCGCAAACGTAACGCCTATCATCATAACGGGAGTCTGCTGTGATTGGTCATCATGTGTCACAGCAGTCCCAGCAAAACGTAGGCAGGGACTATTTCTAGTGACTTAGATACGCAGCGGTTAGAGACTCGGACTTGTTCACATCTCGTTTGCGTGATTCAGAGTCGACTCCCTTTTTTTTACAAGTCAATAACTTCGTTATTCATTCACCATGGGAATAACAACTTGGCAGTCTGCTTACATTCAAAGATGGCAACATAACACACTGCATGAAATGTAATTTTCAAGATCTAATGTTACTAACTCTTTAAGTTAAATCAACACAAGTTTTGGAATTTGGTCACAACATGATTCATGTTAAATCATATAACTGAATCCATTCAAGTGGGACAACATAAAGGAGTTGTGTTAACATAAAATAGTTACAACTGGGCAGATGACTTATATTTCCCAGCATGCTTTGCGTAAGAGTTATTTTCTTAAATATATTTTATTTTATGCATTTTTTCAGTAAAAAAACACTTGTTAGTGTTTAAAGACTATCTAGCATATGGTTTTAAGGTCCAACAACAAGTTTATGTACATACAATGTGTAAAAACACTATAATATCGTAATAATAGGCAGTTATTCGTACCTTACTTCTTGACTGACTCTCAAATGATTTGTTCCGCGATTCATCCGTCTAGGCCCCGCCTACCCGCTAACCTTGTGTTATGTGATTGGTCAGATGGTGTAGTCTGTTGTAATTGGTCAAACGCGTTCATCATTTGTCGCAAATGGAACCCCCCTACAATCATTACAGGATTACGGTTTACATGTGGTTGAATGTCATGTATATTATATGTGTAGCTAGAGATGGCGGCGATTTTACCGTACCAATTTGAGCCCGAGTCTGACGAGGAAGAAGACGCTAATCCACAATAAACTCAAACACGACTGGAGCAGGATGTTTGTCAGTGGCAGGTGACAACTCTTGTCATAAAAACTCCCAGTGTGACAACTTGTGCTTTTGCTCATCATTGAAATAAAATATAATATTTTCTTAAAATACTGTTAATACGATAGTAATACTATTATTTTGTCTTAACTGTGCGTTGTCATGGTACATAGAGCATTTCAGAAAGTCGACGTTATGAGAAATGATATATATGAAACCCAAATATATCTACATAGGTGCACGTGTGGCAATGTGTCACAAATGCAAAGTTAATAGCAAGATAAACAAACTGTAACACCCCAGAAATAACGGTACATGCTAATGTTAGAGTTATATGTATTAGCTAAACACAGACATTAGGTACGAAATTATTTCTTGAAGTTAAGACAAAAATCTAAAGTCACACTTAGAGGTTGGGATTCGGTGGAGCTAACAGGTCCAAATAGAGTTTGTTTTCCCTCTCTTTCAAGTATCGCCGTTTCACATACCCTGCAGTGAACACGCCAAGATTATTAAACCAATGTTCGGTGAAATGAAGCGCGCACAGTTGGGGTTAACCCTGGGGTTATACTCCTTTGGTATCGTTTGAAAAATGAATTTTAACCATTTTTCCCTCAGACGTTCTTCCTTTGGTAGTTGAAATTTGAAATAGTTTTAGACCTAAACTACATTTCGTTACACTGAACTTTTATATGTGTAATGACAATAAAGTTGAATCTAATCTAATCTAATCTAATCTAATCTAATCTAATCTAATCTAATCTAAATAAGACCGATTTAGTGTCACGCTTTATAACACAGGCTCTAGACATGATACACACGCATCACAAACAAGCGACAGTGTTTGGAGGAGGAGAGATACGTTTTCGCGGCAGTCTCAGCAAAACGTAGGCAGGGACTATGTATAGTGACGTAGATACGGTGAACTATTCCACGTCTCGTTTGTGTGATTCAGAGTCGACACCCATTTTTACAAGCAAATAACTTTGTTATTTATTCACCCTTAGACTTACAACTTGGCAGACAGCTTACTTTCAAACACGGCAACAGAACAAACTGCATGAATTGTCATTTTCATGATCTCATGTTACGTACTCTTTAATGTTCATTATTCCTTAATGTTTTGAAGAGTTTGTCACATTTTTGTGTGTTTTGGTTACCATTGTTCAGAAAAGCCATGCCTTTCGTTAGGTAGTAGGCAGATACATTATTAAATTAGAATTACTGTTAAGTTCTCTTTACTCAATATCTTCTTATTGAAGACAAATTAAAACTTTGTCTGATTATTGTAAAAAATGTAGCTTATAAAAGAAAAATTAATCTTAAATGCCTTCATCGAATAACCTAATCGATAAAATTAGTTTTTCATATTTGTTCAATGTAAAATATACATTTTAGCAAAATTGAACTTCATCAAGTTAATGATAAAAAAAACTCTTAATCTGATTCAACTAAACAACATTGCATTAACTTTATGTAAGTATCTTAAATTAACTGAAATATATAATGTTACTTAAATTTAGCGTAATCCAGTTATATCGAACCTGTTGACATAATTTTTTTAATTAAGATTGAATTTCATTTTTTTTGTGTGTTTTTCATAATATTTTCCGTTTGAATTTAGATACTCGAATGGCTCTTGAAACAAATGCACCCAGGGTTTACAGTCATGGAGTGTAGTTTTATGCTCATATAGTTTTGAGGTTTCTTAGGCGTCAAAGGTGATTTTAACAGCAGCCGATCCTCTCCTCAGCCATATAGTACTGCAGTTGCTCTGTGGCCCTCTGAACCCCTCCACCATTAAAGCCTTTGCTCTCTGGACCACACTGCAACGCAACATTGACCCGTAACAAGCTCTGAGTGCACATTCTCCGGGATCTCTTGGCACTGAAGCCAACCGCCGTTGCCTGCTGGTGCCGGAATGCTTTATGCACTTCAGTGATAGTGAAAAGCACAAATCCAAACTACTTCCCTCGCGCATAATGGCTTGTCCCAGGTGTCAGGTCACAGCGGTCCACACATTTTTGGTAATTGCACCTGAAATTGCGTCTGAAATGCCAAGTGAAATCATGAATCTTTCAGGGCAGCATATAGAGACGAGTGCTGCTTTTTTGTTAGGTTTGCTTCAGGTTGGGTCGGATACCGTGTGGACAGGTCTAGGTCAGAGGTGGCACTAAAACGCTCCTCTCTGGCTCTATTAAAATGACTACGCAGCTATTGTTTGGTAACCGTGGTGTTAATGTCAAAGAGCACATTTCACCTTGCAGAGAAATGAGTTGAGACAGGCCAAAAGGCAAGTAATTCATTAGGCTCTTTTGTCGGCAGGCAAGAATGAAAAACAGTAAATCCAATAAAGATTAAAAGGTTGCATTCCAGACCGCTTTCACTTAGATTACAAAGCTCATTAAGATGCCTGGATGCTTTTCCGTGGCCGCTGATGAAAATATCCAGGCTGTTGTTGTTGGATGGTTCCAATGAGGTTGAGATGTGGTGTCTTCTGCCGATAAGATTATACGAGGAGGATGCTGTTTTAGATGCTTTGGCACGAGAATTGCTTTGCTGTGGTGGGGTGTCTGATTGTGTTTTGAATTGGGCTTGTTATCTTTATAATAATCTTTTCAATCGTACATTTCCTCCAAACTATTACCGGCTGCCTGATGTCTTCAGCAAAATTGTAGGATTGTAATGTTGGGGTTAATTCTTGTTTGTTAGCTTAGAGGCTTTTTATATAATAGCAAAGTCTTTACAAACAAGCCAAAGGCGCAGTTAAAATACACATTCAAATGCTAATTTTAAGGCTCAGGCAGATACTTTACGATATAATATCAAATAATTTTTTGGTGCACAAAATATGTACCTCGGATTTTAAATCACGATTTGGTTCAAATTCAGTAAAGTTGGGGGAAATGCAGATCTTAAAATTGCTTGTCTTTTCTTCTTAACGTTTGTAAACATCAACAGATTGCTCCCTAGCAGATTTTTTCTAAATAAAAGCCTGCTTGGATTAAATCTAAAATATATTTAAATAAAATGAGATAAAATCTATAAAATAGAGGATCTCCAATAAATAAAATAATATTTAACTAAATTATATTATATAGGATAGGGATATATAAATTACACACATGAAAAAAGATGTTTGTATACTATAGTACTTACAATACTTTTGAACCTTTTGGGTACAACTCTGTAAAAATTGTCCAATTTGTCCAATAAACTGTATGTACATACATATATATATATATATATATATATATATATAAATATATACAGAAGTATCATTTAAAAAAAAAATATATATATATGTTAGTTTTCGGAATAATGTCTTGGAAAGTGCAGGTGCTAAAGTGAAAGGTGGAGATTGCGACTGATGTTAATGCATTTGAAAAGTTTATAGAATGTCCATCCCTGTTTTTATTCACCATCTGCAACAATAACAGGTAAATTATAGTGGTAACACTTTACAGTAAGCGTGTATTTGTTAACAACGGTACATGCATTAACTAACATAAAATAACAATAAACTAACGTTTTCGGCATGGATTAAAGGTGATTTGTGTAATAATTTTTTGGAGGATCTATTGACAGAAATGCAATATCACATAAAGATCTTACATAATGAAGCGTTATGTTTTTATTACCTTAGAAGGAGCTATTTCTGTCTACATACACAGCGGGTTCCCTAACAAGGAATTCGTCATGTTGTTTCTACAGTAGCCCTAAACGGACAAACTGCTCAACAGAGCTTTCGTAGATTTGGCAAAGAAGCGAAAGCATGACTACATCTTAGTTCTGTGTCATCCCCCTATGGCTTCGAAAGAGTGGGGAGGGTTACAGTGAGCCGTTGGTTGCAATTTGCAACCTCACCACTAGATGCCGCTGAATTTCATACACTGGTCCTCTAATGTTTTAACTTTAAAAGCTTTCAAATCCAATAACAATCATTTCAATTGTGCCAATAGAAAATGCTCACACAGCTAAGAAAACTGTGCTCATTGAAACATTTCACGGGGTCTTTAACTCTTTCAGCGCCATTGACGAGTTATCTCGTCATTTAAAAAAAAACGAAAGACGAGTTTTTACGGCAATCAGTGTTTGTACTGTTGTACAGCAGTTGGCGCTATTACACACCACTGGGAAAAAGTACAGAATTCCAGAACCTAGAATGTATATGTTTAAGTGGTTTGTAATGATTATTCTGAGTGGAATCTGAGCTGAATCTGTGACAAAAAACGTTAATTATCTCAGCTGTTTAATCAAAATGATGCTTTTTTGAAGAAACCTGCCAACATGTACAGAAGGATAAAAAACGAACAAATAAAGATAGAAGAATACAGATTCTTTTGTTTAAAAGCTGAGACTCTGTTTTTACATTTGACATATTGTTTGTCTATGTATTCTTTACAGAAAATTTACTGTGAGCCATTAAAGTTGGGTGAAAATGTTAAAAACGCTAACGTAGGCTGGCAACTTTTTTTTAAAGAGGCTGGCGGCATATGAGTTAATACGTTAACTCCATATCATTTGTGTGGAAATCACCAAGAGTTCAACCTCAGTCCTGGATTTAACAAAGAGCCCCTGATGTGCGGGACGACAAATACTTCTTAAAATGCAGAGAGGCTCCTGCGTCTGCCGAGTCGTGATGGCTGCAGGCTAGAGAAAGCATCAACAGATTATTCTCCTTCATCACACTCCGCTACAGTCCACACTTATTATTCTGAGAATCTGTCATATACTTCATGTTCTCAACCGATGACTCTGTGTAACTTCTCGCTTTCAGATGGTATATTGTGTGCATTATGAATAAAGGACTGTAGTGAGAATATTCTGTCCAGTTGTACATGTCCCCACATCCATTTATCCGTTCACTTTCATTTCTATTTAGCCATAACATTTGTTCTTAGTCTCTGATCATCTGTTTCACGATTGTTTGATGTTGAGGCGGTTATTGAGCATCAATAAGAAAGAATCCAAGCGAAAAAGTCCTGATACACAGCAGGGGTGTGTATTATTCTGAATGATGAGCTTTTATTCTCCATTTCTCCATCTACTCACTCATTTATTTGCGATTTATTAGCTGCCCTAATCAGAAATAAATAACCAAATCAGATTTATTTTATGGCTGCTAATATGAGTAGTCTGCTTCTCATGTTTACAGACAGATCTTATTGAGAGTCTGTCCCAGTCTTAAGGAGATTCTGGAGACAGCGGTCTGGATGAGAAAATCAATGTTTACTTTGTTACATGCGGAGATGTAAAATCACAGACAGAAAGACATGGCTGCTGGGAAAGGTGGTAGGAACGGTAAGAATTGAGCAACCTCCAAGCGAACACAGTAGTGTCACGTGTATAATGTATATGTGTGAAGATGTATAACTGGCTTATTTTGATGTTTTTCACACTCCCTTATCCTGAGAGGAGACTTCATGCTGTTTCTCAGCATCAATGTGGTAGCTAGGAAACCTTCTACGTAAAGGTCAAGATACTGGTCACGTGTGAGTGAGCCGGGCTGGTGTGCTTTCCATCACCAAACAGGCTCCTATATCTAGGTCTCTTGGGACTTTATGGCGGTTGACATCTGCTTCATTATTTGGTTAGATTGTACACCGTAAAAGCTATAAGTAAATAAGGGGAGTTTGACTCTTTGTAGTTTGTCTGTTTGCCTACTGTTCTAAAAAACATATAGATAATGTATGCAACCTTGATGCATAAATTCTGACATATTTCTGCCGACCTTTCAAATTCTAGATGTCCACAGTTTTTCAGGAAATGGACAAAAAATCTACTTTTAAATGATTCAACACTTCTGTCAAAGTTGACATGTTTTATCGGTTAGATATTTGCTAACCCAGTGACAAACATAATTGTGTGACTAATAATAATGATTTATGGCAAATTATGATATACAAAGTTTCAGGAGGACAGAAGCATTATATAATACAACAAACCTAAGATAAAGGCCTAAACTTTTGTGGCCTAAACTTAACTTGCGGTACACATCTGCAATGAATTGAGTCCCTGTAGAATATTTCTGATAACAAGCAAAAGAAATAAAAAGTAAATAACATTAGCTAGCTAGTTAAAAGTACATCTAGCCAAGAACCATTACTTATACAAAAAAATCAACAAATTGTTTATTTAATACAGGTATTATACATTAAAATTAATAATAATAATATTAGTTGTTAAAATATAAATAATTTCTGGGCATTCACCAGATCAACAAACACAGACCAGATGTTAACTGAGGGCTAGGCGTATGCATCCATCTATAGTCGATATCGAACTGTCACTGTCATCTTGTCCAAAAGAATTCACAGAAGCAATATTATCATGCTGTATGTTAAAATGTAAAAAAAATGAAGAATGCTATCAGTAAAATTGTACTTATGTCTTGTGTATTCTGTGTTTTTTTTTTTTTTACGAATCATAGGGAGGCAGAGAGACAGAGAGGTTATAACCATTGTGGCTCATTAAATGTGCTCAATTATTTACCGTAGTAAGTACATTTTTAACACAATATCAATAATCGTGTTTAATATTACTTTTATTGTATGTTGTGACAGCCCTTTTGCATATATTTAGTTTTTTCCTGTTGAATTTATGATGATGTAAACACTATAGATTTCATAATGTCCAAATTTGATGGCAAAGCAAAAAGTGCCATCCGTAATACTAAACAATTCAAAACCATGTACTGTAGCTAAAAGAAGCAATATGCAGTGAAAAATGGAGGTTGGTACAACTTTTTTACGTAATCTACTATTTTTGCAATGGCTGCTAATGTTACATTTTTTTGATGATAATGAATTTGACATATTATGTATGAATGTCTCCTATTTAGCAGTGTAAAAAACAAGCTATATCCTAAACTAGAGCCCTTGATCATAAGCAGGTAGATATTTTGGCCTATAGAAGATGACCCATGGTGTCATAGAGATTTCATTTACAATGCGGGAACAAAATGCAGTATAGTTTATAACTGTTGTAGGCCATAAACAGGGGAGGGTGGGGTTTCCATTGTTGGCTCAGGATGTTGTTAACGCCATCATAAAAATCTCATTAAAGTCAATGGAAACTCTATCATCCGTTTTCTTTCTGTCTCTTCTTCTGTTCACATATATGTGTGTGGTGGCAGAAGAGAAGAGGTCTCCCAGCAGGTCTCACAGCTTTGTTAATGTCTTCAGCCTAAAATCCCATTGGCTAAAACAATTTATCGCTTAATGGCCAGTCACTTCATCTCTGTATGAGATGCTTGGTAGAGTAACAGATCACATTTGGAGATAATTGTGTAGTCTTAAAGGGAAAAATGCCACCCGTTAAGGGAAGAAATATAGTGGGTATTTCCCTAGTGGGGGTAAGACCTCAAATCAGTGTTGCCACAGTTACTTTGAAAAAGTAATCTGATTACTGATAATACCTCTAAAAAGTAATTTAGTTACTGTACAGATTACTGGATTTTAAAAGTAACTAAATTAGATTACGCGTTACTTTATCAGTTATATTCAGCAGCTGCCGCCAATACCCCCGCTACCTCAACATAAAAATGACAATGGGTTTTGCCAACACTCACTTTATTGGAAGTGTATTTTTAACAGTAATGTCAACAATGTATCTCCTGACATTTTAAGTTGAACTTAAAGACTAGTTTTTAATAAAAATAATATAAAGACTGATTTTCTTGATTTCGCTGTTAACACTTTAATAATGGCAAAACATACTATTTATAATCTACATTATTTATAAATGTAACTATTAATTTCTTTTTAACATGTTTTATGAACATTGAACCTGTTGTTCACAGCATTAGAGCAGCAAGGAGTGGTTTTACCAAACAAGTGTAAAACGCACGAAACGAGAGCGAGTCAACCGTGTTTAAGGGCAGCATTTCCTCTACAACATACTGCCCACCAACTTCTTCAACTCTCCCCCACTTACTGGTTTTGCACCAAAGTCCAGCATTTGTTGTTTGGGTGGTGGGGGACCTGCTGCTCTCCGCAACACTTGGTGGGACTGGCTCTGTAAATTGGACTGTGCAGTGCTGCGACTCCAATTGTTTCTTCAAATTTGACGTAGTATTTTTGTAGCTAGATAGCACTTTGACGCCAGCACAGAGAGTACAACAAACCTTAATATTGTCATCTAGCGGACACAAAGTCGTGACTGTATTTTCAGATAGAAAAAAGCCCATCTTTCTCCTCCCTCCATTGTTGTTTACGTTTGTTTCGCTGTGTGGTAGGGGCTATTACACATAATTGTCCTCGTGCTGAAAAGGTGAATTGTCGCATAATGCTTCGTGACTTCACTCCCTGAGACGCAAGAAGAAAGCAAAAATTATATATTTTTACTCAGGAAAATGACAAAAATAGTAACGCACAGTGACTTGGATAAATAACTTAAATCTGATTAATGGTTTTCTTAATGGAAAAAGTAACGCGTTAGATTACTCGTTACTGAAAAATGTGGTCAGATTAGAGTAACGCGTTACTGGCATCACTGCCTCTAATAATAAAATTGAACACTGTTTTATTATCTTAACGGTTGTGAATACACACTCAGTTCACATAAAAATAAAAATTCTTTATCATTTATTCACCCTCGAGTTGTTCCAAATCTGTATAAATGTCTTTGTTATGATTAACACAAAGATATTTAAAGACAGTTTCAAAGTGACAACATAAATGTAACGGTGAACTATCAATAGCTAGCTTTCATGTACAGTATCACAAATGCACAACATTAAATAATATTTTTACACGTTTTGTATAATTTGACAAAATACATCTCCATTTGAAATGACAGAATAAACATAAATAACTTGATTCCCCCCCCTTTAGACATCACTTGTGTCATTTCATCTCAAGCACACCCTTCACTGATCAGAGACATTTTTATCATAAATTTGAGAAAGCACAAGTACACTTGAGAAAACTTGATTTGATGGAAATTTGTTGGTTGTGGATACAAAGATTTCAGTCATTCCTCTGAGGTTTCTGAATGCGTTTCACTGATCTCTGCATAGGTCCCGTAGGTTTGGAGGTCAGTTCACGAGTCGAGGTTCATTCAGATTGACATTAACTTGTGACGGGCAAGAAGTGTGCAGATTTACTTTAGATTTCCTCACATGTTGCGATGAATGACTTGAGTGATTCTGAATCGCAGACATAAATGTGTGCATGTGTAAACGCTTTGACTACAACGTAGCCAAATAAAATAATTATCAATGTAGAAAGTAGAGGGTCCAAAATTCTTAAAAGGCTTAATGTGACAATTTAGCTACTGTTTTTCGCCGAACTCAGTCGTACTCTGAGAAATCTAAGCCGGTCCGAATGCGAGTGTCTGTTATTGCTTTTCAAAACGTGTTTCTTTACGTGTTTTGGCCAACGTGTACTGCTGTAAGTTTTTCCTAACACGTGTATATACTTTATACTTCCTAAAGTCATTCATTCAATCATTCTATTTGAACAGACATGGATGCTTTTGCAATTCCGCGAAATACAAAAATGAAACCAAGACGAACCAAATATTGTTAAACTGTTATATCAGTATCAGTTAAGGATCTCAGCTTTATTTTTCCACTCAATTACATAATGGTAATGTTAAGTCATGAAAATAAAAATGTCCTATTTAAAAAAAATCTTTCATTTCTGTGGGTTTATTGTAAGCAGGCTGCAGTTGTTGGGTCATATGACTATACGTAATGGACGTATCCCGAGGACATGATCTTTTGCAATGCCCAAGCATATGAAACAGACACTCCCAACTCTGTTATAACCTAAGAGATATATACCCGTTTTCACAGTCAAGGCTTAGCACTAGTCCCAGACTAAAGTGAAAAGTCTGAGCTGTCTTAACTGACAATATCTTTAAATATGTAATTGCCTTTGTTTTTTCTCAAGAGTACACCAGTAATGTTTTTATATAAGACATTTTAATAAAAGCGATTTAAATATCCTAATTTATCTAAGGTATAAACTAAGCCTTGTCTATAAAACCAGTTCCTGGTCCCGTCCCAATTGGTACATATGTTCAAAGACGTCATGTGAGAATAGCTGTTACCAAGACGTTGTTTAGAAAACTAATCCCGTCCGAATAGGGCTTTTGGTACCAATATGTTCCTTTAAAGGTTCTAATGTGCACTCTTTATATGCAAATGAGTACATTTTGAAAGTGTACTGCCCCAGTGACCGCTCTCGTACCTTTAATCTGACAATGTTGTATGAAAACTGTTGCAATGGTCCAGGGTCGTCAAGTTATACTTTTTGTTGAGCTCTGCACATTTCCCTCCAATTGGATGCACTGCTGTCTTGAGCTTTCTCCATAAAGCAAATCTCTCAAACCCTCAGCCCACAAAGGTCTCTTGCTATCCTTAAAGTGTGAAAAGAGCTTATCTACTGGGAGCAGCCCAGCATGCCTACCGACTCTCTTAGGGTCCCACTGCATGCAGATGGCCTCATCCGATCAGAACCAAGCTGGAATTCACACAGTCAGCACACAGACATGCATTACATGCTTAACAGGCAACGCTGAATAATCTATTAATTTCTTAATTGAATTGTTTATCTTTTACACAAATATTCATCTCCCATTATTTCCCTGCAAATGTTGTAGGGCCCGTGCAGATTTCCTTTAGGGAAGTGTAGTGTCTGTCAATGAGAAAATCCCGTTGGTATTTATTATTCAGTTTGTCGGAGTGATCGAAACGAATTTCCACTTCGGATCAGCGAATAAGGCACTTGGGTATGATTGATATTCGTCCGAAGTTTCAGTAGTTTCATATGGAGCGATTTTAGTCTCATTAATTATTCACGCGTAAAACAAGATACACACCTGCGTAAACAGTTTCGCATCCATAAAATCTAATTTACGTGCACATAATATATATTTACATTTACGAAAAGCAATTCACGTGCGTAAAACAAAACTATTTTCTCACAAAGTACGTTTCGCAAACATACAACTGCGCACAAAACTTTCGAAAGGTTAAAATGTACACGTTTGTCTTGTTATGCGAATTTGCAAATCGTCACTCACGTGTGAATCGCCTTGGATGTGTGTGTGTGTTTTTTGAGACTCTCCTGGCAACGCAACCCCTCCCATGTGGGTTGTCGTACTCTTTAGCCAATCAGATTCAAGCTTACCATTCAACCAATCACAACCCGCTGCAGGGCCGTGCAGAGACCTTTAAGGGGGCAGGTGCTCACAGTAAAAAAGAGGCACATGGAACAAGGCGTTAAACAGGGCTGTTCTCTTAACATAAATACTGTTTATTGTGACAAATTCCTTGCAGATATATGCATCAATACAGAGGCTTCTGTTTTGATATACCAGCCAATGCTATCATGCTGTTTTAAAAAAGAAACATAACGGAAAAAAAACTTTAATGTTTAAAAGGTAAAATTTTTTTTTTTGGACCTATTAATAACTAGATTAGAAATTGACGTGTATAAAGTTGTTCAAACCTTAAGGTTTTTTCTCTCCGTTATACAGAATAATAAAGAACAGCTCTGTGGGATATGGTAACTATTAAAAAATAAACGTGGCCCCTGACATATTGTTTAGTAAGATTGTAGGTGACAGGCTTTTAAAACAATGTGGGCTGACATAACTTACAGGGAGCAGCTGATTTTGATGGGTTTTCTGGGGATGATGCTGCTGATGCTGCTGGAGATCATCTCTGGCAATAGAAATTAAAACAAACATGGGACATATATTAGCTGATTTAACGATTGTTATGTGACCATAACAAGATGTACAGATAGTACAAAAAAATAGTAACGTTACAAAGTATGAATATTAACGTAAGTCATATAACATAGAAACACCAAACCCCTCGACGCCCATGATTTTTTCTCCCCCAAACAGCAAGAATGATTCAAGAGAAGATGCTTATAATTATAACAACAACAATAAAATGAGTAAACAAGCAGACCGTTTCGAGTCCGCTAAGCCAGCAGCCGACGTGCAAGCCACGGTGTCAATACAGAATGGGGTCCGATCGTCCCGATTAACTTCCGGATGAGGTAATCAGGTGAAAGGTCATCTTGGAGGTCTTTTTTTATTACTGCTAAAATATTATTCGTTAATTTGACTAATAGTTAGATTGGGCAGGCCATCGCAATTTTATTTTTTTATTTTACTTTTATATTAATTCGATTTTTTTGCCTTGAGAAAAGGGCACTTTGGGGATAAGGGGCCAAAGAGGCAGGTGCTCAGGCACCCTCAGCCCCCCCCCCGTCTGCACGTGCCTGACCCGTTGAGGGCCCAGGACTCATGGAAAACCGCACGTTAATCACACCACAATCAAGCATGGCAGACGAAGAGCGGGATGCACGTGTAAGTGAAATAAAGTCTGTAATTCATGTATGTGCACCGTTGTTGTGCCAAGAACAAGCTTGAACACCTTTATTAAAACTTGGAAAAGTACAATCGATCTGCGCAGAGCCGTTTTCCTTGAGTCCTGGGCCCTTAGCGGGTTGTGATTGGTTGAATGGTGAGCTTGAATCTGATTGGCTAAAGAGTACGACAACCCACATGGGAGGGGTTGCGTTGCCAGGAGAGTCTCAAAAAACACACACACACACGTCCAAGGCGATTCACACGTGAGTGACGATTTGCAAATTCGCATAACAAGACAAACGTGTACATTTTAACCTTTCGAATGTTTTGTGCGCAGTTGTATCTTTGCGAAACGTACTTTGTGAGAAAATAGTTTTGTTTTACGCACGTGAATTGCTTTTCGTAAATGTAAATATATACTATGTGCACGTAAATTAGATTTTATGCATGCGAAACTGTTTACGCACGTGTGTATCTTGTTTTACGCATGAATAATTAATGAGACTAAAATCGCTCCATAGTTTCTGTCCGTAGTTTACAGATGATATTTAATAAATATTTTAGAGATCAATCAATACTCTTAGTTTTATATTAATATGTCTTTTTTGACGTAAGAGCTTTGTTTTTGACAGACAAGCATCCAGTTTGTATTAAGAAAGACTTAAGGGACACCTCTCAGAAAACGTAGACAAATGAAATAATTTAATTACAACTTGGAGCATTGGGAACCCGAGACCAGAGCAATGTATTTATTTTTGAGGAAAATCTCAAATTGGACCAAAATTCATATTTTTACTTTTTCTTGTAGCTCAAATTTATTATCATATGATAAATAGAAAATAAAGGTACAACATAGATTGTCTATAAATGTATAGTATGATATTTTTAAATAAAACCTGAAATAAAAGTGATGTTTCTCAACGTGTGAACATTTGCTTAACTTACGCCCAAGCTTATGGCTCTTTATCTTTTGATAGATTGCATTGATCTAGGTGATATGGAACAGGTTTTAGCCGGCTGCTTGGCAGGGATAATCAGACAGCATTGCCCTAATTTGTTTTATGGACCTCGGCTAGTGTGGTGAGATAATACAAGCCAGTTGAAATGGATGTTCTGAGATGGACCAAAAGTGCGACCGCTAATTGGTCATATGTGCTGGCACAGTCCCCAGAATGCTCCATTTTATGGTTGCATTACTGTTCAAAATAAAGGTTACTCTATCTGTGCCTTTTCCATTCCGCATTTGCCCTGACACATAATTGAGTTACCAGCGTTCGTTTTCAGGGCTCCAAAGTGGCCCACAGACCAAAACAAATTACATCTGAATTTTAAGTAATAACTACCGCTCATAATCCAACCTAATGGGACCTACTGGTCAAGAAAATTGTGTCCTGAAAAGGAACAAGACATCATGGCATTATAAATATGTGCTCTTTAACGCACATAAATCAAATTAGTGATGAGCTACAGTACTGGTAAGACATGGTCATACTTTGTGACGATAACCTGAAGCGTGATGGAGGGTGAACATCCCTGCTCAAATTTAGAGTGCTATTTATGATGTATTTTGTTGACAATCCCGGAAACAAGACAGCCTTTTAGCACTTCTGGTTCCCTTATCCCAAAGTCAATGTTTTTTTAAGGGTTTGAAGGTTAGCAAAAGCATAAGATCCATTCATGTTTTTCTGTGACATAAGAACATGGTGGTTTAAAAGCTTTTACCTGTCTTGAAAAAAAGGTTGCTAGGATGGGTAAAGTTTTCCAAAAAATGTGGATGGAGAATTATCCACAAAGAGGTCTTTATGAGAGAATATGTTTTTTATAAAGTTGTTGTTGACAGCTTGATAGTGACGTTGATGTTGAGCGACAGTGGTGTTTGTTTATAAGTAAGTTTCTTATTTTCAGCATTTGCATTTAGGTTTTGTATTGTATCCAAGTTCATAAAAGATTAGAGATGGATAAATCTTACTGGCTCTTTGTCAAAGTAACCAAGACCAGTTGGCCCATAAAACACATCATGACCGCAGTTTAGTTAAGTTAATTTTATTTACAACCAATAGAAAAAAAGGAACATTTTGTATATCTTAAAGACAACTACATAGTGTAATGCAAAAGCACTAGTTTCGATTCAAATGTTTCATAGTTTATTGACCTTGGATCTCCTGAATACACTTTTTTCCATCATACCGATATCTTATTTTTTTATCCTGCACTTTTTTGCCTTTACAATTTGTCATTTTGAGCTTGCACTTGTTGACCAAATTTATATCAGCTTTTTTAAATAGTTCTTAATACACTGTATTACATGTTTTTGGATATTTATGCAAAATGAAAAAAAGCCTACAGAAATTTGTTGTGTATTTATTTCTTATCATACCTCAACTGAAACAAAAAGCATACAGATGCAGCCATGTAACCTGATACCAAAAGGATGTTGTAAAATTAATCTTAGATGTTTGTGTATATGACATAAATAAAAGAGCCAGAATTTGTCAGAACCTCACTTGTTTTGTTCTGTCCTGTCTGTTGTGTTTTTGTTGAACGCATGGGAGAGTATTACTCACCCTGCGTTCGGAGTCTGTGGTTACTACTGCCCCCTTGCCTTGGAATTTATAACTCTTGCCTTGGAATTTATAACTCTTGCCTTAGAATATAGAACTCTTGCTTTGGAATATAGAACTCTTGCCTTGGAATATAGAACTCTTGCCTCTGAATATAGAACTCTTGCCTTGGAATATAGAACTCTTGCCTTGGAATTTAATACTCTTGCCTTGGACTATACAACTCTTGCCTTGGAATATTTAACCCTTTCCTTGGAAACATAACTGTTGCTTTGGATTCTATGCTCAGGATTTTCTCCTTTACCTTGTGAAGACTCTTGCCTAGTCAATCTGTCTGGGCTATCTAACTTTTGAGTGTGCACCTTTGTCCTGTCCAGGCTCCAGTGATGTTAGTGTCCTGCACGGTGTTCCCCATATCTCCACAGCTACCCAGACAACCTCATCTCCTCGGTTCGTGTCCCGCGAGGCTCTCCCTGAATCCCGCGAGGCTCTCCCTGAATCCCGCGAGGCTCTCCCTGAATCCCGCGAGGCTCTCCCTGAATCCCGCGAGGCTCTCCCTGAATCCCGCGAGGCTCTCCCTGAATCCCGCGAGGCTCTCCCTGAATCCCGCGAGGCTCTCCCTGAATCCCGCGAGGCTCTCCCTGAATCCCGCGAGGCTCTCCCTGAATCCCGCGAGGCTCTCCCTGAATCCCGCGAGGCTCTCCCTGAATCCCGCGAGGCTCTCCCTGAATCCCGCGAGGCTCTCCCTGAATCCCGCGAGGCTCTCCCTGAATCCCGCGAGGCTCTCCCTGAATCCCGCGAGGCTCTCCCTGAATCCCGCGAGGCTCTCCCTGAATCCCGCGAGGCTCTCCCTGAATCCCGCGAGGCTCTCCCTGAATCCCGCGAGGCTCTCCCTGAATCCCGCGAGGCTCTCCCTGAATCCCGCGAGGCTCTCCCTGAATCCCGCGGAGGCTCTCCCTGAATCCCGCGGAGGCTCTCCCTGAATCCCGCGAGGCTCTCCCTGAATCCCGCGAGGCTCTCCCTGAATCCCGCGAGGCTCTCCCTGAATCCCGCGAGGCTCTCCCTGAATCCCGCGAGGCTCTCCCTGAATCCCGCGAGGCTCTCCCTGAATCCCGCGAGGCTCTCCCTGAATCCCGCGAGGCTCTCCCTGAATCCCGTGAGGCTCTTCCGGACCAGTGCTCCTCTCTCTCCTGCTGTCGATGCTATTCGAGGTTGTAGAGTAGTCACGCTTTCTCCTTCGGAATCTCGCCAACATGGACATCAGAGAGGCGGAACTCCCTTTGTCCTTGGAAATTTGGACACTGGCTGGAAAGCCATTTTTTCCCGTATCTCTCGTTCACCGATTTTTTGAGAGACTAGAGATTGTTCTCCAACAACGCCTTTCTAGGGGACTACTCACCTACATTGCTCCGCACAAACTTAAGGGAAGCCGAACAGTCATTCTCCATGGAGTTGACGTCATATGAACTGTGAGTTCCTTTGGAACATTTCTCACTCTGTGAGACCAAACATTGCTGATACTAATTCTCCCCTGGTCTTACGGTCAAGTGTTCGAGCCCTAGTCCGAATCTTGTGGGTACCCATTGTGATCAATTACTATGTAATCTTGACTCTTGTTCATTGACATTGTTATTGCCCTACCAAGTATTGTTGCATTAAAAAGATTTTTGCATCCCGCACCTGACTCCGGAGTAATCCCTAACAGAACGATCTGACCAATATGGAGTCAGCGGGAGTCGATCCGCTCCGCACTGCCTTCTCTCAGCAGGGGGTGATGCTAGGACAACAATCACAGCAACTTCACGCCACAGCGCGGGAGATCACCTCCCTGAATACCCAGATGGCGGACCTGAGCACTCGTGTGGCACACCTCCAGATGGGAGCATCCGAACAAAGTCACGGTTGCCACGAACCAGAACCTCATGCTAACAACCCTCCTATCTACGATGGAGACCCCAGTATTTGTCAAGCCTTCCTTTCTCAATGTGCTTTAGTTTTTGCTCTCCAACCTCGACGCTATGCGGCAGAGGAGACCAAGGTGGCTTATGTCCTCACCCTGTTGTCTGGCCGGGCTAGGGAATGGGGAGTGGCGGTCTGGAATGTCAAGGCTCCGTTCTGCACCTCCTTCGAGGGATTTCGCAAAGAGATGGAAAAACTCTT
The DNA here is from genome assembly GCA_029783895.1 of Triplophysa bombifrons. Classification (NCBI taxonomy): domain Eukaryota; kingdom Metazoa; phylum Chordata; class Actinopteri; order Cypriniformes; family Nemacheilidae; genus Triplophysa; species Triplophysa bombifrons. Next base: position 14,313,227 of record CM056455.1, read on the forward strand.
TGACCGCTCTGAAAGAGGGGATGAAGCAGCTGCTCTACTCTCTCGTTTGACACAGGAGGGATCGGTAACAGATTACGCCATTTACTTGAGAACCCTCGCTGCAGCATTCGACTGGAACGACAGTGCTCTGCGCGCCCGCTTCTTAGGGGGGGCTCAAACCGGCAGTTGCTGATGAACTAGCGGCCCTGGACCTCCCAGCCGATCTTGAGTCACTGATCAATTTGACCTTACGCATTGAGAGTCGTCTCCATCTCCGACAGACTCGTAGAAGGACCCTCACCTTCCAGCAGCCCCAGCATCTGCAGACACATTTCAATACTCTAACCTCCGCTCTCTCTCCAGAACCCATGCAATTGGGACGCCTCTGACTCACTCCTCAACAGAAGCAACTACGTCTGAAGCATGGGGTATGCTTGTATTGCGGCAAGCCGGGGCACTTTGCTCTCCAGTGTCCTTTAAAAGCCACAGCTCACCAGTAGAACGGAGAGTCCTGGTGGGTGCAATTCCTTGTTCAATCTCTCCCTCCGGCCGTTCCCAACTGCCTATCAAGTAAATCTTCCAGGTGGTGTCTCACACTAGACACGCCTTGATTGACTCAGGAGCAGAGGGCAACTTCATCGACTATTCCACCGCCCGGGACTGGGGTATCCCCACCATTCCTCATGACAAACCGATGGAGGCACAGTCGTTCACGGGCAGTCCCCTCACCACAATAACCCATGTCACTCCCTGTGCAATTCTTTTTTCTTCTGGTAACCATTTTGAGAAGATTGTGCTGTACATCCTAGATTCCCCTTTGAACCAGATAATTCTGGGACAACGTGGTTAGTACAGCACAATCCTCACGTAGACTGGGAAAGAAGCTCTGTGGTGGCCTGGAGCAAGTCTTGTCATGTGTCTTGTTTGGGTCCTGCCTCGTCTCCTGTCTCTTTGTCTTGTGTGCCGCAGGTTCAACCCACCAACTTATCTGGCGTTCCGGCGGAGTATCACGATCTGGGGACGGTGTTCTGCAAGTCCCGGGCAACCTCTCTGCTCTTACATCGATCCTACGACTGTGCGATAGATCTCCTCCCATGCACTTCTCCGCCTACGGGCCGCCTATACTCCCTGTCTGGACCGGAACGAGAGGCCATGGACAAATACATTCAAGAAGCTCTCCTTGCTGGACTCATTCGTCCCTCCTCCTCCCCTGCCAGTGCGGGTTTCTTCTTCGTACAGAAGAAGGACGGCTCCCTGCATCCCTGTATTGACTATCGAGGTTTGAACGACATTACTGTCAAGAACAAGTATCCCTTGCCCCTTATGTCGTCTGCCTTTGAACTTTTGCAGGAGGCCCGGGTCTTCACTAAATTAGACCTCCGCAACGCCTATCACCTTGTCCGTATCCAGGAGGGAGATGAGTGGAAGACCGCCTTTAATACACCTACGGGACAATTTGAGTATCGGGTTCTTCCTTTTGGTCTAACCAATGCACCGGCGGTCTTCCAGAATCTGGTCAATAGCGTTCTGGGCGACATGATCAACAATTTTGTCTTTGTGTATCTGGATGACATACTTATATTTTCCCCCTCTCTCCAAGTGCACACCCAGCACGTTAAACTGGTTCTCCAGCGCCTCCTCGAGAATCAACTCTTTGTCAAGGCGGAAAAGTGCGAGTTCCATGCGGAGTCGGTTACCTTCCTTGGCCACATTATATCTTTGAAGGGAATCAAGGCGGATCCCGCCAAGATTAAGGCTGTCGCTGAATGGACCATCCCTGACTCCCACAAAGCATTGCAACGCTTTTGGTCAAGTGGCGAGACCTCTCACCGAGATGACCTCCACCAAGGTACTGTTCAGGTGGAGCCAGGACGCTCAGGTAGCCTTTGACTTACTCAAGACCCGTTTTGTCTCTGCACCTGTTCTGTCCGTTCCAGATCCTGCACTCCAGTTTATTGTCGAGTTTGACGCGTCGGATGTCGGGGTCTTATCTCAGCGATCCCCCAGTGATGGGAATGTGCATCCGTGTGCCTTCTTCGCCCACCGCCTTAGCATTGCTGAGCGTAACTACGATATTGGCAACCGAGAGCTGTTAGCGGTAAGACTGGCTATGGGTGAGTGGCGCCACTGGCTAGAGGGGGCGTTGCAGCCTTTCTTGGTCTGGACGGATCATAAAAACCTTGAATACATCCGTTCAGCCAAGAGGTTGAGCTTGCGACAGGCCCGCTGGGCACTCTTCTTTGGCCGATTCAACTTCACCCACAGATTTTTTGAGAGACTAGAGATTGTTCTCCAACAGCGCATTTCTCTGCTAAGTAAATATCATCAAATCAGTCAAACGCTGATGTGCTGTAACGTTTCCCTTTGAATCTCAAAGCTCTCACTGAGTGTGTTTACGTGCACAAAATAAACGTATATCTATCAAAATAATCTTAAAAAGAAACCTGTTTACATGCATAGTAATAAACCAGCTACGCAGAAAACCGCGTTTACACAGTTTGAGACTTGCCCGGGTTCCCCCGTGCAGTAAAGTCATCATCAATAGTCTGTTTAGTAATTAAAAATGCAGCGGGAAAACGGTCCGAAGCTGTTTTTTATATCTCTTGTCATGTCCGCAGTGCCTGCATATGCAACAATAGTTCTTCATTTTTACGTTTCTACATCAACTGCATGATTTGAGATAAAGAACAGATAAAAGTTATGAAACTTAACTTTGCCCTCAGTCAAAGCGATTTGCCCAGGGGCGAATGATAGAATTATAAGACCAAAGTTGCCCTTTAGATATAGACAAAATGAATTAAATCCCATGTTTAAACGCCACAGAGACATCACACCCAGCGATAAATTTCAGAAGCACTTGTTCAAAGTGAGGCTGCGTTGGGCGACATTTTCAAGTAGACGCTATCTTTATTAACCAACCGCATATTTGAGCACTGAATGCCCGGTGATCGCCTGGAGCTCACTCTCCGAAAACGTCCAAGCTCATTTTCAAATAGATGCTATCTTTATTAACCTTTATTATTTGAATTTAAAACAGATACATTATCCCCCGAACAACTCTTAAAACTACATTTCATGACCGAATAATAGTAATATGGGCATTTTACTGCGCAACGCATTAACTATACAGTTGTCTTAAATCCATAGGCCTATATGGACTACATTTATCTTAATTAGTTCAGCCAACATTCCCCATTCTGAATGTTGACTGGATTTGAACATAATCCTTAATTTAATGTTTTGTTAATATATTGATGCTAACTTAAAATAACATCTCTTCCTAACTAAGCCTGAACAACAATATTGGTTCAACTTTAATATTTTTCCATCAATTACCGTTTTTACAGTGCACAGCATTTAATTGTCCACGATAACTTAATGTGTGGACTGGAGTGTAATTTTAGTCTGTTCTGTTTTGATGATAAACTACATGCCACTAACTAAGAAAATATATAGGCTTTCCTTTTTGTCATGGTTTTGTATTTTTCTCACAGAGACAAAACAGAAAAACAGACATATTTTTTAAAACTTTAACCTAATTTAAGAAAGTGAAACATGCGGAGTAAAATAACTTTTTGCGATTTATTTATACAGTAACTGTATAATAATAGTAAGGAATTACATTCTGTTTTTGTCATTAATTTATACACTTTATCTATGATCTTCTGTTGGATTAAAGTTGCAGTAAAACAGTTAAACAAAAAACTGCTCTAATTGTCAATATTGAAGTTTTACCTCAATGAATGTTGAACAATTAAGAGAATATTGCATAATTATTATGAAAAACAAATGTTAATTTAGTTTCACAATTTTTTTTGTATGTTTTTCATTTATTTCTCGTCTATCGGCCTCATTGCTTTCTCAATATTGACATCGGCCATTAAAAAAACGATATCGGTCGACCGCTAATTAAGATGAATGAATTTTAGTGAAAACGTTTTAAGGTGATGGGCATTTTAGACCTGTTATACCACAACCTTCAGTAAAAGGAAAAAAGCAAATAAAGGTCCTGAATCTTTTTTAATATTTATAATGAATCTTTAAAATAATAAGACACAAAAATAGTATCAATTCTGCTTCCTAAACTATCCCTTTAAAGGAATTATTTACCCCCCCAAAAAAATCTCCATTATTCACCCTCATTCGTTTAATATCTTTTTTATGTAACACAATATTTTGAGAAATGTAGTTGTCATGTGTTCATACAATGGAAGACAATGGGATATAATGTTGTTTTTATAATGTTGTACAACTAATTAGCATTTTGGGTGAAAGTCATTATTCTTTTATTTATAACCCGACCGATATGTGTTTTTTGGGGCAGGGTAACAATTTAACCTTACACTTTATTGTCCAAAATAAAGTGTCGGCAAACCGATTAATTGGCAAACCGATAAATCGGTCGGGCTCTACTTTTAATATGTCATAAATCGATTTTTGTTGTAAATATGCCTAACAAGGTTGTTACACTGAATTACATTTTAGTGGGCGTCTTATGTAAATCAGGGGAAAATGTATTATGTTTCTCTTTGCTAAAAAAACACACAAAAAACAAAAATGCAATTAAATTAAACAGAAAACCTTTTCATTTTCTTTGAAATAACAACAATTTAAAACAGTATTACACTTTTTAATGCAGATTGAGCATATACTGTATAAATTAAGATGAAATGATGACAGTTGAGATAAAGAATGCTGTTTGTCTCACTACAGTATTTCACATGTAATGAGAGCGTGATTGCTGACTGCAGGTGCGCTATATACATTACAAAGATTCTATTAATAATCGAAGAAGGTGTTGTTGTACCATGTTTTTCTCTTCATTCAATCTGCTTTTATCAAAAATAAGAAAGAATGGCAAGAAATGAAATGTGGAAGATTATCGATTATAGATATAAATTCTAAAAGTTTATTTATGCAAGTGTACTTTAGAGAAAGACATGCGTGATGTGAAATGGTGTTGTTAAGCTGTTTGAGAGATGTTATTATTGGAGATGTATAAGCAACAAACTCCTGAGTGCTGAACAAGTAATTAGCCGTTGTTTAACTGTATATTAATTTTATTAACTACACAAATTGTTAAATGGGTCATGCGACATTGACATACAGTAAGTTTAGTCTAGTAATGGTTCTGGGAAAGGTAATAGGGTCAGCTACAGACATTTTAGCTAGTTTACTGGAGATAAAATGTCAATTACAATAAATAAAAAAAATTACATGAAAGAGAAAGAGAAGTCTTTAATTTGCTACTTGGACTTGCACCGGTGTCAGTATCATCAACTGTAAGCAGATAAAATAGATATAATTAAGCAATTTAGCTGTTTTTACAACATGTCATATCATAAATATCACAGTTCAGTGACCTCCTTCAGTTAATTTGACCTGTAAGTTAAACGTCAACAGGTGTGTGGGAGTGGGTACTTGTACATCTATCTTTATGAAGACCACTTTTAGTTTTAGACCAGCGCAGTAAGGACTAAGAGAGTAAAGTGAGGACTTTTTGGCCGGCCCACACTTTCTGAGACCTCTTTAAGTGGCAGTTTGAGGGTCAAAACTTGGTTTTAGGGTTTAGGTTATGGATTGGGTTTAGGTTAAGGGTTAGGGTCAGGCCATTAGTTGTGATGGTTAGGGGAACGGGCCAATGATTGCATTGGGTCTATGTATATCCTCATAATAATAGTTGCTCAAACATGCAAGTGTGTCTGCGGACTCGGCTCACATGCATCACTGTCAGCCTTTAATATACAGCTTTAAAGATGTCATTTTTAACATGGTGAATAATATCAATAGACAAATAAAATATAGACAGTTCATCTGTTAAACCATTTAGTGTGCAAGTTTGTTTCTCCGGTCTGTTGTGCTGTCATGATATATGATAATAATTGAAATAATTTATAAATTCCTGATTTCTTGTCAAAACGTAAGCCAGAAAGACCGGCCTGCCAAACTATGCAAAATATTGCATTACCAAAACGCTACCAAATAGGAAAAAATACAAGGGTAGTCAAAAGCGCCCCAGAACTGCTTTCCGACATTCTTCAAAATATCTTCTTTTGTGTTCTACAGAACAAAGACATTTATAAAGCAGTTTTTCCTACTGTAGTATTCGATGGTGCCCCAGAACTGTTTGGTTAAAAACCTTCTGTCATGACACACGACTAAGGGACTCAAATGCAGGGGTTTAGAATAAGTATTTATTGAGACTACACAAAAGGTAAATAATGACAAGAGTTCAGGGATACGCTGGACTTGTCCAATCCATGGGGAAACGCTCAACCCGGAAGAATCCAGTCTTATCCGTTGGTGCGGAGGAAGCCTCGGGGGCGTGGCTTTGTTGTGAAGTCTCGGTGCAGGGAGGAAGTCAGGAGCGCCAGCGGGAACTGCGGGGAGCAGAGCGCCGATGAACAGGGTAAGCAGGAATCCTACTACTAGGAGAGTGTAGACGAGACGAGGCCAGAATTGCCAAAAGCTATGACAATAACTAAATGCTATGACAATACTAAGACTAAGGAACAGACTAGACGCGCTAGTCTGCGGCAGTCAGTGCAGGCTATAAACTAAGCAACGGTCTGACACAAGACGAGGAAACAAGAGGGATTAAATAGGAAAACCTAATGGGAAGCAAATGAGGCAACAGGGGAAAGCGATTAACCCAATCGCCGGCGAAGATCTACAGGTGGAAAGTGTGATGAGAAACCGGTGAGGGGAAAGCCTGAAGGAAACACAAGGGCGGGGTATGACGTAGACACCGAGCGCTATCAAAACAAACAGTCGCACACGCTCGACACAAAACAAACACACCTCCATGTCAGACAAAGACATGGAGGTGTCACGACAGTACCCCCCCCAAAAGCGTCACCGGACGCTTAGGGAGGGGGCTCACCTCGTCTCCGGTGGAAGTCCACGATCAGCAACTTGTCCAGAACGTCACGAGACGGCACCCAGCTCCTCTCCTCTGTGCCATAACCTTTCCAGTCCACCAAGTACTGAAAACCCCGGCCACGCCACAGCATATCCACCAGCTTTCTGACGGTGTATGTAGGAACACCATCCACAAGGCGTGGGGGGGGGAAGGGCGACTGCTGGCCGGGTTGAGGTCGGAAGTAATGGCTGGCTTAACCCTGGAAACATGAAAAACAGGGTGAACTCGACCAAGACTAGGGGGAAGCTTGAGCTGGACGGCCACTGGGTTAACCATCTTAGTGATGCGGAATGGTCCAATGAACCTGGGTGCCAGCTTGCGAGTAGGTACCCAAAGGAGAAGGTCTTGGGTGGAGAGCCAAACCCGCTGACCACATACATAGACAGGAGGAGAAGACCGGTGGCGATCGGACGCTGTCTTGGTCCTCTGTGAGGTTCGGGCCAGAACCTCTTTGGCTCTCGCCCAGGTGCGACGACACCGCTAGACGAATGCCGATGAACAGGGTAAGCAAGAATCCTACTACTAGGAGAGTGTAGACGAGATGAGGCAAGAATTGCCAAAAGCTATGACAATAACTAAATGCTATGACAATACTAAGACTAAGGAACAGACTAGACGCGCTAGTCTGCGGCAGTCAGTGCAGGCTATAAACTAAGCAACGGTCTTACACAAGACGAGGAAACAAGAGGGATTAAATAGGAAAACCTAATGGGAAGCAAATGAGGCAACAGGGGAAAGCGATTAACCCAATTGCCGGCGAAGATCTACAGGCGGAAAGTGTGATGAGAAACCGGAGAGGGGAAAGCCTGAAGGAAACACAAGGGCGGGGTATGACGTAGACACCGAGCGCTATCAAAACAAACAGTCGCACGCGCTCGACACAAAACAAACACACCTCCATGTCAGACAAAGGACCGCCGTTTCCGGGGTCACGACACCTTCTTCCATATATATATATATATATATGTATATACATGTATATTTATAAATCTTTGTTTTCATCAGAACAAATAAATGTACACAGATCTGAAACATCTTGGGGGTTAAATTATGTAAATACAGTTGAAAGAAAAAGTATGTGAACCCTTTGGGCTTACTTGGATTTCTTCATAAATTGGTCATAAAATGTGTTCTGATCTCCATCTAAGTCACAACAATAGAGAAACACAGTCTGCTTAAACTAATACCGCACAAACATTATATGTTTTCATGTTTTTATTGAACACAACATGTAAACATTCATAGAGCAGGGTGGAAAAAGTATGTGAACCTTTGGGTTTAATAACTGGTTGACCCTCCTTTGGCAGCAATAACCTCAACCAAACGTTTCCTATAGTTGCAGATCAGACCTGCACAGCGATCAGGAGAAATTTTGGACCATTCCTCTTTGCAAAAGTGTTTCAGTTCAGCAATATTCTTGGGATGTCTGGTGTGAATCGCTCTCTTGAGGTCATGCCACAGCATCTCAATCGGGTTGAGGTCAGGACTCTGACTGGGCCACTCCGGAAGGCGTATATTCTTCTGTTGAAGCCATTCTGTTGTTGATTTACTTTTATGCTTTGGGTCGTTGTCTGTTGCATCGTCCATCCTCTGTTAAGCTTCAGTTGGCGGACAGATGGTCTTAAGTTTTCCTGCAAAATGTCTTGATAAACTTTGGAATTCATTTGTCCATCGATGACAGTAATCCGTCCAGGGCCTGAGGCAGCAAAGCAGCCCCAAACCATGATGCCCCCTCCACCATATTTCACAGTTGGGATGAGGTTTTGATGTTGGTGTACTGTGCCTTTTGTTCTCCACACATAGCGTCGTGTGTTCTTTCCAAACAACTCAATTTTGGTTTCATCTGTCCACAGAATGTTTTGCCGAGGTGCTGTGGAACACCCAGGTGCTCTTTTGCAGCCTTCAAACGTGCTGCAATGTTTTTTGTGTACAGCAGTGGCTTCCTCTGTGGTGTCCTCCCATGAATTCCATTCTTGTTTAATGTTTTCCTTATTGTAGATTTGTCAACAAAAATGTTAGCATGTGCCAGAGATTTCTGTAAGTGTTTAGCTGACACTCTAGGATTCTTCTTCACCTCATTGAGCATTCTGCGCTGTGCTCTTGCAGTCATCTTTACAGGACGACCACGCCTAGGGAGTGTAGCAACAGTGCTGAACTTTCTCCATTTGTAGACAATCTGTCTTACCGTGGACACATGGACATCAAGGCTTTTAGATATACTTTTGTAGCCCTTTCCAGCTATATGTAAGTCAACAATTCTTGATCGTAGGTCTTCTGAGAGCTCTTTTGTGCGAGGCATGGTTCACATCAGACAACGCTTCTTCAGAACAGCAAACTCAAAACTGGTGTGTGTTTTTTATTGGACAGGCCAGCTTTAATCAACACATCCAATCTCATCACATTGATTGGACCCCAGGTTGGCTGACTCCTGGCTCCTAATAAGCTCTTGGAGAAGTCATTAGCCTAGGGTTTCACATACTTTTTCCACCCTGCACTATGAATGTTTACATGTTGTGTTCATTAAAAGGATGAAAACAAATAATGTTTGTGCGGTATTAGTTTAAGCAGACTGTGTTTCTTTATTGTTGTGACTTAGATGAAGATCAAAACACATTTTATGACCAATTTTTGAAGATATCCAAGTAAGCCCAAAGGGTTCACATACTTTTTCTTTCAACTGTAGGTGAACTATTCCTTTTGTTTTAAATTACACAAAAAATCGATATATGCCTGCAGTCATCGTTTACATTTTGTTTTTAGAATCCATTTCAAATCATTTTAGGTTTTGCACAATTTTTCTCATCCTAAGCTGACCTATACTCTCTAGATATAGAATTGGCATAATGACACATCCTGATGCTGTGAAAAACACGGCAACAAAGATTAAAGTACAGTTGTATATTTCATAACTCAGTTTTGTATAGAGTCCCATTGAAAAGATAACTGCTGGTGGCAGGTAAACAGTGAAAGTCATAACAAAGCTGCTGATGATGATCTGCAGCGCTCTCTTCTTCTGTGGATGTACAGTAATTTTACCTGAAGGATCTTTTTTTCTCAGGCCCCGAAAAACAGATACATCACAAAAACCAATGAAAGGGAGAGCAGTAAATAGGGGCAAAGACCCTAAAACTTCTAAAAGATGAGGATATACTGCTATGGGACATCCAAAACAGCCTATAAACAGATAGATCAACATGGCTGTCACCTTCCTAATCGTAGCAGCTCTCTTTTTGTCCCTGTAGATGATGGGATGAACAACAGCGAAATAATACTCTCCACAGACACATGCCATGAAGAGAGGTCTGCCAGATACAATTATTGAATACATGAAGTTACAAAACAACTCAAATTTGACATTGTGCCAAACCATGAAATTACTGACGCCTAAAGGAAGAACTATCAAATAAGCAAGATCAACGACGGTAAGATTGAACACAAAAAAGTCATTGGACAAGTTTTGTCGACGTCTTTTACAAAGTTCCCACAGTACCATCACACAAGGTGGTAGGCCCAACAGAAAGAAAAACGCTGAATAAAAAACCCATAACAGAAGTCCCAGAGGCTGGCTTGCGCAAAAAAAGTCCTGGGTGACATTCTGGGAGAAATTTGAAGAATTCTGGAATGAAGATGTTGTCACTGTTGGCATTTTTAGGATATGTATCTCCAGAGCTGAACAAAGCAAAAACATTCCAATGACACATTTATTCCAGTGATACTGTTATACACTATAAAAAACTGTGATTTTATGGAATTGTACTGTTTATTTGACCGAATTTGAAATGCCTTTAACATTTTTTGCTAAAACTTTACAATAAGGTGCTATTAGTTAACGTTAGTAAATGCATTGGCTTAAGATGAACAATTTAGATTTTCTGCATTTATTTGTGCTTGTTAATGTTTGTTCATGTTAATACAGATATTCATGTTAGCTCATGGTGCATTAACTAATGTTAAAAGTGAAAACATTTGATTTTATTAATCTTTTAGTAAATGCTGAAATTAACATGAATTAATATTAATAAATGCTGTAGAAGCAGGGCTTAATTTGTGCCGGAACACAGTTGCATTAAAACAGAAAATTGTGCTTTTGCAAAATAAAGATTTTATTTTTTTGCATGTTTTGCATCATATATTGAAGGGAACTTGTCGTGATGGACACTTCAGAGAGAGAGATATGTGTGTTGTTTGACAAATGCTGCGAAGAGGCAGAAGAAATGATGAAATAAGGTTAACGGATGATTAGCCTAACGCTTAATAAATGTCATACACTTGCACACGGAGGTGTAATTTAAGTTTAACGTTACACTTCGGAATTCTACACACATGTTGAGGATGTTGTTGTTTTTGTTTACATGCACAAATTATCACAACATCATCAACATGACCATAAACTGTTTCCATCACATTAACACGCATTTGAACTAAAACATGCAAACTCAAGATAAAATCCCCTTAAATGTCTTTGATAATTCTGAGATTATCTCCGCATGTCCGTTTCCATTTAGGCTTTTTTATGCGCATTTTCAAAATATCGAAATAGTTGGATAGAAAACCCCATAGAGATTTCACATTGCGTTACTTCTCCCCACCCCACTAACTTGCCGGATCTGCCATGCCCACTTTTTCCGGCACCTCGGAATTTACGAATTAAATACTGTGTAGATGTATTGTTCATTGTTTAGTTTATGTTAGCTAATACACAAACTAATCAAATAGCACCTTATTGTAAAGTGTTGTACAAGTTCGTATTAAAATAACCGAACAACAAACATTTTACAGGTATTTTTCTCTAAATATTTATTTAATTTTTAGTCAGGGCAGACAAATATGAATCTAATCTGCACTCATATTGTGGTCACATTTGATCCACTCTACAGTTTTTTTCACCATTCACTTGCAGATTACACACTTGCTCAAAATAGAAAGGGACTAATTCTAATGTTTTTATACATAATAATCCGCAATAAAAGAAATTGCAACCTTATCATGAAAACAAATGGCCTTACCTCAGCAGTACCCTTGATAACTTGGAGAAAGATTACAAGTGCTTTGGTTTTGAGTGACTGGCAGCTCTCAGGGGTGTGTTCTATTGTGGGTTAAATTATTTTATTCTGTAGTTTTGGAAGTGGAGCTGACGCATCACTAGATAAACAAATCACATGTCAGCTATGACAGTAGAGGGTTTTTAGTGATATGTGGTATTATAACATGTATACAGATCAACCACTAATATATCTTATTTTTTATGTACACAACTAAAAACTCTTTTCCACACGTTGAGCTGACCTATGCTCTCCAGATAAAGCACTGGCATAATGACACAACCTGAAATTGAAGAACACACGGCAAGAAAGCTTAAAACACAGTGGTACATTTCAGTCTTACTTAGTTTCATATCGTGTCCCATTGTGAAAATAACTGCGGGTGGCAGATATGCGGTGAAAGTCACGATAAAGCTGCTAATGATGATCCGTAGTGCTCTCTTCTTCTGTGGATGTACAGTGGTTTTTCCAGAGGGATCTTTTTTTCTAAGGGCCCGAAAAACTGATACGTCACACAAACCAATGACAGGCAGAGCAATAAACTGTGGTAAAGATGCAAAAGCGGTTGAATACAACATTGGATTTGAGGCTATAGTATATCCAAGACCGATTGTAAAGAACCAGATGATCACGGCAACCGTCTTCCTCATAATGGCGGTTCTCTTGTTGGTCCTGTATGTAATGGGATGAAGTACAGCAAAATAATATTCACCACAGATACAAGCCATGAAGAGAGGTCTGCCGGATAGAGCAAATAAATATATGTAGGTACAAACATTTTCAATTGTTGCATTGTGCCAAACCAGGTAGTAAGTAGCATTAAGAGGAAGGAAACATAAGAAGGCAAGATCGATGATGGTCAGATTAAACATGAAGAAGTCATTCGAAATGTTTTGCCGACGTCTGTCATAAAATTTTTGTAGTACTTTTAACGTCGCTGGAAAACCAAGCAGAAAACAAAAAGCAGAATAACTAATCCACAAATGAATGCGTATCGGCTTGTTGATGCAGATCCAAAAATAGTTTGGGTCCTGGGTGTTGTTTGAGAAATATGAAGAATTCTGGGTCACTGCGTGTGTTGTCATTATATAAATTCCTGTGGAAATTCCAAAGAAATTGAATGGGTTACATTATACATAATGTTTTATCCGCCTTCATATTTCATCCACCCAATTATTTATTAAAACGTATAAACAGTATATATAAAATATTACACATTATTGTCTTACCTCAGCTCATTCTAAAAGGAACATTATGAGAGGTTTTTAATTGTGTCTGAGGCAGAATCTCACAGGTGTGTACTGTAGGGCAAAGTTTTGAATATGAAGCTATTCCATCAGACAAAAACTAAAGCACCCATCATTATATATGATGTATTTAAAAATGTGCTGTGTTATTGTAGTATTAACACCGTGAGACATTCCCCAATGGCAGCTCTCGATAGGACAGATAGAAAACACATGTGCTGTGGGTCACTGAGAGGGCTTCCTGTAATTGAAATGGTTCAGGTTTTAATGCTGGTTTTGCTGGGTAGCTGGTGCCCAAAACCTTTTTAAAATCAGCGAACAGAGCAGCCTGACCAAACCAGATATTGGATGATTTTAGAGACATCCTCCAGGTAAACCAGCTGAGCCTCAGCTGGCTTGCCTGGGGTACCACCTAGACTATCTAAGACTAGTTTAGGCTGGTTAAGGCAAAATTGACTTTTAATGCATGTCGGACCTACAACATCCAATGATCAAGATAACAACTCTGTAACAAGCCATACAGTATAACTATTTTCCTCATGACATTCATTAGGATGAATAAATGCTGTTTCGTTCATTGTCAGTGTATGTCATCTAATGTAGTTAATGATGTTAAAGAACGAAAAAGTAATGAATGTTATGATAGGGAGAGCTGAGAGAAGTGTCTGTTCAATGTTTGGGGAGAAAAAGACAATTACAAATCTAAAACAAAAAGTAACCACACTGTCAAAGTGATTGATTTCTTGGCCATGGCTGTTTTCTTTTGCTCATGCAAAATAGCAATATATCAGCCATGAAGAGAGGTCTGTCAGACAAAGCAAAATATGAAATTATCAATCCATGTACAATGGATATTATCTGCAAATAATAAGGCAGACTAAAAACAAAAAAGTGAGACATGATTAAATGGGAAAAAGTAGAAAAGCTTAAATTTGTTGGAACGTGATCCATAATGTATTTGCAAACAAGACCCGAAGTTATTCATTGTGCTCCATGACCTTTTTTGAACTTTTGCATCTGAATCGAACAGCAATAAACTTTGAAGGATGACCACTGAAGTGTCTACTGCAATATTTGTACAGCACACGTTTTTTCATCCATATATTTTCAATATTGAGTTCTTAGTTAAAACTTCTGACAGCTTTATGTAAACATCGCATAAAAAATATGACATTGCATCTGTTTTAAAGAATTGATCTAATTTCAATGTAGAACTCAGTCCCTGCAACATGCAGTGTTTAACTTAGAAACAATAAATGAAGAGTTTGGTTCCAAAATGAGATAACTAAAATGTTTTGTTTTTTAATGATGTTATTATGTTTTTATTGTGTTTTATTGTGTTAGTTAGCTGTATATTTACAGCTGAGATATTAAGGCTTAAATCAAAACAAACCAACTATAGTGTACCTCTGCCTACATTTCTTCCAGCTAAAATGTAGCTCCAGGTACAAATCGCTGCATCTTTCGAATGTCCACTAGGGGCATGCTTTCTCCGTTCAAATGTGTTTTTTTTAACTTACAAAGCAGACACATGCAAAAAGTAAAAAGGTTAAAGCACCTTTAATAAATAACATTTGGTCAAAATACTAATGCATTTTGATCTTTTATTTATTTATTGGAGCTATGCTTAAGTAAACAACAAGTTCTTGATTTACCTTAGCCAAACACAATCAATCCTCACAGTTATGACATCAGACATTTATCCGCCACAGGATATAAATCAATAATATTCAGTATCGTCTGCTTTACAACCTTGAATCTACCTGCATCAACACGGAGAAAAACCCATGCCCCTAGTGGACATTCCACCCGAAATATGCAGCATTTATTACCTGAAGCTACGTTTTTTGGGTTATGCAGAAATGTAGAAAGAGGTACATTTTGCAATGAGCCTGCGGTGCAGCATAATTGGAATGCACAATAAGAAACATGTTTTTTGGAAATATTGATGCAATTTTGACTTCATGCAGAACAATTCTTTGTCTGTGTAGTTCACAAAATTACAATTAATTGAACATTTAATTATTTCTTATTTTATTGTACTGTTGACATCTTTTCCACACATAGTGTCATATTAAAGTTAAAGTTTAGTTAGTGATATGTCATTTTTGCACTTTTTACCCTGACAATATATTGTATGTTGTGCTAGAGTAAGAGCATTGCGTTAACAACACAAGGTTGTGGGTTCGATCCCAGGGGATTGCAGATACCTAAGTATAAATGTAAAGGATTATTCAATGTAAGTCGCTTTGGATAAAAGCGTCTGCCAAATGCATAAATGTTAATGTAAATGTAAATGTAGAGTAGCTTAATATGAGAGAGAGAGAGAGAGAGAGCAAAAGTGTATTGAGTTTTAAACAAATGAATGATTGCATTTAAGATGAACTTGCAGTTTACAAAATAGTTTACAAACACTCAAATTAATTTACATAAAACAGTTGGACTACATCTACCAACTCCAAAGAAGGATTATCACTAACAATCATACTATTTTGAGAAAAACAGAAAGGTCTTTCCGACAATTACATTTTTTCCAACATTTTTTGTATGTTGAGCTGACCTAAACTCTCCAAATATAGAAATGGCATAATGACAGATCCCAAAATACCGAAGGAAAATGCAAGAAAGATGAAAGTACAGTAGTACTCATCAAAATTCATTGGTATATCATGTCCTAGTGCGAAGATAACTGCTGGTGGCAGGTATGCAGTGAAAGTCATAACAAAGCTGCTAATGATGGTCCGTAGCGCTCTCTTCTTCTGTGGATGTACTTCGCTTCTCCCAGAGGGATCTTTTCTTCTCAAGGCACGATAAACGCATACATCACAAAAACAAATGATCGGCAGAGCAATAAGCAGTGGTAGCGCTGCAATGGTAGTTGTCACAGCCCATGTATATATGACTATAAAAATTCCAAAGCTGCTTATGAACATCCAGATGATCACGGCAATCGCCTTCCTAATCATTGCTGCTCTCTTGCTGGTCCTGTACATTATAGGATGGACAATAGCGAAATAATACTCTCCACAGACACAAGCCATGAAGAGAGGTCTGCCGGACACGGTTATTGTATACATGAAATTACAAATACATTCAAATTCGGTATTGTACCAAACTATGTAGTTCATAATGTTAATAGGAAGAATCGTTAGGAAACCAAAATCGATGACAGTCATATTAAACACAAAAAAGTCGTTAGAGGTTTTTTGCCGACTTCTTTGAAAGAGTTCCCGCAGAACCAGGATAGTGGCTGGGAAACCCAGCAGAAAACATAATATAGAAAAAGCGGACCATATCAAAAGAGTTGGAGGATGATCGATGCAAATTGTGAAATAATTCTTTGTGCCGTTAGAAGAGCTCTGAAATAAATGTAGATCTTCTATTGCCATGTTTAATATTTAGATGTCCAGGGCTGAATAAGAAAGAAAACATCACATTGAGATATACTGTGAGAGTACATTAGAATTTAAATACTTTAATAATCATTTTCATGAACAGATCCTCATTTAAATTTATGTGACATGCATAGACACTGCGCTCACATTCAATCTAAATTGCAGTTTCATTCATTTATATTTTAGTGTGACTGAATCATAACAACAAAATTAATATTAATAATAAATTGATAATTGTGCGATTATATTCTTGTTTTACCTGAATATATGGTGATAGTCAATGGGGGGAACGAGTCTGAGGTGTGTGAAGGGCTGACAGTTCGCACAGGTGTGCATCCAGCTATCTGCCTTTGAATCTGTTTTGAATATGGAGCTATTTTCTCACTAGAAAAACAAACCATCCGCACTCTTCTGATGTCATATGTCATATCACAAACCCAGGGCACTGAGAGATCAATGTTTATTAATACAGACAACTTGTAAATCTGTGTTTTCAGGTTTTAGGCCCTTTTCGCAGCCCCCTTCAAAATTGTTTTTCGGGAAAAGTAACCCCGTATAGTCAGATGCCAAAGACAAAACATTCTGAATAAAGTCGTAGGACATGCTATGTGGGGCAACAAGTAAATATTAGTTGCAAATGGGCTGCCAAAGATTAAATTAATCAAATCATTCCAGCTAACTGTAAAAAGCAAAGATCTGAATTTTATTGTGAATTTTTGGATAAAGAGGTTTTGTATTAAAACAGTTTTCATTGCTTGGGCAAATAAATGATAGATCTTGCATAAAACACACAGTTATTCCAACGCTGAATTGATGCACAGATGAAAAAATCCACCTTTTAATTTTATTTAAACTTTTTTTTGTATTTCAAGGCTTTTTTGGAGTTCACAACAAAGTGTTGTTTTCTGGGACTTTAATGCACTAAAATACTAAGCCACTATACCAACTTTAATGAAATTAAGAGTTATTACATTTATTAAATTGGGATTTAAAAAATGTCTTTATGAGACATGATTAAATACAGACCAATGTGTGAATCTTTAGGGATGTAACTTAATTTCATTTGCTTTAATGTGTCCCACTTACTATATTTAGTTTATAATGGATAAAGGCGAGCTAGAAAAATCGCAGTGCTTGCTGACTTTGAATTTGAATTTTGTGACTTTGGACATCTAATACATGCACAAACAGTTATATAACACCATAAATCAAAAGCAAAACATGACATTGTATCCTATCACCCCTTTAATTTCAAATCTTTTGTACATGAAAGTGTCTCAAATGGCTATGTATAGACAAGCCAGCATTACACTGTATACACAAAATGAAATCCACATAATAGGCCTACTCTTGTTTTCCAGCATTAGTTGCTTTTGTATAACCTTAACTCTGTTTGCTCTGTTTTCAGGTGTCTTTCTTCTTGTTCATCATCTTTGTGGTTTACACCATGCTTTCCTTCTCCATGAGGGATGCCATCATAGCCAGCGTACTCACCGCGTCTTCTCATACAGTTGTCCTCAGTGTCTGTCTCTCCTCTGCGACCGACCATGTGGAGCCCCTGGTATGGCAGGTCAGTTTTTCTCCGGCTGTCTTGCTTTGCGTCTGCCAAGAGCTGTGAGATTCACCCTGTGCACCAAATGTTGACTTGTGCCTTCTCTGCTGAGTAGGACCAATGCCAGTAGCTTTGTCGTTGTGTGTGCGTGCGCACGTATGAGTGTGTTGAATAATAAAAGGAATGCTTTTATTTTTTGATGCATTGAGTTGATAAACTGTGTTTGATGGCTTTGAATGTGAGGTTTTTCACATCTAAAGGCTAATTCACATAAATGCCAAAAACACCAACAAAATCTCATTGACATTGATCCAACACACTTGTGAGGTTTATAAATAGTCAAATGACCTCTCTCTTTAATGGTCCTCACACAGTCATTTTTATATTCCATAAATCCTGTATCCATTTCGTTTCAATCTCTTCTTATTTCCTTTGTCATAAACCGCATTATCTGTGATATCCCATTTTATTTTCCATCGGATTGCTTGTTTAGAAAACCCAGAAAGCTGACTAGCTCCCGTCTAAATGCTCTGCAACAAACAAGCAAAAATGACCTTTCAGTAAAAGCCAATTTCTGTGAAGGATTTTCGGTTATTCCATGTATTTCAAATTGTGTTAAAGGTCAAACTTTATATGAACGGTTACACAGAATGTAATTATAGAAAGGGGCGTTTTTTTGTTTCCTGTTTCTTTTTTGCATTTACGTTGTGACTGCTGAATGCAGCATCTACTGCTTATTTGATAATTTCACACGCCTTCTTGATTTCTTTCTCACTCTTTCATGATGTGTCCTTTAGTCTTATATAGAGAGAGTCTTGAAAGCTGTATGTTTCTAACATCTAAAAGGCCCTGGTTACTAGTGTTGATTTTGTAAGCTATTTTTAGTTTTAGTCTCACAACGATTACACCTTTTAGATTTTATCTTATCACGCTACTGTTATAGCCAAATTCCTCAATACATCTACTTATGAGATGAGACGTAGGCCTATCCGTGATGATCGATGTTCACATTTCTAATAATAAAAATCCCCAAGGCCAAAATAATGACAAACACAAACTATAAATTCATTACATTAGTAATCGTTTTATGACATTGATTATAAAGAAATTACTTTCTTACCTTCCTTGTGGTCCTTGAAATGTCCGTTGAAATTTGACGTTGTGGTTGTCGTGTCAGATCTTCTTGCTTTGCTTTCTTTGCATCTGGCAAATCTTTTTTTATTCGCACGGTCCAGTTCAAAGTCCTTATAGCCAAACGTGACTATTTGTGAAGCTCAACTGTTGTCTGCCATTTTTGGCGCGGTTTGAGTTGTGCAGCGTCAAAGGCACAGGCGCTGATTATAGTGCTGCTGAGTCACTGTATTTATTTTTCAAACAAATTTTATTACTTTATTAAAAGTTCATGTCATTGTCGAGTCCTCCACTATAAGTTAAGTCACTTGCTCTCAAGTTAAAGTCAAGTTAAGTCATTTTCTTACTACAATCAAGCAAGTCGCAAGTCCTGAAAATTGTGAATCGAGTCAGACCCGAGTCAAGTCATGCTAGTACCCCACTTCTGATCCTGATGCCCGCAAAGAATTGACATTCCCTGGAAACAATACGAATGATCGTGAATGAGAACCATAGACGTATTTGCGAACGGAATCATAGAGTTGGATGTCTTTATTCAGCAACCACAAACAAACAAACAATGTAGTGATCAAAGCTGCTCGAGCAGCTCATGAGAGAGCACAAACTGGCTACAGATCGCGAAACTCTTGTTTATTGACTTGAGATCCTCAATGTCGCTCCCACAGAGCATTGGAGTATAGCTGCAAGATTGCCGAAATTAAGTCTCCCTCTCGCAGAAAACGTAGACTTTTTTAACCTTTCATCCCTGTTTGAGGGATCTGAACTCTTGTTATCTGGCGACGGCAAACATAAACAATCGTACTGTAACGCTTTGAAATTGGACAGATGAGAACACCACGAGTTCCAGTGAAGAGGTTTTAATCCAGAATAGCAAAAACTCAACCAGAGTTAAATTTATCAAAAAACAAGGTAATCCAAAAACAGATACTGAAATATTTCAAGATAACTGGCAAGAGAAACTAGAACAACAACTGAAACACAATAATTGACAAAGAACTGAACTAAGGGAAGAACTTAAATAGAACAGATAACAAGGACACACAGGTTATGGTGATTAACTAGATTATGCTGTGAAGGTGAAAAAGTCAATGAGAACAAAAACACAGGTGGACACACAGAAATGTTACACGTACAGTAGAGGCTCGTACAACAATCTGTATTATTTATCTTCTATTTTTCCTCAAGAAAGAATTTATTTTTATTTGTATAGCCTTTACAGCCTTTTTTGTCTCATCATTTATCGCCAACAATATACTGTGCTGAAAAAGTCTCAGTTGTTTTTTAATGGCCTTACTTTTTGTCTCGTCATTGTCTTGTCTTAGTCCTGGGAAAATAGTCGCTGACGAACATTTTTACTAACGAAATTAACTCTATTGGGCACAGAACTGAAAGGTGCCCAGGGCCCATGTAGCTACAGTGGAAAAACAGCAATGTAAGAAATGAGAAACAGCAACATTAATATGCTTCCCTTGCAGCACTCATATGATGCACTGTAGAAGCCGCTAGACTATGCAAAAATACTGTATATAGAAATGAGTCTTGTATTAGTATTTAGCACTCCTGCATAAATGTATCAATAGCCGTGCACACACTTCAAAGCTAGGATTGAGGAGTAAATTTGTCTTTCAAGTTACACAGTAACGGAATACAGCATACACACTCGGAGCGTGTTTTGCTTGACTGTGATATCTATAATGATTTTTTGGCTCATTTTCAAGTGTTTAAAGGTCCAGTATATGAAATTTAGTGGTGAGGTTGTTAATTGCAACCAACGGATCCCTCCCCCCTCCCTTTCAAAGCATTACGGTGGCTGACACAGAACTAAGATGTCATCAGGTTCTCGAGTCTTTGCCGAAGGAGATAGCGTATTACGAAATGCTCTCTAGTTTGTCTATTTAGGGCATCTGTAGAAACAAAATGACAAATTCTATGTAAGGCGACCCTCAGTGTGTGTAGACAGAAATAGCTAATTTTTGGGTAAAAAAAACATTACGCTTCATTATGTAAGGTCTTTATACACCTCTGAACACATAGTTGTGTATATAATATTGCATTTCTGTCACTAGATCCTCCAAAAATTAAACACAGCACCTTTAAAGCACTTTAAGCCTGGTCAATAATAACAATGGAAGGATGCTGTAGTCTTGTAGTCAGATTTGCCGTTTTTTGAGATGGAGTAAACACCCGTGACCCTGTCCTTCTCTGTGAGGTGTAATCATAGCAACTGTGAAGGAACAGATTTGTGCCCTTTTGGGCGCCAGGGTGGGACGGCTCTCACACAGGACTGTGCCAAAGTCTCAGCAGCTTGTGTGGTCTTTTTGCATCTCATCCACTGCACCCAATGACATTTTTAGGTGAATTTGATAATTGCAAGAGCAAGTAGCTCATTACTTTAATTTGTGCTGGATGGATGGTTTCAAAATCTTTATCAGCTATTAAACGTACAGAAGTACTGTAAGGACAGAAATGCAAGTGTGGATAGAAGTTGGAGAAATTCGAAATAAAACATAATAAACACAAACAGTATGGGCATCATAGCTGGTCAGATCACCTGTCAATCAGTCTCTTGGCAAAGTTACAACAGACAGATCCAGAAGCCTGTCAGACTGTGTTATTATTTTAGCTCAGAATCAGACACAGATAGCATTGGCAGATGACAATGTCTGTCTTTGACATCTCCAATACTTGAAATGTTCTCAAAGCGTAATGTGTCGATACTTTGCAGTAGAAAAATGATTTTGTTTATTATAGGACGGTGTTAGTGTTCTGGCTCAGTGATGCTCAGGTTAAGTTGATTGAATCTAATCTCAGTGTCAATGGCAGACAAGCGGGGTTAAATTTCATTATTGCTCAGTATTTCCCCATGGGGCTCTCACCAATAGCAACTTATGTACTTTAGTGTGTAATGACGACAGTGAAGGCACAGGTTTAAACAGGTCATACAATCCAAAAGATCAATGGGCTGATGTAATCGTAACTGAAAGGACACTATATCACACTGATTTGATTTAATTATATGTATCTCTTGTCTCGCTACGGTTTTCGTTCTCACTTTCTTTTTCGCTTGCTCTGTGGCTCTCACACTTGCACACTTAAATAAACTCATACACGTACAGCCATAAAGAACAGTGTTATTTCTATAGGCCACAGAACCGATGTGGTGTTTTATGGTTTGTTTTATCGAGTTATTGATCTGAAAGCAAAAAAGTCACAATGTCAACAGTCTTATATACAACAATGAACATGATCATGTTATTTCAGCAATACTCATCTCTTGAAAGTAATTTTACCTATCCCACCTCCTGTGAAATAAAGTGTAGTTCACATTACAATAGCTGCTTTCTGTCTAAACCAACGGAAACTTAATGGTGCCTGCAATCATGTGTTGAAATATAGCCAACCATATACCTAATTAAAATTAACATATGCACTATCGATAAAATATTTAGCACTATGTCCTAAAATTTGAAATAAATGTCATTTCAAGTTTTATCAACACATTATTAGAACATTCATTTCATGTTTTAACAAAAATTGTAAGTAAATTGTTTGTTTTGCTTGAAAATGTATGACTTTAATTCATGTTTTGAAGATAGAACCTTATACTTCTAAACAGAAAGTGTTTTTTTTGGAATCAAAAGGTTCTATCTACACTAGCGAATACTATACTACAGGGTGTGAATTTTTCAACTTGTGGGTTATTTTGACGCAATATATATTGTGGTGTTGTGGTAACTCTGCAAAATATACACTTTTTAGAGTTTTTAATGTCAACTCTGTACACTAGTTTTAAAAATATCTAGAGGTAAAATAGATCTAATTGGTGTTGAATTGTCACTCTTTTCTCTAGTGTTGAAGAAAATAACACTTTATGGTGTTGACCATCGTTGTTTTTCAACTCCACATATAGTGTTATTTCAACTCTGTTATAGTTTTACAAGTAAAACTTTCAAAAGTGTTGTCTAAACTCTGTAAATATTGGGACAATATAAGTAGACTATTTCATTCTATATGAAATAAAATGTGTTTGACCTCTTCCAAAAATACTCGGAAATTTCGGAAAATGTTAATATTGTACATTTAGAATACAGTTAGGCTCTCTGTCTTCTTCATGTATGAAAGAGATTTGTTCTCAATATTATTTTTGCTCTTTGAAATGCAAAATCTTTGAAGCTCAATATCTAAAAACAACTCAGAACGGAGATAAAACCTTATAATTCTAAGGCAACGTTGTTTCTTCTCCTTTAATCGTCAAGGTTACTCGATCACTTCCATAGAGCCTTAACACTCTGTGTAGACTTGAAATGGGTCACAAGTGTATTTGCGCGTATGATCTACACATACGATCAGTTCTGTGCTACGTGTCTCCAAACCGGACGACACTCACGTGCAACTGCTCACGTGACACTAACTTGAAATTAAGACTTTAAAGTTAATGGATACACTGTCTGGATCATCTTCTATCTCCCATCTAGTGCATTATACATCATTCACCATGTAGGACATAATAAATGTGTGAACAAGTGGCTGATATGAGGCGCTGCTTGCACATATCATATTGAAGGGGGTGGTACTCTTCCGATTCTATAGCTAAAGGATTTGATTGGACGAGAACTTTGACGAGGGACTGAAATGTAGCGTGACATCATGAAATTTCTAGATTTTTGGAGCGCAGGGGCCATACTGTCAGTTTTGAATGCGCATATCTTCTAAATGCAATTTTTTTTACACTGTGTTGCAGTATTTATTATAAATTATTTATCTGTCCATAGCATTAATATTTTTTTATTCATTTGCACTTCTTATCTTTAATCAAAAATGTTAACCTCCTGTCCCTTTGAAACAACCTCTTCCGCATTGTTTCATGCCAGAAGTTCAATCTCATGTTCATATATTTTGACATAAAGAAAGATTAAAAAGGATTGACTTGCAGTCATTCAAGACCTAAATTGACTCTAGCTCTAATGTCCTTCTCCTAAATGGAATAAACTGTAAAATAAAAGTACACATTGGGTGGAACATGATCAAAGTTTTTTTTGCCCTCCGTGAAAAATATTAAGGGGGTAAATACGGTCTGTTTGTTCAGGCCAGCAGAAACATCCACCCTGTTTACCTGCCAATCTAAGGTCATATTTAGGGTATATTTAAACAGCCTGCCATAGCATTGATTCTGGCAACAGTGTTGTGTTGTGCTATAAATATCACACCAAAAAGTACAGAGTGACTCCTTCACCTGCCAGCTGTAACATGTCATATACCTACATTTGCAATACTTTATGTAAAGTCATTATATTATGCAAATGTAATGCCGGCAGCAATGATTAGTTCCTTGGCCACTGAAGCCCTTCAATACTGGTAATCCGCTTACCTGCTGTAGTAGTAGTCATAAACAGCTGTTCACCAAACCAGGCAAAAAGGATTAGACAAGCATTATTAAACTTATACTTCATATTTCATTTTCGAATTAGATCTGCTACCACTGTGTCTGTCTGTGCACTTCATATATAATAGTGTACAGTCACTTCGGTTCAGCCAGCCAGCTGGTAAAGACACACATCCAGTGAAGGGTATGTAAATAGGTGATTTAACACCAATGCTCTCTTAAGAATGACACACTAATGCTTAGGATGTGAACACATACACTGACCTGCTTGTACAACACATTAAACGTTGCTTTCTTTTAGTTTCATATGATCAGATTCTTAACCATAAGCACATGTGAGCTAAGCTTACCCTTCGTGACCCCTCGATTCAGACCTATCAATAGGAATCGGTTTGTACAGATTTTTTGTCACTTGCAGATGATATAGGAAGATCCTTAGAATGTCTCGGACTGTGCTCAAATCTACCAAAATGAACTCCATTTATTCAGTCTTCCAGGTGCGAGGGATGGCTGGAGCCTATTCCAGCATCTACTGTACATCCTAAATAGAAGGCCAGTCCATCACAGGGCACACATTTCTTTTTTTTGATGAAGTCATAAGATCAAATGTTCTGATCCACAGACTGATTTGATAGCTCTGCTCTTACTATGTCAACAACTGTTCTACTTACTTTTGTTATTTCTTCTAAGGAAAATTAAGAGAAGCATCTTAGAAATAGATCATCTTTAAATATTAAACATTCTGTCTCATTTCAGAAGTTGTTTCACTCAGGTATACTTCACGATACAGAAATAAAACAGTCGCTACTTCTGTTTCATGCCGACTTAAAAAATTTGAATACATGTTCATTTATTTGAAAGAAAGATATAAAAGGTTTGACTTGCAGTCATTCAATAGCTGAATTGACACTAGCTCTAGATGAGCAAACAATAAAAAATACGTCTTACAGATGTAAATACAGACATTCAATAGACTTTCCCAGATGTCTGTGTGATCAGAGATATTTGTCATCATCAGAATCCGAATCAGAAGAGCTTTATTGCCATTGCCAAGTGTGCTTGCACACACAAGGAATTTTCTTTGTGTTGAATGTTTGTACTAGAAGCTTCCAATGACAATACAAATATAACTCTTGTTTCACTTGTTTACAGTACGTTTGTCTTCTAGATTTTTACATTGCTTGAAATGATGCACGTCTGTGGAAGCGCCGAGGAAGAGAGAGCAGGTGCTAATGAGCCTCAGGCAGAAATCCATGCGCTTTCAGGATTAAACACAATCTGGTCATGTGTGCTTCGATTTCAAAAGAGGAAAGGTTGTAAGAGGGAGCTTTGAAAATGGAGCTGTGACCTGACAGCCGTTGATTGATTTTATTTTTTTTGGAAGGTATTAGGAAAGCTTTAGGATGTAACAGTGTTTGATGGGTAAGATTTGGAGAATCTCTTTTCTACTCTTTAAAAAACTTAGCACCGTATACTGTGGTATCCTGAGACCAGTTTTTTATTGGACTTAAGCTTTTTGTTGTCCTTATGTTGTTCCAATTGCTTCCATTGTTTACCTCATCTGTAAGTCGCTTTGGATAAAAGTGTCTGCTAAATTACTAAATGTGATTGTAAATGTCAGTTACCAGAAAGTGTTGTTCTTTAAGAATCGGCTGAAAACACATCTCTTCCGTCTGCACCTGACTGATCATTTCTGATTTTTATATCCTTTCTACGATATCTAATAAAAAAAGCATGCTTAGATAAACTAAACTTGACTCTGTACACTCTAGTAGGCTTTGTGAGACATGTTTTTATTGATCTTATGGTTTTTGTTGTCCTAATGTTTGACCCAATTGCTTCCATTGTTTACCCAACTTATAAGTCGCTTTGGATAAAAGCGTCTGCTAAATGACTAAATGTAATGTAATGTTGTAATACCTGAAATGTCCCTCTGTAGTCAATCATTTTATGTAAAAAAAAGTCATATTTGATCATCAAACTGAGAAAATAATTGAATGCTCTAAAATGGCTAGAATGTAACTCACTCTTGCTGTATTTATCATATACTGAACCATGAACATGCAAATGAGTCTCCGCCTCCACTCAAACATACCAGCTCTTTCTTCCTGATCTTATCGATCAACTTTTGACATGAGTGGGTACAACGTGTTCATGATGTGGAGGACAGAGGCGGTTTAAGACTGCAACACTCAGCAATGCTGTTGACTGATGAATTTGCAGATGGTTTGTCTTAAAACGTTAAAAACAGTTGAAACACCACATAGACATATAAACAACATAAAATCTTTAACCTGTTAAACCATGTAATGTGATTGGTGAAAAATATGTGTGCCCATCTACAGTATAGTGCTTTCCTGTAGCTCAGTGGCATTAACAACGGCAAGGTGGATTCGATCGCAGGGGATTTCACGTGTCTAGATACAAAATGTATAGGATAATGCAATGTAATGTGCATGAATGTCAATGTAAACTCTTTAAATTTTACAACAGCACATCAGCACTGTAAGGTCATAAAAATTCAACAATTGTGACCTTTAGTAACAGCCGGTTCTGAATTTGTTATTTTAATGAGTTTCAAAATCCACTCTCGGTATAAATCCCACACGCTGACTGAAATAAGCTGATTATAGCATCTCACCCACAGACAGATAGATACGATCATGTCTTAGATCATTACTGCGGAGTTAGACTTAACGCATAAAAAGAAAATATCTTCTTTTCACGAAATCCTACTAATAATTGTAAAACTTGCATAATAATAAAGGTTAGGATCGTTGTTTTCTGATAGTTTTAAAGCTCGCCATTAACATATATTAGCATTTTTTGTTGTTCGCCTATAGCATCCTATTGAGGGTTTGGACCTGGAAACAGTATATGACCATCCATATATGGTGATGCGTGACGTCAGACTAAACAACTAAATATGCTTGAAATCGTGGGACAGTCACGTACATTTCACTTTTACAGATGGAAGTTCAGCAGATGTGACCACAACAGCTTTCTTTAGTGTGAGAAGTATATGACCGTGACACGCACTTTATTACTAAAATGCATATACATTAAGATCAATGAAATTTGAAAGAACAAGATGACACCCAGTATTGGGCCATGAGTCCTGTGCCAATGTTTCCTCTTTTCCTTTTAAGATACATGATTTGCTATATGCACACTTCTGGTACCATATAATTATTAGTGTTGCAAAATAAATAGAATAAAATGTTTCCTACCTATTTAAACTAGTTAAAGGAATATTTCAATTTAAAATAAAAAGTTCATGATAATAACAAGGTTATTTTAGTATTCTAAATATTTACTCATATTTTCTCTTTTTTTTAATTAATTTTGCATCAAATATAAACTGAAATAAGTTTAAAGCACTAATATTAAATGAATTAACAAAAATAAAAATCTTATGTATTAACATAAAAAATAAACAACTGAATTGGAAAATGGCAAAAGCATACACTGAAATTGCTAACACTTGAACATAAAAAATTAAAATAAAAAATTAAATGCTAATTTAAAATATAAATAAAACTAAAATTGTCTGTATGTTTATTTCTTCTGTCGAAAACAAATTGAGGCTTATGAGGAAAGCTTTCCAGGGTTCTTCACAATATAATGAACTTCAACGGGGGACTCTTGGTTAAGGTCCAAATTTCAGTTTCATTGCAGCTTCAAAAGGCTCTAAATTTGTTTTCTACAAGAAGAAATAAACACACGGAAATGTATGGCATGTGGGGGAGTGAATTATCATGAAATTTACATTTTAAAGTGAACTATTCCTTTAAATTAGGTTTGATAGTTGTATAGATTGTAGAGTATCTTGGTTCATTAAAACTGACGATTGTAGATAGCTCACTGTGGCTTTTCCCTGGATATTTCTCTTGAGGTGGCTTTACGGCTTACAGATAATCCTGTTGTTTATCAGTATGATTCTTCATTGTGGTTTCATTTCTGATTCCAAACGAATATGAACACAAGGCCCAAATGATTTCCTTTAGGACATTCAGGACATTTAGATTTTCTAAATATAAGCCATTTCTCTTCATTGTCAAAACATAATTGTGTTGCATTGTAATAATACTTATTCATATTTTTCAGCGTTGTCCTGGAGACGTTTATGATTTGTAAAGCATCTTCTTTGGTGGCGTCAGCTTCACAGGTGCAAAGTCGCAGTATAAACATACTTCTTTTTAAAAAAATAGCACTTAACCCCAACTGGAATAACATTGTTATGTATTAATACAAACAGATTCTACCACCCATCAGTCAGGAGGCAGAATCTCTCCTATGGAAAATCCCACTCATGTCATAAATCTGAATAATACGAAGCTTCACCGCCTCTCTGACAGAAATGAATCATCTGTGATTTCATCCTAGACAGCTGAGGACTGCTGTAAATATTTTACAGCTCATTTAACACATAACATATAACACCGTGTGTAGTAAACAGCAGGTCTTTGGCCTTGTCATATACCTGCTGATAATGCGAGGAGATCGGTTTGGAGCAATTTTATGCATTCGCATCTTACATTTACACATTTGGCAGTTTTGGGGATAAGGCATGAGACTGTTTACTGTACATAGAAATGAGCTGTGTTTGCTCTTAAAACAATTCCTTTGTTTGTTATGCTTACTTGCAAAATTGTATGGGAAATGTGTGCAGATCATACACAGAAAACTGTAAAAGCTAGCAATGTAGATGAAATTGTAATTGTTTACAAACACCTGAGTTAATATTTTTGTGGTTGTTCTCAGTTTATTAAACGGCGGAATACTTGATTCTGATTGGCCAATTGCTACATTCTAAGGGCTGATATTCCAAAATAACGACCGCTCAAAACTTACAGCACATGGTAACCTGGATGCTGCAAATCATTTTGACAAGCACAATTTGATATTTCGCAAAACATAAATATAATCTTATGTGGCTTTTTTAATAACATGACATTATATTTACAAATGATTAAACCAAATTGCCTTTTCTTGTCATTTGAATGTCATGTTTCCGGATGGTCTGCATTCGTTAAAAATGAGGTGATAAAATATTTGAAATAGATATTTAATGTATAATGGTAGAGGTAAGTAGCAATTTAATAAACAGCATAATGTACAGATTGCCAAACATATCATAGATCAACAAATGTACATTATAAACAATACAATACAAACATGGTAGAATGTATATGTATATAATCAAAGATATTTCGCGTTACAATGAATGGCGAGGAATGCAACACTCAATATGGCTGCTCTGGCGAAGGATGTCCCGCCTTTCAGTAAAACGAGCCTATCGTCAATCAGTTAAGACTGACGATTCTCTGGGGCGTGGCTCTCGTGAGACGCTTGTCAGCCTGTGCACAGGCGCAGTAGATGAGGTGACCTTGAAAAAGGTGATTTGTTTGCGAAATTTAACCAAAGTTATGATACAGGTCATAATATGGTTTATTATTGATTTTAAATATGCTGTTTAATTGAGTTTTTGCCAGCGATTTTAGAAATATCTGCAGTAGGACTTTGCACTTGCAATGACGTAAATAGCCGGCCAGAGGCATTGCAAACATGGCCGGAGAGTGAGACAACTTCCATAAACGTACTTTGATATAATGCATTGTTTTCTCGCACATACTTATAACACATATATAATGTTTTGATTTTACTGAAAATAAAAAAGTATTTAATCTCGTAAGTACTGTCATATATGATGTCTTAATAAGCAGTATTGTTTCAGTTTAAGCACCTAATCTAGAAAGCTTGTGGTGAGTTTGTGCTTGAACAACAGTTTCACAGTATGAATTCTCTGATTTTTTTATTCTTTGATCCCATACAGAAGAAAAATGTAACAATTTAAATGGAATAATGTATTTGTTTTGTTGAGAACCTTTCTGGTATTGACATTCAGTGCAACAGAGGGAGTACAATATAAAAGCAACGTGTTTACATAATGACTCTAAAGGCTTCAAAAAAAACCATTCTTTTAATGCTTGACTCTCCTACATTGCATGTGTGGTTTGGTGCTGCGAGACCTCATAGAAATGTTATCGGTGTTTAATAACTATAATGCCCACCTTTGACCATGAACTAAGAAACTGCACCAGGTTATTGAACACAAAACTAGGCAATTTTATTCAGAAACCATCTGTCATGACATCATATTTTTAGGGTAGTTGTCATGGTCCTGGCCTTCGTGTTTCGAAGTTTGGTGCATTGTGGACAGGACGTGACAGTACCATGTCTGGTGTGTGTGTGTTATGCCTTGTTTGTAGACACGTGTCGTTTGTTTTCACATTCGGCGTGTGTCTTCCGTGTAGCTCCGCCCCCTTGTTTCTCCAATAGTCTCCCATAAGTGTTTTATCTCCCTCACCTGTCTCCCTTTAATGTTTAATCTTGTCACCTGCCTGTCCCTCTCCCTCTGTCATTATCCCTCGTTTGTATTTACCCTTCTGTGTTTTCCTAGTCCTGGGTCGGTTCATTGTTTATTCTTGTTCATATTGTTTCACGTGCCTGTACGTATTGGATTATTTATTCCCCTAGCCTCTTTGTGTGGGATAGTTTGGTTTCTGTTATTTTTACCCCCTCGTGGGTTTTGTTTTCACGGTTTTGTTAATAAAGTCTGTTAACTCGCTGTCCTGCATTTTGGTTCTTTCTTACACTCACATCCGTTTTGTGACTGTAGATATTTAATATTATCATTTTAATATTAATATAATCATATTAAATAAATATTATATTTATTTAATATAAAGTTATTATATTTAATATGTCCCAAACTATTTTGTTTGGATAGGAAATCCACAGTTTTGCATTTATGTCACTATGAATGAGTCTTCACTTTCATTTCATCAATTGTCAGCGCCTAACGCCTTCTGAAGTTCTCATAGTTTGAAATATGACAGCTGAGATGAATTTGAGACTTTCTACAAGCGACCCAATTGAAACGGACGTTCAAGAGCAAATAAAAAAATGTCTCTTACGGCCGAGCCTTTGATGCACAGTTCTCATCAGACCTCATGTTGAATAGTGAGCATTAAAGAGATGGAGGACAGTAGAGCTCAGCTGTAAAACAGGGAGTAATCATAGCCCCGGTCCTTCAACACGGGCAGTAATTGAAGACGAGAGTAAGAAAAGATGTGCGCATGGGAAGTTGGAGACTTAAGTACTTATTTTTTGCCACTAATACTGACTACAATAGCCAGAGTCTCTTCCTGCTGCTCATTTGATTGGGTTAACAGAGCTTTTCTCCAAAACCTCTTTGAGGGTGGCATGGAAAATTGAAGGGGCTTCACTGAGTGCTCTGTGCGTAAGCTGGTATCAATGACGTTGGGCCGGGAAATTGAATCCGGCACAATCCAGTCTGACAGTTTTCTGAAATAACATTGAGAGTTTACAAGAAAATGCTTTCCGCTGTAGTGAAACGCTAGTGAAAATTGTTTGCAATATTTGAGAAATATTTTACAACGGCAAATGATATTATCAATAGAAGAGCAGTATGTTGTGCCGCTGTTTATAAGATTTACTTCATGATGTTACTTTGTTTTACCCCTAGAAAATCCTTAAAAACAACCCTGTTTATTCAGCGGCGAAAAAATACTTTAGTGTTTCAAAACACAGTTACTTTATCTGAAGAATGTGTTGTTTGTCTCTAGATCCTGGCAAACATCATCATTTTCATATGTGGGAACCTGGCAGGAGCGTATCATAAACATCTGATGGAGCTGGCGCTAAAGCAGACGTATCAGGACACCTGCAACTGTATCAAATCACCCATCAAGCTGGAGTTTGAGAAGCGGCAGCAGGTTCAGTATCAGTCTCTATTTACCTCCTTTCTCTTCTGACGGGATGATTTATCAGGTTCTTCGGGGTTTATATTCAGAGTGTTGGAGATATGTCTGTAAAACTGTGAGATCAGTGTTTTCACTGGAATGTTGATGGGGGATGCAGGAGTGATTTGGGCCCAGTTTGATGATTGAATCACAAAATGATTGAATGTAAAATAACAAAACCTCCCTCCCTCTGTGTCTTGCTCTCTCTCTCTATACAAAGAACACAGCAAAACACATCATGTTTCTCAGAATGTTTGTCCTACTTTTTGTCTTGGTAACTTTAGTTCCCTGTATTATTTTTTAAAATAAAACAGAAATATGATGACGAAAATTTCCTTTATGCAATAATTGCAGTACTTTGCTTCAGTTGAAATAAGCTGTATACCTGTAACTATTTTTAAAGGGGAAGTATATCACTTTTGTGCGACTTGCATTGCCGAGTGCAAATGCAGAAATAATGAACAGGGTTTTTTACCACTGTTCCATATTAAAGAATAGGAATTGCTCATGACGTCATAACAAGCCGGCGTGTCACCATGTTTGAATACCCAAACATTCTATTAAATTAATTGGAAGTTATCAGATGTTATTGATAAAACTTTAGTTGGGAAATTTCCCTGCATAGTGATGAAGTTACATTCCTCTTCATTACATAATAACAAACAAAGTGCTCGTTTTGAAATCTGAGTATATACTTTAGGTTTGTGCCCACAACTTCACTCACCAACATTGATGTTATGTGCACTTATGTTATTGATTGTTTTATGTTGATAAATATTTGTAAATTATTCAATAGTTGTGTTGGCATTTATTTTGAAGCGTTTCAAATTAACATTTTAAATGCTGGTTAAACTAACATTTGATTCAACAATATATACAAAACACACAGCTGTGCATATTGCCTGCTTGCTTGTATACATCCATCAATTTTTGATGTCCTGTAGATTTAAACATTTTTCATCTTATTCACAGAAATAACACTGACAATTTATAAACTTAGTCATGAAGCTAAACTAGTGGGATTTTTCTGATTCTAAATTACCGGAATAAACATTGCAAATAACATCCGTATATATATTTTTATAAAGTTGCATACACATATCCTAAAGACTTATCATGTGCAAATGATGCACTGTAAAATTGGTGATATTAGATCACTAGTTTGACTGTAACACAATGATGCCCTCTGTCGGTTTGGCATCCAAACATGGCGGCACGATCACTTCTGGTGGCATCAAACGATATTTCAGAGGCAAAACAAAATTTCCACGTGTTTTACTCACCCTCAAGGCAAGCTAACTGAATAGGATTTTCCTTGTTGAAGAATAATGCATTAGAAGTTGTAATACCACGTATCATTTTTCTACCAAGCGGTAGAATGGGAGTGAATGGGGGGCAGTTTTTTGAAGCTCTAAAAAGTGCATCCATCGATCAAAGGACGGCTCGACCCGCGAACACTCTGTGTTCTTAACAAAGGTCTTCTGAAGCGATGCAATGCGTTTGTTTAAGAGAAATATCCATATTGAGAGCACTATCAACATTAATGTCTAGCTTCCATTATCCCTCGGCTGCGCATGAACCTGAGGCTTGTTTTTCCAGCAAATGAGGCGTACGTGTCGTAAATTATTTGTTTGCTTTTATCTTTTTTTTTCTAGTCTTCTAGTGTTCATTTAATATTTTATATTAGACGGGAAGGTTTTGTAGGTTTTATTTCATTCTTATGCTTGTGTAATTATAAATTGACTAAAACAGGAAGTGCTTCTGGACCAGAGTTGTCTGGCAAAATGGTCCATAGAGGCTTTGCCTAAGTTCCAGTGACTTGATCGTAGTTTTTTTTTATCATTGTCAGTTGGGACCACAACTCAGATTTAGACACAAAAATTTGTCATCGTACTGTTTTGAATTTATCTGCTGTTGGACGTCTTCCCACATTAACCATATGTTTGACCTTCATGGGTCACCATTTGAGTTAGTTCACCCCTCCAGGTTTTTCTCTTTTTTCTTCTTGCTAGTGATAACTAGGATGCTTCTTTGATGTCAATGCTCAGTTTCCAGTTTAGGCAGGCCACAGAGGCAGATAGTGTGACTAAAGCCCAGCCTGTGTGCTGGCTGCCTTTCATCAGTCTGTGTGCTCTGCGAGAGGTCAAACGGCATCTCTCTGCTTTCCTCTGGATTAACTCTTAAGAAAGTCCTCTCAGGCTGCAGGTGATGAATTGTGCTCTCCGCTGCTTAGCGGTCTCTGCAACGAGCGAGGCGATGTGCACTTCTGTGCTGCTGTTCGGCTGGAGATCCCAGATTTATTGGAGGCTGCTTTAATTAGTAGATAAAAAGGATAATAAGGGGGTTGTCACACATAAATGAATGTATATGGCTTTCATGGCGATGCTAATAAAATGATCAGGACTTTAAAATGATTTTTTATGAGTTCATTACGGTTGCTTAGGGGAAATGTTGAAGACCTAGTGGGCAATTAACCTTCTCCTCCGCGTAGAAAGAGTCAAGCTATCACAAGCCTTCATAATGACCCTCCAGAACATCCCTGTTAAATCTCATTACACTCATTCACACTTCATGCCTGCTGGGAAACCTGTGAAATCTGAAAATTGAATATGGTAATCGTAGTTGTACCTTTTGAAGATCGCCCACCATTACTCCATTACAGGACTCCCAGATGCAGGTGAAATATCATTGTAGACTTCCTTTGACTCGTGGGTTTTCACATCTTCTCCCAAAGCCTAGGTGTGAAAAATCTGAGCTAAGGAATAATTTGCTTTAAGGGCTTCTCAGCGAGCTAACTCTAATATGGGGGAGCTAATGTGCGGCGGGAGTTTTCTTAGCGGATTAACCACCTGCAGATTTGGTCGATGTTTAATATTCATTTTTAATATGCATTGTGAAATGTAACACTGGGGTTGTGCAGTAAACTCTAAAGATCTGTTCCAAATTTGAATGAATTGCTTCATGAAAAGTGACTTATTTGCAATTCCCTATATAGACAGCAACACTCCCAGCACTCACAAATAAATGTGTGATCGAATTTGACCATTTTATTGAAATAATAACATTTTTTTTAAATATATTTTATTATTAAAAACACAGTATATACATGTATATATATAAAGTTTATTTCCAAAATAAGAACTCTTTAAAAAAATAAAAATAAATCATGTTTATTGTTCATTCGAATAATATCAACCAAACTGCAGGTGGATTGTTTAGATTTAGCCACAATAACTAAAATAATACAACCACCTAACACAATAAAACACAATAAAACATGATTACAATAAAAACATGATTTTTGAAAATATTTCTTTTCAGAAACAAACTCTTCATATATTTATACAAATATATATAGCAACATCAACGCCATTATATAAAAAAATATTAGCGTCAGGTTTTTTTCTGTCATCGTTGTCGAGCATTACATTATATAGTCAGGCTCTTATTGATATAAAGTTATTGTAACCATTTAGGTATTTGAAATGGTTGTATTGGCAAATCCAGTATAGATTGACAGCTTCTGGCTGTAGAACACGTCTCAACGCAACGTGACAGCGGTCCCATCTGGTGTAAACATGGGCCAAGGGCTGCATCAGAATCTGTCATACAGTGCACCAGTATTTACTTCTCTTATGTGCTTGAATGAACCAAAACACGCAAGATTATGCCAGAAAGGCATTTTGTCTAGTATTTTCGCACAGTCTTAAACAAGTTAAATAAAATCTTAAATGAACGCAAAGAGCAGTGAAAATAGGAAGCAAGCTGCTTAGAGTGGCAGCTCTTAAAGGGGCTGCGTTCTTAAATGTGTTGCTGTGTCTCCTGTTACTAATGTTTATCAAAGAACAAAAGAAAATAATAAATCAATGTGATTTTATAGTTTTAATGAGGATTCTTCTGTATTTCATGTATTTAGCATTGAAGACTGTGTTTGAGAACTTTATTTATTTTCTTTTTATTTCCTACCTGTTACACACTTATTATAATTGGTTTGATTAGTGAAAAAAAATAAAATAATAAAGACATCAGTTGCGAAGCCAACAATGTTAGAATATTGGCTTTAATTCATGAAATGATGCTGTAAAATAAATGTGTAGTTTCTACATAAATGTGGAATTAAAATGTGAAATTATTAGAATGTAAAAGTATATTTAAAAACATCAAAGCCGAGTATGAATAGTTATTATTATTTTTAATCGATTAACAGCACTTAAATAAACATGTTAAACGAAATAAATAGTGTAAATTTAATTTCACTTTACGTGTGTGATTAATCCCAGTTAATCGCACGAAAAGGGTGCGATTGATCACAATTAAAAATGTAATCTATTGACAGCTCTAATAATGTATACATATATATATATATGCATACTGTATATATATTTATGTTAACTAATGCATAAACTAATTGTTAAGAAATAGCACCTATCTATTATCTCTGCACCAATAGCCAAGTGGGTTGTATGGAGACAAGTTGCACAATAGCACTATGTGTAATAGGAATTCTGACTCTTGGTCCTTTTCTGACTGTTATTCTCTCTTACCCAATATCATTTTCTGTCCTCTATTCACTGTAATATTTCAGTTATAGATAATGTACTGGTGTAAAAGGCCGAAGGTAATTGAAAAAACTGCCTTTGTCCTTTTTGTAGATGGAAATTTTTATTCCTTTTGACCTTATTCTCTGTGTTCCACAGATAAAAAAGAGGCTTTCATGTGGGTGTGTATTAATGATGACATAATTTTCATTTATGACTATACTGTTTCTTTAAAATTCAGAACACTGGGTTCTGGAATCAAGTGTAAATCATACATCAATGGACGTCTTTAAAATGTATGCCGAAACTGTGTGCTGTGTTTTATGTAACATCGACGCAGAAGAGTATGCTGCACATACTGAGGATCAAATCATGTCAAGTAACATCCCCGCTGTGATGTGTGTTGTGCCGCAGGAACGTCTGCTACTCTCTCTTCTTCCCGCGCACATCGCTCGAGTCATGAAAGCTGAAATCATACAGAGGCTTCAGGGGCCAAAGTTTGGACAGGTGGAAAACACCAACAACTTCCATAATTTATATGTGCAACGTCACACCAACGTCAGGTGAGTGTTACGTCACTTTCAATTACAATCACCACGCACCACCAAACGACTGTTCTCATCACTGCTTATCACACACATGAATCATAATGAAGCGAAATGACCCCTCATTATGAAGCAGAGGTTACACATCTATGATTGTAGAACAGTAGAAAAAGACATTCATTTGCTCATATTTGATTGTCAATGATCTTGAGAACCTTTCTCGAGTATGGAAGAGCACATTTTTTACCTTTAATTGTGGCCTAAGGCAACCTATCTGCCTACCCCTATATAATAAGGGATCGTACTGGTTGGCACCATATTCAAATGTTTACAATTAAAATATCCTGTTGGTTGTAACTACCTTATTTTTTAAATAAGTTAAATTAATGTTTTGATTATAATCCTATACCCAGCTAAAAGGTTTAGATTTATGTTTTAGGTTAAAATAATATGAGAATTGAATGCATATAATCTTAAGCATTATTCTTGAAAGTCTTGATATTAATGATAAGAAATAAAATTATGAAATTGCTAAAATGAACAATTTGAACTGAATAATGAAAAAAGAGCTGACCCAGCGTACGGTACTGTATGTGGGATGTCAAGATATTAGCCAGGAGAGTATTTCTGTAATTCCTAGGCAAAGTGATACCACACTAAAGATAAAATATAACCAGATTTTTGTGTATTTTTTTTAGCCCCAGCATAATTTTTCCATTTGTGTAATTCTATAGTTTTCATATGTGGAAAACATAAATAAGCAGGTGAGTGAGGGACCCTAAACTTTAGAACAGCAGCTTATATTATACAGTAGGTGCTGTGTATTATATATTTTTTTTCTATCGATATGTTTTTGTCCTCGCTGCCCTGATAATTGTTGAATGGTAAACAGTTTAAAAATCTGTCATTCACGTTAAGTTTTTAATCAACCCCATAATTAAAACTAGAGACAGTCTAAAGAAACATTGACAAAAAAGATGTATGACTGGAAATTATTTGAGGGTAACATTTTACTCACAGAGATGAACAGTGATCTTTACTGAACTTCACAAATGACTACAGAAATTTAAGTATTCTACATTTAAAACCCCAGCTAGTTTCTTTACAGTTGTATTAACACATTCATTTGTTTCCCTTTTATTTTAATGTCTCAGTCTTACAAGACTCTTTTACTCATGTGACATTCGGAAGTGCAACAAGTCCTGCAACTTGCTCCTAAAGCTTTTATTCTCTGTTTGAGACACTTTAGCTGAAGGCTGTTGCGCTGTCTGTAATGAAATGGAAAGGTCAGAGACGTTCAAGAACACAAAATAACCCTGTCACACAATGTGTCTGAGACACAGAACTCGACATTCTGAGAGACGTTTCCTGAGCATTCTGGGGTTTATCTTGTCTAGGTTTGGGGATAACTTTATCATTAGCTATCAGTCAAAAAATTAAAAGAATTTCACGCTTGATACATATGTTCTCTTACAGCATTTTGTATGCTGATATTGTTGGATTTACTCGATTGGCCACCGATTGCTCACCCGGAGAGCTGGTCCATATGTTGAATGAACTGTTTGGCAAATTTGATCAGATTGCCAAGGTAAGATGACAAATGCATCAATTATGCTTGACGATACAAAAATGACAGTACAATTTTGCTTCATTTTCTCTATTGACACAGATGTATACTAATGCATTTTATGTTGGATAGACAATATTTTACTTTTCAAATCTGAAACAAATGTGGATTCTTTTATATGTATTTTATATATATTATATTATTATATATTATATTATATATATATACAAAATGTGTGAAATAATGTTGTTGAACCCAAAAGTGGCATTATGTTAGTGACTGACAATTTACTTTCAGTGTATAGCGACTTTCACTATACTTTCACTATACACTTTCAGTGTATAGTGTATAGCGAACACATATGTTCTATGTGTTCGTTCTGACTTGATCATATTTGTGTTTCAGGAAAATGAATGCATGAGAATTAAAATACTTGGGGACTGCTATTACTGTGTATCTGGCCTCCCAGAGTCCTTGCCAAACCATGCCAAAAACTGTGTGAAGATGGGCCTAGACATGTGTGAAGCTATTAAGTGAGTTATGCAGATGCTCTTCATTAAAACTAGATTTCCGTAGGGCTTATTCTTCTTCTGGGTTTCTTGAATTTACCAGATTTTTGGCGCTGATCTGTACTGTTTTCACAATTATTTACCAAACTGCAAACCTGTTCACACAGATGTCTCTGAGGAATAGCCCTTTTAGCACTTGTCATCAGTGACACGCATGCAGCTGTATGTGATTCTCCATATTATGACCATTATTAATATAATTGCACAATTCTTGGTGTTCAGGAGATTACTGATGGCATGATCTACTGGGCCTGAATTTATTTAGCTATTCAAGTGAAATTATTTATTTTAACAACACATTTATATAAAGTATATGTGTTTACATTTTAAGTTAAATTTATGTCACATTCGTTTTGTTTCTAAGTATTTAAATGCACCTTTCCATCATTGCTGCATATTCTGACTAAAATCTAAAGATGTTAATAATTGTACACTGTAAAATAAATGTAATTTTACAGATTTTTTGACAAAAAGAATTTTCACGTGAAAATTTGAAAAAAGAATTGAAATGTGTTTTTTTACAGATTTTTTGGAACTTTTGAAATACGGTCAAAAAACCTAAATTGCAAGAAAAACTGGTAAAACGTGTTATTTTACAGGGAAAACTGTAAAAGATTTTTTTAACATTTATTTTTAAATGGTCAAAAACTGTAAAATTACAGAAAAAGACAGCAAATTTACTAGAAAATCAGGGAAACAATTTTATATATCATAAAATTAAATATGTTTTATTGTAAACGGTTGGCATGGCACCCCTGGAATATGATGGAATTGGGCAGATTTTAGTCCTCTGTATGGAGAGGCTGTCTGGTCCCGGCCCATCGCCACTGTGAGAGACACGATTCCCGTCCGTCCTGATAATGAGTCCGAGGTCTCCGAGGTCAGACTGTGGGAAATGACTGCTGCTCAGTCTAGACGAGAGAGAGAGCTGTCTTTTCTTATCTCCGACCTGCTCTGCAGATGCCTGGAAGAATCCTATCTTTAAATTAGTAGCTGCTGCTAAATTGTGGTGGCAGAAAACATGCTTCGAATTTCTGTCTAAAGAAAGAATCACATTATGGTTAGAAGCAAATAGGAGAGTGTCAACAGTGATGTTATAAAAATGTATTATTATTATTCTATGTTTGTTTGGAGTGTATTATCTAAATCACAGCTAAGACACACTAGCGCAGATTCCAATATACATATATATATATGTATTGTAATACAGAATTTGCAATAAAATGCCATTTATTTTATTATACTACATTGCAGCCAGAGACATCAAATATTATTTAAAGTGGTGTTTTGACAGCAAAAGAAACATAGCCAACCTGGGTCTTTTGCATAAACTTAGCCGCTAAGTTAATTAGTTAGTACTTACTTTTCATATTTCAATTATCCCAATCTAGCTTTTTATGTTAATGATTTAAAGAAGTTATGACAAGTGTTGAAGAAAAAAAAACAGATAACTAACTTTTAACACAGTGTCCTGACCAAACGCGGCACCGCTACACGCTACAAAAGGTATGTTTCCCGTGTTAAATCAAGTTTTTTTCCTAAAGAGAAAACCAGTTCTGATTGGCTGTGTCTTGTGATTGATTGTCGCGTCCCGCCCCTTTTTGGCGTTCGGTATGGGGAAACAAATTGCTTATTTAATTGCAATTATTTAAAAAGGCAAGAATGAAGCCAAACCCCAAACCGTACAAATGAATACATTTTATTACCTCATAATATGAATTGCCATGAGATTGTGCCGAGCAAAATGCAGACCATCACCACTTGAACGCTACACAGTCTGGGACAGAAGATCCAGGGTGCAGAATGAAAACTTGCCAAATGATGCTTTAAGTTGAACTGAACTGTGTTTGTGATTCAAATAAAAAACTTCAAAAGAAAATGTACCATACACTACATTATCTTCTTCACCACGTAACATATGTTACAAAACAGCTAAATAATACTTTTATTGTGATTGTGAGTAAAAAAGTTGCAATATTTTTACAGTTTAATGGCTGGTAAATTTGAGTATTATTTAAATTCTTACATTATTGCAAAACGTTGATTTTGAATGAAACCCATATATGAAATGGGACGATTTTTGTTTAGACTTTTGTTCATTCAAAGAACATTCAAAAGGTCGCACGTTTGAAAAGGTCAGAGCCATGTCTCTTGTCCAAATGTACACTGCAGCATAGGGTTCAATCAATACTCTGATATTTGTGTGTACTGATAGGATATGGACGTTCATACAACAATCTCTTTTCTTTATAGGAAAGTACGAGACGCCACAGGTGTGGATATAAACATGCGAGTGGGCGTTCACTCCGGGAATGTTCTCTGCGGTGTGATTGGCCTCCAGAAATGGCAGTATGATGTATGGTCGCATGATGTGACTTTAGCCAATCACATGGAAGCTGGAGGTGTACCTGGGTAAGCTATTGTGCTCATTCATAATGTTAAATAATTGTTTTAAAGGAGAGTTTTTTTCTGTTTTTACACAAGTCTACTATAAATCTTAGGGGTCCATAGAATGTGTCTATGAAGATTCAGTTCAAAATACACCAGAGATATTTTATTGTACCATGCCCTACAGTTTTGCATGTGAGGAGAAACGCGCTGTTTTGGTGTGGGTCTTTTTAAGTGCAAATAAGCTGCTAGTCTCCGCCCCCTTTACAGCAGGAAACGCACGCAGGGCCAAAGCCACTAGATAGAACGCCTGTAATCTTTTTTCAGCCAATAAAGCGTAACGGCTAATACTAATGACTTGGCTTCAGCTGAACGCAGGAAAGAAGACCAGAGGCTATGGATATCAATAGATGTTTGTATTACAGACCCTTCTATCTCCATAATATAAGAGTATCTCTGGCAGGGCTGTGAGCCTGTGCTTCCAACAACAAAACAAGAAAGAAGGGTTACATAAAGCAAAAGAGAAACATGTCTCTCATCTTTAAACACAAAACACAAGCAATCGAACTCACAATCTCACGTTTTGTGAAAGTACACATGACAAACCCATCGTGTGTTTACAAACCATACACATTGCTTTCTATAAGTGAAGTACTCAATAGAAAAGTGTGTTTTCTATAAGTGAAAGTAACGTTACACACGGGCCAACAGTAGTGGCCAACAGCGGTAATATTATAAAAGGAACCTGTAGCTACGTCAGAAAGGGTGAAAAATCTGATCGACTCATTTTCTCACAGGCTTGTAGAAATAAGGCTTAAATAAACAAAGTTAATGGGTTGTCATTTTTCACATTTTCTGAGTTGGTAGATGCACCAAATACCCAATTAAAGCACTTAAACGCGGAAAAAGTCAAATTTTCTTGAAAAGATCCCTTTAATAATTACATGCTTAAAGGTGCATTCAGTAATTTTGAATGACTATTTATTTATGCATGATATTTTTTTATTCTTTTTTTGCTCAGTGCATCTTTAATGTAGTCAGTATTCATAATATATCACTACTGAGTCTTAATTATGATTTTTTTAATAAACAGGCGAGTCCACATCACCTCAGAAACACTTGAGCACTTGAACGGGGCATATAAAGTTGAAGATGGAAATGGCCAGGAACGGGATCCTTATCTAAAGGAGCATGGAGTTATAACCCACTTGGTGATTAACCCGAAGGTGCGAGAAACTGAAACAATTGAAAACAATGACTAAACCCAAATCTAGTTTCTGGCTCATATCATTCATGAGTCTTTAAAAACTTCCTGAAGGCATCTGAGAAGGTTTATTGTGGATTTTTCTGTTAGGCTGAAAGGAAGAGTCCTCAACATTACAACAGACCCAGACAAACCATGTATGGAGCTAAGATGAGAGCTTCAGTGAGGATGACCAGATACCTGGAGTCCTGGGGTGCAGCCAAACCCTTCGCTAACCTTCACCATCGAGACAGCATGACCAATGAGAACGGCAAGATCAACACTGCTGTGAGCCACCTCTCAGACATTATTAACATAAAAATATTTTGAAGAACGAAATGTGTATTTGTTGGTTTTAAAGTAGATACTACATTGTGAAGTGTTTTATATGATGCCTTTGTTTCAAACTGTATAAAACTGTAAATGCACTGGGAATTGCTCTTACTTCTATAGCTACTCACCAGCCACTTCTTTAACAGGATGTCCCTATGGGCCAGTACCACTTTCAAAGACGTTCGGAGAGGTAATTTAGACCCTTCATCTTTTTCCAGCAGTCACATTTGTGCATACTAACAGGCAGTTAGGCTACAGCAGGTGACTTATTAGCTCTGTTCCAATACCGACTGTAGTAACAAATTTAGACAGCAAATCAGAGCGCCACACAAATAGCCCTCTGCAAGAGAGACTAAAGCGGCGGTCACACTTGATTTTTCGTTCCATTGACTTCCATTCATACGCATGAAAATGCATCAGACCGTAAGCCCGCCTGAAGACATTTCAAGTTCAAGTATGTTGAACTCTGACCTGCGTATCCGCATCACATTAGTGCGTGAGACCAATAGAAGATCAAAACGTCACAGCGGGACCTCTCGGTACAGAAATGTAAAATATGGTGGAATCACTCCTGCCCAACCACCATCTGAACGAATTAAGCATGCTCGAGACGAAGCCACAGGTTGGAAAAAAACAAGTTTAAATTTACTACCTGCGACCTTAATGCTTTCTAGTGAATTACACATATACTAACATAGTATAGAGAATCAAAACTGTATTTATTCATTAATAAAACGTACAGAACAGACTTCATATCATATTATTTCTTGCTGTAAGAATCATTTTAAGTTTGTTTTTACATTGTCACATAAGAGAACATCGTGTGCGTCACCCTGAGGTTGGGTTTGATCGTTCTGTCCCAAGTTCACAGGTAGGATATTTGACTTTGAGTGTTGTTAAAACTCAAAGTGGGAAATATCCCGAGGTCAAGTTATCTTGAGCACAGCATTAGCATTAGCTTTTTTTTATAGTTATGGTGCAATTCTCTAAAAAGCATAAAAATACATATCGAATGAATT
Organism: Triplophysa bombifrons; assembly: GCA_029783895.1. Classification (NCBI taxonomy): domain Eukaryota; kingdom Metazoa; phylum Chordata; class Actinopteri; order Cypriniformes; family Nemacheilidae; genus Triplophysa; species Triplophysa bombifrons. The sequence continues at coordinate 14,357,909 of CM056455.1, forward strand.
ATTTTGGATTACAAAATTACTTTCAAACTGCATATCAGTATGATGAAATCATTTTTCTTTTGTCTTGTCCATCATCATCATACAATAAGCCTGTGTATGTGTTAACATTGCAATATGTGGTCCTGGTGATATTGTGAACGATTCATTCGTTATTTCAATTAAAACAGCCTTTAAATAAAATAAAGTAATATGATTAGTTTTCCTCTAGTGTCAATTTAGATAATGTTGGTCAATTGAAAATATATTTTCTTTATTGAATGTCCTATTTCACTGCCAAATGTCACATTACACAAATTAACAGGCGGTGACCTTGACTTTGTCAGGTGTCCTGAGAGATGCTGCATGTGTGGGCTATTATAGTATTTATGTACAGAAATACGTTTATAATTGAAGTAATAATAAAAAAAATTGTAGCATTTGAGAAAGAATCCTTGAGACAGAGTCTGCGTGTCTCCTCAGAACCAAATCTCAGAAGAAACGTTTCGAGGAGGAGCTCAACGAGAGGATGATCCGAACTATTGATGGCATCAATTCTCAAAAGTACACCAACACTTGTCTGGTATTCATGCGTAACACTTAATATTGTAGTTGTCATTGTGGTCTGATTTGATCTATTTTGTGGGGTTTTATTTCCATAGACAGTGGCTCAAATCAGAGGACATTCAAAGAATATCATTGTTTTTCCACAACAAAGCATTGGAAAAAGAGGTAAGTGTCTGCACAGCGGCAGCCATTGTTTACTTGAGCTAGACATCCATAGTTGATGAATTATACATCAGTATACAGTAGCAATAATTGAAGCGCAAACGTGTTCTTAAGAATGAGATGGATGAATGAATCCAGTCAATTAAAACATGAGAACAGTGTGTTCTTTCTCCTGCAGTATAGAGCCATGACACTGCCAGCCTTCAAATATTACATCACATGTGCCTGCCTCATATTCTTCTGCATCTTCATCGTGCAGATCCTGGTCCTGCCCAAGTATGTTCAGTTGTCACCTACGTCTATGTTTGTCATAACAGTGTCAGATGTATTTGTTTTGTTTTAAAATGAGCAATATAATGAGACATAAAACTTTCTTCAATTTTACAGAAGTTCTGTGAAGACACATTGTTACTTTCAAAACGTTCTTCACAGGTCTATTTTATGTAGGGTATGCCTCAGCAACTTAATACTTTTAATTAACTGTTAAAACTCAATTATAAGTGTATGAAACCAAGCCAAAATGGATACATATTTGCAATTTGCTCTGTACTCTGTCGACATCTCTGTTTGAAAAATGAAATTGCAGGTAACTTTATTTATTTATCTTCAAATGGGTTGAAGTCAACCGATGTAAAATTTCACACAAAATCGGATAGCTCAGTTTATGTCAATCACTATTATAAGCTTACCATTGTAAATCAGGGGAAGGTAGGCACATGCCCAATAACATTTTTTTTGTTTATTTTACCCAAATAAGTTATGGATTGCAGCTGTATACAGTATATATATATATATATATATATATATATATATATATATATATATATATATTAATATAATGTCTGAATTAAGTAATGTTTTAATGTAGTCAGGAATAAATAGTACCATCGTTGTAGGTAAATCGTTGTAGTCCTTAATTTTCAACACTTAAATCAGAATTTAAGAATCAGTCTTAAACTTTACTGAATGTTGCTTTCAGGTTCTTTAAAAAAGGCTTCTACACTTAAATAAAAGTTTAAGACAACTCTTAAGATCATTTTTGAGAAATTTTATACATACAGGCCCTGAGTTTGCATGAAAAATATTTGCTACATTGGGCCCTATGAAATCCGTTTAATTGTTTTTAAATTCAGTTTTTTTTATTCTGTTTATTCAGCTTAAATAATATACATTTACTTTTAGTCATATACATTTAGTCATTTGAGGCGGACGCTTTTATATTATGCTTTTATTTTACAATATAAATTGTATTAAAATACCTACAGTACTAAAAAAACACAGTAAAAATAATGTACAACTATGGTAATAAACCAGTATTTTACCAGTGCATTTTCATATTTTTCTTTTCTGTTTTTAAGTCTACAAAATTGTTGTACTATTTTTTCAATCATGTACTTTTTTTAATAATAAGTATTATTTACTTCAATTTTCTAAAGTAAATAATAAACTCAGTGGTCGAATTATATAAAAAAAATAATGGGTGTGTTATATGCAAGAGGGTCGATGCAAAAAATGTTCAGTTCATATGTGCGCATCCTCCTTATAAAACATGGACGCTGAAAGCTCTATGAGCAGTACCACTACCGCGTCACTCTTTCATTTGACACGCAAAACAAGCAGATTACATATTTAAACAGTATCTGTAATGTTTTTTATAGCACAATTTGAATTTTGTTAGCTGTTCAGCACTTGTTTCTGGTTAAGTAATAATACATTTCCAAGATTCCGTGCCATTCTGCGCTATAAAGCAACTGTCTACAGAACAAGGTCTCAGTGATGTTGCTCATTTTACTTGCAAATTTAGCCATTTATTATCATTTTTGGTGCATTATGCCTCCAGGCAACATAACTTTTTTTAAGGTATAATTACATTTTGTACATTTGTATAGAAGAGTTAGAATTATCAATTTTTTTTAATTTTAAATCAGAATGATCTTTTGCATGGTTTTGTAATGCATTTATAATATTAGTAATTCACACACAATATTACCACTTATTATAATTGAATGCAGGTGATTAAGACATATTTTATTCTGCGGCCCTTTTGAAGGGTATAATCACATGTATTACTGCCAGATGATGAAAGTAAGGATGAGATGGACAAATGCAGCAGGGAAAGAGTGAGAGTGATGTTGGAGATAAGGATGAAAACATAAGTACAATAATAGTAGAAAATCCATAGAGATGAAAAAAAGTGTGCTTTTGTTCCATTATGGTACAACATTGCCTGAGAGCAACACCTAGAATATAAAAATAACTTTTTATTAAATATGAAATGGATATTACATTATAAACTAGATAAATATGTTTGTTCATGTGTCTTGTTAAAGGAAATCATGTTTTTATTACATTTATTTCTTTGTTCTGCATAAAAATATCAAATGTATCTATTAGTCCATTGTGGTACAATGATGCCTTGAGGAAACACATTTTTATAAATAATAATAATATTAAAATAAAAGTATTTATAAGTCCAATTTTAATCACGAAAAACAAATCATTTTTATCTCATGGATGTCATATATACTCACAGTACGTAGAGGGTTAAAAACACAGTGACAGACAGACTGTATAAACTTAAATCTATGTTTAGACAATAAACTATGAAAAAAGTGTTTTATATGATCTCTTGTTAATGGATCTCTAAGTTGGAGTTTTTGTTGAGAGTAAACCTGTTCTTCCTTTCTGTGCTTGAATCAAGTGAGCATGTAGAGCGTCTCTGTCTCTTACAGAACTGCAGTTTTGGGAATATCATTCGGAATGTCCTTTCTAATGTTGTCTCTGATTCTGCTCATTTGCTTCATTGGTCATTTCCTGGTAAGTGTTCATATTCAAAATATCATTTTTAGCGGGAGCAAATCAGACCCATAGTTTTACCCAAGACAATAAGACAATATGTAGATGATTGTAATGCTCTTTGATTTTTGTTCTTGTTATTTTTGAACGTGGTAGGGATGTCTTGTGCGGGAAAAGTTTAGATCTTTTTTTCTTTCAAATTTTTTTATTTTAGTTGTAGTTTTTTAGTATTTTAGTTGTGTTCTTTGAGCTCTCACTTTGACTTGGTATCTTGGTAGGATCAGATGTGTTATTTCCCACGGTGTACTAAATACAATTAAACCTGCCTAATCACCTCATATAGTGCTGCACCGTATGTACTGTGATGATTCAATACTGTATGTTGCATAATAAAATCATAACAATTATATTAAGACACAAGAGTTAAATGCTGTACATAAGATTCAGTTTATGAATAAAAGACTTCCGCCCTCCACTGAATATGTTCAAATGCTTCTCGCTGTTTTATTTTCCCACGTGTTGACCAATAAACACCTTGCCTCTGTAGCACTGCAATAAGACAGCCTCCGCATCTTGGCTGTGGCTCCTCCGATCATCAGGAATCATCGCCAACAAGCCCTGGCCACGCATCACCCTCACCATGGCAACCACAGCCCTCATCCTGGTCATGGCTGTCTTCAATATGGTATGTCAACCGCAATGAGCCAGGAAATTTCATATAAATATTTTAATGCATATGGTCATACAAATGAGACATTGCCTGATTGAATAACACACATTTGCATTAGAGGTTTTCATTACAGTGTCCTGACTCGCGTTATAGCAGCCAGTTCTTGGCAGAGATGTGTGTCCATCTGCACATTGGCGGCACATGGCTGTTTGCCCTCCAAATCTGCCCATTTCACTTGTGGCATATGTCACTGTTTGTAAACAAACACAAGATGTATTTCTCAATTTTTCTGTCAGTGACCGGCTAAAAGAAGGCATTTTATTTTTGTGAATAACTGTATGACGTCTATAATTAAACCTCTGAAAAAGTAATGGCAGAGAAATGTTCTGATATAGAATAGAATGCCTTTATTGTCACTGTACATGTACAATGAGATTCAATAGCTGACTCCAGTGGCAGTGAAATAAATACTACAAATTACATTACAAAGAAAGGGACATAAGATGTGCAGTCTGGAAAGTGTATACATTTCCAGATGTATACAATATAAAACACAGGACATACATTAATAAGTTAAAACAAGGGAAGGTAAGGGTGAGCAGACCTGAGGAATGTGTACGTTTGCAATAAATACGTCTAATAAATATAATATGTTATTGTCCATAATAGGTTGGGATATTGCACATTGAAAGGCCTCTGCACGGTAGCTAATCATTGGTATATTACATAATAGAGACCGAGGGTTGGCGTGCTAGAATTACGAACAGTGCATGTGAGAGTTCAGAATAGTTATTGCTTCTGACGGTCATTATATTATGTTATTTTTTATTTATTAAGCAAATAATAACCTAAAAATTACAGTTATTAAAATGTTTTTATAATGTAATGATTTATATACTGTATTCATGTTTCGTTACAGGCACATTCTGGTGTGTGATTTGTGTATTTGTCATTCAGAGCATTTTTTTCTCTTGCAGTTCTTTGTCGAAGAGAACCTGCCCCCCACAGATGCAGTTTACAATAAATCAAACGAGACGTTTCTACACCCTGATGGACATCCCATATCTTACCTGGACAAGAACACCTTCTACCTTCCCGTGAGTTCACCAGCTTTGTCTGTCCTTCCTGTCATTTTTAATAAAAGCAAACATCTTTTTTTTATGGTTACACTGCACACTTTTCAGAGAAACCACAAGAACATATTGGGAGCATTTTTCTGACACGCACTATTAGATGTCAAATAAGGTAAAGAATGGGCCTAAATTCAACTATGTTCACCATGAATAAATCAGCTTGTCTCCACATGTCAATTTTAGGAATTTAATCTGGTAGAATCACCACATTGCAACTTGCAGAAAACTTTGCTCTGATGTCCTTAAATGTCACATAATGTTTTAATAAAATGTGCTGAAAAGGTGTTTCTGCTGTATTAAAATATGGTATATACTGTAATGAATAATTCATAATACAATGTGGCATGACTGCAATTCTCAAAAGACTTCATGTGCAGATTTTCTGAGAAGAAAAGTTATTTTAAAAAACTTAAATAAGCTCCAGACTTGATCTTGATCTTACAGAGACAGAAATCTCTCAGACATGTAGCTTTGGGTAAATGCAGTAAAAGTCCCAGTGAAATTAAAAATGAGCATTCTTCTTTTTCATTAAATATTGCAGCGTTCGTATTAAATAGCATATCAATGTGGGTCATTTTCTTTTTAAAATTCATGTGCCCTCATAATCTTTAGTTCAAATTTTTTTTTTTCAACTAGATATCATTTTCATCACATGTTAGTACCATCACTTAAAAAAAACAATATTTTTGGCTTTTATTGTATATATAATTATGTAAGATATTTAATGCTCACACTCCCTCAGGTCAAAACAATAATGACTTAAGCAAATGACACATAATTTTGTATATATTAACTGTCAAAATATGAACCAATTTAATAAATATTTGAAATAGAATAATACATTGTTAATATATTACAATATAATGAATACTGCATAAGGAATTGCCGATTTTCATTCAAAATACAAAAAATACAGCACATGGTTTGTTAATTTGTAAATGTACTATTTCATTTATTACACAATATTTCCCAGTATATTGCAATATATTTTAATGAATCAATAGTTTTACTTTTACAGATGTTTCGTTTATAAAACCGAAAAGATTAAATATGACTCCATATCAAACCCTAGCAGAGCCCAGTTGCATTCACTTCAGTAATAACAGCATCTTTTTTACATCTATTTTCGAGCGCGCTTAAATTATATTTGATATTTTAATTCAACTGAAATATCACTCAGACCATGCATCAAATAAAACACTGAGCCATGGAAGCTCAAGAACAGCTCGGTTTATTCAAGCAGTGCCTTAGACTCTGTCAATTTACTTAACTGATTGTTTACGCGACATTGCACACAGCTAGCTAGATGGGCTTGTCCACAGCAAGCCAAGGTAATTTAAAGCTAATTTAAGGTAATGTACATTATATTAGCTCATGCCAACAAGTACAAATGAGTGTACTGTTGTGTTTCTCTTCCGTCAGTATTTCATCTACAGCTGTATCCTGGGACTGATCTCCTGCTCTGTTTTTCTGAGGATCAACTATGAGCTGAAGATGCTCATTATGTTAACTGCAGTGGTGCTCTACAATGTCATTATACTTCAAACACACGCGTCCCTGCTGGACGAGTACAGCAAATTCCTTTACAAAACAGAAGTCATGGAGAGGTGAGTGAGAAGTATATGCCTGCTATTTAAATCATATATCTGCTATTTGTGTGTCTTGTAGAATTGCAACTTATATTACGTGTCTTAAGTCCCCGTGAGCCGGAAGTTGCGATCGTTTTTACTTCTGTATTCTTACACATTTTCGAGTGAAACGGAATAGTGGGCGTGGCTCAAGGGCGTAAGCTTGACTTTTACATTGGTGAGGACATAAAATTGGTCTGCAGAGCTGCAATATCCCTAAAGTTTAGTGCCGTTTATTTGACTTATTTAAAACAATATAATTACAATTTTACAATATCATTTTAACAATACTAAACATAGTTTTTTGAAATTGAAGTTTTCTACACTGTTCTTCATTGTTGTCACTCTCATTGCTACAATGAGACAATCAGTTTCCTTCACTCAGTATTAACTACTATATGTCAAACTGCATCGACAGTCTGGCATAAACTACATTTTATATGCATACATATTTATCCCTACACAGTATAAAACTACTGCCCTTAATAGACTCTATAACAGTGAAACCTTAATATAGTGCACAACAAATAACAAGTACTGTAATAATCATGTTTCATAAACCATAATCACACGTGACCCTGCCCCTGCCTCTCCACTTGGGCTACAGCTTGGCAAGGCTGCTTCTGTCACATGACAAACTGAGACAATTGCTGGTGCATGACATCTAATCAATTCAAAACTCTCATTTTAAACAAACTGTAGATAGAAGATTGTCATGCATTGAGAAAAACACCGTCTCTGAATCAATATGTGACGCAACTTGTCCCTTATTGTTGTTAATAAAACTGTCGGTAAGAATCTTTTCTTGTCTTTAAGAATCTTAACCTGCACAATCAAGGTCATCGCGTCTTGTTCATAATTTTGGCGCCGCCTTGTACAACAAAATAATAAGCTGCAACCTACAGCACATATTAGCGAGAGAAGGGAAAGTCAATTATAATTCAATCTGGGTTAGAGAGGCGGAACTTAAGAAAGGCAAAGCCAATCGTATTAGGGAGTGGAGGTACGGAGGCGGGACTGAAGGCAGAGAAAAGAACATAAAGATTTTTGAGCCACAAACTGCGCTATTTTACTCACTCGTCATGAAACTTTCCCATAAAAGGCACAAAACATCAACAGAATGTTTAAAAAGACTTTTATGATTTGCACAGCGGGATTACTGTCCAGAAGTAGACAGATGGGTATTTAAAGTAAAGTGCTGTGAACCAGCACCGACACTAGTTGTAATTGGGATGGATTTGGTCCGATGAGCCCTCCTGAGCAACTCATGACATGATATGGCAGCAAAAGCCAATGATGCTGACTCTCTCCTTCCTCTCTCTTTCTCTCTCTCACTCTGTCATTAAACAAGGCCAGGAGTTCTGAAAGACTTGAAAACGATGGGCTCAATCTCTCTCTTCATATTCTTTGTCACTCTGCTTGTTCTAGCCAGACAGGTGAGTTTTCTTTACTATAACCCAGATTAAATAGTTTATTTAAATGTTTCATTTACATAAATTGCAACAGGGGCTGAAATAGTGAGAATGTGTTTGTACAGTTCCAGTAGCTCATTTGGTAGAGCAAAGGTTGTGGGTTTGATCCCAGGGAGAACACATAGAGATAAGACATGTATAGAGTAAATGCCCTGTGAGGTGCTTCGGATAAAAGCATCTGCCAAATGCATTAATGTAAATGAATTAGTATGCAACTTTAGTAAATGTAATTTGAAAGGGGTCATATGGTGCTAATAAGTGTTTTTTTGTGTCTTCGGTGTGTTATAAGTTGCCCATGCATGTATTAGACACGTAAAATTGTAAAAATTAAAGTGTCGGAACAAAAGATGGATTCTAACTAAAAACGAATGCTCATCCAGACCTGCCTGAAACGCCTCGTGTAACCACATCCCCACAAAACTCCGCCAGTTCTAGTATGATTTGACTAAGACCTCCCAAATCTATATGCAAGTAAGTTGGGCGTACCTGTAGTTCCAAATATGGTAAGAGGCGTTACATTTACGTCACACGCTTGCAGTATTCGACCAATCACTACACACTGGTTAACTGGCCAATCATAGCACACCTCGTTTGTCAGAGCGATGAGCTTTGTAAAAAAACAGAGAGGCGGGGCCAAGAGGAGATACAAACATGCACGGTATGTGAAAAATACAGCGTTTTTAAACCTTAAATCGCTTATACACATTGTATGACATCTAAAACAAACGATAATATTCCTTTTAGCCGTGTCATATGAACCATTTAAAGGCTGGGGGAATATATTTGGTAAACTGGAATTTAAATGCCCACACCCCGTAAGACGAATAAAATAGTTGCAGATAGTTGTACGATTTTTGGTGGTCCATCACAAAGTTTGCCATTTCTAATTTTAATATTTACATTTTTAATTATAGACCATTGACACCATAGACATAGCTCCTAAACACTTACTCTTCCACTTTTCTGTTAACACTACACAAGGTTTAAAACAAAATACAACCAACACAACATATAGAACTAAATCAGAGAGCGTTTAGTTATGTGAAATTAAAAAAATATGTCTTTTTGGACCAGCATTGTTTGCATTCAGCGAAATGATCTATATTAAATGAGAAAATTTAAACAATGTTTCATAAAATTGGGGCTAATAAAATAAAATGAAGTAGAATTACAGTAGAAATCTGTATATGCTTTTAAACATTCAACATCATCTTTTGTTTCTAGAAATGCTTCATATGTGGCATATACATGATCATTCAGACAACTGAAATCAAAAATGAAATGTGAAAAACAACTTTTTCACATTTTAATCCGCCTATCTCCCATTTCATTTCAAATTACAACACAGTTTGGTTTTCTTCTTTCTACCTCAATTTCCAGTCACTTGCTGAATTGAAACAGAATTGGATTTTAAAGCCATTCTCCCTTCAGTTGTGAACGGTCCACAGCGCCAGTACTCTATCTGAATCTAGGCTAATAAAGTGGTAAGAACCTACAGTGCTGTGTAAACTTTATTCCCCAAGTGAATATTTTCCCTGAACGTTTTCGCAGAGAAGGTGTGAAAAGCTCTTCTGCACATGTTTCTATATCCAGCATCATCATCCATCTTTGCTGTTTTGAGAAACAGTCTCAGAGGTCCAGTAAAGTTGGATTGCTCCACATTCACACGATTCTACAAGAAGTGCTTTCTCAGTAATAGCCCCCCTGCCCCAACTCTCTTCCCATGTTGAGAGATTTGATTTATTCCACCGGGTTTGGAAAGTGGGCAGTAAGTTGAATTTCTTTCAGTTGTACCACTGTGGCATCATGAGGGTCTGGTATCATAAATGAGATATTGATCCTGATCACATGTCATACATATGAAATCACAATATTTAACACAGAATTTAACTTCAAATGATGTCATATAAAGTGCGATTGAATGTAAAGATCTAAGAAGAAGTAAAGTGATAGCAGAACAGGAGATTGATATTCAGGGTCACTCTCGTCTCTCTTCAGGGTCTCCGTACAGCAACACTCAGTCACGTCATTTCACACAGACGTGTTGATTTAATTCATTTTTCCATTAGTCTTCTGACATCCTTCATGCGGATCGTGTTATACGCATCACAGATACACGTTTCTGTTTATTAAAGGAATCAGGGTGAAGGTTTCTGTACCTACTTGCGATACATTTCAAGAGCCCTTGGGCTAAGATGTCATGCTTCTCGAACTGGACAAATAAATGGAAGTGTAATATGTGGTTAAGCTCAGTGTTTGCGGTTTATTCTTTATTGATCTGGGCTTTCGGGACAGTAACGTGTGTTCTTCTGTTCAATTGACACTATAGTAAAAAATACACTGTAAAAATATATTTCTTTTTCACACCCACTGATTTTGTAATGTAATATGTGATGAGGTCATCTCCAGTTGACGACCTCATAGGTTTGTGTCGTTGACTCTCATTACATGGACTTGATGTGTGTGGTGTTTGTCACTGAAGAAAAGCGCGGTGACCTCCAGCCTCTTCACCTCTGTGTCCTCTTGTAACAGAATGAATATTACTGTAGGTTGGATTTCCTGTGGAAGAACAAGTTCAAGAAGGAGTGCGAGGAGATCGAGACCATGGAGAACCTCAACCGCGTCCTGCTGGAGAACGTTCTGCCGGCTCACGTCGCAGAGCACTTCCTGGCCAGAAACTGGAAAAATGAGGTGAGTTGAACAGCATTTGACTCTTTCGTCTGTGGAACACAGAAGCAGATATTTTGAGAAATGTCTCTGTGGTTTTGTGTCCGTATAATGGAAGTCAATGGGCCCCATCTTCTATTATGTTCTGCAGAACAAATTATATATATGTACTTTTATTTTGTAGGAGTTTTCTGATGTATGTAGATGTAATGCTATTGAAAGAATGTTCACGCATGTTTTAATGAATACGTTGAAGGAAATTTTGTTTACATTTTATATAATGTTGTCATTCTTCAGTTATTGACAGCAGATCTTTCTACTCTGTGAATGACAGGATCTGTACCATCAGTCATATGACCTGGTGTGTGTGATGTTCGCTTCCATTCCGGACTTCAAAGAGTTTTACACAGAATCAGACGTCAACAAGGAGGGTCTGGAGTGCCTTCGACTCCTCAATGAGATCATTGCAGACTTTGATGAGGTAATGCAAGCGACACTTTTACACAAATAATGATGCATTTCCTATTTTACTCACCGACTTTTCTGACCGTTGAACTGTACTTCGTGAACTTGTGCAAAGTGTGAAAAGGTGAAAAAACGTAAAGGTGAAAAGGTGCTTTCTGGCCCCGGCATTGCTCATGGTTATTTCTACTTGTTTGCCTGTGAAATTAAACCTATTTTTTCAGAATACATTGTAATTACGGTGATGCAGTCGTGATGGTTTGTTTGATGTGTACTTTGATATGGTTATGGTATTATCTCCTCTTTCTGTTGTAGTTGCTCTCGAAGCCAAAGTTCAGTGGAGTGGAGAAAATTAAGACCATTGGAAGCACATATATGGCAGCTACAGGACTCAATGCCTCACCGGGGCCCGAGTATACACAGGTGTGTGTAAAATACAAAGAGGTTATTTCCAAAATGACTGATGACTCCGTTTTAAAATAAAAATCATGTTTTCATGATGTTATCATGTTTTATTGGGTTAGTTAGCTGTATTTTTGAGTTGTTATGGCTTAAATCAAAACAAACAAACTGCAGTTTGATTGATATTAATTGGAATGCGCAATAAAATAGATTTTGTATAAACGGAGTTATCTCATATTGGTCTTCATATTAATGTATATAGATCCGTCTGTCTTGACTTACCTGACTGTACATTTTATAAGCATACTTTTATTAATCTAAAATAATGTGCAACACTGTACAATAAGGTTAACATAACATTTGTTAATTCCACTTGTTAACATGATCTAACAATAAATAATACTAAACAATAAATAAAAAAAAGAAAATGTCCATTTAAACATTTACTAATGCATTTTAAACGTTATATATCTCTTAGCATGTTGCTCGTTTATAGTTCATGTTAGCTAATACATTTACCGAATGTTACCTGATTGAGAACCTCATCGAGAAGTGTTACCAAAATAATGTCCTCTGCTGTAACTTGTCAAACGTTGAGTTTTGAATAATTAATGTAAGTGAAGTCTTTGGGGGGGCGAGTCATCCATCTGTGCTATGTGTTTCAGGAGCATGACAGACAGTACATGCACATCGGCACTATGGTGGAGTTTGCCTTTGCTCTGGTGGGGAAGCTGGATGTCATTAATAAACATTCCTTCAACGACTTCAAACTCAGAGTGGGTGAGTCAGAACAAAAAGATTAAACAGCAAAGGATCAAACGTGTCACAAATCTTTGCTCTGCTAGAGATGTGTTAGTGGTAGAAGGTGTAGGCTAAACCTGACCGGTACATGGAGAGCAGCCAGAGGGTAGACAGAAATACCAGACTCTGTCTCTGCAGAGCTCTTTGTTTCATGCTGTGTTGTGAAGCTGTCAGAGCAGTGATGCCTGCTGTGGGCTTACAGGCTGTGTTCTGTCTGTTCTGACCAATGGAGCACGTCTGTCTGTGGCATCTCGCCTTGTTGCAGGCTGCACTTATTTATCTTGTTATCAACGAATCTTTGATAACCCATGACTGCCACATAGTGTGACATTTCTGTAAATTTTTTTGTTATTAAAATACTTGACGATCCCTAAGCATAAAGTATTTTGTACACAAGGGAGATTGAAGATGTATTTTAGCACCGTTTGCTCATAATAAAATTCTTGGATTATTTAAGTCAGCGGTTTTCAAACTGGGGGCCGAGATGGATCCAGTGGGCCACAGTTTTTGTAGCATTATATGAAATTTCCCATAAAACCCAAATTATAAATGTTCTAGCATTTCGGTAACATTTCGGTAACATTCGGTATATTTTTATTTATGTTGTTAAAAAATACCGCCATGTACCGGGAAACCGGTATAAATCTTAAAGTCACCGTTACATAATCTTTGGTCAAGCCGCCCAGCCCTAACAAACACCAAACTAAAAAATCCCAAAACACTTTAAGCACATTCAGCCAAAGTTGGTTTCTGTCAACTGATTTAGTTCTTATCACGTTGACGTATGTTAAAGTGTTCATTTTGCTTTTATGGTTGATTTCAGTTAGTTATAAGTTAATATAAAAAGGGGCGTGGCATCGCAATATGTTTATTTACGATCGAATCATGAATTAAATATGGGTGGGACCTTGATACCTCAGGTCCACCTCATGCTAACTACTGCGCTCCAGATAACGTCTTCAACCTAGTATGTCAGCGGTTTGTCAGTTTTGCCTTTTTTTTTAATAGTGGCGATAAATATTTGTATGATAGGGACGCGTCATCCATTTTTTTAATGGTCTATGGTTTAACCGCATCCATCCGATTCCCTTCCGGTCAATGGAATAACAAATGCGCTGAGAGATGCAGAACGACTGACTAGACATTATTTCTTACATAATTGTTTAACTGTTTTTTTTTAAATTCCGTTTTCAGCCTTGGCCACACTTAGTAATACATTTACCGTTGTAAATCATTTGCCAGTCGTTCCAGTTGAATTCATATGTAACTGCATTCTGGTTTAGATGCGTGAATAAACTTGTAAATGAGATCAAATTACGCAAGAAAAGTCCATGAATAAAGAAGGGTAGAAACACAGAAAGAGAAATTACTTCTTTGAAGCCAACAAAGGCCTCGTAACATTATGTCATTCAATAAGCACTAATGTATCCCAAAGCTTCATCTAGCTGGAAAATAGTTGTTCATCCTTTGAGTTCGAGGGTGCGATTTTCTTTTCAATGTGATCAAAGATACATTAGGAGGTAAGACAAGAGTAAATAAAGACACCATTAGTGTACTTCAGTGAGAAACGCAGAGCTGTATGACTCGGTACAAAACAAAACATGCTTAAATATGATGATATTATATAAGCAACACATTTATCATGTTATGTAATATCAACATACATTTCGTGATGGTGTTTCTTTCCAGGTATTAATCACGGGCCTGTGATCGCCGGAGTGATCGGTGCTCAGAAGCCCCAGTATGACATCTGGGGTAACACGGTGAACGTAGCCAGCAGAATGGACAGCACAGGCGTGCTGGGAAAAATACAGGCAAGATGACTTTTCGTATTAAATAGATTTCCGTCTTTCAATTAATTGATATATTATAAATCAGGGCCGTTTGGTGCTCTGATTGGGTAACCGCTCGAGTGTGTAGACGGCAAAGTCACACAATGAACAATGTGCAACCCAATAAATCATTTACACCTTCCTCTGTGTGTCTGTGTGCAGGTGACAGAGGAGACGAGTCGTATCTTGCAGACGTTAGGCTACATGTGCACGTGCAGAGGAATTATAAATGTGAAAGGGAAGGGAGAGCTGATAACATACTTCATCCACAATGAGATGAGTCGCTCTTTATCGCAGGGGAATGTAATGCCATGAATCACGACAACAGATGCGAATCGAGCTGAAGACGATGTTAAAGAGAGACATTTGTAAATAAATGCGCCTAGTCTTTAGATGCACGCGATTTTGGGTGTGATACCATTTCTACCGTATCTTATAGGCAGGGTTTGTGCACAGGGTACTGTATGGTAGCAATTATTTTGTAAGAAAATCAAATATAACAAAAAAGTGTTTTGATGTTTTAATGCCATTGTTTTTCTTTTTGTAAAAACTTCATTAAACTTTTTATGTAATTTCTCTTTTTGGTGACATCTTTATTTTACAGTATGACTGAGGTTTAAATCATTGAAGTTTGTCCTAATGGAAGGTAATGCAAGCTTGATTACATATGATTACATACAGACTTTTTGGGGCTGACAACTTAAAAAATGATTTTTGTTTTGGTTGTTTGCTGAGGTGTTAAAAATGTGCTGAGGTGAACGTCTTCCACAGTTCAGAGCCATAAACCTTGATTCATACACCTGAGACTGTTTACCGTCAGACGGGCTCGGGTGAGTTTCAGGTGGGCTGTTAATCAGCCGGCTTACGTTTGGCCTTTCCTCCACTGCTTCATGCATTTAAGAAAAGCCACAACAGATGGTTGAGAGAGTCACTCAGACTGTGATGGATGGAAAAACCAGAAGTTATTTATGCTGGAGTCACAGGTTTAGATGTCAAGGCTGTTTCTGTGGTTTTTATCACTGCAGAAAGCGCTTTATTTGGTTGCAGCCAACAGTACCACAAAGAGTCACAGATATTATGAAAATACAGAAAAAATAGTTTCGAAGTAATATATATAATAACTTAATTGTATCATTTTAAGATTATTTGACGTCACACAGAAGGGCGACTCCTCTCAGGATCCAGTTCTCCGGAGGGGAATTTGTCCTCAGGTCAACAGCTGCGATGTAGTTCAGGTCTGTTCGAACGGGTTTCTTGTATATTGGGCACGAGTACAAGCGTGCGTCTTTGACACCTGAGAAATGAAAACAAATCACTTGGCTAAGTAGAATGAATGATTTGAGGGTTAATTCCATTTTCGTGTTGCCTTTGCTGTCCACGGAACACAAACTCTTCGCCTGTTTGCACAAAAGACAGTTTCGAGTAGACAAACAAAGGATCCTCACCATTGTTTTCAGCGTACATCCTGATCACGGGCATCATTTCAAACAGAACTTTGGGTTTGGAATCGATGAGCTTGCAGTTCCTGCGGTCCCAGCCGGCTCCTTCCAGGTAAAGTCCGTACACGTACACCCCCTCTGCAGGGGGCTGGATGATGTCATCCTTCATCCATTTAGTGACTTCATTACACAGAACCATACGGTCCAGTGCCCACCCCTTATTAGCACGAGTGATCTCCTGTCAAGGGAGACAGACATGCTTAGAACCTATTCCATAATGTGTACGGTAATGTAATGTATATTGATTTAGCGCAAATTTATTTTTGCAATGCAGCTTTACATGTGAGAACAAACAGCCGAGACACGTGCAAATAAAGATAAGGAAAAGGAGATGGCAAACAGGACCATTATGAAGGATACACAGAATTATTGCAAATATATAAGACTTACATTAGTGATCCTAAAAAAAATAAGTGTTTGTAGGATTGTAATGGGACCGTTATATTCATTAGATATCACATGCAAAAAGTTTCGTTATAAAAACTGAACATGTTTGCCATTGAATGAATAAATGTTTAAATAAAAAAACGAGTACTTTTAGCTGTGACTGATATGAAACGTCTGTGTTTATTCTCAAAGCTGCAGGTGCTGGCACAGAAACTCAACAGAGCACTGAAAAACAGGACGGGCGCCCAATTTTAATTAAAAGAATCCTGTTTCTCGCAAGCTGTTTTCTCCCCAGACATTAGCCAGAGCACACCCCGCTGAGCAGTTACCTCACACAGCTCCAAACACCTCTAAACACACTATTACTTGCTCCTTCAAAGAGAAAACACATTTTTTGAGAGAACGGTTTGGGCCAGATGTAAAACATAAATGGAACGTAAACAGGAATTTTCTATATTTATGGACCAAAAAAGTACTATACCAATATTTTTCATGACTGCAGTTATAAAGTGAAGAACATCTGATGTGATCTCGACAGATCAGGAGGGGATTATGAGTTTAAGTCTAGCAGAAGTGTGTGAGAGAAGCAGTTACGCACCTGTCTCATAGCTGTCAGGAAGCCTTGTGGGTTGAAGAAGCCTGTCATCCAGAAGCAGTCGGGTCGTCCCTCAAAGATCCAAGAGTGGAACTGCCGGTTCCGCTCCAGCAGTTCTGTGAACCAGAACCCCAGAGTGGTGGAGGCCCAGGAGGCCTGTGGACAGACACACACACATCAAATCAGATGAGCAAACCACAGAAGCCCTCGAGCTTTAGATGAGGTGTTATGTAAATCTATTTGTGTAACTTGAGGTTTATCTTTCTAAGCCCGTCACAGAGTTTCACGGTGTCACGTCTGAGATGAAGCGCAGCTCTTTAAATCCAATTATCATCTCTTCTCATAACACAGCTTTTAGGATAATTATGACACTAAATTTCATTACCGAATGTTCTGTGAGCAATTTGATCATATAGATTTCCACAGAAGAGATTTACTAAAAGCGCATATTCAGAAAATGTTTTACAATAGCTTTGTAAATATTAAAGAAATCAATTCAGATCTAAAAGTTGATTGGATAAACCGCACTTAAAGCCTTGTCAAGTGAAAATAATGTGTGTCTACATTATGAATACATGGCAATGGAATATAATATTGTGGCAAGTAAAAGCATCTCTGTTGTAATGCTTGGCAGACAACAAAATTGTGTTAAACTGTCAGGAAAAAATGGACGGTTTGCAAATGAATGCTTTTAAACATGAAATATCTTGTTTTTAATGAATAAAAATACAATTTGTTGATGCAAGTGTTTAAAAAAATAAGTTTGACATCTTGAAACCAAGATTTCAAGAGAATCGCCTAATTATATTAAAGGAGGGACCCTAACCTTACTTCAAAACAGAATATCTTTATTCTTCTCATATTTTCTTCAAAATAGCAAACTGAACACTGATAGCTTTTAATAGTTTGCCTCATCTCTCTGATCTACTGTTTACCAGAACTATCTCACGCTGTTTTAAAACGTCAATTTCTGTTTGTCATGCATTGGGGGACAAATAAATTCGACGAATGAAAGCTTGCTGATGATCTATGACCTTTTTCCAGCGTTCAGGGATCCGGGCGTCGTACATACAGTCCAGCGCGTCTCGCAGGTTCTCGCTCATGATGATGGTTCCATCGATGGCCAGCTTCAGGTCACTCAGTGTGTTTCTCACCAGCTCAATCACTCTCTGCATACGATCAATCTCTTGCCTTAGGAAGATGTTCATTGGCTGAAGAGGACCCATTCTCATCAGTCTCTCTCTGACCTGGAGAAATAATGCAATTACAATGAGTAATGCCCGCTGTGTAATAGCATCCTTTATATGCTCGTGCTGTTTGTGTTGTTTTACCATACAATTCACTAAAGACATTATGCAAATCTGGTAACAACACAAACGTACTAAAATATTTAGTGTGGGTGCAATTCTGTCTTGCGGTTAATCTTTTTGCACTAGATTTCCTTTTTAGTTCACTTAGAGTATAGTAGATTAGAAAGTAGGTGTTATAATTTATAATATCATAGATTTTATATTAATATAATATACTATTAGTATATAGTCAAATAAATTATACTTCAATAGTTATTACTATTTATAATAAATTATTTCCATTTATTTGCTATTTATATACTAGTTAAATTGTATTCAATTATTTTATTGCCAATTATTATTATTTGATTACTATCAATATAATGCTATTTATAGTAAACTATTTAGATTTTTTTCTATTAAAATGTCATTTTTATACAATTATTTTATAACTATTTATTTAATATTATTATTATTTATTACTATCAATATATATTTCATATTTACACTATTATAGTAAATTATTTCTAATTATTTTCTATTTATATATAATTTATATTATATTGAATTATTTTATAACTATCTATGATTAATATTTAGTACTATCAATATAATGTTATTTCAATATATTTAATTATTTATAATAAATGTTTTTATTTGTTATTTATATTAAAATTATATTTTATTCACTTACTTTATTACTATTTATTGTTGCTATTATTATTATTATTATTACCACAATTTTTTATTGCTATCAATATCATTCTATTTATTATTATTTATAATCAATTATTTATTTATTTACATTTGTTTTATATTATATTCAAATATTTAATTACTATTTATTATTATTGTATATTAGTATCAATATAATTTGATTTCAATATTGATTATTACTATTTATAAACATTGTTTTTAATTATTTTATATTTATATTATTTTCAATTATTTTAGTCCTTAATATTATTATTATTTATTGCTATCAATATAATCTATTTCAGTATTGATTATTACTATTTCGTTTAAATTAAATTATTTTATTTCTATTTATTATCATTATGTATTACTATGCATTTTTTTTGTTCATTATACTCTTTAACTTGTAAAAAAAAAACGTTTTAAACCTTAATTCAAGCTTCACCAACAGAATCGATGGTACAACTGATGTCAGGTTGAATTGTTGGAGGAAAATGCTTTCCTGTAGCTCAGTGGTAAGAGCATTGTGTTAACAATGCAAGGTTGTGGGTTCGATCCCAGGGGATTGCAAATACCTATGTAAAATATATATGATAAAGCAATGTAAGTCGCTTTGGATAAAAGCATCTGCCAAATGCCTAAATGTAAATGTAAATGTGTTGTTATGTGACGGTCAGTAATTTAAGATTTCAGTCTTAACAATTCAAGTGAATAATACTTGAATGATCCTGTCCAGCTGAAATATCACAGTTTTTAGGGCACATACTGATCTGGTAAATACATTTCTAGGTTTAAAAATTCTTAAGTCATTTAAGCCTTAAGCCTTTTTTATATTCACATCCTTTCAAGCCATTCTTTCCTTCATCGCGGGAATAATGGAGTTTCACTTTTGTTAGAAAGGAGGGCACAGGGATTTTATACTTCTTAGAATATTTCAGGAAAGCACATGATTGAGAAAATGTGCCTCTCTGCACTCTCCTCTCGGTTGATAATGAACATAGAAAGGCTGTGTGAGCCTCAGGGTGAGATTTCGCCGTCTGCCTCATTAACTGGTGAAAAATCAGAAGGATAGCAGCCAATTACTGTCTATGATTCAAAAGCACCTGCAGATAGGTGTTTAGGTATATTTCTGGGAGAAATGCATTAGTGTAGGGGGTCCGTGACCTCACCACCATCAGTCCCGTCAGGACTCCAGACAGGAAAGGTCATTTGTCCCCTTTGGCTTTGACCTCTTCACAAACCATGTGAATTATGTTACAGTGTAGAGTTGGTAACACTTTACAATCAGGTGCTATTTGTTAACAATTAGTTAATGCATTAGCATTTATTAATGTCAATTCATGTTAATTTCAGCATTTACTAATACATTATTAAAACCAAACGTTGTATCTATTAACATTAGTTAAGGCACCATGAATTAACATGAATAACGCTATTGATATAAACTAACATTAACAGGGATTAATAAATACTGAAAAACTAAAATGTTTATTATTAGCTATTAATGTGTTTTCTAAAGTTAACAAATAGCACCTTATTGTAAAGTGTAGCCGTAGAGTTTTACCTCGAATGGTACAAAATCTGGAGGCAGTTTCTCCAGCATGTCATTTGCCAATCGACCCACGATGGCCTCTCGGGTCTCTCCGCCCCCGCTGGAGCTGTCCTTTGGCTGGATGCTCAGGATGGTGTCCAGGACGTCTTTAGCGAGTTTGCTCTGGTATGTAATGTCTGCGTTGGGATGGAGGCCGAACACCTCGGGGGTGTCGTATGTGGGCAGACCCTGGACGAGATCAAAGGACAAAATCGTTTAATTTTTTCAGGTCCTCCTCGGATCTTAAATGCATCAAGGATGAAAGTGTCTTTATACCCACAGATGTAACTACACGTTCCAAAAATAATAACGTAAACAGTTTCAAAACTGTATCAGAATGTCTTGCAATCACATTTCATTAGCAATATCAACAAGCATTACTCTCATTAGCCTGAAAAACGTACTTAGCGCAGCTGTTCCTATAAATGGAAAAGGCTCTCTTCCAGCATCTCTCTTGCATTTTAAAGAGCAATCATCATTATAGATGTTTATTAGTTGATTAACACACAAATAAGGCGTTGTGTACCAGCTACAGCCATCATCTGGCATTCAAAATCATTTCTATTCAACAAAAAACATTGCTCGTAAAGAACAAATGCTTAAGAGATGTATACTAAACCGCTGGGACATCCATTTCATATTTTCCATATGAGGTAAAAATGTCTCTCCGACATGCTTTTGTGCGATTCTGCGTGGGTTCATTCGCTAATGGCGATAAGCTTATTGTGTGTAAGAAACGTAACAATGTTGTGGCGTGCTTGCCGTGGCTGTCCCGGCGAGGAGTCAGAGAGAATTCTCCTGGAGTGAGTTGGACTAAAAACATCCATCTCAATCAGCTCAGACAGAATAAAGATCAGCCTCGCTGTGCCTCCAGCTGTTTTATATCTCTCACGAGGACACTGCTGCTGTACGTGACTCGCTGCCTTGAATGTGAAGAAGAACAAGTCCTGTGAGAGGCTGCTTACATTCCTCTAGGCACTGGGAGACTATTAAGAGCTACTGATGTGGCTTTGATTGAACTGTACTATTCGGGAAGATAAATCACCTTAATTGAAATACAAAAACAGGTGTAATAAAAATGGAAACACAAGAGCAGCTTTTGAATGCTATTATAAGTGAAAATCTCAGAACTCTGTTTTAAAGAGTAAAAGAAATGTGGGAAAAGCCGTCTATAGCGGGGTATTCAACAGCGTTTTAGTAGCACTGAAAAGCGCTGCCTTTTGCACTGCTTTCTTGCCATATGACAAGGTAAAAACCGCAGTTTTGGTTGCACAGAGTGTGCATTATTTACGGCATTTTGCCTGTCGTATAATGAGCGCCTCCCGCTGGTTTCCACAGCCAGTAAATATGAAGTGTTCTCACCCAATCACTGATGAACTGAGTCAGACCAGACCAATCCACCGCAGTGTTGCCTCTATTAACTTTAAACATATCACAGCTTTCTTTCTAAAGGAATGACCTCTTCTTTTTGGGAAGGTAAATTTAGACAACTTGGTAAGGAATTATAGCATTCCAATTATAGCATTCCATAGTATTACGTAGTATTTCTGTGCTCAATACACTCCCCCAGTGAACGTACAGGTTTCGGAAAGTTTTTTTCCCATATATAAAACTGTTTTGTAACAATTTTTCTTAGTCCTTTATTGGACAATTCTCCCGGAAAAGCAGGTGGCACGCCCACACGGCAGCATGGAGAGGTGATGTTGCTTCTCGAAAAAAATTACCTAACCTGCGGTTCGTCGGTTACTTTGTTTTTTCCGTGATGGCATATCGGTCAATGGCTGCTTCTCCTTGACTACTAACATCCACTTCATAGCTAAACAAAATCCATGAAAATCGTCTTTACAGCTTTTTGATATAAATTTGTGCTCTTTTGTCCATTCCGGATCAAATTAGGTCTGATGTTTCGGAATGTTAACGTTATGTTATGACGTAGCCAGCACGTGGACTTGGAGGCTCGTTAATGCTTTTATCCAATGATATATCAGATATTTATTTGACACCGCTTTCAGACACTCATTTGTTTGAACAGAGATCCTACGGCATTAGACGCTATGCTGCTGAGTCCCAATAAAGGTTCTAGAGCTGGGTTTTTTTAGGCCGATTCAGCGCAACTCCAAAAGGAGGACAAATGAGTGTCTGGCTTCAAATAATCATCTTAACGCACATACCTGCCACCTTAAATTTCATTAGCACTCGACCACTCAAATTACTTAAATGCATATTGCCATTTACTTCCGTGAAGAGACTGTCATGGTTCGACATGATAGAACCCAATTGCAGGCAGACAACACGAGATGCGGGGTTAACAAGACTTTAATGATAACATAAAACAGGAACAAAACAAAAACCCACGAGGGGGAAAACAAAACAGGATAAACTATTTACTAAAACAAGGACACGGACTAACTAAATTAAGAAAACAAAACACTTAATACAAACACTAAACTACACTTACTAGACACGGGAGTAACAGGAACCTGGAAGGCACAGCAAGGTACAAACAGAAACAGCATACAATAACTTCCACAACATTCACAGAAACTTTCACAGTACAAGTACAATGAACGAGCACAGGAAAATGAACACGAGGGTGTTTTAAAGGGGAGACAAAGGATAATTAACAAGGAACAGGTGCTGGGGATAAAGCACTAATGGGAAGGTTACAAGGAAACGAGATGGCGGGAAACACTGACGAGACACGAGAAAGAGCATGACACGTCAATATATAATCCAAGCCATGACTTTCTCACACAAAACCCTAAGGCTATGCCATGACTCCGCTCCAAGAACAAGAATAAACATGAAATGATAGCGGAATCATGACAGAGACTGACTTACAGCCAAGCATTTAGAAATAATTGATTTTACTCGACAAAGCATATGAAACCATATAAACATGATGACCATGCTGACTTGAAATATTTATGCATATTCTCTACATTATTATGTGAAGTCTTGTTCTTTACCGTATAAATTGGCTTAATTTTGTTCCTTTTAGACTTCCCTTTGTTCCATTGTCCTTTGTATTGAGACTCTGTATCAGTTCACAATGCAGGCTAAACAATACGCTTTAATTTATTTTCAATTGACAATGTATATTTAACTTAAGATGTATTTTTTCATGAAGGACACACTACGTTGTAATTGCACCGGTTGTTCCGCATTAAATAAATAATAACAATATATATTTCCAATTAAAACTGCTGTCTTTGTCATTTAAAAACATTACATTATAATAACACAAAAATAGCGCCTTGTGCTCAGTGAATGAACGGTGCCTTGTAGCTCACAAAAGGGTACTAAATCATTCTTCCGCTCATTCTTCTTCCCTGCTGCTTGCTCCTTACTGGTGGAACGCTCTTACAAATACAGTCCGTTCAACAACATCTCTCTCTTCATTCAAGAAACAACTTAAAAACATATATTTTTCGTAAATGACTATACAAAAATGTTTAACCCATAAATTCTGTGTATTATCAGATGTGTGCACGTTTCGGATGTTTCAGTGAGAGTAAGATCATTTTTGTCTCATAATCTTTGAATAACTCTTAACATCAAACAAGTCCCGCACTTTAAGCAATATGATGAATGCACTTTATTTGGCCTACAATAGCCTAAATCTGTGCATTAAAATGTATGATAGGCTTTTTAATTATGTTTTTAAAACATACTCCACCGGCCCTGAATCCCTCACATATTTCCATGTGCTGAATAATA
Organism: Triplophysa bombifrons; assembly: GCA_029783895.1. Lineage (NCBI taxonomy): Eukaryota > Metazoa > Chordata > Actinopteri > Cypriniformes > Nemacheilidae > Triplophysa > Triplophysa bombifrons. The sequence goes on from CM056455.1 coordinate 14,382,254, forward strand.
GAAAAGAATGCATAAAATTGTTTTATTTCAAATGTAAATGTGCTTCGCCCCAATGCCGTAATGTAAATGTATTAAAGACCTGCTGCCACAGATACACTCATACAGGAAGATGTGAAACTTATTATTGTCAGTGGTTTTATAATAGGGCTAAAGCATAAGCAGTAACAATTATTTAACAAAAAATGCAATTTGAAAATGGACACAAAAATGCATATTCATACTGTATCGATTCTGTTGATCAACCTTTATGATGCCATGGATCCCCAAATACAATGACACTTTTGGTAGGGGTGCCCTTTCAAAAATACATAAAACCTTATAGATAGATATGTATAAAGATCCATTTAAACCTTGTCTGATGAAATGACAAAATAATGTTTCCAAACTTAAATAGCTGGCTACACTTGTTTGATGAACCCTGAAGAGAAACGTTTTCAATTCAAATTTGTAATGTAGTAACTTTCATTTAGGGTGTGAAAACATACTGTATAATGAGAAAAAACTAAGCATGTGTTTAGCAAAAAAGTTAAATGAAACAATAATAATGTTCAGTAAAATTTAACAATTTGTACTGTGCCTTTTCTCTGAACATTCCCTTCCAACCTTCTGAAGGCCACCTGGGGGTCCCCAGACCCCAATTTGAGAACCCCAAAACCGGGTGAACATGAGCATAGTGGTTTTGCCACCTGAAATTTATTCAGCCCACAGATAAAGCAATAGCTAAACCTTTCAAATATAATAATCACCCAAGCATTTGTGGAGAAAGGGCTGAATTTAGTTATTTTAGTTACAGTATAATGATGGCCACTGTGTATTAGTAGCCAACTTTGTCTATATATCATCTTTTTGTACATGTCATTGATTTGCATAATGAGTAAGTTTGAATGAGAGGGAATGGGCTTGAATTAAGGCTAAAATCAAGGTCTTTGTACTTACATTTAAAGCATTTTTGAAGCCTGTAGTTATAGAGTCTGGCTACTTTAATGGAGCCAATGCATCATGCAAATCCCTGTTGTCTAATTTATGCTTTTGAGGAAATGGAGGGACTTTGTTACAACACTATTATTACAGACACAATGACATTGTTTAAGTATTTGGTCTAGTTTACAATGCAGTGTCTGAGTGTTCATTCTCAGTATTGGGTCATTTTTCTTTGAGATTTTTTTCAACTCTGTGGAGTGTTGGTGGGTCGGGTTCACAGCAGTGATAATCCGCCATCACCATGACCTATGTCAATATCTCACCTCTGTCATAGAGAAGAGACCCATCTGACTAAGCAGTATCAACTTATATGTTTTAACCTCTTACCTGAATGTACTGGAGGTACTGCTCCAGGCTTGTGCATCTGGGAACGCTGTAGCCCTTGTAGAAATGGAAATCAGGGCTGAACATGTTCTCGTTGAACCACACCTTCGCAAACGTGTTCAAGAGGCGTTTGTCGTAGTCATCAGTCACTCTACCTCCATACTGGATCTCGCCGATCATGTACCGCACAGTGTTCCAGGACACACCCTGTAAAAGATGCTCATTCAAATGAACATGCCAGGTGGCAAGTCTATTTGGAAACATTTTGCATAGATGCTTGAGAGAGATGACAGTTAAAAATGAAACACCTTAACACATCTGTTTGTCATGCTTAAAAAAACAGCACCTGAAAGATATTTGAATAGAAATCATATGAAAATGAAAATAAATTGAGTGATATAGTAGAGGTGGTTGCTGATGACAGAACCAGCAGTACAGTATGTTTCTCTCACCTTCTTGATATCCACGTCATCCAGGTGATTCTGGACAAACTGAATGGTTGCATTGAAATCGGCTTGGTTAAACTCATATGGGATGTTCCAGCCCAAAGGTCCATACTTTCTCCTCTCCTGAACAGTCGAATGAAGGAATGCCACACCGTACAGCATTGGCCTCCACTGGACCATGTTACTCACATCCAAAAGATCCTGACTGATACCTGCAAGATACAATCAAGCATTATCGTTTTTTAATTTGGAAGAATGAGGCCATTTCAAAATAATTTTTAAGCTTAGACACATTCTTTTTTAGAATTCAATAGTTCCTTTATTGTCTCAAATCCATCAATAGCCTGACATATTGGCCCAATCTTTCATCTGAAATAGGAAAAACCCACAAAGGCAGGTCTATATGGAAAACTGACAGCCGAACAAAGACTACATATCCGGGGAGACGAAGCTCACCTCCGTAAGTTCTTTTGAGTCCTGCTTTGAGTCCCTGTGGAGGCTCATTGGTGAATTTGATGGACATCTGCAGCAGTGTGATAGGAAAGTGTCTGTGGACCTCGGTGGTTATCCACAATCTGAAGCTGTTGTGAACGCTGTCTGTCTCCGTGATGGTGTCCATGAGCTCGTCCATGAAATCCAGACCCAAATGACAGTTCTGAAGTAAAGCCCAGCCACCCTAAGAGAACACAAAAGAGACATTTGGACTGAAAGATCATCCCTATTGATTTGACAGAAATTTCATTTGGGTTTAAGGCTTTATTGTGATTAAAATACATAGAGATAAATCACATGGTGGATTAGCTCATTGAGAACTGTGTATTTGTGTGAATTAACCTACATTAGCCATGGTGTTCTGCAGAAGCTTGCGTGCATGAACTTCCTGTCCCTGTCCCATGGAAACGTAACGGGTCTCTATTTTTTGTCGCCTGCCCAGAGCGATTATTGAGTCTGTCGGGTCGGAACCCATGGACAGGAAGCAGATAAGAGGGGTGCGGGGGTCCGACTCCTCCCAGGTCTTCTCCAGGTCCAGTATGACCCCCTCTGCATACCTCTCCCCCATTGATTCCATAATGTACTTGCGTGCCTTTTTACACAAAGAAAACATGAAATTAGCCTTATATAATAAAAAGCCATGCAAACCCAGTCGGTCAAGATATCTTACATTCATAAACAAGAGTCTGTCTGTTTTTCTGTCTGTCTACTTAAGGATAGATTGGGAAAGCCTTGATGCAATGTGAAATAAATGTTTTCTCACAGTTTTCTCATCCAGTGAATATTCCCAAATATAGTGGGAGACATAGAAGAATAATGTGTTTATTATAACAGTTATAACATCATTGCCGTACCTGAGCGATGGTTCTATCTGGACACCAGGACCGAATGAGGAGCAGTCGTCTGAAGCAGTCCAGAGCTTGATCATATGCGTTTGGTATCTGCTCTTCCTCTGGTGCCTCTCGATCAAACCAGCTTTTCCACTGTTTCTCATGACGCCCAATCTGTTAACACACGCACATGCACACAAGAGTGAGTGAATCTGGTAATTGTTTGGGTATTTGACATATTTAACATTGTGTCATGACATAATTAAATTCCAACATCATGCATGACCTCATTATATCATCAAGAGTGTTTGTACCGTACATGTGTTGTAAAATTTTGTGTAACTAGTGAAGACCAACATGTGATAAAAACCTAAACTTGACTAAACACTTAAAGGTCCAGTGTTTGAAATTTAGCAGCATCTAGTGGTGAGGCTTTAGATTGCAACCAACGGCTCACTCCACCCCTCACATTCGAAGCACTATTGTGGCTCTCACAGAACAAATATTTTATTGCATTACCGCTTCTTTGCTGAAGGAGATAATGCATTTATGAAATGCGCTCTGGAGAGCAGTTTGTCCATTTAGGGCTACTGTAGAAACAACCAGTAGCGTAGCCACGTGGGGCCTCATTTACATGTACGGCCCCCTCAGATTTTTGATTGCTTAAAGTAAAAAATAAGGAATTGTTGATTTATTACTCTGGTTGTTCGACCAATTAGGGCTCCCCGATGTTTTCAAATGTTATTGGTTTAATTATGTCACGTGTTGTGTGTAGCATGTTGACTTTTGCGTCAAGAGTTTAATTTGTAGGCTACGTTGCGATGGCGGGTGCGCACAATATTCTGTTTCTTTTTTTTCAAATCTCATGATTGGGATTAAGTAACCCTTCGAACTTCCATAGTAAGTTTTGTCCCTGTATGAAGACGCTGCAAATTCGTGTTCTGAATTTAACTTCAGAAGTAAACCACAGACGATTTCCTGTGTGCAGGGAGTAGAGAGCAGTGAACACTGTGTGGGGCAGTGGCGGCTGCTGGTCTTTCAAAGTGGGGAAGATCATTTCACAATGAATGAATGAACAAACGATCTAAAAAGAGATATTTAACTCGACGGAGGTAATGTGGGAATTACATTAAACTGAAACAAGGAGTGTGGTGTATAATTGTGTGAAATGTATGATGAAAATTGGCTAGAAATTTCGGAAAGCAAGTACCAAGAAATAGGTTGCAGCAGTTTGTCTTTCGACTACACTTGCAAAATCCGCAATAGGACTGAGATCGAATAGCTTCAGCGTCAGCGACTTTTTATAGAAAAAAATTGCTGTCAATCAAAAGGAGATGCAATCTTTCGACAGACCCTCCAATCATCACGCAGACGCTCGGAGTCCGGGCAAGCCCACTCCTCCATTCATCCCAGAGACGCTGAGCGTCCGTGGGTGGGACATAATCGCAGCATTATCCAATGACCTGCTTGTTTCTAAGCACTGAAAAAAACTGTTTAAAGCAGCCCCATTGAAGTCAATGGACGCTGGGCTTCAACAGAGTAATGCACTGTACGCTACGGGAAGAATGAGAAGGAAATCGAGTCAGCCGACCTAAGTAGCTGATTCTGAACGAAATTGTTTTCGTTCTAGATGAACGTGTTTAACGCATTTTTAGTCAATAAAATGTTAACATAATAGTAAATATATTTGACCATTCATTTTTTGTCAATTATAGGGGAAGCTGAGCTTCCCTTGCAGTCTTAAAGAAATTGCGACTGGTGTAGGGATCATGTCAATCGGAGTACAGTTCATTCATAGAGCGCTGGTGATTTAAATCAGGTGTGTTAAACGAGAGAAACGCTAAATAAGGGGGGACGCGAGGACCAGATTAAGAGCCACTAGGCTATGTTTATGATTGATAAAAAGGTGAAATGAGCTGTATAATACAGGTGTATCATTTTAGTACCTTTAAATATCTACATGTTTAGAAACCTATACATATACATAATGGCCCCCTCATTTACAAACAGGCTCGCTCAAAAATAAAATTCTGGCTACGCCATTGGAAACAACATGGTGAATTCCATGCTAAAGGGACCCGTGGTGTATGTAGATAGAAATATCTTGTTAATGTTAATAAAAACATAACGCTTCATTATGTAAGGTCTCTATACAGCTCTGAACACATGCATACTAAATTGCATTTCTGTAAATAGAGCCTCCAAAAATTGACACATAGCACCATTAAAATAAATGGTGACCTATTAGAACCAAAAAATACACTTTGTTCTCTATGATGATAGAACATGACAGACATACTATGTATGTTGAATTTCTTTGTTGTTGCGGTGCCCCAGAAATAGTTAATTAAACAAAGGCATTTAATCCAGTTTCTTTCAGCCAGGAAAAATTGATTTAAAGTTTGCCAAAGTGCGCTCATTTCACACTGTGTTGAGCATGAAGTTCCCCCGGGCAGCCGCCGCCTGGCAATCAGCCGTCACCAGGAGTGGCTGTGAAAGAATTTGTGCCTGTGTGTGTGACGAGTGGATGAATCAAATATTGACATGTTTACTGCTGAGCGGGATCAGTGAAAAAGATTTAATGAGGAACGCAAGCTCAAAGTGATACAGGTGTGTGATTTACTACATCTGACCCATGCGCCTCTTTCAGACATCATGTGTGTATTCTAGGACATACCTGATCCAGAATATCAGAGAACTGCCACAGTTTGCTCAGCTCCACCAGGTTTAGCCATGTTATATCCAGGATCCACTTGGCAGGTTTTGGTGGGCAGGCCTTCAGGTCCAGTGAGGCTCCACCTGAGCCAAATCAAGATTACCGATCAAATACAATGCTGTCTTGTTCTTATAATGAGAACACAATTATGAATTATGGAGTTAAGAGGATTTAGAGATTTCTTGGATTTTTAGTTAAATTTGTCTCAAAGAGTGTTCTTGGTGCAGGGTGCATTTGTCCATTCATTGTGAATATTGACCTGCCCAATATGGCGGACGTACTGACGTATTGCGTTAATTAGAAACTGTGTTTTCTTATATTTTACTCAGTGTGTGTACCTAAGGTACATTATAACCTCTCCCATTTGACAAACAAATGATCTTTAGAAAAGCATTCCTTACTGGAACAGTATGAAACGTACTACATAACAGCATAGAGGGACAAAATGTCTCTCACAAGAGTGCATTGGAGAGCAGAATGGTTTTAACTGACGTGTGGTGACAGCACTGAGAGTCAAATCGACCTTCTGGGTAATGGGCCACTTGTCTGACCGCAGGGCTACCTGATCCCTCTGTGATTAAATTTTGGCTCTGATGCTTTTACGATGCAGAAGCACATGACACAGCGTGATAATCACGTGGCAGTTCATGGCCCCGCAGTCCCATGAAGGACACCCCGTGAACAACACGTACAGATCACAAATTGCAAAGAGCCATTAAATATGATTTTGTAAGCCATGCTCCCTTGGAAAACAAGTGTGTGTGGAAAAAATCCAATAGCAACTTCACAGTCTATTCTTTCCTTGATTTTTTACTATACATTTAAGTTAAAATCGCATTGGAAGGGCACTCATATTTATCTATTATTGTACCTCACTATGAAATTATGTTATTAAAATTGTGATATGTTTTGTTACAAAGAAAAGTTTGTAGGGCCTACAACATGGCTCACAAGTGTCTTCGCTAGAGTCTCAAAAAGATCCCATCAGTGATTCAAACTGGACTAAGATTTGCCAAGATATCAAAATATACATTTAAAATTGTACATTAACAGGTTCATGTTCATTTCAAAATAAAATTTCTCCCAAAAAACTATTTATCTGAGCTGTCCTGCCTATTTTTATAGCTCTATACTCTCACTGTTTGTCAACATTTATCCAAGTAATTTGTCAGCAGTTCTAGCGAAAGCATCCATTAAAATGAATTTACTTAAATAGGACAACTGAGAACTATATTGAAATACATTTACTGACTAACTTTTAATCAAAGTTACTAAGTGCAGCTGTAACACGTCAGAGGAACCTGGGTCGACATTCTTAACACTTCCTAAAATCCTTTCATAAACTCTTAATTTATCATAAAAACTTAAACTTTAGGCCCCTTAGTGCCAATTGGGCATCGTTTAAATGCCACGGTCTACCTGAGCATTGTTTCTGACCATGTCCATCCCTTTATGACCACCATGTATCCATCCTCTGATGGCTACTTCCAGCAGGATAATGCTTCATGTCACAAAGCTCGAATCATTTCAAATTGGTTTCTTGAACATGACAATGAGTTCACTGTACTAAAATGGCCCCCACAGTCACCAGATCTCAACCCAATAGAGCATCTTTGGGATGTGGGGGAACGGGAGCTTCGTGCATCCCACAAATCTCCATCAACTGCAAGATGCTATCCTATCAATATGGGCCAACATTTCTAAAGAGTGCTTTCAGCACCTTGTTGAATCAATGCCACGTAGAATTAAGGCAGTTCTGAAGGCGAAAGGGGATCAAACGCAGTATTAGTATGGTGTTCCTAATAATCCTTTAGATGAGTGTATATGTACAATATAAAACTATTCTTATATTTATTTGTATTTACAATCCTGTTAATGTCATACTAAACTAAACACACATGGTTCTAAAAGTGCTGTAATTGTTTGTTCGATCACTTTGCTTACAGCAGGTTGGGACACAACAAAATCATCTCTGCTGCATAGTTGCAATTTTCCATTTGCCGTATGTGTCAATGTGGTTAATGTAGTGATTACTTCTATTTCTGGCGCTGTGGCATTTCTGCGCTGTGTTGAGATGTTAGCGTGTCTCTAATAAGATCAGTCACAAACATAATCACTATATGTCTAATGTGTTGTGTCTTATTAACTTACTGTCATTCATTGTGTGCAACTCATCTCTTTTCGCTTTTTGTGTTATGCCCATTTTGTCTGCTGCTAAAGAAACTCTTAAGCCTCTTGAAAGTCCTCCTTGCTCAATTTTGAACCTGAAGAGCTCTTTTAAGGGTTAAGATGCTTTACAAATTACTTTTTTCGTTATTAGGAACTTTCCTGTCATTTTAAGGGAAACACCCACTTATCTAAGAATTTTCATCACTTGGAGCAACTCTTTGCACTAAGATTTTTCATGAATGCAGGCCCTGGTCCTCCCGGCGGAGTCTGGTTTCTCGCGAGGTTTAATTCACTATTGGAGTTTTGGTTCCCCGTCACTGTGCCGTGTTGGCTTTCGCATCGGGAGACTGCTGATATTGGATTAGCCTTTAAAAATTGCTTTTTGAGAATGTGTTACTAATGTACACTAATGTGTTGTTCTGTGTTGTATTCTACCTCTTTCCATTTATCTTTTCTGTAAAGCTGCTTTGAAACAATGCAACATTGTATAAATCGCTATGTACACTGACCAAAATTACAAACGCAACACTTTTGTTTTTGCCCCTATTTTTTATGAGCTGAACTCAAAGATATAAGAATTTTTCTATGTAAATGAAAGGCCTATTTCTCTCAAATATTGTTCACAAATCTGTCTAAATCTGTGTTAGTGAGCACTTCTCCTTTGCCGAGATAATCCATCCACCTCACAGGTTTGGCACATAGAGATGCTGATTAGACAGCAATATTATTGCACAGTTGTGCCTTAGGCTGGCCACAATAAAAGGCTACTCTAAAATGTGCAGTTTTATCACACAGCACAATGCCACACATGTCGCAAGTTTTGAGGGAGCATGCAATTGGCATGATGACAGCACGAATGTCCACCGATACTGTTGCTCGTGAATTGAATGTTAATTTCTCTACCATAACTCATCTCCAAAGGCGTTTCAGAGAATTGGCAGTACATCCAAAAGGCCTCACAACCGCAGACAACGTGTAACCAGCCAAGGACCTCCACATCCAGCATCTTCACCTCCAATATTGCCTGAGACCAGCCACCCGGACAACTGCTGGGCACATGCTCACATTCGATGGAGTCTGGTACTTTGGAGTGGTGTTCTCTTCACGGATAAATCCCGGTTTTCTCCAAGATGGCAGACAGCGTGTATGGTATCGTGTGGGTGAGCGGTTTGCTAATGTCAACGTTGTGGATTGAGTGGCCCATGGTGGCGGTGGGGTTATGGTATGGGCAGGCGTATGTTATGGACAACAAACACAGCTGCATTTTTCTAATGGCATTTTGAATGCACAGAGATACTGTGATGAGATCCTGAGGCCCATTGTTGTGCCATTCATCCACAACCATCACAAAAAATGAATAAAGTATATAGAGTTGGCACACCATAGCCCCAAAAATATAAAAAATGTATTCATAAATATTTAATAATTTTGGAACAGTGGTGTGCCGACTTAATATACTATTCTTTATTCCTTAGCAACAGAACAGTGTTATAGATAACACAAGACACTTGAGGAAAAAGCCCTGATCATGAACTCTACAGTCCCTCAAATATGCACGTCACTAACTTCACTGCATTAGCTTTATGAAATCTAAGCAAAACTGCCAGCTGAAGTCACATGATGTAAGAACACCTCTGTGCTTCATTTATGAGTGCATTAATAGCTGTAGACACCTGGCCCAGATGTCCCTGCTGTTCAGCCCTGCTTCTCTAACAGACTGCTGTTAAACCTCAATCTGTACACCATAACTACAACACAATCTCATTCATTTCAATCATTGTTCATTGTTTTTTGTGATATATGTTATATATAGACAATTAAAATACATGCAGGACGGATGTGTGAAAAAACTCCGGACTGAATTGGGTCTTTTGGGTTAGTTTCCCGTGTATATTCTTTTATCAATTACTGTATTCATCCTCATGTCATTATAAACCTGTATGAATTTCTTTCTTCTGCAGAACAAGCAAAAAGATATTTTGAAGAATGTTGGTAACCAAACAACGTTGGACCCCATCGACTTCCATTGTAAGGACACAAAACCACAGACATGTTTCTCAAAATATCTTCATTTGTGTTCCACATGATGTTTTTCAAGCCATTAGAGTAAACGAATGATATCAATTTTTTATTTTGGTTGAACCGAAAATAAAAGTCTGTCACCATTTACTTGTTCCAAATCTCTATAAAATTCTTTGTTCTGATTTACACAGAGAAAGATATTTGGAATAATGCTTATAAGCAAACAGATCTTGACCCCCATTGATTACCAAAGTAGGAAAAAAATACAATTGTTGTCAAAAGTGCCCCAGAACTGTTTGCTGTCCTACATTCTTCAAAATATCTACAAATATTCAAGTATTCAAGTATCTTTTCCTACTATGGTGGTCAATGGGGACCGAGGATCTGTCTGGTTACAAGAATTCTTCCAAATATCTTTCTCTTTGTTCATCAGAACAAATAAATTAATACAGATTTGTAACAACTCGAAGATGAGTAAATAATGACGGAATTATAATTTTTAATGAAATGTATCCATTCCATTCTCTACCGCTTATCCGAACTACCTCGGGTCACGGGGAGCCTGCGCCTATCTCAGGACGGAGGGTATCTCACCCTGGATGGAGTGCCAACCCATCGCAGGGCACACACCTGTCCTTGGCACACACTCATTCACTCACGCACTCACGCACTCACGCACTCACGCACTCACGCACTCACACCCTACGGACAATTTTTCCAGAGATGCCAATCAACCTACCATGCATGTCTTTGGACCAGGGGAGGAAACCGGAGTACCCGGAGGAAACCCCCGAGGCACGGGGAGAACATGCAAGCTCCACACACACAAGTCGGAAGCGGGAATCGAACACCCAACCCTGGAGGTGTGAGGCGAACGTGCTAACCACTAAGCCACCGTGCCCCCCTGTAATGTATCTTTAAAATGCAATTTAAAATCAAGTAGCGAGTCATATAGACTCATGTTTAAATACTGACAAGGTTGGCAGACAAAATGCTCTCAGAGGAGGAGAAAGACTGCCAGAGAAAGAGAGAGACTGACATGTGGAAGGCCGGCTGGTGTCTGACCTTTAATGAGGGTCAGGAACTCCTCGTGTTTGACTCTGTTGCTCTGCATGTCGATCTTGAGCGTGAGCAGCAGGGTGAACAGGAACTTGTGCTCCTCATACAGCCCTCTGGCAGCATACTTGTGCACCTCGAAGGTCATGTACTCGATGATGTTGGCGATCCGCTTGCTTGTAATTGGACTCTTTGTGGACCTTCAAAAAAAGTCTTTAGGTTACATACGATTTACCGATATAATAAGCTCCCGTAAGGGCATACAGTACTCACTTAAATGATCACATAAAGCATGCCATCAAAATCAACTGTTACATTTTCTCATGCAATACGATAAAAAATGGTTATGGCTCATTAAATGGCATTTTAAAAGGGGACATAGGGTTTTACTTGGCCAAGGACAGGTCGAACAAGCGCAGGAACTGACGGAGGGAGGTCTGATACATCACATTCACCATGCTCATCTCCGTAATCAGGAAGTACAAGATGCTGCCTCTCGTCGCAACTGAAGAAGTAGTCACAATTGAAAGTGAATTTTACAATGAATAATTATTCTAACAATGAATTTTTTTGGGGCAGACTCTAGACAGAACCTTGCAAAATAAGCACTAAAGGTTTCAATGTTCTAAACTCTCACCAGGTCTGTACTCCTCACGTGCAGCATTGATCTGGACCTCCGTCTCTGCAGCGATCTGAAGTTTCTGCGTGACCTCTTCAGCAGTTTGTTTGGTGTTTCCCAGCACGGTGATGAGACTCTCGTCATCCACCAGCGATCCTTGCGTGCTTGTGAGCCTGAACAGCAGATTATCCTCCAGCTCCTTCATCTTCCGTTTATTGGCCGTCACGTCCTCAAGCAGGTCAGTGCGTTCCTTCTCAAGTTCCTGCCGATTCAATCAGATCAAACTCTCATTTACAATCACACAAAAAAACTTTACTCGGATAACTGAGGTGATTGTTGGCAACCTTGAATGATAAATTACTTTCAAAATGACTTCTGCATGGAAGAAGGGGCTTAAAGGAGTCATATAACACGTCTAAAACAAATATTATCGTTTGTTTTAGATGTAATGCAATTTGTATAGACGATTTCAGGTTCAAGAAAGCCGTATTTTCCACATACCGTGCATGTTTGTATCTCCTCTTTGCTCTCCCTCTCTGATATGCGCAGATTTTTTACAAAGCTCATCGCTCTGAAAAGCGAGGTGTGCTATGATTGGCCAGTTCAGCAGTGTGTAGTGATTGGTCCAATACTGCAAGCATGTGACGGAATTGTAATACCTCTTACCATATTTGAAACATCAGGTTCCAAAGCGATTGTACTGATAGGTACGTCAACCTTACTTGCGTAAACATTTGGGCAGTCTTAGTCAAATCATACCACGAACTGATGTAGATTTGTGGGGGTTTGGTTACACGAAGGGTTTCAGGCAGGTCTGATAGAATGCATCTTTTGTTCAGACACTTACATTTTGTCATTTTACGTGTCTAATACATGCATGGGCGACTTATAACACACCAAAGACACAGAAAAACACTTATTTACACCTTATGACCCCTTTAAGTAGATGAATATGACACGTATTGGTAAAAAAACTGGATCTTTAATACTATAAACTCTAAAATGTTATGATGTGTAACACATGAGAAATATTTAGGAGGTTTTGTAGAGTTTTCTGGGTCTCCAATCAAAAAGGCACATTGAGCCTTGTTTCCATCTTCTTGCTTTCTAAACCTCACTATATTTACTTTACATTTCCAGATTCTATAATGAAACAGTTTTATTTTACACATTAAATTCTCTGGGAAATATAGTAAAGTATATATATAGTATACTTCAACATAAAGTAAATGTTCTTAAAGTGATAGTTCACCCAAAAATAAAAAAAATCTGTCATCATTTACTCACCTTCAAGTTGTCCAAATCTGAATAAATGTATTTGTTCTGATGAACAAAGAGAAATATATTTGGAAGAATGCTTGTAACTAAACAGTTCTTGTTTAGTTACAAGCAACAGTTCTTGCTTGTAACTAAACAGACCCCATTGACTACTATAGTAGGAAAATAATTCTAATATAAAAATAATTCATATTTTTGTTCTGTCAAACACAACAGAAGATATTTTGAAGAATGTTGGGAAGCAAACAAATCTGGGGCACTTTCAACAACCATTGTCCTTTTTCCTACTATGGTAGTCTATGAGGTCCAAGAACTGTTTGGTTACAAGCATTTTTTCAAATAATAATAAATGTATACAGGTTTAGAACAACTAGAGAGTGAGTAGTTCATTTTTGGGTGAAGTATGCAGCTCCTCCCACTATGCAGTCTAGTGTATAACATACGGACAAGAATAAAGATAACAGCCCTGCACATGCCCGCTGTTGTTCCATGAAGCAAAAGCATGATGACTTACAGTCATTACCAGCCTCAAAATGTATGATGATGTATATATACAGTACAGTTCACCACCAGAACATTTACCACATGTTCTCTAAATGTACCCTTTTGATAATAATAGTCTAAAATAGAGTTCCCTGTGAAGAAAGGATGACTAGTCTGATGTAAGGCAATAGAAAGCTATTACAACTGCATGTGGATTGACAGTTTAATGTTCATTCGTGAACATGCGCTAAATGCCACTTTCATTTTCACTACCTAAGAATCAAAAGGGGCATTAAAAGCCTCTGAAATGATGCCAAAAATGTCTCAAAGATGTTCTTTATGTGATAGGGTCTCAAAAAAAAAACCTGCCATAACTTTTTCAGCCTCAAAACTTGTATATGACTCTTTCTTGAGTGGAAAACAAAATAAGATATTCTGCAAAATGACTCATACAATGGAAGCCATTGAGGGTCAATGTTGTTTTGTTACCAACATTCTTCATGATCTTGTTTTGTGTTCACGTTATGTACTTGTTTTAGTAGGAAAAATAAAAGTGCCCCTTTCTTCTGTTCTGCAGAAGTCTTTCATGTTTGGAATGACAAGTGAGAATTTTCCTTTTTAGGTGACGATGCCCCTGTGCATAAAGCACACTTGAAATAGATTTGGATTTAGATTATGGTGTCCACATACAATTCACCAGTATAACACTGGACCAGAAAGAGAACTGTGTGAACGAATTGGAAAATTTAGCAATATTAAAGTGCACAGAGATTCAAGCTCTCTGTCCAGTGACCGAGAATTGACCCGAACACTGTCTCCCTCTCGCCCGCTCTGACACAAAAACATGCCTCAGGGATGTGTTCAGAGCTTTAGGGATCTTGATGATGAGGTAAAACATGCTGTAACTACATAAAGTGTGTCATTAAATGTCCCACAGGAGTGTATCATTCAGACCACTAAATCATGAAGATGGGTAACATACTGTATGAGTAGCTTTACGATGTATACTGAGAGGTCTATACTGTCAATTGTGAGTCTTTAACACATGTTCTGGGTTACAGGATAGCATTTTTCAAAATATCTTCTTTTATGTTCAACACATAAAATGTGACACGCATCTTTTTAATCTTGCATACACTACACTTCCATAATATTAATCCTCAGAGGATTTAGGCTGCATTATTTAGATCAACCGGAACCAGGAACACATCCAACAACAAAATGATGTACTTGTTGCATCAAAGATAGCAGAACAGTACTCTACTCTCAGCCAGTCTTGTCTTTTTGTTCCAGGGTTACCGCAGGATGCAGTTCATGCCCAGACCTGATGGCAGAGCTGAGAATGGGAAGTCATGACATATCAAGAGCTGAGATGATAGAGCTGGATAAAGGACGCGGCAACTTGACACGATTTTTCTACAACACTTAAAAAGCTATTAGATTGTTAATGATAATCTTAAATCTATAATTTACCTTATTCGCAAGTTTATTTATTTTTTATTTAGCCTTGTTGTGCAAGCACTGTTGTGCCTGTGCAGAGGCAGCAGCTTTTGCCAGAGGGGAACTGGAATCCCCTGGTTGGGCCTGGGTTCTCCTGAGGTTTTTTTTCTCGATTGGAGTTTTGGGTTCCTCGCCACCGTTTGCATATTGTTTTGCACTATTTGCCTGGCCGGGGGGGCTGCTTTAGAATTTAGACATAATTAATATTGCATATAAGAATTTATACTCCGTTTAATATTTGACCTGTGGTTCTCTCTCCTATGTGTGCTTTCACTGTGCGAGTGTGTTTGCGTGTGTGCGTCTATGTCAATGTGTATAAGTTTGTATGCATATTGTGTGTGTGGAGCATTTGTATGTCTGTCTTTTGTTGTTTTCACCTTTTTCTTGTTTTTACAGATATATGCCTTTAGTTGTTTTTCTTGTATTCAATGTGTCTCATGTACAGCTGCTTTGTAACAATGAAAATTGTAAAAAGCGCTATATAAATAAAGTTGATTTGAGTTGAGAGAGTTTGAAACGACATGAAAATTTTCAAATTTGAGTAAACTATACCTTTAATAATTAAACATAATAAAAATGTGTCAGTCTTTGCGATGCAGTGTTTATTTGACTTCTGGCTTACTTGCAAGAACCGACATACAGTATCATGAAGTCAAACTCCACCCTCGGTTTACTAAGAGGGTCACACTGTACCTGTTTCTCAGTGAGGATAACTCTGCCCAGCAGCTGATCCTCCAGACCCCTCATGGTAACAGTGAAGTCGATGATGGATGTCCGTGCGCTGATCTCGGGAGTGTACGCTGGGTTGGGGAGCTTGGTGGTAACGTAGAGACGGAAGCCCTTCATTACGTCCACCTCCTTATCTCCCACTTTTACCTGATCACAGTGAAAATAAAAATGAGAGTTCAATCATTCATTTATCCAAAAACAGAAAAGACGCACCAAAGTATGACGGATTTTCGCAAGACCTTTGATGAAAAATGTTAATGACCTCTCTAGCATTAAATGTGTTTATGAAGTTGTTTAATAATATGTTGATCATCTCAGCGCCGAGTCGGTAATGTTATTTCTGTGCCAATTAGAGGAAACAGACCCCACAGGGCAGATGAAGCCACGTCAAGATGACGGCTATAAAACGTGTGATCAGGTGTTCGCACGTTTGTATTAAAAGATCCTGCTAGTTAAACATGTCAAAAGCAAAGCGTTTTGCTCGCTATTTCTTTCTTGACTTGTGAAGCAGTCGGTATCGTTTCTTCACGGCAGCTGGATATTTGATAACAAGATGAAAGACACCCGAGAAATAAGGACCGTCACTTAAAATCCTGTCCTACAATAGGAGGTGACAAAACAATCAGCTCGACAACAGACTCAGTCTGGTTATTTTCAATATGTAGTGCACTTTATGAGCTTTTTTTGTCACCCTCGCACGTCAGCGGCTAGCAATGCGTTTTTGGTATAAACATCTGATCTCTTGCTAATTATTGTGCGTTTCTGTATATAAATAGCTTTCCATGTTTTCCAGTGTGTTGAAGGACATGTCGTTGAATACAACTGCAATCTGTCAGCTGTATAGTTTAAATAAAAAAAAGAGGATGACGAATGAGGACATGTTCTTATTTTTTTTAAAGAAGAGTATTTAAAAAAAATCTAAAGTATAATCAGTGTGTTCAATGAAATGTCCTCTTTTCAAGGATTATTATGTTATCAGCTGGTTTATAAATGAGAACATTTGATGGTACAATAAAGGACAACATCTGAAGGATACACCTGGGCACTTTTCTGACTAGCCTCATTTTGGAAGTATGTGGATCAAGATTCCCAAGATTGAGAAAGAGTTCTTAGACAGGAAGTCATGTGAAATACTAAAAGTGAGTTTTTTTGTGTTGGGCGATATATATTGCGATTCACGCTAATCATACAAGTCTAAATCGATTCCGTGTTTTATGAACAGCTCTACTGTGAACTAAGGCTCTTTGATCAGTAAGAAGTCCTGCTCGATCTAAAATCACTACGAGATTGAGTCGTTTAACACGTACATTTGAGAAAGCAGCGCACGTCAAACATCCTCTCTATAGATAAACTTCATGAAAATACCTGAAATGGTTTGATGAACATATACAGAATATGACCATTGGCATTTCCTGGAACTAATGTTTCTTCTTCTGTTTCCCATATTTGGAGTTTCTGCGAAAGAGCGACCTCTGTTCGTAATTCATTGATAAACTAGCCAGGTTTCCATTACCCCTCAAAATAAGCAAATTGAAATAGCGCTTTGAAAAAACGCCCAATGGAAACATGTCAATTTCGCAAAAACTTCCATCGCTAACAAGTTCCCCCACTCGCATGAGGTGTTTTTTCAGGCAATACTATAACGGCATGTTTCGCAAAACTGCAATGGAGACACCATTTTTGTCGTATTTAAAAGTCATGTGGCCTATAAAAAGTTAAATGACCATTCCTGGTATGTTTTGGCAGAACATTGGGAAAGATAGGATGTAAGGCATACACATAAAAGGTCCAGTGTGTATGTTGGAGGATCTTTTGACAGAAATGCAAATATAATATACATAACCATGTCTTCAGAGGTGCATAAAGAGCTTACAGAATGAAGTGTTATGTTTTTATTACCTTAGAATGAGCTATTTCTATCTACATACAGCGCGGGACCCTTTGCATATAATATATAATTGGCCATGTTCTGTCAGCCGTCGTAATGTTTCGAACGGGAGGGGTGGAATGAGCGGTTGGTTGCAACCTTGCCGCAAGATTTCATTGACTTGACTTTTAAGTAATATCTTATATGATGACCCAAGTGCAGGAAAACGAGTGAGTGCAGTATGGAGATTTATTAGAAACAGTCAGGTAATATTAAAATACATAAAGAAATATTGAAATTTCTCTTCACTCTTTCATTACAGTAGGTGGCACTCTGCACTAAAGCTGGTTTGCAACCTGCCATAAAACGTACAAAGATGAAGTACGACCACAATAACTTTATTGCGAGAAGAATCAAAATACACTTTAATCGCATAACAATCGTCCGGAACGTACGTGCCTCCTTCAATGAAGGTAAGGTTCGCACTCACTGTTTTCCTGGCGCCCGTGTTCTCGATGTCTCTGCGCAGGTAACTGCGATTCTGAAGGAGGATGCAAGAGTGGGAGCCGTAGTTTTGCACGCGGGGGTGAATGACGTGAGAATGCGGCAGTCGGAGATCCTGAAGAGGGATTTCAGGAGTCTGGTCGATACTGTTCGCAACGCATCGCCCACGGCGAGGATCATCATATCAGGGCCGCTTCCTACTTACCGACGAGGGAACGAAAAGTTCAGTAGACTATTTACGCTTAATAATTGGTTAATGTCATGGTGTATTGAACAGAAGCTGCTCTTTGTAAATAATTTTGATCTGTTTTGGGAGCGACCAAGGCTCTTCCGCCCCGACGGGCTGCACCCCAGCAGCATTGGAGCGGAAATTCTGTCTGACAACATCTCAAAGACGCTACGCACCATTTGACTAGTAAGTACAAATTTTAACCATAGTCTGTGTTCTTCTCACCCAACTGTTAAGAATGTTACAGTTAAAAATGTTACTGCTTTCAAATGCATAGAGACTGTGTCTGTCCCTCGAATAATACAACCAAATAATAATTTATTTAAAAGTCAGCGAAAAAATCTTATCATGATTAAACCAAAAGACAATATTCTTAATGAGCAAAACCAACGCCTAAAGTTTGGGCTACTTAATATTAGATCACTAAATCCAAAGGCAGTTATTGTAAATGAAATGATCACAGACAACAGTTTTGA
Source organism: Triplophysa bombifrons (assembly GCA_029783895.1). Classification (NCBI taxonomy): domain Eukaryota; kingdom Metazoa; phylum Chordata; class Actinopteri; order Cypriniformes; family Nemacheilidae; genus Triplophysa; species Triplophysa bombifrons. Next base: position 14,400,975 of record CM056455.1, read on the forward strand.
TATACTTTGCCTCACTGAAACCTGGCTTAAGCCAAATGATTACTTCGGTCTAAATGAGTCTACTCCACCAAGCTACGGTTATATTCATGAGCCACGTCCGGTTGGTCGAGGTGGTGGTGTCGCAACAATCTTTAGAGACTTTCTTAGCGTTACTCGGAGAACAATGCATACATTTAAATCATTTGAAATGCTTGCGTTGAACATAACAGTTCCAAACAAAAGTAAAAAATCATTGGTCTCTCTTACATTGGTTACTGTGTATAGACCCCCTGGGCCTTACACTAATTTTCTGATAGAGTTCGCAGACTTCTTATCGGATCTATTGGTTAACGTCGATAAAGTACTGATTGTTGGAGATTTTAATATCCACGTAGATAGTGCTAACGATCCATTAGCTGTGGCGTTTAAGGAACTACTAGACTCTTGTGGTGTAACACAATACATCAATAGACCTACTCATCGCCTTAATCATACCCTAGACTTGATTATATCTCACGGAGCCGATCTAACCAATATCGATATTATACCTCAAAGCGACGATGTTTCCGATCACCATCTTATAACATGTACACTTCGCACTGCAGAAATCAGTTGTATATCTCGTTATCGACAGGGTAGAACAATCACCTCAACTACTAAAGATAGTTTCGTAAAGAACTTGCCAGATCTGACTCCTCTAATAACCTTTCCAACTAATATAGAATCGCTCGATGACATGACCAGCAACATGGGCACTATTTTCTCTAACGCATTAGAAGCGGTCGCACCTATGAAGTCAAAAAGGATTATTGAAAAGATCATAGCACCATGGTATAATAACACCACTCGAGCCCTAAAAAGAGAAACTCGTAAACTGGAGCGAAAATGGAAACAAACCCAATTAGAGGTCTTTAAAATTGCATGGAAAGAGAGTGCAAGCTGTTACAAAAAGGCACTAAAAGCAGCAAAAGCCGAGCATTTCCGTAACCTCATAGAAAATAACAAAAACAATCCAAGGTTTTTATTTAGTACAATTGCTAAACTAACAAACAAACAGACTCCACCTGACCTGGGTATTCCGCCGCACCTTGGTAGCAATGAATTCATGAAGTTTTTTACCGATAAAATCGAAATAATACGAGACAACATAGCTAAAACCAAACCTCCAAGTGTGTCAGAAGAATTAGTTTCAACCGTCACCCAAAAAGAAAAGCTAGAGTGTTTTTCTCCTATAAATCAGGAAGAATTAATTAAAGTTATTGCAACATCCAAACCGACGACATGCTTATTAGACCCCATTCCGACTACTTTATTAAAAGAGTTACTACCTGCTGTAATTGAGCCCATTTGTAACATCATCAACTCGTCAATTAATCTAGGACATGTCCCAGGGCCCTTTAAGCTGGCTGTAATTAAGCCTCTTATCAAAAAACCAAACTTGGACCCCAATGAACTTGGAAGCTATAGACCGATTTCAAATCTCCCGTACTTGTCTAAAATACTAGAAAAAGTAGTGTCAACTCAACTGTGTACCTTCCTACAAAATAATGACATGCACGAAAAGTTTCAGTCTGGCTTTAGACCGCATCACAGCACTGAAACTGCGCTCGTTAGAATTACAAATGACCTCCTTATTGCTTCAGATAAAGGTAACATCTCACTCTTAGTCCTGCTTGACCTTAGTGCTGCTTTCGATACTGTAGACCATAAAATACTACTAGATCGCTTACACAATTATATCGGTATTCAGGGACAGGCACTGCAATGGTTCAGATCTTACCTAACAGACAGATATCAATACGTCCATTTAAATGGGAAATCGTCAAATCTTACGCAAGTAAATTATGGATTACCTCAGGGATCGGTTTTAGGACCACTGCTTTTCTCCATATACATGCTGCCCCTCGGAAACATTATTAGAAAACATGGAATTAGCTTCCACTGTTATGCAGATGATACTCAGCTATATATCTCATCAAGACCAAATGATTCATTTAAGCTATCCAAACTGGCAGAGTGCATCGAGGACATAAAACATTGGATGACTAGTAATTTCCTCCTTTTAAACTCTAGCAAAACAGAAATATTACTTATAGCACCAAAATCAAGTAAACAGAATATCTCCGATTACAGCCTGCAAATTGAAGGCTGCACTGTTACTCCAACAAATATTGTTAAAGATCTAGGCGTTATATTAGACGGCAACCTGTCATTTAAAAATCACATCTCAAATATCACAAAAATAGCCTTCTTCCACCTTAGAAATGTTGCCAAATTACGAAATAGTTTATGTGTTGCAGATGCAGAAAAGCTTATTCATGCATTTGTGACCTCACGGCTTGACTATTGTAATGCTCTACTTAGTGGTTGTCCTGTATCATCGATAAACAAACTACAGTTAGTTCAGAATGCTGCTGCCAGAGTTCTTACTAGGTCAAGAAAATACGATCACATAACCCCAGTTTTAACATCGCTTCACTGGCTACCCATTAAGTATCGTATTGATTTTAAAATTCTTTTAATTACTTACAAAGCCCTGAACGGTTTAGCACCTACTTACTTAACCGAGCTTTTATCACGTTACAACCCATCACGCTCCCTAAGATCACAAAACTTAGGACTTTTGACAACACCTAGAATAACAAAATCCACCAAAGGGGGACGAGCTTTCTCATACGTAGCACCTAAACTCTGGAATAGCCTTCCTGATACTATTCGAGGGTCAGACACACTCTCCCAATTTAAATCTAGATTAAAGACACATCTTTTCAGCCAAGCTTTCACTTAATGCATAGTTAATGAACAGCAGCTACGCTAATTATCCTCTTTATTCTCTTTCCGCCTCTGCCTCGGGATGCCCATCCCGAGGTAGGAAGAAGTTCCACCATGTCCAGACGACCGACAGATGCCCATCCCCAATTTGAGATCACGCCAGCTACAGCTGCAGACTGACTGACCATCCCAGCTCCATCTAAGGCAATTCCACCACCAGCCAAGAGAAATATGACCATCGGACCATCCCAGCTCAGACCACTACATCCCCAACCAAGAGCAAAGACGGACTATTTGGCTTATTAATGCTGAAGTTACAACATTTGGTATTAAATGCTAAACTTAAATCACATGTCACCAGTTTGAGTGCAGCTATGACACGTCAGAGGGGATCTGGCCCTCCCGGCTGAGCCTGGTTTCTCCCGAGGTTTTTTTCTCCATTAATTAATCATTGGAGTTTGGGTTCCTCGCCACAGCAGGGCAGTGTTGGCCTGCTCACCGGGAGACTGCATTCATTCATTTATTTATTTATTTAGAAATTAGCTATTATTTATTAGTATGATCTTACTCGTTGTATGAATACCATGCACTGTGCTGTGTTTTCCTGTTTTTCCTGTTTGCCCCTGTAAAGCTGCTTTGAAACAATACACATTGTGAAAAGCGCTATATAAATAAACTTGAATTGAATTGAATTGAATTAATAGAAACGCAGTCATTCCAGCGACATTTAGAAAACATTGCTTAAATTTTGCGGAAATCTGTAATGCAAACTTGGTTACAGAGAGCACAAGAATCGCACGATATTTGGCCCAGCCATGTCAGGTCTAAGAACCTTTCAGCATACCTTATGTGTGGAGCCAGTCTTGATGAAGTTCTTCTCCAGCACATTGTCCAGGGCAGGGTCCAATTCCTCCCCAACGTCTTCAATCAGCAGCGGGCGGCCTAATGATAAACTGTCCTCTAGATGGTTTCTGAAGTACTTGTGGTTGAGTGAGGTGATCTGTGAAAACATCAAAGCCTCATTACTGACCAAGATCTAGTTCTGCTGCTGGAGAAAGCTGTTATCTCTGGAGCCTATGAAGAGGCGTCTGACCTCTTGAAGCGAAACCGTGCATGAATGCAAGCTTTGCATATCTTATTGACTCTATTCCCAAGAATATAAATCAGATTTGTGTGTGCAAGAGAAAAAGCTTCAAATCTGTGGAGGCCTTGTGAACTGTATGAAGCAGTACAAAAGCCGAACTAACGTAACTATAGTTTCCAGTGATGTGTAACAGTGATGAAGTGCAACAACAAGCATTTTTTGTGTTTTAAATGTGTTTCAGCTGCACAGTCTTATAGGCAAGTGAGTAGAAGTTATAATATATATATATATATATGTATATATATACAGCATATATAATTCTCTAACATTCTCTTTTAAACACTCTTTTTGTGTTGAATCTAGAAATGAATGATTTAGAAGGTTTATGTAAATTGCATTTAAGTAAGTATTGCTTTTATATTTGAACATCATATTTGTAAAATTGTACATAGAGATTGTATATGTTTGGCTCTAAAATATGTATAAATGTAAATATTCTACAAGTGATTATTTCTTTCAGTATGTAAAACCACAATAAAATATAAAATAGTAATACGCTAAAAAGTTGTAGACTACTTGCAAACACTTTCATTTAAGGTGATTTTGTATTTAATGTAAATTTTTTCAGCTTTTTATTGATTTTTTTGTGTTGTTAAAGTGTGAAAGATGTTACAATTAGGCTGTGCCATCATATTGTTATGTACTTTATATTTAAATATTAATTGTAGGTAACTAGGTCTTGTGAGACTGATTGTAGTTTGACTTTATTTTAAATAATGCAGATTGTATGTTGACTGTGATTTTAAATGATGTAGATTTCAGTTTTCATTTATTTATAATCCAGCTTTAGTTTTAATTTGTTGTCAGTTAATTATTTTAGTGCCTCAACATAAACTTTTTATATTTAAATGTTTGTTGTTAAGGCAACATTTCTAATTTTCATTGATTCTACGGGATAATTCCCCCAAAAATGAAAATTCTGTCAACATTTATTCACCCTCAAGTTGTTCCAAACCCGTATACATTTCTTTGTTCTGCTGAACACACAAGATGTTTTGAAGAATGTGGACAACCAAACAGTTCATTGACTGCATAGTCCCTAGTATGGAAGTCAATAGTGCCCAGCCAGAACTGTTTTTACAAACATTATTCCAGAAATCTTTCTTTGTGTTCAGCAAAACAACGAAATAAATACAGATTTGGAACCACATGAGTGTGAGAACAGAATATTCATTTTTGGGTGAACTATCCCTTTAAGTTTTTAAAATAATATTTACGTCTGTATTTTATCTGATTTCAGTTAACTGTCATGGTTATAATCGTTAACTAAAACTATCAAAAGCATGTCTATGGTACAGACAGCGACGACATCACTGTAAACGTCATTCTTCAAAAGTGTTCACCTGAAGCTCATTCTTGGACTCTCTGTTCTTGATCCACATCTTTCCTTGTGTCTGGGGATCAACCAGCAAGGGAAATCTGGCAGCCTTTGTCACAATAATCCCGTTCTGGATGGACAGGTCATCGTTGGGCAGCCCCTGTAAATTCCATTCACTTACTGTAGGTGCGTCAATCAACATCTCAGTGAGGTTTAGATTGGTCCTGAAAGGAATCTGGCGAGACTTCATCTCTCTCTGCCAGTCTGTGAGGAGGAGGTTGCGAAACTCTTGGTTAAAGGGCCCAGAGTAGGAGAGGAAGGCCGTGGCCAGCAGCACATCTCCTGAAATGTGAAATTAGTGTAAAACAGTAAGAAAATTCCAAGCGGCAAAAGAATGTAAAAAATTGCTGTAAAACAACAGAGAGTTGACAGTCACCAATTTCAGTTAAAACTGCAATATACTGCAGAAAGCAATGCATTCTGGGGAGACAGTTTGCATGATAAGCAACTACTGCTAATTTAACATTTAACAAGCCATTTACAACAGTAATCTGCAGTATTCATGCATTACAGGTTTTGAGTGTTTTACGCAATGCATTGCGAGCTTTGTTTTTGAAGAAGCACAATGGCGCTGATGTTTCACGCGAGGTTCAGTACGAATTTGTCAGTCCGTTGTTCTCATGACTTGAATATATGTGAAAATAGAAAAAAACTCACTTAAGAGGAGCAGAGAGATACAGTATTTGAATCTGACCGTAGTGAGGAGCACGCTGTTTTAAAATTGGATTGAGTTTGAGCACGAGTTGCCTTGAAGTGTTCGTTGCTCACATGATTGGAAATTATGGAAAATTAGAATGACTGGAATATATGTGGAAAAAAGAAAAAAAAGATTTAAGAGGAGAATGTTTGAAACTGACTGCAGCGAGGAGCGTGTTGTTTTAAAACTGGACTAGTGATTGTGGTGAGCAGCGTCTGACATACACTTGTTCGTGGGACTAAGGAAATTTCAAATTCCTTGAAAAATCTTTTAAATGGACTGCAGCAAGAAGTGGACTTTTTGGTCAGAGTGTTTTCTCACATCCAAAACATTTGTGACTTGCAATCAGGGTGATAAAATCCTACCAATTCATTGGAATTCATATTTCAATCTCAAAAATCAATGTTTATTAAGGCTGATTGTTGTCGAGAATTTGTTCTTTAACATTATTGATAATTAAACGCAATTTCCTTTAACAACATGTAATCAAGTTTGAGTTTGTTTTCTTATCTGCACTTTTCCATTCTCACAGTAAAACAATTATATTACTTTTTTGGATGATCTTGCTTATAAATAAATGTTCACATTATTTGGCAATTTCTGTTACCCTGTTTTTATTGCAGTAATTTATTTACTGAAAAAAATTCTAACCTATTTTGGGGATCATTTTTGAATAAGAGTGTAGGTAAAATTACCCAAATTGTTTTTACCTCACAATCTGTTAGTGTGTATTGTAAACTGAAATAAAAAAATATTATTTTTTTGACAGAATGTGGCTATAAAGTAATTTCAAAGTATTCAAATAATTACAGTATTTTACTGGAATCTCTCTTTAAATTATAAAGTTACTGTAAAATACAGTATTATCATACAGTAAAAAGCTGTTAAGCAACTTCAAGATATTCATAGCATAGAACAACAGTAGATTACTATCATCTGTGCTGGCAGTAATTTACCGGTATTTTGTTCATATTTTTTTAACAGTTTATAGATCTGTGTGGTGCTGTGCAGTGGTTAATGGTTCTTACAGTAGCTGATTTAAATGCAGTTCCTAGGGTTGTTGCCAGGTCTTTGCTGGATTCTTTGGTGTTCTGCTGTTGCCAGAAGCTTCAATCCGAAGTGATTTACAGAGCATTCCAGCTTTACATTTTATTTAAAGTTCTTTCTTCATTGAATTGTGAATATGGTGTTGTAGGTTTTCCCACATTTAAATACATTTAGTGATCTGAATTGGTACACACTGATTTATGCCATTTTTGCGGCATTGTACAGTTTTTTTTTGCTTTGTAGCAATGGTGTCCCAGGCCTTTCTGAATCCTGTAAAAGCCAGTTATGTAAAGCCAGAATGAATTTATGGCATTGGAGTTGCAAGTACAAACTAAAGATTCCCTATGTCCTTACTGTGATACTCTGGCTTTCCCTCAGATCTTTTGAATATCCCTACATATAGCTTAAGTCCTTCACTCGCTGTCACATTCACCAGACAAATAACACAATTATAAGATATAATTTATGCTTGTAGAACAAAATGAGCTTCGTTTCAATATCGAGGCTTCATTTCGTATTCTTTTGATTTCCAGTTTTAGTGAATCATTCTTGAAATGCTGTCTGCCGTGCTTCACTTTTTGGTGACCTACCTTTAAGCAAACACTTTTCTGTGGCTAAAAACCGATCACTGACAATAAAGTCAGCCAAATCATGTTATTCATCTGAATCAAATTATCGAAAAACCGCCTGAAGGATTAATGTCAAACACACCAACAAGACGTTTGGTCTGAGCAGCGAACTCTTTGCTGAGTTGGGTCCATCGCTCCTTCTCTCCTGCCAGGCCACTGATCAGACTGGAGGCGGTCTGCATCTTATGTCGACAGCGCTCTGCATCCTCCAGCAGTGTCTATTAGAGAAACAACAAAGATGATAACGTGCATAATAATGCTTCTGTCTCCATGCTGTTGTGCACTTGTTTACATTTACTCATACATACTTCAGCTTGTATTTGTGACATAAGTAATATAACTTTACAAAAGGAATGTTGTTTTCAATCAAATAGTTCATCTAAACCTTAGTTTTGAATTATATGTTAAACAAGAATTTACATAAAAATTTGTTTCTTTTACCAGTAAGACCTTCTTCCACAGAACTATTTTTAGAATCATTTTTCTCTCTTTTTTTAAGCTTTAAAGCCTCAACCACTATAACTGCAATGAAAAGACTGAGCTCTACAAGTCTTTAAAATGTATTGTCTGGTGTTCAAAGTAAGAAAAAATATAGAATAGCTGAAAGAATTTTTAGTTTTGGGAGGCCTAATTGTTTTTTGCTTTCTTGGAAAACTGTGAATTGTACCTAATATAAAACTGCGTCATGCATCAATGCGATGACCAAACTGTTTAATAATTGTCAATCACTGCTTTAGGGAAAGTAATGACAGTTTTAAAGGCAATTGGGATGTTTATTTAGTTGTTGGTAAGTCAGCATCTGTTCTCTAAGGTATGGTCAAGGATAACGTACATCAACATGAAGCTCAGAGGCTGTTAATCACACAATTATCAACTCATTCAGGAAATGCTAGGAAGACTCATTATACATTGTGAAATGGAACATTGGTGTTTACTGTGACCCATTTCTAAAGCCAGTGTCAATTTTGCAGGAGCACATTCAGTACAGACTGAATCATTCATCTGCGAGATGCTTTTAGCTTTATAAAACTGCTGATTATATTTAATTGTATGCGAAAATACAAATTAGTGATTTGGTATTTACTTCTGTGCACTAATAAACAGCAGATTCACCATTTTCTCAGCAAAATTAAAGGGATAAACAGATTGAGGTTCATTTTCTTTGGGTCACAGTAGAACATACTGTATGGGGGTTGAAATAATGAATGAGAATTCTGTCAGAGATTTAACCATAAAATACTCAACTTTGAGGTATTTCATTAAGTTTCACTCAACTAGTTCAACCCTAATTAAACCAAAATGTAGATGTGTCATTTTGATTTGAAATAATGGTTACAGTACCTGTTTCTCCATCATGGCTTTTTCATACTCAGCCCGAACTACATCCAGCTCTGCCTGTTTGGCATCCAGTTCAGCTTGAGCTGTCTGGAGGTCTGCATTAGCTAAGGCCAGCTTGTTCTCCTGCACTGCCAGGTTAGCCTGAGGGTGATGAAGAAATCAAGAAAGATATACATAATGTACTATATATTAATTTACAAAAGTCAACAAGGACCTAATGATGACAATAACGGCTTGATGGACACAATTTAAAAGTTAAAAGTGTCTACCAGAGCATAAATGAAAATGACATACACTCACCTAAAGGATTATTAGGAACACCATACTAATACTGCGTTTGATCCCCTTTCGCCTTCAGAACTGCCTTAATTCTACGTGGCATTGATTCAACAAGGTGCTGAAAGCATTCTTTAGAAATGTTGGGCCATATTGATAGGATAGCATCCTGCAGTTGATGGAGATTTGTGGGATGCACGAAGCTCCCGTTCCACCACATCCCAAAGATGCTCTATTGGGTTGAGATCTGGTGACTGTGGGGGCCATTTTAGTACAGTGAACTCATTGTCATGTTCAAGAAACCAGTTTGAAATGATTCGAGCTTTGTGACATGGTGCATTATTCTGCTGGAAGTAGCCATCAGAGGATGGGTACATGGTGGTCATAAAGGGATGGACATGGTCAGAAACAATGCTCAGGTAGACCGTGGCATTTAAACAATGCCCAATTGGCACTAAGGGGCCTAAAGTGTGCCAAAACATCCCCCACACCATTACACCACCACCATAATTGCATTAATGAGAAATTGAACAGGTGTTCCTAATAATCCTTTAGGTTAGTGTATAGTATCAATACATTAAATCAAGGTCTGTTCCCTGTGAAGGTATCTTAATAGAACAGCCAAAATAGAAATAAAAAACAGAAGTTCACATCTCTCACCTTCAGAGGAAGCACTTCTTTATTGATAGAGAAGAAAGAAGCCATTGCTTTGGTCCAGGAGCATAGCCCTGCAACATTTCCACACACCCTTTTGGCTGTTTCAATGTTATAGTCACCCATGTCAAAATATGGAGACAGGAGCTCCACCACCTCCTCATTGATGGAGTCTTTGGGAAATTGCTGCAGAGGAAACATAAGCACACTAGCGTAAAATGAAAGGAAATTATAACAGGGGATAAAATATTAGAGCCATATGTTATTTTCAAAGGAAACCAGCAGCCTTAAGATATTAAGGTATATATCTAACCACAAAAAAAACATATTTGTTTTGTGAACCTGTTAAATGTGACTCAAGCTTTTGCAAAAAGTTATGGAAGGATAGTTATGTACACTGTAAAAAAAGAGATTTTCCATGTAAACAAAAGACAATTCATTATATTTTTTATTTTTCATTTATTTTTTAAATATGGTAAAAAATTACAGAAAAAGACCAAAAATTTACAAGAAAAACTGGCACAACATGTAATTTTACAGGGGGGGAAATTACTTTACGGTTAATTTCCGGTGAACCAGCTGTCAGAAAATTTCCATTACTTTACAGGACGTTTTTCAGGACTGTTTTAGTGTTTTATGTGTGTGTGATAGGGTGCGGACATAGACAACAGAGACTTAACCAATGATCATTCATTACATTACAATAATCATTACACAGGTTGGTATACGCATTCAGGATGAATATCTCATTGAGAAATGCCAAAAATGCTATACGAGTTAAATGAATACAGTGTACCTGTAAACTGCCAAGGAAGTTTCCAGCAGTCATGAGTTTGAGTGACTCCTGCCAGGATGGCATGATGCAGTTTTTCTCGTGGTCCATCTTTACCGTGTTCACTTTTCTCTGGAAGAGCAGCAACACGCAGTCCATGATACGCATGATAAGATGAGGGGGTCTGCCCAGTGTTCTCACTGTGGCAATGTCTGCAGGCTTTATGGTCTGATAAGAGACAAACACAGAAAAAAAAGACAAATTCAGGTGAATTAGATACTATATCGTACGGCACACAACAGCCTATAACGGGCAATTATAGGGATTTATGAACAGAAGAATACAAACCTTTCAAGTGTAAAGGAGAATGGAACAGAAAGTTGCCATTTTAGGAAATTATATTAAAGGGTGGGGGTTACAAGTATGATAAAAAACGAAAAGAGAAAAAAAGAAAAGAGAAATATTGAGAAATTATTCATAGCTGCTAGGATGGACCAGTAGTCTAATGGCCACTATATTTAATTTTAATGTAATTATTTGATGTGTAATTATTTGTTTATGTATTTATTGTAATTTTAAACAACTTGTCCCTTAGTAAACAAGTTCATTTAAACCTGTTAAAAAACATATTCCTTGAATAAAGTGTGTAAATGAAATGTACTAAATATGCTTTCATTTTGCGAAACAGGAATAATGGGATCCATGCAGGTGGGACTCATGGGACAGCGAGCAGGTGGTTGAGGTGCATGTTTGGGTGGGTGTATGATTGAGTGGGATGTTATGTTTGTGTGTGGGTTTGGTCAGAAATGGCTGCTGTCAAGACCCCTGCTCGCTCACAGACCCCCTACAGCAGCCCTGTCATCACATGCTCTATTTTTAAATCCTCCCAGGCAGCGTGTAATTACACCAAAACCGCAGACACCATAATGTCCCACCAACATCACACAGCAGCGACTCGTGGCACCCTTTCACTTCCCTCCGATCTTCTCATTCGCCTCTCACCTCTCTCCTCTTCTCCCCTACCCTCTTCTTATTATGTTCTCTTATTTGCTTCTCCCATTCTCTCCTCTCCTTTCCTGTCATCCACTTCTCTTCACACCTGTTCTTTCTCTGATTCTCTCCCGTCCCCTCCATCCATTCTCTCGTATTTTCCCCATTGATTGTCTTCTTTCCTCATCCCCTCTCCTCTCTGCTTATCGTCTCCACTCTTGTTTTATTGTTCTTGTGAATTTGTTCCACACCTGCAGCGCTGCCTCCGCCTCCTCCAGAGCAGGTTTGGCGGCTTCCAGCTTCTCCTTAGCCATGGCTTTGTCTGCAGAAATGCTGTCAACAATGGCCTGGGCTTTATCTTTGACCTTCTGAACCTCAACTTTGACCTTTTCAGCCGCCTGAGCCTTTACGGTCACCTCCTTCAACACCTGATGAACAGAAAATAACAGAAGGAATGAAAACCCCAGTCCTGTTATACACAGTATGCAACATTTCACAGTTTTTCATTTATCATCTTAAAGAGCTTGAAGGGGTGGAGTGAGCCGTTGGTTGCATTTCGTAAACTGGAGCTTTAAGAAATGCTGTGATGCTCTCTTTAACTCTTAAAGCTGTAAGACTGTGTAAGATTATTCTGGGTTGAAAACATGCCCTTCTAAATATTTATTGTCAATCTAAGTTATCATATATAACTACAACTCTGTTAAGTGCAGTTACTTGGAGAGTCACAAGGCACTCACAATTTGACAGATTACATCACATCTGAATTTAGCTGCCACTGAGAATCAATATAAACACAAATTTCGGAGTTAAAAAAGGTCAGGCCATGCAGTTGTCTTCATGATCAATTGCTGCTTCTCGAGTACTTCTGAAAAAATTCATTTTAAATCATAAGGGGGTGACAAACATACACATGCAGACTTTAACACATTCATTTACCATATCAGCCTTCTGGTTGGCGATCTGAAGCTCTTTCTCCTTGACCTCCAGCTCTTTGCTGAGGGCAGCAACAGACTCCGAAGCTTCCTTCAGTTTCTGGAGGCCAGTGTTCATCCTAATCAAAACAACACAGTCGGAAAATGAACGTCTATGACACAGCTCCATACTCCACAAACAGTATTTAGCAACATCTGTATTAACCTGTCTGCAAGCGTCTGAACCTCAGAGTGCTTCTCTTTGTAGATGGCCTTGTAGTCGTGGATGAAGGACAGGTAAGATTTGGGCGTGACGTGAGTGGAACGACGATACCTCTGGAAATAATCTGCGCACTTTTCCGCCACACCGTCCTGAAATGAGCCCATGCACTGAACCACCTCGCTCTTGACCTCGGGCGTGCAGTCTATGTCATACATGGACAGGAAGTGTTCTGATACTGAGGAGAGACAAACAGAGTATTCACATGTAATCCAGAAATAACATTCATTCTGTCACGGCTCATTGCTGTCATGATTTTTCGAATTGTCTAAGCAGTTCTCTTAGATGTAATCAATTTGAATTGTTAGAGGAACACTTTGTGCCTTGCTTGAATTGCTTGTTTATCTATCTGTCAACGTTGAACTGTACAAGCACAAATGCTTTTTCGAAAGCACAATTTGCATCGGAAGACCTGGGATGAATGGAAGCGGTTGACGTGTGCCTTTTTTTCAATCGTCCAATCGAATGACTGGAGGCAGGGCTTTCGTTGCGGTGACGGAACTTTACAGTTGCTTGAAACGTCCGGAGACTGCAATGATGAAATAAAAACTTGTGGTGGCTGTCGCAGGTTAACCGAGCAAGGTCAGCGAGCACCCTCTGCTTGTACCCGTTTTAAAGTTTCAGCTATTTTGACAGTTAACAGCAACTAGAGAGCTCGCGCTATATTCCTTGACCTTCAGTACAGCTGTTTCGGTTGTTGCCTAGCAACATAAAAAAAATCATGCCACTTATGCGCTCAGAAAGCATCTTTCCCCATTGCCGTTCAAAAGCAGCCACATATTACAAAAACTTGTATGTGCAACAGTAAATTTAGTTAGTGGTTTAGTACAGTATAATCAGTCCCATGACATTTGCAGAATCCATTCGCCAAATTTATTCTAGATGAAACATCCAACACATTTTACTGACCTGCGATCAGGGCGTCTTTAGGCCAGCGGCTAAACCAATCCATGGTGCACCCAGAAATGAGAGCAGGGAACTTCAAAGCCCGATTACGGAACTTCTCCCCAACCGGAGAAAAGCACAGGACCACGTGAAGGTTCTGCCTCACTCTGCTCATGAAATACTCATGCAGGTTTTCATTTGTGGGTGGCCGTCGTGGAAACTCTCGCTTCATTACTGGAATGAGGTCACTGAGAATCTCGTCCATCTCATCTCTAGCAAACAGATTGGACACCTGTGACACGCAGAATAATTCACACCTCATTAGATTAAACCCAGATGTAGAGATTTCACTGGGAATTTCTGACAAAGTATCAAGATCTAGATATAATGACACACCTGAGGGGACAAAATTACACTTTCATGGATAGAGAAAAAAGCATTTAAGCTATAAATAAACGCAGATGAGATCTCTTCAATGTCTTAATTATTTCTCCTAGACGTCAAATGGAAGCCAATGCAAACAGTTGCTTAAAGTGAAAATTCTTTCATCATTTTTTGAATTTATGATTGATTTTCTAAAAACTTTGTGAGAAGAAGATATTTCGAAGAATGTTGGTAGCCGAACAAGAGTGGTACCCATTCGCTTGATTATGTGTCTAGAGGCGGACTGGTCCTACAGCTTTTCCCCAAGCAACAATCTTACAAATACCTCCTCTTGTGTTTTGCAGAAGGAAGTCATACAGGTTTGAAATGACAAAAGAGTGAGTAAATAATGACAGAATTTTTATCTTTGAGTGAACTATCCCTTTAAGTCTCCTCACATTTGTCCTGAGAAACGACCCAAAAAGACCAAAAACCTCACTAAGTTTCAGAAGAGATCTTAGAAAAAAACCAATCAATAAACTGAGCTTATTTTCCATCTCTATGTTTGAAAGTCAATATTATTAAAGATTTCAATATGAATTCAAACATTTCTCATCAAGTTCCCCCAAATCCAGATGATTTTCCCTAAACATTGTACAACCTTGATTCATTTTACACCTCGATACTCTTCATGTATTTAAACAATTGTCTCATTTCTTTCTGTTTTTATTTGTCTGAAGCAATTTTATCTGATACTTAGTGATGCACATCTGAGAACTCCATGCAATCTATAAATCAAGTAATAAAAGAGCTTTTGTCCAATATAATTTAAAAAGATGTTTTAAGATATCCATCCATTTTGTTTCATTGGAGGCTACTGCACTTAAAAGACAAGGCAGAAACAAAAAGTTAAATATAGTTATCTGGAGACATCTGTGTAGAAATGTCACAGAAATACAGATACAAATGATTAAAATGCTGTCTGGTCATATCCTGTAAAGAACAGTATTTCACTTCTCTTGTCTCTTTTCAAAAACTTGGGTAATAAATTTCACTCTACGGCTTTTGCTCTGTCGTTCTTACAACCCAGTCTGGCCTCATCAGTTTCCCAGCTAAACCTTGACATCCTCTCTATAACTTAGGGCCAGCGTTTTCATTAATATTCCTGAGCAAACGTCTCTCTCCCCGAGTGCTCTTGTGCTGATGTAAGCGCTTATGTAATTAACCACTACATGAGAGTAATGAAATAACAGCCTTGAACAAACCCTCTAGACCAAAGACCTGTCCAAGACTGTATGACTGAGGTGAAGACCCAGAGATCTGGAGGTGAAGCCTGCTGTTAAATAATATCCAATTATACACAAACACCTTTAGAGTATTCAGGAATGGAGACACACAGGAACATAGCGCTAATTAAACACATTTTGTCCTTTGTAAAGCTTCTCTCTTGCTTCTTATTTGCTCTCTTACTAGACTTATTAACCCCCACCCACCATCTCCACACTCTTTAAGAGGTCTTGATATAGAGGTTAATTATGGGGAAAAGCATTTCTTTGCTCATTTGAAATAAAACAATAAAGCTTGACCCTCTATGTAGATTTACATTAGCTATCATAACCCATACCAATCGTACCTATTTAACACCCATCTATGTGGAATCCGATGGAAAAGCAAGTCATTTCTGAAATAGCGTGTCAAGTAGCAATTCATTTCAACAGATTTTCATGGAAGATTACACATCTACAAAAAAAACGTGATTATGACTATTTTGCATTTAGCAATCCATCTGTATTCTGTATTAAGAAACCTGTGAACTTGTGAAAGTGTTAACTACTGTATGCCCCATGTGTAGGGTTATGTGGTAGGATAGCCAAACCTAACACAGATCATTTATTGGTACTTGAAGGTACAGTAACAAAAAACAGAGCTTTGTTCTAAACTAGAGTCTAAATTAAATGATAATGAATTTTATAGTGAGTTTTGAAATTTATAGTTATCATAGTATGAGATTAAGGATGGAACATCAAGCTTATGCAGCATCTGCTGGAAACTGAGCGCTAATAACACTATATATAGAAAATAATGCATATGTTAGAAACAACTTGATATAGTGTCAATAATCTGCGTTAAAAAGCGTAGTAAAGCAAAATAAAACAGCTTTCCAAGTGAATTGTCACATACTCCTCATAAATGGTTAAATTAAATTACTATTCTGTGGTCTATGATGAGTCATCCCGTCTCCTATTGTTTTTGGGGTATTACTGCTTCTCTTTGCACACTTCAATTCACAGAAATAAAAGTATGTTGTCTCTTCAAAATGTGCGTCCTTTTTCATCGCATCAATAACCCATGAATATTTCTCTCTTATTTAAAATAGAAAACTTACTGGAATTGTCCATTTCTGTGTATCAGCAGCTGGTGACATCACCACTTGTTCTCAAACCATAAATGTGTGATGGTTTGACCATAGTGGTAAAATCACAGTTTTTTAAAGTCTCAATATACAGTATATGCATGTAAAAAACACTAGCAGTACTGTTTCTATTAAGCCATTACATTGGCTTATAGTATAACATTGCAGTTATAATAATATAAAACATTACGTCTTCCATGATTTGTGAATCCTGTTGGATTCCATCTGCAGTGGATGTGAAGATAACAACTATAATTTGATCAAGTCACACTTTTGGTATTGTTTTGCAAGTTTTTTGTCATATCATCACTAGACTAGGAAAAAAACAAATGCTGTAAAGAAGTAGAATATGGGCTTCAGGATAAGGAACCAACTGTGAATTATCTATTTTGGTCTAAATTTAAAGCAACAAGCCTTTTTGCACATATTGTACTACCAGAACTCTGTTTCAGTCAATAAATGTCAAATGTTTGTCATTCAAACCCATCCATCTATCCACCCTCATCTTCGTCCTCCCCTAAGCTTCAGTCATCTTAACACCTCAAAGCTCCTCTGTTGGTTTTGTCTGTGAAGGATGGATTCATGAAGTGAACTCAGCCAATGCTCTCTGGCAGGTGTCACCTTTCCGGACGTATATCTATGTTGCTTAGTCTCCATGAAAAACCCAACTGTCTCCCTAATATAAAGCGATGCATCTCTTGCCTCACAGATCTCATTTATTCCTGTTCTTTATCACCCAGAACGAACTCTGTAATTTGTCAAGGGTAGGTAATACACTGTCTTCTCCACATCTAGATTTTTCAGCTGTAGGGGAACATGCATAGTGACCTTGAGCCTGGCTTGCAGTATTTTAACATGTGCTCTAAAAACATCACTGAGAGGCTTAGAATGTAAGGCCCGTGTTTTCCAGTACTCTGACCTCGCCAGATGAAAGAACGTTGTTCATGTACTCCAGGAAGGACTCATCCTTGATCTCGTTGTCAGTGAAGATGAAGCTGATGCCTTTGCCCTGCTGTCCGGCTGTCCTGTACAAGCCCTTCAGGTCCTCCATCAGGTTGGCTGTGTTGTAGGAACTACAGAAAGAGGAAGAAGGAGAGAAAAACATCAAGTTTGTACATGCATATTAGCATGAACCATGTTCTAATGATGGAATATAACAAAAAAAAAGGCTAAATAATATATATTTATATAAAATTAGATCTCATGCAAAGTCAAGTTGAGTAAATATTATTTTGCCCTTAATATTTTTTCTTGCAAGTCAAGTTCACACTGCACACTGTCTTCTTTTATTGTTTTCCAGAAAAATGTCAACAAATTCTTGAATCAAGTTGCAAAAAAATCTGCCATCTGTCTTGAATTCAGGTTTACATTAAGGTTTACCTTTTTCTTAGTTACACAATTCCAAGATTATTTTTCTTACCCCATTGGCAGATTTGTTTGCTTGTTTTAAGCACAAATTAACTGAAATGTTATATTTATGACTAAAAACAAGACTTATTTTCTTAGCTCATTTTGCTCATCAAGAAAATGCATCGTGATTCTATTTTTTGGACATTTTTACAGGAAAACTAGACAAAAATACTAAGTAAGAGAGTCATTTTTTGCACTGAATCTTTTATCTTCCCAACTCTTCTGTATTATATATCTGTGTTCATTTGTTTTGAAACATGAGGGGGAAAAATTACTATAATTAAATGAATTAACAATTCCAGAACCTATATATTTAATGTTAACATCAATAAAAATTCCCAATGAGCAAGTACATCATTGCGATATGGCAACTTTGGAAAAACTAATTTCTTCATTTTTTCTTTGAATTGCTCTATTAATTCCAGGAATGCAATTTGTTGTATTTTCTCTGAATAATAAGAAAATAAGAGAGAATAATATGTTGCAACATACTAAATATTTAATACAAACTATATTGCAACAGAGGAACTGGATGTGAAAGCAGCCTGTGTTTTGATGGCAACAAGCTAAAAAACTTCATACTTTAACATATCCATACACACAAGATCTGGTGAAAGGAACACCAGATTCATTCATATCAATATCAAACATGAGCGCCAATGAAAAACAATATCCAAATAGGTGTACTGCCAAAAGCTAGCTGACATCCTCACATCCAACAAAGGAATGTGCCATTTCATTCCCATCACTGAAGAGATTTCCCCAACCCCCTAAAGTAAAAACAAGACAATCCAAAAAAAAACATCATCTTGATAGATGACTCCTTGTCCTTCAACAGAGTCTAATGATCAAGACGTATTCCCACTTTCAATTTTAGCAGCAGATTATCAATTACATTGGAAGACAGGAGTCTGAATTGAAAACGTCCAGTCTCATTGGCGGAATCAGACTGCACGCTTGACTGGTTGCAGGTTGTTTCCTATTTAGAAGCTGAATTGAAAAGTGCGGGCCAGAACAGTCTGATACACATATACCATCTACTGGAGAACGTCTAAACTGCATAACACAAGAGAAAGTGTTTCTCGCTCGACATTTACGCATTGATATTCATTACATTCATTCTATAAGCATCTAAAGATACTGTATGTGCTCCAGTGGATATGGGAAACAAAACACGAAAGGGCACGAAAAATAAAAGTTTGGTCTTAACTCCTTTCAGCACCCAAATACAAGAGACGGATGAAATCTAATTTCACCCCAGAGGGAAAACGTGCATTTGAATGCAGCGGCTATGAATTATTGAGTATGTGGAGGCACAGGTGACTTACCGAGTGAGTGTAATCTGGAAAGTCTTGTAGCCAGCAATGAAAGACGCTAGTCTTGTCAAACTCTGTTTTCCAGAGCCTCCCACACCAACCAGGAGGGCATTTCCCCGGGGCGTCCTGATGATACGAGAAATCTGCCCGGAGCAAGAGAAGGAACACGGTAGAAACAGAGACAGATGCTACCTCATTACCATGCAAAACGTTTACAAGCACACTTCACAATGAAACTGTAAAGCAGGACATGTCTATTTCTAGTGACAGGCATGGAAGGTGAACTGGAATAACTCTTTTATTAGTTGTGAGCAAGAATGCTTATAGATTATTTTTATTTTATTTTATATTATTATAAGACATAGATGAATTGTTAATATAACTGCAATAATAGGAAAATTGCCTTATGCATTTCTTTGTTCTCTTGAACACAAAAGGAGATATATTGAAGAATGTAGGAAATCAAACCGTTCTGGGGAACTTTTGACTACCATTGTATTTTTTCCAACTATGGTAGTCAATGGTGGCCAAGAACTGCTTGGTTACAAGCATTCTTCCAAATATATTTTTCTGCGTTCATCAGAACAAAGAAAGATATACAGGTTTGAAACAACTCGAGGTTGAGTAAATGATGACAGAGTTTTACATTTTTGATGAACTGCCCCTAACCAGAACCTCTCTACCTTAACAAGGTGAATCATGGCATCCCTGAAGAAGACCATATCCATTCCTGCACCTCTGATGCTCTCGTTGTACTGATTCAAAAACAGGTTCAGCCTCTCCATCAGACTGTCGTAAGATTTAATGGACTCGTACACTTTCGGCATGTCAAAATCTGTTTCCTCTGGTTCCTCCCCTGTTCAGGTATAAAACACCACATGAACAGCCATTTCAAACCAGACTTTTCATCCCAAATTGTGACTTTACAATATAAACTTGTATAGATGGTTTCAAAGTGACAACATAAACAGAATGCATAAACTGCCCTTAATTTACGGTACAATAAAAAGAGTTCCTGTAGATTGTTTCTGATAACAAGCAAATGAAACCAAGAAAGAACATAATTGGCTAAACTTTTCTCTCCAATATTTCGAATTTAGATTGACATTGACATCAGTGAATGAACATTCAACAAAATTCAACAAACTGTTATTCCATTCCATTCCATTTTCTACCGCTTATCCGAACTACCTCGGGTCACGGGGACAAACTGTTATTTTATACAATTAAATAATAAATAAAAAGTTATATTATAAGATACTAGCCAAACACAGATGGGAAGTTAACTGCAGCCAAGGAGTGCGCGCCGGATGAAACAGGTTTTGCGTTTAATCATTACCTGTGGCTTCAGGTGCATCTCTGAGAAAGTCCACAAAGTACGAGTCCACACCAGCATCCACTATCTCACGCCCTTTAACCCCGAGTTCGTCCTCTACCAGCTTCGCCAGAGTGCAGTCAAACCAGGCCACGTCCTCTGGGGCGGTGAACCGGTCAGCGATCACACGCTTGCATTCATGCTTCCACAACCTCAGTAAGACCTGTGCATTTCATACATCGTTTTTATATTTACATGTACACATTTGTCAGATGCTTTTATCCAAAGCAATGCATGGTGCATGCAAGCTATACTGTACATATTATCAGTGTTAATAACTGTTTTCTCTGGAAATCGAACCCATGACCTTGGCATTGTTACTGCCATACTCCATTTCAACCGAACTACAGGAACAAATTGAATACATCTTGCTGTTTGGTGGTGTAGCGTTACTGAATCTAAAGCGATACAAGATGAACTATGTTGTAACAAATATTAAGTGTATTCAGATCAGCAAATGAGAGCTTTGCATATTAACGAAAAGATAACCGATCAATAGCTCTGTCTGCTTATTCATTTCAGAAACGAACAGATTGTTCGGCTGAGTGTCTAAGAAACAACAGAATCGTTTTTAAACTCACATCGGGCAAGTTGACGACTTCCGCGGTCACTGTGAGCATCCCCTGCCAAATGCGTGAGAGGTCCCGCAGGTTAAATATGTAGTGGAAGTTGGCAGGAGTGGGTAACATTTTAACCTTCGTCATTTGCCACAGTCTTCGGGTCAACGGAACCAGCCTGACCACCATATTGCGCACGTCCTCCGAAAACCCCCGACAGGAACAGTAATGACCCGTGCCGATCACGCCTGCAGCCGAGAAAGATGAACAGAAAGAGATTCATGAAGAAAGAAATTGAACTACTCCTGACAGGAAAAGCGCAAGGGTTAAGGACAGAATGACCAAATGTGGTTTTCATGTAGAATAAAAGACTGAGCGGAATAAGAGATGTCACAACTATGACATACAATTTGAGCTGTGTGTAGGTTAACCTGTGTGTGAACGTGAAATGTCATATCAATGAAAAAATGTCAGTAAAACATCCAGGCAAGGAGGAACGCTAGCAACGGCTCGTAGTCAAAATCAATATGCAATTACACGATCGGTTCTGCTTAAGCAATGCTCTTGACAACCTCGACCAAATAAAATAAGATGGAATAAATCAGATTTCTCTGAGCCATAAAGAAGCATAATCCATATAGTTTGTTGTAATTTCACAATACAATGCATAAATGAGACAACGTTAAGAGGATTCTTTCAAATGTGTTAAACATTTTTCTTTCAATATGGTTGCTATTCACATGATGCTCATGTGCGATCTCGTCTCATTGAGCTCTTGCATGAAGAAGAGCACTTGAAATAAGCCCATTTCATGCGTTTTAGGGCAATTG
The DNA here is from genome assembly GCA_029783895.1 of Triplophysa bombifrons. NCBI lineage: Eukaryota > Metazoa > Chordata > Actinopteri > Cypriniformes > Nemacheilidae > Triplophysa > Triplophysa bombifrons. The sequence goes on from CM056455.1 coordinate 14,422,991, forward strand.
TGAAGAAAATGTGAACATAGAATGAACAATCGTTTCTCAAATCGACCTTGGTAATACATCTGTGAAGCAATGTTTTAAAGCAATGGCATTTGACTGTGTGAATGGTAGATGAAAATACTGACCGAAGATTTTATCTATGGAGGCATTGGATGGAAGAGTACAGTTAAAAATGGAAAATTGTCTCTTTAGTCTTTGAGGGATGTCATTCCGTCCCCCTCCAGGATGTATCATAGCTGCCAAAAACTGGATATCCACAATGCCGGTGAACTCTCCTGGTTTCTCCAAGTTATAGAAGCCATTCTGTTCCATCAGCTGTCGAACAATCTCATTGGTGACCTTATAACAGGGAAAATATATACAGAGATGTTTTTTTGAGATTGGGAGGCAATGGCAATTCACTAAAAAATGAAAACTCTGTCCTCATTTACTTACTCTCTTGTCATATTAAAACAGTAAGACTTTCTTTCTAAAGCAGAACACAAAAGAAGATATTTTGAAGAAAGTTAGTCACCGAACAGCACTGGACCCCATTGACTTCTATTGACACAAAACCAATGCAAGTGAATCCGTGCCGGCTAACAACATTCTTTAAAATTACTTCTTTTGTGTTCTGCGCAAGAAAGAAAGTCCTACAGGTTATAAACGACAAAAGGTTGAGCAAATGATGACAGAATTTTCATTTTTGGATGAACTATCAATTTAATGTATGTTATGCAGAAACATTAATGCATGCGATTTGTCACCTGGTCACCCCACTCATTGATCACAGGCATGTTGATGTCATCGATAAAGACGGACATCTTCTTCCCTGCCGGAGGGCCGTAAGTGCTTCCCATTCGCTTATCCACGTAACTCTCCACGGAGCGCTAGGGATTCGTAGACGGCGACAAGATCATGGATATGCTGATTACTCACAAATATCCCACAGCGGCACATGAATAAAGAGCACGGATGCGATTTGGAAGCATAATGAAATAGTCAATAATGAAACAGAGATGTTGATAGAAACATTAGCCAGTCTAAATAACACAAGATACACCGCTTTCATTCAGTAACACTTTAGACAACCTGTGTATATAAAAATAATACACATAATACATTATAAAGGGATTTCAATGCATTGTAATGATTTTTTTTATTCTAGTAATAACAAATACATTCGGTTTAGTTAATTGTGTCAGATAGATAGACAGACAGACATAGATGGAGACAGACAGACATAGACAGATAGACAGACATATGTATGCCATGTTTTGAGTGAAATGGAGCACAAACACACAGCTGATACCTGAAACATGAGGGGTGTGGTGGCTGAGGAGAAATTCAGGCTCTTGGCAGTGTGGGATTCTGGGTCATATTTTGACATGTAGCCTTTTATGATGACAGTTTTGGCAGTTCCCTGTTCTCCTATCAAAAGCACAGCCTGAAACATATAAAGAAGACATGAGGAGACTCCAGAGAGCGAGCAAGAGAGAGACCATCTGTTCTTCTGCTAATCATAGTGCTTGCAGCGGAGGTAAAGTCTTGACGAATGACAATCCTCGCTCAAAGAAAGAGATGATGCGTGATGTCACTGCCAAACTAGGAAACATACTTACCAAATCTATCGAGTATAACATTAATCAATTTATTTACTTGCTTAATAACTGATTCTTGTACATTTTTTTACCAAAAAAGTTAAATATTGCATCTTACGATAATATTTTGTATCTCTCATCAAAAGCACTAGATTAATACATCAAAATATTCTCAGCATGACCTATCACACTCCCACCTTGCCCTGCTTAGCAATAGTCTGGATGAGGAAGTCTGTGCGAACATTGTCAACATTGGGCACTAGGATGGAGCTGTATTCTGGTGTGAAGTCAGGAGGGTAGATGTACTCCTCCACTCTGCTATTCCAATGAACCCACTGACCTGAATAAAAACACACACAAAACAGTAGCACAACTTCCACTGTCAGAAGTCTGAAGTCTGAATAAAGCAACATGCAAAAAACTTTCATTAAAATTCCATAACAGGCAAACTATGTTCTATAATAAAACTGGGTTATTAACTCCAGCTGTGACTGACAGGTGGAACATCCGGCCTGAATATGTAAACCTGGAAAATTTCATTTTGTTTAGACACGAATTCTGCCAATTAAAAGCATCTATCTGAATTGCAAAGTGCCCAGAAAAGTGTGACAAAGCTCGCAAATGAGATGTGATTTTTAAAAACAAGCCTTAATAAATTGAATTTGAGCATGTGTACAAATCACATGACCTTGAGATGGTAAATCAAAGATCTTTGAATATTCCGTTTGGTGATACTCATTTTGTGGGCCACCAAAAACGTCCCGACACTCTTTAGTCAAAAAGAGAATGTAATGTACTGTAATGTAAAAGTTTCACAAAAAGTTTCAGATTTGTTTGGGTAGTTTGATTGGTCACATGCACTTCATGTTAAGAAAGAAATACAGGGATTATTTGTGGCATTCGCTGGAGATTAACGGATTACTTTTGGGATTTTTGGAGTTGAGTGTTTCTTTGTTAAACCAAAGAGAGCAAAAATACCAATTTATTTGCAGAAGACCCTGTTATATGCCTAAAAATTAGGAGTGCGAGTATGTTTGGTACCATCATTAGTGACGTGAAAGTCAAACATAGTGTCCTCGCTATTGGGTGGGATGTCTGGAAGGTCCAGGCGGATGGTGTCATGACGACGGAGCCAGTTCTCCAACTTGCTTCGATCATCAAGTTCCAAGAGGGCTCCAACACTCCACATCAGGGCGAAGACGTACAGGCGCTCCATGTGCTCACGGGACAGCTCCCCTCCCTGCTCCTGATGAGTTACATCATCAAAGACACCATCAAAGCTGATCACATTTTTCCTTCCATATTTCAACTTTTTGTTCAAAGAGATATACTCAAAAAATCAGAAATTATATGCTAGTCAGAATTATATGCTATTAACGTATGACTGCTCCCGTTTACTTATTATAACAGAGGTCAATTCCCTATAGAAGTATTAAAGGTAAAAAAGCAAAAACAGATTTGAAAAGTTCAGAGAAAAAATTGAAAAATGAAGCGCCAATGACGCAAACAAAAACACAACATTCCCTGGTCACTCAATTAGACATAAGTGTCTCTCTTGTGGCTATATCCCGAGGTGTTAATATTCCACAACGTCCTATATAATGTTTTGACACTTTCCGTGTTACGGTCCATCACAGAAATGCTCAAATCACATTATTGCTGGGAGGTGGCACTGTTATTATTCCTTCATACACACTGTGAATAAATGAATTACGCCTAAAAGGAAGTGCTTTTGAAGGTTAAGGCCCTTTTATACAGAGTCAGTGGGTGTGATCCACATTCAGCCTGTTTAAGTGGACCAACATTCTCAGAGAGCCGTATATTGCTTATATCTCACATCTAAATGATTTATGAATGACTATGAAGGAGGATATTGTGTGACATTTACTAGGGACAATTCACAATAATCATGTTTTTTACTTACATAAGTGAAACATCTAAACATTCCTAAATTAAGATAGACTCACTTGACAAGAACAGTGACCTAAGATATCAAGTCTTGTTTTATGAAATACTAGTTTTTTTTCTTACCCCTTTATCAAATTGTTTGTTAAATTTACCTTTTTTATTTAAGGGATAGGTCAACCTAAAAACGAAAATTCTGTCATCAAGTCTCAGCCTCAAGTCGTTTCTAACCTGAATACATTTTTATAGTTACAATAAACACAAAAGAAACATTTGGAAGAATGTTTGTAACCGAACCGTTCTGGGGCACTATTAACTTCCATAGTAGGAAACGAAAAAAGTCCCATGGCACTTCTTGTAAAGAGTATCATGTCTATCACCTGTAGCTGGTGTGTGGTGGTGAATACGTTGTACTGTGAATGCTGCACACTGGTGGTGGTTTGAGGAGAGACTGTATGATTGTACATAGCGCTTTCGGTTTACAGCGATAGACAATAAAGCGAAATCTACATGCCTAATTCATTCATTCAAACAAAACTACTATGGTAGTCAATAGTGCACCAGAACGGTTTGTTTTCCAACATTATTCTTAATATCTTCATTTTTGTTCAACAGAACAAAGAAATTTGTGCAGGTTTGAAACAACAGGATACTGAGTAAACTATGACAGACTTTTCATTTTTGGGTGAACTTTTCCATTTAATGGTAGTGTACAAATGAGCAGAATTGGTTCCTACGCTGAGTCTTCTAAATGGGTCACTTAAACTGTTATGTTACTATAGCACTAAGTAATTGTAACTTTTTGTAAAATGACTTATTTGACAATCCTTCAAATGAGACCCGTCACATACAAAAGTAATCTGTTAAATAATAATTACCAGAAACTTGTTTTAAGTAAATTGACCCATAATATATACTTCAGATAAAATTAAATGAAGTATAAGATTATGTAGGAGTAAATCAGATATGTGCCTATGTGTCTATTTTGTATTTTGATGCATTAAGATAATGTAGCAATTAACAGCAACAGAAAATAAACATTGAGATGGCACAACCTTGGGCTGAATGAGGCCCTGCAGCATGTTTATGCATTGCATGATGAAGAAGGCCTCCAGCATCTCCATTTTATACTGCAGAGACTGAACGCTGAAGCGGAAGAGCTGAGGAAAGGAGGACGAGAAGAGATCCCTCAGGACCAGCCCTTCCTGAGGGGAACGATTCTTCAGCCAACCCTGACAAAACACACACTGGTTATCTAATATGAAATGAAGTATCCTCTTATTCTCAGACTGTGACAGGTTTGGGTAAAAAAATGATTTGACTTTCATCTGTGTTTCGTCTTTTCCCTCATTTCCTCTTTATCAGTGGAGCACTTTGAAGTCTATTATAAAGACAGAGAGAAATGCCCTGGGAATTCTACACTTCATTAATATGGAGTGGAGCGATATGAATAACAGAAGCACTGCTTTCTATAAGCTGGATACAAATAAATAGAGAGAAATAAAAATCTACAATTTTAAAGATCAATATAGAAGATCATTCAGTACACGTTCCTCACCACCCACCTCCAAAATAGGACTCCAGTTCAGGACAGAGGAGCTCATGAACACCATCCCATTACGGGACACTGTGGCCGGGGAGGCGTTATCAATGTTGTGTGGCTCGAACACGATCTTGCACGTAGGTGCCATGGGTATACGGTCACCATTGGCTAATGTCAGCGTGCGATTATCATCTAGGACTGAGTTGAGATTTTCAATCCATATGGCATCAACCGGGCCATCGAGTACGATCCATATGTGTTCCCCTATACACAAAACATGTATTACAAATAAGAAATGGAGCCAATATAGATACTCAAAAGCATAATTGTTATCTTCCATCAATCAATGTGATCAGTTATTGACATTTGACATCTTTCAGCTGATAGCTTTGCCCGATTGGTTTCTAAAGCCTTATTTGATGTCTGCGCTTGTCCATTGATTTTAAAAAGCCTTGTCGACGGGTTCATGCGTGTTTGTCGCATTCAAATGGGCCATTCTGTTTGATGTGTTGTAGATTTCATCCTTTCACAGTTCAAGAGGGTTTTCAACCACTTCGACATCCATTAGCTTTCACACAAAGCTGACTGATCATACAAAACCGTTCTTATAGGTTCCTTTGCTGAAACATTCTAATATTTTCCTGTTTAACCATTTTAACGTGTTTTGATATATAGCAATATATGTTTAAAATCACATCTTATGCCTGGCATAAATGTAGTTTCTATATTGTTTTGCCCCAGACTGTGATTTATACCTTTCTTGGCTCTGAGGGTTTTCCTCCACAGAGTAGAGAAGATTCCATCAGTCCAGTCATTGGTTGCCACGTCGAGACGGCCAAACATTTGGGGTGCTGTGATGGCTTTGGGGTTCATCCGCATCTCTCTGTGAGGCTGACCACAGTCTAAACAAAAAATAATAACACTGAGATAATCTCGCCACTATTTCTTACTTACAAAGTACCAGAAATTGTATTTTAATGGAAGTCAGATTTCAGGGCATTATTGCAAAATAAACCCTGAAAGGGGTCACACATTGGACGCGGCAGCACAGCGCCAATGTTTGTAAAAATGAACATTGTTTTCTATGAGTGTACAAATACCGGCTCCGCTACAACTCAGGACGCTGTTCTGAGTCCTGCAGCGACACAACGCGCCACTCGCATAATTTAACAATAAATCAGATGTTATTTGACTGAGATCATCTTTAATGCACACACAGACTCCACCATAAGCTGCAATATGTATTTATGTGGTAAACAAAACCTTAATATTTTCACGTTGTATTATATGACATGAAACACACCAATTATAACCCACTTGTGATTTTTAAAGGCTTATTGTGTCTTAAAAACGGTGGTTGGTAACAAGTTGTCAAAAGCGACTACTTCCTTTGGTGGGGACGTTAGTCGTCATTGCGCAAATAAAGCTCATGTAATGCAACATGGGCACAAATCTCCTAAAAGACAGATGCGGATTCATTCACGGAGTAATAACCTTCCAGGGAACACATTTTAATAAAGTTTGAAAGAGTTTTCGGAGGCTTGGTGTTGGTGACGTTGATATAGAGCGACCTGAAGTGTAGTTTACAGCATCGTGATAGCTCTTCAATTCTGCCAATGGTATTTTGGCTTCAAAAGTAACAAATGTGGTATTCATTTGTAAAGATTCTCTTGATAGACAAATGTGTAAACATCATAAATCGTTGTTAATCACAGAGCTTATTTTTTTTCCAAAAGTCTACAGAAAAAATGCATAGGCTTTCGGTCGAGGAAACCAGCGCGGTGCTTACTTCCGGGTTAGCCTACAAAAATACGTCATCTCTGAGGTTCTGGATATTTGTTTCAAATATTTTTTTGGTTATAAATGTTCTATTGGTTGTATGTTTTAAACACTTGTGCAGTGTTAAAAAAAGGTAAACAATAAGTTCTTATGGACGAGTGTTGCTTCTGTTTTCCAAAGTGGTCTATAAAATGTAGGTGCACAATGTCTTTGTTTTATGTCTAATGTTTGATTCTCACCGGTCATTGCTTTCATTAGGGTATGGATGCAGGTTGTTTTTCCTGCTCCGCTGGGTCCAAGTGCCATCATACCATGACGAACTCTCTGAGTCTCATACAGCTGAATGATCTTTAACCTCCAGGACGGGTGGTTTATCAGACCAGCCTCGGTTACCTGGTCCATGCCCAACAGACAAGATACACATACAAAAATCACATATTGAGTTGAAACTGGTAGCAAAAGAGTTCATTTCCAAAAACAGATATTTTGTTAACATTTTTTTAATGTTTCTCAATTAATTTCAATCAAACTGCGGTTTGGTTGTTGTGATTAAGTTATAATAACTCAAGGAAATACAGCTAACTAACACAATAAAACAATAAAAGAAACATGGTTTTGAAAATGCTCAAAAATGGTGTTTATATTTTTTGCAAATAAACTCTTCATGTATACCTTTATTGTTCTACAGTGACTTTGGATTAAAGCGTTTGCTAGATACCTAAATGTAATGCATATTGAAATACACCTTTTCCCCACCTGTTTGTCTATGGCTGCTTCCAAATCAGGGTAGCCGGCTTTATCCAGCTGAATTCCAGGGAAAAGATCCTCAATCAAGCTCAGGAACAATGGTTCATCCTCATCAATCTTAAAAGACGGGAGAGAAATCTTTAAAAAAAATGTTGTAAAAAACACTGAACTTCACCAAATGACTGCATACTGTGTTATCAAAGTTGGAAGAATTTTTTGATACTTTTAATTGGTTAGATATTTGCTAAATACAGAGATTCAATGTTTCAGATTGATAGCAGCGATATTTCAGTTTCACTCCCTATTATATAGAAAATGATTTCTATGTGCCTAAGTAGTCTCACCAGTTTGGAAAGGTTCATGTCCCGCAGGACCCTCATGACGATGGTGGACTCCGTGTCATTTGGATTGGCCCGTTTTGCAGCCCCAAGTGTGCGCAGGACAGACAGGATATTACGGAGACCAAAGTCGTAGTGTACCTGACAGACAATAGAAAACCAAATGTGACGTAGCAAAGGGTCTTATTTATAGTTTTTCTCTTAAGAAATTGTTCTATCCTGTACTAAAATGATTGTACAACAGAACCATGAATCTCTGATCCTTAGCTATGGTGAATATTTACATTTATGCATTTGACAGACGCTTTTATCCAAAGCGCCTTACATTGCATTATCCTATACACTTTACAGGTGTTTATGCAATCCCCTGGGATCTAACCCACAACGTTGTGTTATTAACGCAATGCTCTAACCACTGAGCAACAGGAAAGCATTCAATATGAATGAATCACCTGTTTAGAGAGCTGCTCTTCACATAGTTTGTATAGAGTGAAGAACTTTCGGGCTAGTTCGATGTTGTCAATGAAGCCACAGCTTGCCAGTTTCACTCTTATAATGATCTGTCGGTCAGGAACCATCATTGCCACTGAGCGAAAGTTAATTTTCAGATTCTCTGGAAGTTCCTGCCTCCCCGCATATCCAGGGTTCTGTATGAACGAAAAATTAGACATCAGGGAAAAATAAAACAATGTAGATTAAGGTTAATGTACATATGTGAGTAATTTTTTATGTAATTTCGTCTAGTCTCAGTTTTTTCATGTGTTTGGGATTGATTACGTAACCATTATGAAAATCGTAAATGAGAATTTTGAAATTATTACTAAATAAAGCAATCAGCCACTTATCAGCAATCTATCCTACAATCCATAAACATGATTAAAATGAATGAAGAATTCAAATAAAGTGCATGCATGTTTAAAGTAAAAGAATGAATACAACATGCCTGGAAAATATCATGGAATTCCAAAGGGTCGATCATAATAACCTAACCTAACCTTGGCAGGAAATGTTCACAGTTTCTAAGAGCATGTAAATACACCAGCTCACCATGGTGAGGAAGATGCCAAACTCCGGATTCATTCCCACATTGTCTCCATCAGTGAAAATGAAGGTCTTTCTTCGTTCCTTCTTGCAGGTGAGCACCGTGGCGATTTGTTGGGCAGCGACCGAGAGGACGGGCAGGTCTATCCGATTAAACTCATCAAAACAACCCCAGGAGCCAGACTGGGCAAGACCTAGTTATTTAAAAAAGAAATCAAATCCCAAGCATACAAAACATAAAACTTATATGTTTATTTTTATACACTATATCATCTAGATATTGCTTGCATATATGTTAAACGTCACATGACCAAACTGGAAACCTGGTGCTGTTATAGCCGTGTTAACAGAAAAATGAACTAAAAGCAATGTCTATAGATGTTTAAGGACATTCGACATTGATCACAGATGTGTGACACCTTTAAATATTCTGCCCAGGCCTCTGAAGTCCATCTGGTCAGAGCAGTTAAATACCACCACGTATTTGCCCAAGCAGCGGCCCATGTCTTTAGTGGTCTCTGTCTTTCCTGTTCCTGCTGGCCCGGCAGGAGCTCCGCCCATGCTCATACCCAGAGCCTGAGCTAAAGTAATGTAGCATCTGGAAAAGATATTGATCAACATATTTTTTTAAATATGCAGAAATTATTTTGGTTAGAACTTGTAGGGAGTATTAAGATTTTAGTATAATGACTGATTTTGGGGTGGCAAAGCACCAAATCTGAAAAAACATCAATCAAATTTGTCCCAAAATTACATGAATGACCCACAGTGGGAAAATAAGGTTGTAAATCAGAAGCAGCACCTGTCAGTGAGAGGAGTGATGACCAGCCTGTCAGTACAGCCCAGAAACTCATTTTGATAGATAAAGCCCACATCCGTGATGTTGATCATCATCTTATCCGAGTCCTCATTGAAGTAAAAGCGGCACTGCTTCAACCACTCGAAGTCTGTGGGGCTTTTAATGTGCAAACGACACTGTGGGTCAAGAAAAGAGATTTGGCAGGGATTAGTATCTGCTGGTGGCTTATCTTCTGGAGATGTCTCAAAGACGTGTCTGTGAATGCTGTGACATTCTTGATGTCAAATATCACATTTGGCATTCACTCATGAGATATTGAGACATAGAACCTTGCTGAAAATCAGAGTTCACAGCATTAGGAGACAAAACCCAGGAGCGACTGCCGGCTGTCATTTGGGTGTTATATAGCTAAATTGCCTCTGGCTGTTTGGAGCTTTGTACAAATGGCATGTTTCCCAAAAGGTCTAAAATCAGTTTTCTTTACTAAACTCAAATGAGCTTAAGAGAATTCCAGACGAGATAATGAGACAACTATAAGGAAAGTATTAAATGAGCATTTGATAAAAGCATCTAATATTCAAGTTCATTTCAGGGTGACCCCACAGCCCATTTGCTACAACAAAACTGAACCTAACCAACTTACTAACTGAACAACTTACCAAATCATCAAAGATGTCCCTCTGATGCACATGAATGGTGATCAGCGTTTCATATTTTGTCCGTTCAACTGTCCCGAGGTCTTTTGTGGTCATGTCAATCAAAGTGTTGAGGAGCTCAAGGAAAAACTGATTCGTCTTAGCCATGATCTTGCGGTCATATCTGGCATTGGTCAAAGCGTCTTCAGAATCCCTGGTCCAGATCATCTGCACTCCTAGTAAACCAACCTGAACCAAAGAACAGCAACTGTCATGTCAGTATCTTTAACTTACAAAATCATACTGATACTGTCACAGGGTTGAATACCTGTGCAGCGAAGGAGTCCAAAAATTCGATCAATTCAAAGGCGGAGTCCTGAATGGCAAGAGCGGCCTGACGGATGATGAGGTGCAAAGATCTCTGGGATTCTTTAAGGAGCGCATTAAGCCAGACCTCCACATTGCCCTCTGCTATGACTGGTCTGTCCAGCTCCACTGTCTCACCCTCACGTGAGGATATTGACAAAATCTTATCATAGATCTGAAATATAAACACAATGCGATCAATCTTAAATAAGCACAATGTCAAGCATAAGAATAGTATAAAATGTCATCTTTTAAAATAATAAAGTTCACCTTATCGTGAAAGCGGACAGATTTGATGTTGTCAAAGATGTTTAGCAGGTGCGCTTGGATGGTGTGCGAGTCAGACGCTTGGCCCAAAATCTCCAGCAAAGCCGGGTCTGATACAAAGAAAAAACGTGGAAACAACAAGCGCTTCTTCTCCAAGTACCTTTAAAACATAGAAAACATTTTTAATGTTTGATAAGAACACTAACTTACATGCAGATGTAATACAAGCAAGTCATAAACTGACCCCAAAACCAAAAATGCAGCCAAGTTGTAACAGCAAAATGTATAAATTCTAACAATGATGTTTTGCAGTCAAAATATATTTCGCCCATGGCACTAGTCAGATTTCCAAAATATTTCCAGTTGCATCAGGTGGATAACTGAGCACTGATCCTGTGTTTGTCAGACATGAGGGCTCGACAGTGAAATAGATGTTGAACGTACCCTGTGAGGGATTTCTGACACATCTCAAGCTGTTCCAGCAGGTGAGGCAGTAGCTGACCCATAGTCTCATCCCCTACACACGACTGGACAACATTGGGCATCTCATGAGCACGAGTCATGATTTTCACCCAGGACTTATCTATGTTGGAGAAGCGTTTGGCCTCCTAAAAACAAGAAAAAAGGTATTTTGGTTTGACAAACAGTACTGAGCTTTTACTTAAAGGGGTCAAATTCTACAGCTAAAACTGATATTATCATCTGTTTTAGATAAAATGAAATGTGTATAAACTATTTAAGGTTTAAAAACTTATTTTCCAAATACAGTGCATGTTTGTATCTCCTCTTTGCCCAGCCTCTTTTATTAAGTTATTTTTACGGTATATGCTTTATTTTTTAAATGTTGTGGAGGTACATTTTACAAATATTACCATGCATTAGTTAAAATAATTACACTAAAATATGCAATATGCAGGCACTGCAGCTTTCCCTAGGGTCTTCTATAGAGATGTGGAATAATTGCCATGATCTGAAACCATCACGATGAGGTCAAACAATCGCAATGAGACGATTATTTAATAATCGTGCCAGCGCTATTGGTCAAATCATACCATGAGCTGAAGTGGATTTGTGGGGGTTTGGTTACTAGAGGCGTTTCAGGCACGTCTGGGTGAGCATTCACTTTTAGATAGAATGCATCTTTTGTTACGACACTTACATTTTAGCAATTTGACGTGTCTAATACATGCATAGGCGACTTATAACACACCACAAGACACAGAAAAACATGTATTAGCGCCGTATGACCCCTTAAAAAAAAAGCAGTTTTGCATTTTCTTAAATGTTTAAAGGCATAATTCAGTCATGGCCGAAAGTGATGTCTTTGACTTAGGAAACTTAAAGCGGACGTGCAACGGTGTGTAATGCATTCTGACTTCTTTACAATGTTAAACGTGCTGTCTTCTCATGCTTAACATGGTCAACTTGTCAAAAAACGAGTTGGGGGTATTACGTTGTATTTCTGTGCTCGATACACTCCCCCAGTGATCGTACAGGTTCCGGAAAGGTTTTTTTCGAACATATAAAACCATTTTGTAACAACTTTTCTTTGTCCCTTATAGGACAATTCTCCCGAAAAAGCACGCGGCACGGCCACATGAGAGCAGGAGAAGGAGCATGCGCAGACACTTGTAAGCAGAAGAGAGGGAAGTTCAGGTGTTTGTTTGTTTACTGCATGAATGTTATATAAACTGTGGATATAACGCTGGATTTGGAGATCGATTGAAACTAATATATGGAGCTGTCCCAGCGCTAAAAGATGCTGGACATGTGGTGAGTGAATCTGATGTCTGTGTTTTGTTGACAATGGGTGCGCACGTGCTTTGGTTCAGCCTCCCCCTCCCCCCCGCACGCGCCGTATGTTTTCGTAAACAATCGTAAAGCTGTATCTATATTTTATAAATGTGATCAAACTAAATACTCTACGAAGATATGAAGTATGCAGTACTACTCTATAGGTACTCAAGACTAATATGAGATTGAACTGCGTGTGTTAGGGCCACTTTAACGTCTTTTAACTTGACGACTTTTTACTGAAATACATTATAAAAGATGTATTGAAAACTCGCATATGTTTTTGAACATTTTCATTATTATGTTATGGAGTTCTGTTTCTGCAAATGAACGCTTCATTTGTATCTGTAAACAGTTTGCAAAATATATATTTTTAAAAAGACGTGTCAACATCAGTCATCTTTATTGACAAGTAAAAACGTTAAAGAAGTGTATTTTAAATACATATTTTTTTCGTTAGGGCCATTATCCCTGATGATGTAGTTGTAATTTGGTGCAGCTGGAGTGCTTTTTGCCAAATCAATACCTTAAACGTTTAGGGTTTTGCTCTAGTCACCTTTAGCTAGCTCAGTAGGAAATATTCCAATATATACTTGTAACTTTTTGTAAATAAATATTTCAATTTCTGTAAAGCTGCTTTGCTTAATCGCACACTGTGAAAAGTTCTTTAGAAATACAACTAAAATAAAACATACAGTACAGAGGACTGCATTCTAATCCATTAATGCTGTTATCACAAAGAATAAATGTCTGGCATTACCTTCGGTAGCTGTTTGGCTATGTCTCCTCCCACAAACACAGCCTCAAGATAAATCCAGAGGTTTTGTACAGTCATCCAGTTCTCAATGATGTCTGTGGTGTTAGAGAGATTCTGAACCCACTTCTGGATCTGTGCTTTGAATGGGGTGTTGTACCTGTGGAAATACAAGACCCAGCTCAAGACACCAATGTCACACCGTTTGGAAAATAATTACCCTGATTCGTTTAATTAAAGTGCTTTATCAATATACAGTGTTATGTTTTAACATTGTGAGTGTTCACATTGTAGCAACACACTGCACATTATATTGGATTGTGAGAATGTAAATGTGAATCTTGCATTTGTTTTAACGTCTCACCTGTTGCTCATGAGGGAACCCAGCATCATCAGACTGTCCTCCATGTTAGCTATGATCTCCGACGTGCTGTCACCTCTCAGAAGAAGCTCACCTCTGGTTTTAAAGTTGGCAAAGGTAAAGGTCTTGTTGTCCCACTCTGCAATCACCTGCTTGAGTTTCTGCTCGATGTCTCGCTCCTTCACAGCGCTGATACAGATGTCCTGCTCAAATATGTATAGAAAATGATTAATATTAAAGCCAAAAGCAAGATGAATGCTACAAAAAAAAGCAAATGATAACCTCGATTTCTTCTTTGTACTTCAGAAGTGGTGCTTCCATGATATTCCGAAGCTTGAAGTTATCTGTTTCAACCTCAAAGGTGTGACCTGTAACCTCCGTGATCCTCTTCCAGTGGCGTGTCATCATGGCTTTATTAGTCATCAGCTCCAGCAGGGGGCAGCACTCACTGAATTCATCGATGGTTTTCTTCAGGTCCATAAACGCCTGCCATTCTTTAAGGCCTCGTGGCAGCTTGCGACATCTGCAATTCGGTTAATAACCTCAGTGGGGTAGGGCACATGCTAAACAGTGCTGAGAGTGTGAACGTTTGTTGTTTTTATCTAATATGTTGTGTGATTAAATATAAATCTGACTGAATGCAAATGAATGTTCATATTCACATCTTATGAGGTAAACCTCAAAGGCAAATTCAGGTGGAAAAATGATCTTTTGTCCTTTTTCACAAATGATCTTTGCGTTACACTTGTAACTTTTCCATCTTTCAATTCAATCTTTCACAGACTTTTCCAATTTTTTGATATCCCATACAGGTACCAGTGCAGAAAAATTGAAATCCCCTGATGCATTCATGCCTTTCAATATAACCTATTTCATGAAAGCCAAAAGGGAAGATTATCAACCAATTTTAAAAGAACAGGATTTCTCACCTCGTCTGAAAGTCGAGGAGTTCATTATTGATTCTCTCAATGTGGATGTCGGCCCATGAGATGTCGTAGTAGCCATTGACTGTGTCGATGACGCTGTTGTAGAGACCGTAGAGTTTTTGGAGGAGCGTCAACTGTTTTCTGATCTCCAGCAACTGAGGATGCTGGGTAACAGGCAGACCAAAGAGCTCCTCCCCTCCCGTGTATGTGATGTACTTGCGGAACAGGTTGTCGAAGTGATTCTGGGAAATGCAAGATGTCATTTTAAAATCCCATTGGCATGAATTGATCTACAGCATATCCGCATGATGTTGTTCTTTATTGACAGAAAATGCTCATTGATGCTTACCATAAATTGTGTTTTTTCAAATCATTGTACTTTACAGAGATGGTTAAGTTGATTTATTTAAGACTGTGTTATGAAAACAACACGCACGAGACATGACAATGAACAGGAAAATGTACCTGGAACATAATAAGCCTGTCGCTGGCATCCTGGGGAGCTAATCCTTCCACCATGGGACCATCCTGAAGATTTCAAATGCACCAAATGAAAGAAACAGATGCAAATAACATTCATTTACAAAATACAAACACTTTGTTTTCTATGTACAGTCAAGGTAATATCAGTCTCAAAGAAGCACTTTGGTTTCAGGCATCTAATGGTACAGAAAACCCACAGGAATGGAAACTGAGGAAAACAACAAAGTATTGTCTTACACTATAATTGCTTGAGGGAGCTCAAAGCAAGAGAAGCTGGTCGATAGAGTTTACCTGGCCCTCAGGACTCACCCTCTCATAGTCATGGTAAAAGTGCTGGCAGTCCTCCACGAAGGTCTGAACATTCCTGATGAGTTCTCCTCTGAAGTTCGGCTGCAGCGCCACCAGTTCGTTCTGTACTTCTGTGCTACGAGCCAGAAGTTTCTCCCAGGTGTAGCGAAGGGTGTCCACTTTCTCAGCTTCCTCTTTGGCCACCAACAGTCCATACTTATGCAACATACTGTACGATTCCTGCAGACAAAACCATCGTAAGACCCGATTCACATTTCGCGTCTCAAACCGCTTAGAAAACCATAGCCATGCCGCTTTCTCTCTTCAAATGACCCGCGGTGCATGGTCATCTCCATCCGGTGCCGACATGTCCAAAAAAATGGCCCCTATTTGCGCGAACCTGACAAGCGTCTAGATTTAAAATAACGAATATGTGTGCAAAAAGACACAAAATCTGAATCTGGCCTTTAGGACGATGTATTGAACATCAACTACGTTGTTCTTTGCCGCAACGCTGTTTAATAAATGATTGTGTTTTTTTACCTCAATTGGACCAACTTGAAAATCTATGGAGATCTGGTTCTCCCTGATCTCTTTGAGCGTTGCCATGGTGATGCGGATGTCATCCAGATCCTTAATCTGTCTATTGAGTTTCTTGCTCGCCTCATCCACGAAAGCGAAGATCTGTTCCATCTCCATGCGATACTTCCTATTACAATGGTGACCAAAGTCCACTATCCAACTCTTGGTCTCAGTGGTAAGAGCCAACTTTAGATCGGCTGTGGGTGAGATCAATACGGAATACTTTTTTAATTTATACTCTACTGCCATCATAAGTCCAGCTGATTCAGTGTCCGTGTGTACTGTACCTGTAAATAGAGCCAAAGCTCCCACTAAGATAAACTCCGGCTCAATGTTAATTTCCAGCTCCAGATCTCTGTAATACAAAATTTGAGACTCAAACTCAGAGAGCAGAGGGTTTGCCTGGATGAACTTCAGGATGGTCTCTTCTCGATCTTTCTTCCAGATGTGGTGAAAGAGGCTGAAGCGATCCAGAGCGTTAATGACTTCCTGTAAAACATGTTTATATGTTACTATTCTTATACTGTTATAGTAGTAACACAAAAGGATATTTAAAAAAATAATAAAACAATAAGACAAAACTATGGAAAATCTTCAGACCTTCTTGGTGGAGTTTATAGACGTACTGAGTACAGACACCAGTTTGACAATTTCTTTGTTCTCTGAGATGCTCTTGTTATAATTCTTGACCTGGAAGGGAAGGACCTGCTGTGCGGATGCTGAGATATCTGACATACTGCCTGCTGGAGAAACAAAGCATGTATTGAACAAGAGTAAGATATCACAATGATGAGATTATCTGATATAATTAACTATGAGGGAGAATCATTCGTCAATGTTATTGTTTTGATCAATTTAATGAATATCCAAGTAACGTGTACAGTGTACAGACATGTTTTGTTGAGATATTATGTTTTGGGACAGCAGCACTGGAACTTTTATTTCTATTATTTCAATATAATAGAGAGAGAAAAAATAATACAAATATATATATATATAAGTATATATATATATATATATATATATATATAGAGAGAGAGAGAGAGAGAGAGAGAGAGAGATACAATGAAAATGATATTGACAAGATTCTGATTCTGACGTGACCATAGAAATATGTCTCCACTTTATAAAATTGCATTCTTTGTGCTCACTTTTATTCATCAAATGATTGGAGATCAGCTCATCCCTCCACAGCATTTACTATGAAAGGTTCTTTTTAACTGACCCTGGACCTGTTAAGTTTGGATTTGCTCTGCTGAGCTGTGTAATTAGAGGGAGGAGGGAAGATGCGTACCAGCAAAGCTGCGATAGGTCGATTCACCGTCTTCTGATTCGCTCTCGTGGCTGTTCTGTTTCAGGGCGGCCATCCGTCGTTCACTCATTTTCCTCTGTGACAGCAAAAACAAACACTCATCTCTAACATTTTGGATACCTTTCACTTGAACACTAATTACAACATTTGACAAGTTTGAGTTCTCGTCAGTTGGTGAAGGCAAAGTCATTTAAACTATGAGAATTAAAGGTGAATGAAATAGGAGGCAAGATGTCAATGAACCCCCCAAAAATTTGAAACGAACGGAACTTTCAATAGAAAAATAGAAAATGAACCTGAAACAAAAGTAAATAAAAACAATTGCTTTGTCATTTTCCTTCTATGGTAGTCAATGGTGGCAAAGAACTGTTTGGTTACAGGCATTCTTCCAAATGTCTTTCTCTATGTTCATCAGAATGAACATAGAGAAATGAAAGAATGAAAGAATTTAAATTTTTGGGTCGAATAAAATGGCAAAAATAAAAACAGACTGGATAGGCTTGCGTATTACCTTAAAAATCCATAGATATTGCTGTTCATACTTTCTTATGAGATCAGTTTTCCAGTTAAGGTGACAAAAAGGTCAAACGGCAAAAGAAAAAACTAAAAAATCATGATTATTCTATAGGCGTAACTCTTGAACATGAAAGCAATAAACTAAGAATGTGCCTTTTACAGAAAGATGCATTATTCTTTAATCATCTCTGTATGTTTAAACAAAAGTAAACCTTGGAAATTCTCTCTTTGCTCCACTGGCCGACTCCTTTACTGACGCTGACCACACAGTCCACAGCTCTGTTCAATGCCTGCTGAACCTCATCTAGAGCTGGAACCAAAACGATGTTGGGAATGGATAGACACACCCCCACTCTAAAGATGGGCTGATGTACACAACCCTTTGGCCGGATAGGGGACTCTGCCTCAGCTGCAAAGAAGCATTAATATGGTTACGGTGAATCAGTTGACCAAAATAAGACTTAAAAAAAATCCTGCGGGTCATTTACGGTATCAGATGGTATATGTGTTACATTGATATATAACACTGTACTGAAACATAGAAAACAAAAAGATATTTTACGAAAAAGTCCAATCACTTAAAAGTTGTATTTTTTCACTATTTCACAAAAACATGCTTATTAACCTTAACAGAACATTCCCTAATGGGTATTTTTAGATATTTTAGTTTACTTTTTAAAAATTAACCAAAACTAACATTACGGATGTGTTCTGTGATTGCTGGGTATGAATGCTGTAGTGCCTTGTTTAGAGATTTTTCAATGATTGGAAAAAATCTTTAATCATTAAAAAATACCTTTGCATTGTTTAATTCATATTGAAAAGAGTAAGAGGATATGGCAACACAAACCCAGGTAGTGCATCAGTGATGAGGCTTGTATGCGTTTGCGGAGTGTCTCCAGCGTGTTGCGCGTGAGGCGCAGTAATGCATCCACGTTTCGATGGTTAAAATGAGACAGCAGCTCCTGTGCCTCTTCCTCCATCACCTCCATCAGATCTCTCTTCTTCTTCTTTCTCATCAGTGGAGATGAGGGACCGATGCTTGGGGCCGTGGTGCTACGAGACAGGAGACGGCCCTCGTGTTTACTCTTCTCTTCACCTTTAGATACATAAAACGGACAAGTCATAATATGCTGGGATATGAAATATGAGTATTTTTAATAAAATACATAATTTATTCATCCTCGTTTCGGTCTAAACCTGTAAGACTCTCTTTTCTGTGGAATACAAAAGATATTTTGAGAAATGTTTCAGTGGTTTTGTGTCCATACAATGGAAGTCAATGGGAGCCAATGTTGTTTGGTTCCCAAGTTCTTCAAAATATCTTCTTTTGTGTGATCATGATTTAGGTCACACTAATTCTAATTTGGGGTAGTGACAGACAGTATGGGAATTGGGGTTTAGATGATTAAAAGCTCATCTCACCGTCACTGTCCATCTGTTCCACTTTGCTCTCTGTCCTGCTCTCCTCACGGTTATTCTCCCCGTCTTCCTTCTGCTCAAACTCCAGTAACATATTAATCAGCTCATTGGCCGCCTCCTCCACCAATGAGCTTTTGGTATGCAGTGTTTGGGCTCCCTTGATGCAAAGCTCCTAAAATGAGAAATAAATTGGATGAGCGTGATCAGAATGATTACTTCTTAACACGTTGGTGGTCTAGTCACTGATTCCTAGTGACTGGAACATGAACTTAACAAAACGTGTCATTTTCGAACAAGACTTTTTAAAATGTTGGAAATAAAACAACCAGAAACATTCATTACTGGCAAAGCATCATCACCTCTAAACTTCAGAGACACTCTTGCTATAAATAAGGTGTGAACCAACCTTTGTGGTGTTGACAAACTCCTCGCATGTGCACGGCTCATCTTCTGGTATCACACACAAGGTGGTTGTGCTCATCTCGTGCAGTACAGCATCAATCCTGAACTCCACCATGTCATTCACTCTGTGCAGCAGAAGATCAAGCTCCTCTACCAACCAGGAGAAAACAAGAAGAGTAGAATTAGAGAAGATGAAGAAATATTTTGAATTTCGTTTAACCATGCCCTTTTTTGTGTGCTTTCTCATGCGGCCATGATGAGAGTCTCACCGAGTGCAGCAGTGATTCGGTCCAAGTATTTCTCAATATTAAGGGAGGTCCAGTTGAGGGTGGTCAGACCTGGCAGGATGGCCTTGTCCACTTTAGCAACATGTGGCATGAGCAGTTGTTCAAAGGCCGGCTGGATTTTAGACCTCACCCGGGAGTTCTCCGTCACCATCAGCTATGTAACAAACATGGTAATATAAGTAAAGTGGAATGATGATGTCATTCGACCAATGTAAGATTACCATGGACACAGAATCAGATAAAACGGGCACATGGGGAAATCTCTGCAAAATGTAAATGTAGAAAAAGCAGAAATGCCGCAGAATACTTGTTTTGGATTTCTCACATAACTTTAATATGTGTGACCAAAGCTAAAGTCTTTTTTTTGTTATTTACTGTATTCTAAATAAAACCATCATAATGGATGTAAAGAACAAGCTTTAAAAAATATAACTGTAACAATAGAAACCGGACAGAAAGTAGATGCAGTTGAACTTTTATAAAAGTAAACCAAATGAAGGAGAAACTAGGAAAAAAACAACTGAAACAACCAACAACAGCTGACAAAAGGCAAATAAACTCTTTATACACAATATAAGGAGGGATAACAAGAAACACCAGAGACTTATTAACGACCACAGAAACTACAAAGGAGTACAACAGGAACAGGAAATCAAAAAACAAACTAAAAGTCCACAACAAACACGGGAAACTGTTATGTTACAATAACCCTATTGACTGAGTAAGGATGTCAAAGATTGAAATCAATGTTTAGGAAGCCATGTTTTTGTATAAATATAATGAAATGTAGTGTCAATAAAATGATTTATCTTTGTATTTATCATGTTAGAAATAAAAATGTAAGTACTGCATCTCGAAGCATAAACACACTTTACCTTTTTGTCATTTTAATGTTCTTTTGCTTGGATTTGACAGACAGGGTTACATACAGCACAAACACCCACATTTATACTGTACATGCTACTGTATGATCAAAATCTGTAGATATTATTATTCCTACAGAATACTCCTTCATTTTTAATACACTATACCCCTATTAACACATAGACATATCAAGGCACAGTAGCAAAAAAAAGACTAGGGATAGTTCACCTTCAAAATTAAATTCTGTCATCATTTACCCACCCTGTTGTCATTTTAGACCGTTTTGAATTTCTGCAAAATACCCAAAAATGTTTTTGGAAAATTGTATTTATTTGGGCGTATTATGTACGAAAGAAAGTCGTAAACGTTTTGAAATGACAAGAGGGCAAGTAAATAAATTTTCATTTTTAAGGTGAACTATCCCTTTAAGGGAGAGTAAAATATAGTATTTAAACAGTTTTGATGGGAACAACACCTTTACTTCCATTATCAGCATATAAAAGTCAGTTTACGGAAGTTGTGCTATTCGGCGGCCTTGTTTGCAACACCTCTGGGCAGCTATTTATGTCATAGCAAGTCCACAGTCCGTTCTACTTGAATAGGGGAGGGCAGATATTTCTAAAATCCCTGGCAAAAATCACAACTAAAGCGTATATTTCCGATCACTTAATATCATAACTAATTTTTACTTTATCATAACTTTGGTTTGCTAACAATAAATTGTGCTACAAAACACCTTTTCTTGCCTGCACAGAAGCTGGCAAGTGCCTCATGAGAGCCCCGCCTAGGGCTGGACTGGGAAGGGAAATTGGCCCTGGCAATTTTGGCCCAGACCGACCCTCCAATATTTTTTTCAAAGGGGGGGGGTGTGTTGCAAATATGTCTTGTCGACAGGGGGGGTGGTGTTAATGGTACATGTTGTGCAGTGGGGTGGGATTACGCACCCATCCCAGAGAATCGTCAATCTATATTGGTTGACGATTGCCTTTTTTGACTTGAAGGCAGGGCATCCTTCGCTAGAGCAGCCATTCATTTATACGCCATCTTTGATTGATATTGCATATTAATATTATAAAAGTAATGTTAATATTTTTGGTAGAACTCAGGAAAATGATATGCTATTTATGACTTTACTTTGAGCACAGAACCATACATTCTGATATAATCCTGATTCTTCACAAGCTCACAAATATAAAAGAAAATGCAATAGGACACAGAAATACCTGAAGTTTATCATAGTTCTTCTTGAAAACGTCCTTCTTCAGCTGCAGGATGGAAGCTAAGGGAGGGATCTCCAGTCCCATCCTCATCATACAGTCCGTCTCGCGGATCTGGGTCCGGATCTCAGGGTCATAGTTGACATACAGCTCCCCCGTCTCCGGACTCCTGACCAGCAGAGAAGCCCGCAGACCCATTTTAACCACCTCAATCTATTGATAGAGAGATAAATGACTTCATAGTAAACACAAACAGAAGTTTCCAAAAATTAAAACCCTTTTCTTTCATTAATGTTTCAAGATGAAACTACAATTGCCTGATATCTATAAAGGGGGTAAAGTAAATATAGTAGGAGAGTAAGAACTAAATGATGAATTATTTTACATTTTAATTTAAAACTGACAACTGCACTAAACGAAGGGAAAAAGATATGTAAAGTCTCACTAGTTCTTTGAGTTACAGACCTGTGACATCCAGCTCTGGTGACAGAGCACCTGAAACTCTAGCAGCACTTTGGCCAGCCGATTGTAATCTCGAATGATGCGTTTGGCCTCCGGGATGCTGAGCAGCCCGGGCTGCAGTTTGAAGAGATCCATGGGTTCCTCTATGCGGCGGTAAAGCTGCTGAGCCCACATGATTCTGCCAGCGACCGGAGGCAGGTCTCGGCCGATGGGGGGGTCTGCCTTCTCTTTATTGTACATGCGAGAGACCATTTCGATGTCTCTGCCGAAGTTCAGCAGAATCTGCTGGTACTTCTCACTGATGCCCAAGTCAGGGATGCAGAGTCTGGACAATATAAAGAAAACAACAACAACTTCATTTCGATCGTGTAAGTCTGGTTTCTAAAATGAATAAATGAAAAGAGAGATATTTGGCTACCTTTCAAATTTCTTGAGCACATTTAAGGCCCTCTCAGTGTTTTGGATTTTGTCAAAGGTATTGTCCATGAACATCTTCAGTTGGTTCTAAAGAGTAATATTGAAGTGTAAGTGATAGATTCATAGCACAAGTATCAAATCCCAAAAGTAGTACAGTAAACAACATAGTTACATGTAGTTCACTAGTCTGTTTACAAAACTCTTCATAGTCTTGATCAAAGTCTGTCTTTCTTTGGTCCAGGAAACTGTAAGGCCTCCTCTTTATTGTTAACACAATGGCCTGGAAATCCAGATGATGAAAGAATTATTGTTTAGAACAACCACATTATACAAAGTAATAATACACAAAAGAAGCACAGACATATGTTAGCAGTCGAGTACTACTAACAGTACTGATCATCGAGAAACCTCCACAATAATAACATCCGACAGTAGAAAGAAAGTCACATGGGTTTGAAATGATATGTTAGTGAGAACATGCTGACAGAATTGTCATATTTGGTTGAGTGTCTCCTCAACCATGAGGGTCTTGTTGAAATGTACTGGTTCCATTCTTGGCTTAAAACATTCATCTGTTTTTTCCACAACACCAGAACCTACTGAACGCCCAGAGGACAGTTTGCTCTAAAATATTAATTGACTTCAACAGACCGTCAACTTTCACAAAGAACAGGTGACAGATCTTTATCAGCTTTTGTTCAATTATTCAGCACTCCTGGAGCATGCAGTCCTCTGAGTTTGAACTTTGTTTCCATGGACACGGAATTAAAAGTGAATAAATAAACTTCTGACAACAAGTGATGTGATGAATGTTAATAGATTCACAGCTAAAAACTTTGCCCCTTCATGCAAATTCAGAACCAGACAAGCACACAAAACGTTACGCTTATGTTAAGCATTGGTTCTCTGTGATTGAGAACATAATAATAGCATTGTAAAAATGCTCTTTTAAGGTTATTTTTGTAACTTTAAAGATAATGCTTGCAAAAAATGTTGGGAGTTTGCCAACCTGAATCAGGGCCTTTGTTATAATGAGACAAAAGCATGAGCATGCTAGTCAATGCTTTGGGATGAGACATGCATTTGTTTTTTCTTCTCACCACTTACCTCCCATTTTGCCTGCATGTCTGCAGTCTGTCCACAGGGGGCAGTAGAGAAAACATTACATTGTAGCATGTCACTAACTTCACTTTTAAAAGTTTGTGTTAATATTACAAGAAATATGAAGTGTAGTGTACACATTGCAGTCTCTTAAATCCAACAAAATCAACAGTATATTAATACACCACTACTATGGATAAGAATATTAAAAATGGCTTTTTACCCATTTTTAAACAAATAAAACTAATTTATAGAGGTTGGTCCAGAGTCCTGCACGGGTCCTATTTGATAAACCTGCAACCACCTCGCACCTGATGTGATTAAAAGAACACCCGACCTGACATCCGACAGCAGCGCTAATTTAATACCGTACCTGACCCTACCTGTTTGACAAAAATGCCTCAATATGAACCGCACCCGCATTACGTGATGTGATGAAGTCGACAAAACCACTTATTTTCTCACGCAACAAGCAACTAAATATCAGGAACTCCTGGAAAATGAATCTTTAAATATGTAGTAACTGAATATGGCAGGGTTTTGGGAAAAGATCAAACAAGTGTAAATCCACAAAAATATTGTTAGAATATATTAAAATGAATATTATGAAATGTGTTTTTGATTAATGCCAAATTTGCTAAAAATAGCCTATGTTGTTCATGCGATATTAACAATAGTTTCCTTTACCTTTATCTGTAAAATTATACCAAAGCCGCTAAAGACTAAGCTGCCATCAAGGCTAAATAAAGCTTAATGCAGGAAAGGAACCAGGAGCATGATGAGATAAAAAGTTTATTTAAATTGTGATAAGAGTATCGAGACCTCAGTATCCATCAGTTGAACATGATTGGCTTCAATGCTCAACGCTGCAAAACGCGCTGCAATCAGAAACCGGCTATTCAGAGAGAGCTTCAACAGAAATAAGCAAAGGACTGTATAAAAGCAAGTTCGTATCAGCTGAGGAGAGTCGAAATTGTCTTGGCTACTAGATTCGCTCTGCGCCCGCACTTATTATTTCCGCACCCGAACCGTAAATGACACATGAATAACTATTCCACCCATTACATCAAATACTAGTGCTTTACCCGACGGGTACCAGTCTGCGAGCAGGACTCTGGGTTGGTTATTATTATCTTAAGTATGTTTTCTACTATCTTTTGTAAAATCTATAAATAAACCAATGTGATTACAGTACGTCACAATACCTGAAATCTGGTTGCCATGGTTTCCAGACCCTCTATTTTGGAGTCCTGCAGGGCATTGTAGGTTGTGATAGTATTGAACATGTCCAGGATTTTGATCAGACGTCGCTGAAACGTGTCAAACTTGCCAAAGATGTACATCTCGCTGAAGTCAAACTGACGCTCATCTGGTTTCTTCTCCAGCTGCTTCTTCGTTTTCTGGAAATTTTTCTGATACTCCTAACACATTGAGAACAAAGACTCGTGTTTACATTTATTCACAGGTTCAAGACTTTTTTCTGAAGTAACTCAAAGAACATCCTACAGTTTGTTTTATTTTTGGACAGTCCTCCTAGAGCAACCTGGTGATAACTGATGAATCAGGGCTCGAACTTACAACCTTCAATAACCACTTTACAGTGTAGAGCTTTAAAACACTTTTTTTAACAACAAGCAAAAAGTCGCACAGCCCTCCAGTTAAAATGATAGTGGCGGAATCTTGTCCTTAACTGTATACAAGCACATTTTCTAGCTAAATGGCACACACTACCTGATTCAAGCGAACGGCAGCTTTGAGTTTCTCAGATACCACATCCTGATGCTGATCCCATATGGTTGCCGAGCCGTTTTTTGTTATGTAGGCCTTGCAGGCAGTGATCATCTGATTTGTAACCTGAGGAGAAAGATGATATTTTCAGTCTGAAGTATTTAGGCGGGGAAAGAAATGCTGTTATTTAGGATGTCAGCTCTTACCTTGACGAATAGGGAGGTGATTTTCTCGGAGGTGTTGTAATAACGAGAGACGCTGTGGATCATCCGGATGGCATTTATGAGACCAGGAATGGCTTCCACCATTGACACCTATATAATATCATGTGTAATTGTAAAAAAGGTGTAATAAACACTTTATAAACTAGTTACAACAATGTAATAGGATTTATAACATGCAGATTTGATTATTTACAGTATCTACACACAAGCATTATGACATAAGAAGATGATGTGACATTGAAACTGTCATTAATCTAAAAATGTAAAAACAAATAACCGTATGGCTTGGAAAGCACAGCCAATCTTACAGGGTTGCTGTTGTACAGCGGGTCACAGAACTTTTCTAGTGTGTTCAGGTACTTCACGTTGTCTTTGGCCTCATTTGCTGCATCAGTGATCCTGATGTCTAGTTCTCGCCAAACCTGCAGGGGAAAATTACAGAGACTGTAAATTAAGAAAAAAAATCATTAAAATAAATAATTATTCGAAAAATAATAATAATTTAACCCACAAAAATATTAAATAACACAAAAATATTAACACATTTATTTCAATGAAAATTCCTATTTAATTTTTTATATTATTATAAAGGAATTTCAGCCAACCTTAATTAGTTTAGATTTAGCTATAATAAGAACCCCTAGCACAGCTTTGACATCTGAACTCTTCAGCTGGTCGAGCAGGTAGTGAAACCGCGACATGCGTTTCTTCCAGTGGTCCAGCTCTGCGCGGGGACCCAGGTCATCTGCCTCTTTCCTCAGCTGATCGCTTTCTGCCAGGACCTTCCATCACGGTGGAATGGTGAAGACATCATAAAGGAGATCAAATTATAATAATTACTAATGCATCACTAACCCATAATCCTCTATATTATATATCAAAGAATAAGCAGGAATCACATACAATAAGTTCTATAGAACAAATGAACAAAATATTTGGAAAGTTAGAGATTTAAGACCTGTTCGATCTGTTTGATCCATGTTTTCATGCAGGCTTCAATCCTCTCTAGAGCCTCTGTACTATTGGCTGCAGCTATGTAATCTGAGGGGCCTTTCAACGTCTTCAACTCGAAAGTGTCACACTCTTTGAGGTTCACCTTAGATATTAAACAGATGTTTTAAACACTTTGAACAAAAGCTTTTATAGATAGTAAAGATACAAGTTATGATGTATGTGCAACAACTGTGATAATGTCAATTCCACAGGCAATACAACACATGGCACTACGTAAAGCTTGAGTTTTTCGACAATAAGAGTAAAATATGTTGGAATGTTAAAAGCGAATACATAAAAGATGGATTTACAGTCATACTAGTCTTCTAAAAAGGCCAACCTTTCCCATCCCCAATTCAAGATCTTTTATATCCTAAAGAAGAAAATAGGATTCTTGGCAGAGCACTCAAAACAGGCAAGAAAAATGGCTTTCCAATATTTCATCTGCCTGACCACGTCCACAATTCTATTCATTTTGGAGGAACCCTGGATCGATATAACACTACAGAAGGGTGTGTCAGTGTGTGTTTATGTGCCACTATAAAAGTGTGCCTCTCTTTGTCCTTTTGTATGTCAATGTCTGAGACCTTTTCCTGCAGGCACTCTTGTGCTCCGGCTAACACAGACACAAAGCTGTCCAGAGAGCTAATGAAGTCCTGTTTGACAGCCTGAGCCTGCGGGTCTCCCGGCTCTCCCCAGCCGTCGTTCATATTCCTCAGAGCGGGGATGTAGATCCTGGACAGCAGCTGCTCCACGCTCTTCAGCAGACCCACACCCGTAGCTTCCAGCATATTAAAGTTCACGTCCTATTACAGCAATTGGAGAGGACAAACGATCAAAAAAATAAAAATATAAATACTTTTTACACGCTGATGTTGAAGCACAAAACAGAAAAAATAGATATGAGTTCATAATTGACATGATTAAGAATAGTGAGAATTTTCTAGAATGGGGCAGAATTTCACACATTGTCTCTTGTGTCAGATTACCCTGTGGATATTCTCTGATGTGATTGGCTTGGAGGTGTTTGCCCGGGTGAAAAACACACAAATACCAATCAGGGCCACATCTGTGCCCTCCGTCACAAACACTTTGTTTTTTTTACTGCGATTCGCTGATGAGGCTGCAGCTACCAAAACAAAAATAGACCACAGTTTATGTTTAACAAAACATTCCTGATTTGAACAAAATACAGTTTTAATAATCATAAGGCTGCAAAATATCTGAAACTATGAAAATATTGTAAATGTGCTTATAGCTAAATGCATATCAGAACTGTCCACAATAACTAAATGATTTGAATACTTTTTTTTACAGTCAAACTAGTTCAGACGTATGTGAAATGTATGCAGATCAAATACGTTTTAGGTTTTCAATATTTTTTAATAAAGTACAAAATGAAACTTAAAGTATTATCGTTTAGCGTGTTGAACATCACCATATTCATATCACACTTTCCTTCGATATCATGCAGCCCTAATAATCAAACATGTAATTCATCAGAACTAAATACGAGGTTTTATTTCTTGAAACTTGCCAAAAAACTATATTTTTTGCATAAAGACAACTAAGCCTTTATTGTATGATGTTTTTTAATGTTTTTTGTGACAATCAAGCCTGAATCACAAAAATCTCTCATTATTTTAATGTTCAAAATAATATTCCAAACCTCAGTTGTCCATATAATTCCTGTTTTTCAGGAAATAGAAAAAATCACTTTTAAATGAATAAATACTGTGCTCTCAAAGTTGACATGAACTTTTAAATACTTTTTATTGGCTAGATATTTGCAAACCCCCGTAACACACATAAAGGGTCACCAATAGTAATGATTCATGGCAAAACATTTAAATCACAGAATATGGAGATATAAGGGTTCCAAAAAGACAGCGGCGATATGTTTAATTTATAGATCTTGCATTTCTTTTAATTTATGCTCATTTTATTCATTATACATTTTTTATTCTTTTTTATATTTTGATATGTTCCAGATGTTTTATAAGATCATTTCATAGACTTCACTAACCAGCTTCCACAGGCTCTATATCCTGATAGTACAGCATGAGGTGAGGACGGCCATCGACAGCAAAGAACTGCTCTATCCGCTCAATCTAAAAATCACACAGAGGAATGTTTGTAATGCATGACCGCCTTTCAAGATGATAACAACTTGTAGTGTGTTTTTGGAATCCTGTTTACCTGTTTTCCCTCCAGAATGGCATCCTCCACCTCACTCTTCTCCAGCCCGATGCAAGAGGACACGATACTGAGGATATAGTCATGTCTGCCATCCAGCTGTGCTCTCTTAGCCTCCCGTTCTTCCTTTAGCTTTTGCTGTGTGATACAGTAATTGTGTCAATTTAAGCATATTCATACACATGACAATAAGGGAGTACTCAAAGCTTGTTTGATCAAATCAGATTGATGTTAATAACTAAAGGGATAGTAGCTACTCTAGGGCCTAGTCCACATGTATTTGTATAAACAGAGTTTATAAACGGAGTTAAAAACGTGTCCAGTCAGAGTTTAGGAAACTTAATGAACTTCTCAATCATGTCTGAATCATGTATTGACATATTTAGAATTTCTATTAGAATTCCTAAATTAAAAACATACTGATGGACCCAAATAGGACAGTTGCTTACACTTATAATAATAATGCCTTAAAAGGATGGTTTACCCCAAAAACATTTTTTTATTGTTTATTCATTTCATTTCAAACCTGTATCACTTTCTTTCTCCTTCAGATCATAAAAAGAGATGTTTTAAGAATGTTGGTAACCAAACAACATTGGCCCCATTGACTTCAATTATATGGACACAAAACAAATTTTGTGTTTTGTGTATACAGGTTTTGAAATTCATGGGTGTGAATAAATTATGTTCGTAACTACCCTGAGACAATACCAAAGTTTCTTCAGAAACTTTAGCACACTACTCTGGTCTTTTATGTTTCATGGAAAAAAAACAGTTTGTTCTCTCTCATTGCTGTCTAGACAACAAAATCTCAAATACTATATTTGTGAGTTTCCATCTCATGGAAAGATGTAATACGAATTTATAGAACATCTTTTAAAAATACTGATGTATGTTTTTGCATTATTTAACAGTATAATAGACCAAGAGAAAAAAATACCATATTGTACAACTCAAAATAAAAAGTATTGAAAACATGGCAGCATGTACATGGAGTCATACATACTTTTAAAGCAGCAATTTGACTATTGGAGATGATGGACGAATGCAGTTCAGCTTTAGATCTCCTCGATTTCTGCTCACCCATACCATCCATAAGATGTTACCTATAGTTAGTCCAGTCAGAAGACAGTTAGCCTAATATGATGTCTGATCTTTGTCCAAGTGGAAAAGAGAGGTCTACTAATTCCGACCCGACAGTAACATGACCAATTTCATTGGACGACCTTCACACACCTGACCTTCACAGCGTCTCTGTCGTGTCTCTAGTTTTCTCAAGACAGTAAAAACTGAGACCCCCCCATACAGAATAAAAGAAATTCAGCTGAACAAAGCTCTTAATGGGCAGAGCAGTCTTGGCCCCTCAAAGCAGATAGAGACAGTAAAAGTTGCTTGGCTGGGGTGCTAGGTAACACTGTAAAAAACAAAAATGAGCCAATAAACTAAGCTACATTTTGTGGGCTGGATACAGATGCTCAAGAGACTAATTTGTATTTTAGTTCATGTGTTTTAAAGGAACTTTACTAAGTCTTCATTCCAAGGGCCACTTTCTTGAACAATCAAACATTTCAAATTAAGTTTCCTGACAATACGTGTAACCAAATATTGCATTCACAGCAAATGGATTCTTTGAGACTAAGCCACCTTTTATTTTTCTACTATGAATAGTTCAAGGAACCTCAAGACAAATACAGACTAAACAGTTAGATTTATAGTTTCACTCAAAAACTGTTTTTTATCATTTATTCACATTTTAAAACTAAATTACTTTTTACTTCAGCTGAACACAAAAGAAGATATTTTGAAGAATGTTGGTAACCAAACAGCATTGGCTCCCATTGACTTCCATCGTTTGGAAGAGGCACAGGAGCTGCTGTTTCATTTTAACCATCGAAACGTGGATGCATTACTGCG
Source organism: Triplophysa bombifrons (assembly GCA_029783895.1). Classification (NCBI taxonomy): domain Eukaryota; kingdom Metazoa; phylum Chordata; class Actinopteri; order Cypriniformes; family Nemacheilidae; genus Triplophysa; species Triplophysa bombifrons. Next base: position 14,454,231 of record CM056455.1, read on the forward strand.
CCTCACGCGCAAAATAATCAAAATATCTTCTTTTGTGCTCCACAGAAGACATAGTCTGACTAAAGCCCTATTCGCACAGGATTAGTATTATCTGGGAATCATTTGTATTTCATGTGGCGCATTTGCACAGTATAAGCAAAGCCTGTGATTTTACCCAAATTTACAGACTTATTTCGTAGATATGATGTCAAGGATTTGCGTATAGTTTGTATATGTAGTTCTATGGTGTATAACGATGTGACCATACCTGTCAGCATATGAGACCCGTGATCGTGTTCAGAGATCTCCATCTATCAGTTCACGATCACGTTACGGGAGTTTCACAGAAAAAATAACAAAACTAGAGACTCCGTGCCATAACATCTGTGTTGGCAGGTATGATATGACCTCGCACCTGAAATACTATCAGAACCCTCAACACAGCCTCCATTATTCGCAAATGGTGGATAAAACCTTGTACAAAGATTTACGAGCCCACCAAATCACAGACATACCGATTCTGAGGAGACTAATATTATCACAGGACCTCTGTGTTCGTAAAAATATGGTAGGTCATTTTCGGGCAAATTAATTCTTAAAAAATTGCAGATTCACGCAGGAATAAGATCTTATTATAATTATTACAAATCACTAAAGGTCCCCAGGAAATACTAATCTCGTGCGAAAATGGCTAAAGACGTTATCTGTAGTATTTCTCAAGGCATATTTTCCAACAATGTTGAAACGACTGCGGGTGAGATAGTGTACCGAGTTGGTTTGTGCATTTCAGAAGCAGCTCGATGAAGATTAAAGGGCGATTTTACTTTTCGTGTCTTTTGCGCTCGAATATTCGTTATTTTAAAGTCACCATGAAACAGAAGTTGCGGGTGACTTCTTTTACGCATCGTGACGTTATCCGAGTGAAATGGCTTTTGAAATTTGAAAAAATGTAGGTTCGGGCTTTATTTTGCTTTCCCTTTTTGATTGGATTGTTAGGTGGACCTGTTGGGGAGGGCTTAAAATGTCTGGCCATTGGACAGTGAGTATAGTCCTACCTCTTTTGTTGTTGTTGACTTCATGTGTTGAAGAGTTGTTGTTGAGAGGGAGAGAGGAGCTTAATGTTTTTGATTACAGATTGCAAGTGCAAATTCATTTTGATGAAAGAATGGTGTGCACGGATCAATCATTTATAACAATCACTGCAACACTGTGTAAAACACTTAGAATATTCCTGTTTGATTTCATCGTGACTTTAAATGTAGACGCATGAGCGTGCTCAAATTGGCAGCGACGTGTTTCAATGGACATGCGGTGCGATGCTCCCGTTTTTCTAATCAATGATTTCAACTATTCAGAATGCCGCACGCATTGCAGGTCAAGTGATAAGAACCAACAAGCCAATATAGAAAAGCTCAGTGAAGATGGACACACATATGATGATCACAGTATAAATAAATCTTGCAGCAGACACATTGCAAGGTATTTTCAATCCATGTAATCCATATATCCTTTGTTTATACCTCGTCTTAACGGCTATTGTGGCCCATGGTTGCTTAGCAACAACAGATGCCAGGAAAGCGCACACTCCTACACTAGGCTCTTTGGAAAAAAAAGGGAAAGCAGTGCGGCTCGAGTTTTCCACACTTTTTCATATGTGAAATGTGAATCGCCCCTAACTCTTTAAACCCAGTTAAACTATAAATCCAGAAAAATTATAGGACAGAAAATTTAGAGATACACACAAATTAAAACAAACTGTGATGGTGACTGGTACTATAAGACAGATATAAGGTTGAACTTTCTATTGCGGTCTAGCCTGCATGTCTAAATATTGGCCATCTACACATTTGTGTAGTTTAAATGCCAACCTTATCTGACACACCTATTTTAGAGTCATAAAGTATAGATGTTGCACAGAAACTGTTGCTATTTGCTGTGTGATAAGTCATTGTTATCACCATACAGGAAATACGAACAAAACACACATAATTTTGGTCAATGCAGTATGCAAGTGAGTTCCCTTTCTGTCGGTCTCTCGACGTTGTGTCGAAAGACGACAGATGGGGTTCGCCCTTGAGAACCTATCAGCTCTGACTACTTTAGAAAAGGCCAATGGAAATTGGCGAATGAAATTTGCATGCCGGGCTCCGCCCCCGGATATCCGGTATAAAAGGAAGCCGGCGTGCTTCATTCATTCACCGTTTGTTCTTCAGAGCCATCGCTCATGAATACAAGCTCCTTAAAAAAAGGAAAAATTACTTCCCTTTCTGTCGGTCTCTCGACGTTGTGTCGAGAACGACAGATGGGGTTCGTCCTTGAGAACCAATCAACTCTGACTACTATAGAAAAGGCCAATGAAATTTGGCGAATGAAATTTGCATGCCGGACTCCGCCCCCGGATATCCGGTATAAAAGGAAGCCGGCGTGCAGCATTCATTTACCTTTTGTTCTTCAGAGCCTTTACTCTTGAGTACAACTTAGGATTCTAAATCCTCTACAAACTACACTGCTGGTGCTACGACGTGTTGCAGCGGATCGTCCCTACCTGCAGCGATCTTCCCCTGGGCGTCTCGGCAGTTCCGGAGGTGTTTGAGATTTTTTCTAAAAAGTCCTTTTCAGGACTGACTGAGCATTCTCCAGCGTGGCATGTCCCGCTGTTCTCTTGGGTGCGGCACCCTCATCGAGGAGGGGGATGGACACGATCGCTGCAATAGGTGTCTGGGCGTCCAGCACACTGAAGCAGCGTTCGTTGACAAATCTGCCCGCACTGCGGGCAGATTGTCATTCAGAAGTTGCGGTCACAGGTGGCTGTCTTCCTACGGGAACCAGCCACCATTTCGTCTGCTACCTGGGCTGTGACATCTGTGGCTACGGCCCCGATGACCACCCACGTTAGCAACGTTAGTGATATGGGGAACTCTGCGAACGTAAACCCGCCAGCTAAGTGCTCACGGGCCGATCGCACCCCGATTCGCTCTTCTGAACGTTCCCCAACCGGCGGTGGCATACCGTCCGGATCCTCACGACACACATCGGGAACGATGTGTGACGTAGATGAGATGTCGCTCGCAGCATCGGAGGGAGACTGGCATCCGACTCTGACGAATCCGAGCTCCACCCCCAGCGGTCGAGTTAGGAGGAAGCAGAAGTGATGTCATTATGCTAACCCGGGGAAACGTGGTTCCTGAGGTCGGAGCGCGGTGCAAACCGCGCCCACCCCGGGTGCCATTTTTTTTTCCCGGAGGTGCATGAGGAGCTGTGTAAACTTGGAGCGCTCCACGGACCGCTCCAGTGAAAGCCAGCTCCGCCTCCCTTACTTCCCTCGATGGTGGGGCAGCCAAGGACTGCGTCGTGACCCCCAGGGTGGAACGTCCGCCCGCGGTGCACCTGTGCCGCGGACGGCTACCACCTTGGGGGAATCGGCAACGCCTACGGTCCAAAGCACGTAGGGCTTCGGCATCACTGGTGTCAAGGTCTTGCGATGCCGCGGTCCAGGCTGCCTCCTCTCTCTGCGCCATGGCCATCCTGCAGGTCCGCCAGGCCGGGGCGTTGAGAGAGCTCCACGAGGGTAAGGCCGACCTGGGTATAAAAGCAGGATCTCCGTGCCGCCGCTGACAGCGCTCTACGGGCGACCAAGGCGGCGGCACGGGCCCTGGGTCGGACGATGTCCACTGTAGTGGTCCAGGAGAGACACCCCCGGCTATACCTTGTGCAGAGGAGTGACACCAAGGAAGTCCGCTTTCTTGATGCACTCATCTCGCAGGGTGGGTTGTTGGTAAACACCGTCGAGGACTGCGCTCAGCAGTTTTTTGACGGTGAAGCAGACAGTGGCAATTAGCCACATTTTTACACGCCGTGACTCGGCCGCCAGAAGGCCTCCGAGATCCCGCGTGACGTCTGCTTCCCTGCAACCCAGGACCCCTTCGACATCGATTCCGGTTCCTGTGCCCCCACAGGCGGCATCCCGGAGGCAGGGGTCGAGGGGGAAACCTCCACCCCGTCAGCAACCTTCTCAGGAGAAGGGACACTGACGGGAAGACCCCAGGGAGGACAACTTCGGGCCCGAACCTTCACAGCCACGGCTCTGATTGGTCGGTACGGGACGACTCCTGCCTCGTCACCTAAGCCGGGCCCTTGTCAGGGCCTGGCGCCCACTTACTCACAGAGTTTTTCCGTTCTCCCCGGGTGTACTTACAGCCGATCGCACACTCCACTGGACTGTGCTCGGCGAACCGACCTCACACCCTGGCGAGGTGTGAGGTCGTACACATACGACAGCTGTCACCACTCTCAATCGACAGTGCGTGCCGTTGTCCCGCCAGGCAGGTAAAAAGGCGGAGCCAACCTTCCCTCCGGGGACCCCCCGCGACAGATGGTTGCCTCCGCCAGCCGACGAACCACCCCCCGTGGGAATGATGAAGCAGACCGTCCCCTTGGTCACCCTGTCACAGTCCCTGGGAGCCCGAGAGCTGCCCACACTGTCTCGCTGGCCTTGCGGGCGGTCCGTCTTGGTTACTCGATCCAGTTCGCCAGAGACTCTCCCAAGTTTCAGGGCATCATCTCTCCCTCTCTCAGAGGCAGGGACGCCTCCGTACATCGGGTAGAGGTCACCACCCTTCTGGCAAAACAGGCATCGAGTCCGTCCCTCAAACCAAGATGTTCAGTGGGTCACGACCCACACTTCATCATTTCCAAGAAAGACGGCGGGTGCGCCCCATGGATCTGCGTACCCTGAACAAGCACCTTCACAGCTGCCGTTCAGATGCTCACACAGAGGCGCATCCTGACATCTATCAGGTGTCAGGATTGGTTCGTGGCAATTCGACCTGAAGGACGCTTACTTTCATGTCTCTATCCCCTCGACACCGGCCGTTCCCACGGTTCGCGTGCGAGGGGTGGGCATATCAGTACAGAGTCCTCCCTTTCGGTCTGTCCCTGTCAACTTTCTCAACGACTGGCTTATCCTGGCACACTCGTGAGATCTGTTGTGTACACAGAGGGACCTGGTGCTCCGGCATCTAGATCGATTGGGATTTCAGGTCAACCGAGAAAAGAGCAAACTCTCCCCAGTGCAGAGCTTCCTCTTCCTCGGTACGGAACAAAACTCTGTCACCATGATGGCGCAGCTGTCCGCAGCACGCACCCAGTCAGTGTTGAACTGCCTGGTACTCTTCAGGCAGTCGGCGGTTCCCCTGAAACATTTCAGAGGCTCCTGGGCCACATGGCGTCCTCCGCGGGGATAATACCCCTCGGATTGATGCACGTGAGACCGCTTCAACACTGGCTACAGAGTCGAGTTCCGAGGACAGTGTGGCACACCGGTAGCAGGCGCATGGTGATGACGCCCTGCTGCCGACGCACCCTAACCCCTTGGTCTTCCATGACCTTTCTCCGGGCAGGGATTCCCCTCGGGCAGGTTACGAGGCACGTCGTGGTGACGATGGTCGCCTCGCTGCAGGGGTGTGGTGCAGTGTGCAACGGGCACGCAGTAGCGGGGCGCTGGACGGGCCCCCGTCTGCGCTGGCATGCAATTGCCTAGAGTTGTGGGCTGTGCTGCCTGCGCTAGAAGGCTCCGGCCTCTAGTGCAGGGCCAGCACGTGTTGGTCCTCCGGGACAGCACGACAGCCGTATCGTACATCGCTAGGGTGGCGTACGCTCACGGCAGCTAACACAACTTGCCCGACGCCTCCTCCTGTGGAGTTAGCAGGTGATCCGCTCCCTGCGGGCCACACACATCCCAGGCACACTGAACCAGACAGCCGATGCGCTCTCTTGTCAGTATACGCCTTGCGGAGAGTGGCGACTCCACCCCCGGTCCAGCTCATTTGGGTGCTGTTCGGACAGGCACAGATAGACCTCTTTGCCTCCGACAACACCACCCATTGTCTGCTTTGGTACTCCCTGACCGAGGCCCCCCCCTCGGCACGGATGCCCTGGCGCACAGCTGACCACGGGACGGGCGGAAGCACACCTTCCCCCCCCAGGAGCCTCCTTGCACAGACTCTGTGCAAGGTCAGGGAAGAGGAGCACCAAGTGTTATTGCTTACACCGCTATGGTTTAACCACACTTGGCTTCAGAGTTGATGCTCTGGACAGCGACTCCCCCTGAACCATTCCCCTGAGAGACGACCTGCTCTCTCAGGGGAAGGACACGTTCTGGCATCCCAGATCAGACCTCTGGAACACCATGTCTGGTCTCTAGACGGGACGAGAAGATCCTGAGATGGCTACTCCCCCTATTCGGCTGAGACCATCACCCAGGCTAGGGCCACATCTACTAGGCGGTTACACGCCTCTAGACGGCGCCTCTTCTCTTCCTGGTGTCTTTCTCAACGAGAAAGACCCACTGAGGTGCGTGATCAGGATTGTGTTGTTCTTCTCACGAGACTGGAGACTAACATCTCCCCTCCACACTGAAAGTGTATGTAGTCGCTACTGCCACTCATCACGACTCAGTCGGTGGAAAGTTTCTAGGGCAACACGACCTGGTCACCAGGTTCCTAAGGGGCGCGAGAGGGCCGCTCCATACCCTCTTGGGACCTTAAGTGGTCCTGGGGAGCCTCAGGGCCCCCCAAGAGCCCCTTGGAGGTTCCGATCTTCCTTACTGAGTAAGACGGCCCTCCTGATGGCGCTCACTTCCTTCAAGAGGGTAGGGGACCACCGAGCATCCTCCGTGTCCCCGGCTTGCCTTAAATTCGGCCCTGGTAACTCTCACGTTATCTTGAGACCCAGGCCCGGATGCGTGCCCAAGAAGTTCCCACTACTCCCTCCGGGACCAAGTGGTGAACTTGCAGGCTCTCTCCATAGGGGAGGAAGACCCAACCCGATCAGTGTTGTGTCCAGTACACTGGACCGCACGCAGAGCTCTAAGCTCTGACCAGCTCCGTGTCTGTTGGAGGACAGCAGAAGGGGAAGGCTGTCTCCAAGCAGAGGCTGGCGCACTGGGTCTTGGATGCCGTTACTACGGCATTCCGATCTCAGACTCTCCCATGCCCATTGGCAGCAGGGCTCACTCCACACGGAGTTTAGCCTCTCCTGGGCACTGGCAGAAGCGCCTCTCTAGCAGACATATCTAGAGCTGTGGGTTGGGCTACGCCCAAACACCTTCGCAAGGGTTAACAGCCTTCGCGTAAACCTGGTGTCAGCCCACGTCCTGCGTGGCGACATGTAGGACTGGCATCCGGGGGGGCGTATGCCTGCGAAAGCACCATCCCACCCTCCAAGAGGTTGGGTCAGTGTGCTATCTACCTTTTCTTCTTACCCAACCACATGGCTAAGAGAATTGATACCTCACCAACCTTCCTTCTTACCCAGACCCTGGTTAAGAACAGGCTTTCCATCCATCACTAAGCAAGCACATCCTGGGGGTTGACTGGGCAGAGCAGCCTTCCCCCTTAGGCCGGGATACCTTATGACCTATCTCACATAGTTCTAACCGGACCTGTGCTATCAGACGCAGTAACACCCCCACCGTGGGCTGTTCCGTCTGTTATACCCTCATGACAATGGTTCCCACACTTGGTAACCAATGAGCTTCCCCAGGTGGACCTCCACCTCGCGGTTAACTACCCTGTCCGCACGTTCCATGCGTTCTCCTCCAAGGACGAGACCATACTTATTTCTCCACCATATTCCTCCCCACGGGTAGGAGGTGGCCTCTGCAGCGCTTCTCTGATTAAGAGTTGCGCTTTCCCGGTGTAAACCGAACCGGACGGCCTCTCGCCTGTAGAGAGCTAAGGCCCCATCCGTGAAAGTTTCCGGTCAGGGCTGTACCCATCTTTCTCCAGGAAAGCTCTGGAACCCCCCGACCACCACACTGGAAGGTTACAAGTTTCACGAAAGCTTCGAGCTAACACGCCCAGGCTTGTCACCGTTGCTTCGCTGAGATTGTGACGCGATACAGCGTTTGTGGCGTTTTCCATAGTTAACCCCATCTGTCGTTCTCGACACAACGTCGAGAGACCGACAGAAAGGGAACGTCTTGGTTACGTCTGTAACCTCAGTTCCCTGATGGAGGGAACGAGACGTTGTGTCCCTTATGCCACAAACCCGTATCGTTTCTGTTGCAGTTTGAGAGGCTCTCAGGCTCTTCAGAACAAGAGGTAAATGAATGCTGCACGCCGGCTTCCTTTTATACCGGATATCCGGGGGCGGAGTCCGGCATGCAAATTTCATTCGCCAAATTTCATTGGCCTTTTCTATAGTAGTCAGAGTTGATTGGTTCTCAAGGACGAACCCCATCTGTCGTTCTCGACACAACGTCTCGTTCCCTCCATCAGGGAACTGAGGTTACAGACGTAACCAAGACGTTTTTCAAACTCGCTGGTTCTACGACGTGTGCAGCGGATCGTCCCTCTGTTCCTGCAGCGACCTTCCCCTGGGCGTCTCGGCGGTTCCAGTGGTGCTAGAGAATTTTTCCAAAAAGCCCTTTTCAGGGCTGGGCTAATTTCTCCAGCGGCATGTCCCGCTGTTCTCTTGGGTGCGGCACCCTCATCGAGGAGGGGGACGGACATGAGATCTGCGTTAGGTGTCTGGGCGTCCAGCATGCCGAGGCAGCTTTCATAGACCCATCTTGCCTGCACTGCGGGCGGATGGGCATTCAGACGTTGCGGTCACGGGTGGCTGTCTTCCTACTGGAAACAGCCACCACTTCGCTCGCTACCCAAATTGCGACGACGGGGCGAAAGCCCTGCTGTCCGCAAAGGCTAGCTGCGTTGGAGATGTGGGGACTTCAGCAAGCGCAAACCCGCCAGCTAAACGCTCACGGGCCGCCTGCCCCCCGTTTCGCTCGTCTGGCCGTTCCCCAACCAGCGGTGGCATACCGTCCGGATCCTCTGTCACGTATTCGGAAACGATGCGTGATGAAGATGAGATATCGCTCGCAGCATCGGAGGGAGATTTGCTGGCATCCGACACTGAAGACTCCGCGCAGCCTCCCCCTTGTGGAGGCAGGGCGCTGGAGGAAGCGGATGTTGAGATGTCGGCCATGCTCACCCGGGCAGCCGCGGGCATTGGGTTGCAGTGTACACCACTGCCTCCACCCCAGCGCTCGCGGCTGGATACTTGGTATCTGGGGTCGGTGCGCGGTGCAAAACCTGTTGCGGTGCATCTTTGCCCGCAGACGGCTGCCACCTGGAGGAATCGGCCGCGCCTTCCATCCAAAGCGTGTAGGACTTCGGCATCCCTGGTGTCGAAGGCCTACGTCGCTGCGGGTCAGGCCGCCTCCTCCCTCCATGCCATGGCCATCCTGCAGGTCCACCAGGCCAAGGCATTGAAGGAGCTCCACGAGGGTAAGACCGACCCGGGGATTATGCAGGAACTCCGTGCTGCCACTGACCTCGCTCTAAGGGCGACCAAGGTGACGGCGCGGGCCCTGGGTCGGACGATGTCCACATTAGTGGTCCAGGAGAGGCACCTCTGGCTTAACCTTGCGCAGATGAGTGACGCCGAGAAAGTCCGCTTTCTCGACGCACCCATCTCGCAGGGTGGGCTGTTCGGTGACATCGTCGAGCACTTCGCTCAGCAGTTCTCGACGGTGAAGAAGCAGACAGAGGCCATCAGCCACATTCTTCCTCGCCGCGACTCGGCCGCCCCAAGGCCTCCGAGTTCTCGAGCAACGTCTGATTCCCGGCAGCCCAGGCCCCCTTCGACATCAGCTCCGGTTCCCGTGCCCCCGGTCCAGGCTGCGCCCCGGAGGAAGAGGTCGAAGGGGAAACCACCACCCCGTCAGCAGCCTTCTATGAGGAAGCGCCCCTGACGGGAAGACCCCAGGGAGGATACCATCGGGCCCGACCATCACAGCTACGCCTCTGAGAAGTCGGTCAGGGACGGTCCCTGCCTCGTCCCAACAGCTGGGCCCTTTTCAGGGCCTGGCGCCGACATGCTCAAAGAAAGAGCCATTTTCCTCCCTGGGTGTTTCCCTCTGCCGTCAGCACACTCCACTGGACTGTGCTCGGCAAACCGACCTCACGTCTCGGCGGGACGTGAGGTTGGGTATTCATGGCAGCTACCACCACTCTCTCTACGACAGTGTGTGCAGCTGTCTCGCCAGGCAGGTAAGTCAACAGGGCCAGTCTCCCCTCCGGGGCTCCCCCCCCGTCGAGGAGAGGTTGGCTTCGTTAGCCGACGAACCACCCTCTGCGGGAACGGTGAAGCAGATCGTTCCTCTAGCCCCCCTGTCTCAGTCCCTGGGAGCTTGGCAAGAGCTACCCACACTGTCTCGGTGGCTGGAGAGAACGATCCGTCTTGGCTACTCGATCCAGTTTGCCAGAAACCCTCCCAGGTTTCGGGGCGTCCTTTTTACCTCAGTCAGGGGTTCGGATGCTCCCGTCCTTCGGGCAGAGGTCGCCACCCTTCTGGCAAAACAGGCTATCGAGCTCGTCCCCCAGGCCAAGATGTTCAACGGGTTTTACAGCCCGTATTTCATCGTCCCCAAGAAAAGCGGTGGGCTGCGCCCGATTCTAGATCTGCGTACCCTGAACAAGCACCTTCACAAGTTGCCGTTCAGGATGCTCACGCAGAGGCGCATCCTGACATCCATTCGATGTCAGGACTGGTTCGTGGCTATCGACCTGAAGGACGCTTACTTTCATGTCTCGATTCACCCTCGCCACCAACCGTTCCTACGGTTCGCGTTCGAGGGACGGGCATATCAGTACAGGGTCCTCCCCTTCGGTCTGTCCCTGTCCCCACATGTCTTCACGAAGACCGTGGAAGCCGCCCTCTCTCCCCTCAGGGAAAGAGGTGTGCGGATACTCAACTATCTCGATGACTGGCTTATCTTGGCACACTCGCGAGATCTGTTGTGTACACACAGGGACCTTGTGCTCCGGCACTTAGATCGGTTGGGGCTTCAGGTCAACCGAGACAAGAGCAAGCTCTCCCCGGTGCAGAGCATCCTCTTTCTCGGTATGGAACTCAACTCTGTCTCCATGATAGCGCGACTGTCAACAGAGCGCGCTCAGTCAGTGTTGAACTGCCTGAAATCCTTCGGGCAGTCCACGGTCTCCCTGAAACAGTTTCAGAGGCTCCTGGGGCATATGGCGTCCTCGACGGGGGTAATACCCCCCGTGTTGATGCACATGAGACCGCTTCAACACTGGCTTCAGAGTCGAGTTCCGAGGAGAGCGTGGCACACTGGCAGCAGGTGTGTGGTGATCACGCCTTTCTGCCGGCGCACCGTAACCCCCTGGTCTTCCATGACCTTTCTTCGGACTGGGGTCCCTCTTGGGCAGGTTACAAGGCATGTCGTTGTGACGACCGATGCCTCCCTGCAGGGGTGGGGTGCAGTGTGCAACGGACACGCAGTAGCGGGGCGTTGGACGGGCCCCCGCCTGCGCTGGCATATCAACTGCCTAGAGTTGTGGGCTGTGTTTCTGGCACTGAAGAGGCTACGGCCTCTCATCCAGAACAAACATGTTCTGGTCCGCCTCGACAACACAGCAGCCATAGCGTTTATCAACCGTCAGGGTGGCATGCGCTCTCGGCAACTGACACGACTTGTCCGATGCCTCCTCCTCTGGAGTCAGCAGGTGACCCGTTCCCACTCTCACCTATGATCATGAGCTGTGGATCATGACCGAAAGGACAAGATCCCGGATACAGGCGGCCGAAATGAGCTTTCTCCGCAGGGTGGCCGGGCGATCCCTTAAAGATAGGGTGAGAAGCTTGGTCACTTGGGAGGAGCTCAGAGTAGATCCGCTGCTCCTCCACATCGAGAGGGGCCAGTTGAGGTGGCTCGGGCATCTTTTCCGGATGCCCCCTGGACGCCTTCCCGGGAAGGTGTTCCGGGCATGTTCCACCGGGAGGAGACCCCGGGGAAGACCTAGGACACGCTTGAGGGACTATGACTCCCGGCTGGCCTGGGAACGCCTCGGTGTCCCCCCGGAAGAGCTGGAGGAAGTGTCTAGGTAGAGGGAAGTCTGGGCATCCCTGCTTAGACTGCTGCCCCCGTGACCCGGCCCCGGACAAGCGGTAGAAAATGGATGGATGGAAAATCAGACAAGGAACAGTGCCAGAATCACATATTCATACTTTTTAAATAAAAACGACATGGAGTACTATTGTGTTTGGTCATTTTACATTTACATTTATGCATTTGGCAGACGCTTTTATCCAAAGCGATTTACATTGGATTAACCTATACATTTATACTTAGTTATGTGCAATCCCCTGGGATCGAACCCACAACCGTGCATTGTTAACGCAATGCTCTCACCACTGAGCTACAAGAAAGCTTAATTTTAATTTTATTTAATTGAACTTTGTTTAAACTTAAAGCTACATACCTAATAAATAGGCTATTAAGTGAAATAGTATTGCATATATTTGACTGAGTGACGCATCAAATCTTTGGTGTTCCATTTCTAATATAACCGGACCGCATCCTCCCGAGTTAAAAACTCCGGAGTCTGAACTTGCCCGACTAGCAAGGACACAAGTCCATTCTTTGTGTTCTTGGAATTGAGAAACGGCCAGTATGCCGAAACATCAGTATGCAAGAAACACTAGGCAAGAATTAACCGGATGGTCTACTTCTTCCGCCGAGATTCATGAGATTCATGAGGGTAGATCGGATGGACACTTCTCTATCCCATGATGCCACGTTAGCTGAGCGGCGGTCAAGCCCTGACTCTGTTTGCGAGGCTTCCCCTGGCTCCTCCGTGGATTCCCTCCAGCCCACAGCAGTGGCAGTCATGGCTCTGCCACTGGCTTGCGCATGGGCGGCGGCCTCATCCCTGGACTTACCCCAAATATATTTTCGGGGAGGCCAGTGTCGGGCGGAAGTGGCTGTCCCGGTGCTCCCCAACATGGCCACAAGGACCGGTGGATGCAAGCGCCCTCTGTATGCTGTTGTCGTGCTAATTGTGACCAGCCTCCTCGCGGCCGCCACCCCCAGCACTCACAGCTCCAGAGTCATGGCCAAGGCACCCGTCATCATTAGCTCTCCCGCTCCAGGGTCATGACCACGCCGGCCATCATCCCCAGCTCTCCAACGTTACGCCCAAGATGGCGGTCTGGCTCCTGGTACTGGCAGCACCTGGTATGCATTCATTGTGCAGAGTAGCGAGACTCTTTCATGTATAACCTTAAGTCATTGAGTGTTTTAGGGATGTTGAATGTTCTTTGATCGTTTTCTTAATATTCCCTAATGTACAGTATTTCTACGTATATCTTGCAGTCCTCTGTAATGAACGCCTGTTGTTTTATAATTATGACATATGTCATGCTCCTCAGACTCATTTCAGTTTAAAAACAAACCAGCCTTACACTTTTTGTCCATTTAGTTTTTAATAATTTTATAATGTACTTTATGCACTTAAAATTATATTTAATAACATTAGACAATTGTGTTATAAACAGTTATTGGACATTTGAGCAGCCTTAAAGAGTCTTTGTAATAAGCCATCGAAGATGCAACCCTTGCAGTTAAAAGATGGCTTTCATTGATGTTGATAATGTTTTACTGTCTATATAGCATTCCTCCTATTGGTTTAATTACTTGATAAAATTGACTGTATGTATTTGATATAAAAGTCAATGCATTAACGTTTGATAAGGTAATAATAAAAACGGCCCTTATGGAGAAAGAAAAAAACTAGACTTTACAGGGACTTTAATGAAGAATCAAGATTTACAGCCTGTCTTAGGGTCACACTCCACACAAACAGCGGCTAACAAGCCTGGGCAGGCTGAAGCTTACACACCAATTGACCTCGGCAGCTAATGGGAGTGTTGGGATACTGTGGGAATGACAGGCTCGTGCTCCATCAAGCATGACGGCCCGAACAACTGGAAATAAATGATAACGCCTGAACGCCAACGATCTCCTAGCAACACAACAAACCAGACAAATAAAAGGGTAACCTTAGAGCCGAAGATTTTCTAGATAAGCAAACAGTGATCTCATGCATCAATCTGCAGAAGGACGTGACAGGCAATAATAACAGAGAGTATCTCTTTTTTTGTTCAAGTGATTTCGGGGCAAATATGACAATAATAATCTTTTTGCATTTTGTGAATTATGGATGTCAAGGTTTTTGGATTGGGAATAATTGTCAAAATGATTGACAAGTCAACCAAGTTCTTAAAGAGGTCAAACGATTCCACAATAATGACAGTTTAGCCGAATGCCATATGATTTCATGTTAAATGTGACCGTATTCTAAAGATAATGTTTCTAGGAAGTCATTCTCACAGCCTTAACGCGGATGTTACATATGCAGTTTCTGCCAATCTCATTTTAATCTTGAGTACCTAGGCCTACCTATAGAGTAGTATTGCATTCTTTGTATCTTTGAAGACTATTTTATTTGATCACATTTATAAATGAGAGATACAGCTGTACGATTATTTCCCAAAACAGACGACCTACTAAAGGCGTATGGATACTAAAGCTCATACTTTACGGGTACTAATCCAAAACTACCTCAATTTGCGTTCTGGGGAAAAATGGAGGTCCTAAGGATGTTAAACTATTTAAGGGTGATAATTGATGGCAGATTTGACATTTTGGGTCGGAGTTCCCCTTTAACGTCGTCCACTTGTGATCCGATCAGCCAAAACGCATATCAGGTGTAGGCTGCAGGGGCCCTGAGAGGACAGGGGCACTTCCTGTTGAAATAAGATTTGGGGCCAGAGGGGCATCTGCCAGTGGCACATACCCACCGATTGCCAACGCACCACAGACATTTGATTCAGTTTCACTTAAACGCGTGAGGTTAATGACCATCATCTTTTAACCCTGGGACTGCTCCATCTATCAGTTTGAAACAATCTGAAAATCCACATTATATCCACCATTATATAACATTCCTCACTGAAATGAAGAAAACAAACAAACGCAGCTGAACTTCGTGAACAAAGGAGCACATTGATGGGCTTGCTTTCTCCCACTCTCCATGGTTGACGCGTGGGCGTGCTTTTCTGAGAGAATTGTTCAATATGGGACTAAGAAAAGTTGTTTTCAGAATTTCATGTTTGATAACAACTTTGAGAAACCTATAAAAACACTGGGGGAGTGTATCGAGCACAGAAATACAACGTCGTATGTTTTTTGAGAAGTTGACCCTGTCAAGCATGAGAAGCCAGCACGTTTTACTTAGTAAAGAAGTCAGAATGCATGAAACACTCTGGATGTGAATTTGTCTACTTTTCTCTTTTTATCTTCGTGTTATTGTATTTGAACTCCATAATTCAACTGTATTGTAGTGCTGTAGACTGCCTGTACATCACAATAAGCATTTTTATGTACTTGCTGTCACTGACATCTGTCCACATAAGAAATAAACTTGAAAATGTCTCTTTAATATACGTGTTTTCTGCTTGCAGGTAAAGAGCACAGCCAGGCTACATGGATGTAACTGTCGTGCTGTTGTCTGAAATAAATGTATCAGAGTAAAAAAACAGCAAAATACAGCTGACCAACTAGAAACATATAACTGTTTTGACACGATTATAAACAAATGAGACATAAACAAGATAATAAAAAATCTGGCACTGAATTGGAGTAAAACCAATCACATGAATCAATGAGTTTTGCATTATTAACAAGGTTACATTCCACTCTTTAAAAGTTGGTCTCATGTCTAATTTAGATCAACTTAGAAGAGAAAATTGTGAATAGAAGAAAAAAGAATAACATGCCTACAGTAACATGAATTACAATTCCTGAAACACACAATTTAAGTTATCTTTAGGACATTGTGCGTCACACACCAGCTCTTTCTATGGAGACATTGAAAAAGTGATGTAAACATGAGAAGCAAAGGTTCATCTTACCTTGCTTAGAAAGTCGGGTGTTCGGGGTAGCATTGCTGCCCTGATCGCAGCCACGCAACCAAATAATTTCCAAAGATCGCACAGCAGAACCGTGTTCCCACAGGTAAATGATTAAAATCGTACTTAATTTAGGACACAGTTTCTAAACTGTCCTATGGTGTTGGGTGACCACCTGTCCTCACTGGAGGTCTTCTCAGATGTCACCTATGGAGCTAAATGGCCCATTGTTGTTAGGGTTAGGTACAGTAGGAGTAGGAGACTGAACGAGGTGCAGGGTAAGAGGCAATCTTTACATCCCTAAACAATCCAACACTATACTGTATGCATCAATGAGACCCTCTCAATGCAGATTTGTGTTGAAAAGAGGCATCCAGACAATTGGATGCCCCAGGAACATATGACCATTCACAGCTTGTTGAAGTGAGCTGCAGCACAGACTCGTGAATATGAATGAACTGAATTCTCATCAGAAACTGGGTTAAGGTCTGATTATTTTAAAACTGCGGAAATAAGGTCCAAAAGCAAGTTAAATTATGTAATAAATCAACAATTGTGAATAAAGTCAACTACCATATAATGCACACAACTGAAATTTAGCTTTATATTATGTAAAGAAAAAAACAAGCAACGAAAAGGATGTCAGGGGTTTAGTATGGGGATGCATGTTAGGCCCGATATTATGGCCATATCAATATCGGACGATAATTGGTAATTTTTCACATTATCGGCAATGTATCAGCCTGATATAAAAAAAAAGTTTTCTGTAGTCAACGTTTTATAATAAAATATAAAAAAGCAAATGTTCACTTTTTGCCTTTTGCCTTTTGTTTCAGGCTCAGAATTTTTTTAAGAAAAATTAATTTTAATATAAAGAAACTGTATATTGGCCATTATATCGGTTTTCAGGTTCCAATTTTGAAGATTTTCACTTTTCGTCCAAAATGTACATAACGTTGCATAGTTTAGCTGAAAAGACTCCTTCACCCTAGTCTCATCCTCAGACGTCACGCCCACGGGCCGTTGGCTAAGCATCTGATGCATAAAAAACACTTTTCTGGAAACACTTCAGCAAATTCAAAGTCGTCATCTGATTGGTTGAATTTCACAGGATTTCCCTAATCTATGTAAGCTGTCGTGTTTACAATGGTTGCAATAAGAATTCATCACAATCAACTAAACGCTTAATTCTTAAGTATGTAAGGTTCATGGCATAAACTTATAATAATTTCGTTGCTGTTAACTTTTGACACGTTCGTGAATGGGATTGGTTGCTTTGTCAGTGGCAAGCGGCAAAAGTCTCTAAAAAGTCTCCTAAAGCATTTTGATCCCCAGGTTTGGCTCAGGTCCCTCCTACAATGTACAGTCGTGGCCAAAAGTTTTGAGAATTACATAAATATTTGTTTTCAAAAAGTTTGCTGCTAAACTTGTCATGAACACTCAGGGAGACAAAGCAGGAGAACCCAAGTGCAGGCAGACAAGGTGGTACAGGGGTTTTGACAAGGATTTATTTACACTTAACAAGACTAAAACAGGCAAAACAAAAACCCACAAGGGGGAAAACAGGACTGGAAAAATATAAGCAAATACAAGGACACAGACTGACTAAACTAAGACTATGAAAAAACACTAGAACAAACAATGACTAAACTTACTAACACTGGGGAGCACGAACAGGAACAAGGTAACAAGAAACAGGAACAACGGTTTAGCAGGGTAACAGGATACAAGAACAGCTAGACAAGGAAAACACTTGCAAAGCAATGAACCGGCACAAGACAATGAAACATGAGGACTCTTATAGGGAGACAAAACACAGGATAATTAATGGGGACCAGGTGAAACAGATGAAACACTAAGGGGAAGCTAATGACACGGAAAGGGCGGGAAACACAGACGAGACTCGGGGAGAGTATGGAAGGCCAAAAGGTCCAAAATGTCTCTCCCCACATGAAACAGGGAATTCTGTTCTGGTTCTGCCTCAAGACCAAGAACCCCCGCCTTAAGGAGCGACATCCTGACGCTCCTCAAGGAGACCCACAGGACAAGACAGACTGAGGCAAAGACAAGACTAGACAAAACATGGAAAACAAAATCAGTGACAGACAGGCAAGAATTAATAGAGGATTAGGGTGGGACAATAAAAATAACAGACAAGGGAGGGGGGGCGGGGGCAAACAAGGAAACACAGGGGACTGTCCAGAAGGGGTAGGGCTGGGTGGGGAAGTTCCAGCCCTTGGGGACGCGCCAGAGCGCGGAGCCCCAGGGGGCATGACAGGGGAAGTCCTTTGGGGAACTGTCCTAGTCCCCTGCCGGACTGTTGGTCTGGACCCCGGCTGGAGTGCAGGGCTGGACAACGGCTGGACGGCCGGCTGGAATGCCGGACGGGACACAGGCAGGACGGGCGGCTTTGCAGCCGGACTTGACGGCGGCTGGGCAGCCGGACTTGACGGCGGCTGGGCAGCCGGACTTGACGGCGGCTGGGCAGCCGGACTTGACGGCGGCTGGGCAGCCGGACTTGACGGCGGCTGGGCAGCCGGACTTGGGCTTGGTGCCGGCTCCTGGACCGGGCTTGGTTCCGGCTCCTGGACCGGGCTTGGTTCCGGCTCCTGGGAGGCCGGGCTGGACGCTCGGACCGTCACCTCCCCACGGCGCCCCCCAAAAAATATTTGGGATTTGACACCTCTGGATTCGGGACCACCGGACCCGGGACCACCGGACCCGGGACCACAGGACCCGGGACCACAGGACCCGGGACCACAGGACTCGGGACTTTAGGGCTTGACACCTCCGGAATACCCAGGGCTCGAGCCGCCCTCCGGATCTTCTTTTTGACCCGCTTGCGACTAGACCTTGTTGATGCAGGGGCTACAGGAGGTGAGGAGGGGAACGGTGTGAGTCTCCCCAAGGTGAGGGCACCCACCACAAGGCCCTCCGGAATGGACCCCCACCCAGAACGAGAGGAGGTTGGCTGAAAAAATGGGAGAGCAGCCCTTATCGAGCTGCTCTCGAAGCTGCAGCCGTTCTACCAACTGTGGGAACGGCTGATAGACCAACTCCTCTCGCTCAGAAAAAGATGGTGGGTTGTCCATCCCGGCCATGAGGTAGGCACTCACCAGCACCTCGGGGACAGATGCCCTCCTGGCCTCAACCTCCTGAGCATATACCTGCAGAGGTCTATGGCACTGGGCCGGAAACGGACCACCTCCAGCGTGTGACTGGGAGGCGATGGCCTCCCACCAAACAGGGTTGGAGGTGCATGACCAACGGTCAGTGGTCATGACTGCTGCCTGCTGGGTTCTATTTGGCCGGTTCATTCTGTCATGAACACTCAGGGAGACAAAGCAGGAGAACCCAAGTGCAGGCAGACAAGGTGGTACAGGGGTTTTGACAAGGATTTATTTACACTTAACAAGACTAAAACAGGCAAAACAAAAACCCACAAGGGGGAAAACAGGACTGGAAAAATATAAGCAAATACAAGGACACAGACTGACTAAACTAAGACTATGAAAAAACACTAGAACAAACAATGACTAAACTTACTAACACTGGGGAGCACGAACAGGAACAAGGTAACAGGAAACAGGAAACAGGAAACAGGAAACAGGAAACAGGAAACAGGAAACAGGAAACAGGAACAACGGTTTAGCAGGGTAACAGGATACAAGAACAGCTAGACAAGGAAAACACTTGCAAAGCAATGAACCGGCACAAGACAATGAAACATGAGGACTCTTATAGGGAGACAAAACACAGGATAATTAATGGGGACCAGGTGAAACAGATGAAACACTAAGGGGAAGCTAATGACACGGAAAGGGCGGGAAACACAGACGAGACTCGGGGAGAGTATGGAAGGCCAAAAGGTCCAAAATGTCTCTCCCCACATGAAACAGGGAATTCTGTTCTGGTTCTGCCTCAAGACCAAGAATTAGCCAGACAAGATAGGCAGAACCGTGACAAAACTGCTTTTAGATCTTTGTTTCAGTTGTTTCTGTGATGTACTGAAATATAATTACAAGCACTTCATACGTTTCAAAGGCTTTTATCGACAATTACATGACATTTATGCAAAGAGTCAGTATTTGCAGTGTTGGCCCTTCTTTTTCAGGACCTCTGCAATTCGACTGGGCATGCTCTCAATCAACTTCTGGGCCAAATCCTGACTGATGGCAACCCATTCTTTCATAATAACTTCTTGGAGTTTGTCAGAATTAGTGGGTTTTTGTTTGTCCACCCGCCTCTTGAGGATTGATCACAAGATCTCAACGGGATTAAGATCTGGGGAGTTTCCAGGCCATGGACCCAAAATTTCAACATTCTGGTCCCCGAGCCACTTAGTTATCACTTTTGCCTTATGGCACGGTGCTCCGTCGTGCTGGAAAATGCATTGTTCTTCACCAAACTGTTGTTGGATTGTTGGAAAAAGTTGCTGTCGGAGGGTGTTTTGGTACCATTCTTTATTCATGGCTGTGTTTTTGGGCAGAATTGTGAGTGAGCCCACTCCCTTGGATGAGAAGCAACCCCACACATGAATGGTGTTAGGATGCTTTACTGTTGGCATGACACAGGACTGATGGTAGCGCTCACCTTTTCTTCTCCAGACAAGCCTTTTTCCAGATGCCCCAAACAATCGGAAAGGGGCTTCATCGGAGAATATGACTTTGCCCCAGTCCTCAGCAGTCCATTCACTATACTTTCAGCAGAAGATCAATGTGTCCCTGATGTTTTTTTTGGAGAGAAGTGGCTTCTTTGCTGCCCTTCTTGACACCAGGCCATCTTCCAAAAGTCTTCGCCTCACTGTGCGTGCAGATGCGCTCACACCTGCCTGCTGCCATTCCTGAGCAAGCTCTGCACTGGTGGCACTCCGATCCCGCATCTGAATCCTCTTTAGGAGACGATCCTGGCGCTTGCTGGACTTTCTTGGACGCCCTGAAGCCTTCTTTACAAGAATTGAACCTCTTTCCTTAAAGTTCTTGATGAGCCTATAAATTGTTGATTTAGGTGCAATCTTAGTAGCCACAATATCCTTGCCTGTGAAGCCATTTTTATGTAACGCAATGATGGCTGCACGCGTTTCTTTGCAGGTCACCATGGTTAACAATGGAAGAACAATGATTTCAAGCATCACCCTGCTTTTAACATGTCAAGTCTGCCATTCTAACCCAATCAGCCTGACATAATGACTTCCAGCCTTGTGCTTGTCAACATTCTCACCTGAGTAAACAAGATGATAAATGAAATGATCTCAGCAGGTCCTTTAATGACAGCAATGAAATGCAGTGGAAAGGTTTTTTTGGGATTAAGTTCACATTCTTGGAAAAGAAGGACTATGCAATTCATCTGATCACTCTTCATAACATTCTGGAGTATATGCAAATTGCTATTATAAAAACTTAAGCAGCAACTTTTCCAATTTCCAATATTTATGTAATTCTCAAAATTTTTGGCCACGACTGTATATCACCTTGTAGGGACCAAATCATTTGTAAAAACCTTTACTCATTCGGTTCCCCTGTGGTGGAATGAACTGCCAGCCTCCTCCCTGACTGCAGCATCTTTCATAACTTTCAAAAAAACACCTCAAAACACACCTGTTCTGCAATTATTTGACTAACCAATAACTGTCTGCCTGTCTAAAAAAATTGTTGTTGTTGTTCATTCTCTCCTTTGCTTACTCCAGCTTGAATCCTCCTAGTAGCATGGCCATGTAAAATAACAGTACTGTTTAGTGTGTTGACCAAATGTTTATATGTCTCCTACTTGTAAACCACTTTGGATAAAAGCGTCTGCCAAATGAATAAATGTAAATATCAAAAGGATTATTCATCCATTAAATCCAACAGAACATATTTTAAATTCATGTCTATAGCACAAAGCATAGAGACATATACTGCAATACTACAGGTTTGGGGTTTGTGTTATCTTCCTGAGTGTATGTAAGAGTGACGCATCACACCACTAACAAGCAGCAGTGTTCTCTCTTACATCTACAGGCTGATTATAAATGACTACCCCAGGATTACAAGGCGTCACTTGTAAGACCAGGATAAGGTTTGTGAAACCCTCTTAACAAGCTTAAAAGATTTCCAGCATTGACAAATCACTTATATTTGAGTCCAGGATCCACGCTTCACATACACAGACCAATTAAAATCCATTACTCTCACATGGTATCGTCGGTGCGGGATCACAAGCAGCCTGAGAGTTCCATAGCAGCAAAATGACTGTGAAGGTTTGCATTTGAGAGCAGTTAGGTCATGAATATTTCACAGTGGCTATGGCAGAGTTTTTTAAGGGATCTTCCTATTAGGATGGGCCCGTGTAACAAGAGTCTCTTGTTAAATTATGCAGAAGAACTTCAAGCTGGCTATTCAACAGCAAGCACAGTGCTTCCCACCAAACATCAGGCAAGAATCTGATACCTTCTGTGCCAGAACCAATAATGCTTTATCAGCAGCACAGACTAGTGGGTATTTTTACATCAGCAACCAAATGCACAGATGCAATGAATCACAGGTAATTTTTTATCACTGTCTACACATCCTTTTTATTTTTTGGGAGTGTTTATCAAATTGGAAGATGTGAATAATAAAAATGTAAATCAAAATCATTAGCTGTAAGGAAAACACATTGAAGCCCGGTATGAAGATTATAGGGCCTTCAGTATTTCTAAATTATGGATTGCGTGGAGTGTAGGTCATGTAAAACAGACTAGAAAACGATTATTGAGTGATTTTGTTGAAGGGTTTTGATCAATAGGCTAACTGTCTGACATTCTGTCTGTCACTCAGGCAACTGAAAAAATTAGGAAGGGATCACTCCAGTTTCATGGATGATGACGTGTATCAATACAATACCCTAACATAGCTAAAATCACAAATCACATCTCCTGGCAGTAAAGTGAGATTACACCAAGAGCAAATTAACACTCTTCCTTAAAGGTACAGTGTGTAGGATTTTGAAGGATTTGTTCACCAAAATGTAATATATAATACAAAACTATGTTGTGAGTGGTGAAGAAATACCTTACAAAATTAACCGAAATGTTTATATTACCTTACAAGGAGCCATTTTATGTATATACACCGCGGGCACACCCTTACATGTAATTTATCAATGTGCACAGCCATGTTTCTATAGTATCACTACACGGACAAACTAAGCGCGTTTCGTAAAACGAAGGATGCACGGGACTAGTTCTTCTTCTTCGGCTGTGTCTTGAGGCAGCTTGCAAAGCGACTACATAGAAGGATTAGAAGAAGAAGAGGAAGAACATTAACAGCATTTACTTGTGGTGTTTTTTATTAGAAATATAAACGGTTCTTTGTTGCAGTAAGAAGCAAAATTTGCGATAATGGCGGACCACACATACTCTGCACAAGAGCCGATAGAGCGTCAATCTGTTCGTTCAAAAAAGAGAAAATACGATGCAGTAAGGCGAAGTCGAGACAAAAAACGGCAGAAAACCCGAATAAACATCGGCGTGGCTTTTCCCAAATTGAGGGGACTGAAGCAGGACAAGGGTTCGCTAAGCGACGCCGAAGTTGAAAGCTTTCTGCTGGACCGGTAAATTTGTCTAATTTCCGCAATATAAGTGAACTGTTTGTTTGATAGCTTTAGCTAATAGATGAGCATCAAGTGAGTTTTTCCTTGTTTTTAGCACTTTGTAATTGTACTATAATTCCGTTTTGCATGGCCGTGTGCAAATCAAGTTAGAAATAATTTTTACAGTCATAATTTGCATAAATCGGATGTAAATTATATTATAATACTGTTTAGCTTCTGTGCATACAAATGTACAATTTAATAATTGATAGGATAAAATCCAAACTTCCAAGTTGCATAGTTTATCAACAATACAGTGTCAACGAAGATTTGAGAAGATACAATTGATCAATTGGGGTGATGCCAAACGTCTTCTAAGACTTTCGCGGTTAGATTACACGCCTTTAGCATTAGCAAGCGGTTTCAATAGGCAGTAAGTTACGAACCAAGTTACCGTGCCAAAAAATGCTATGCAAAATAAGCGAATACATCACTGGCACAATGCTAAACAAGTAACAATAATATTCACTATAACGATTAGAGTAAATAATGAATTAGGTCAATATAATTTATTTATTTTTCTTTGTAAATAAACCTCGTCACTTGACTTGCAAAGGTTACTCTCTGCTGTCTCAGACGACGACATCTCTGTCCTGTGTCCGTAACTTCAGTCTGTTGTTCGCCTGTGAGACGTAGATTGCAATTATCAACAACACCGATAATGGCCGCTATCATTTACGGAACCCTTTTGTCCTGTGACGCTAACCGTAGCTTCTCTAATGGGAGGGAGAGGGGGGTATCGGAGCTGTAGGTTGCAATTTCCTACATCGCCAGTAGTGGCCTCTGAAATTTACACACAGAACCTTTAAAATAAAAAACAGTAATCTCAATAAATACGGTCTATTTACCTTTTCAATTTTTTCAATAAACAAACAGATTGACTGCCATAGTAAGATAAAAAAATGCTTTATACATTTTGTTGTTCTGTTGGAAACAAAAGAAGACATTTTGAAGAATGTAGGGAAGCAAACAGTTCTGGGGCACTTTTGACTACTTTTTCCTGTAATTTGACTGCTGTAGTCAATGGTGGCCAAACAAGCATTCTTTCAACTATTTTCTCTATGTTCATTATAACAAAGACATTTACAGGTTTGGAACAGATAGAGGGTGATTAAATGATGACAGAAATGTAATTTTTGAGACCCTTTAAATATTCTTCAAATATCATTGCATATTTCAAATATGTCAAATGTACCCTTACTACAACATAATACATGTGGAAGGAACCATTTCTACAAGATTAACGTGGACGTGTTTCTGGCACAACGGAGTTTTGCTGCCCTCTACTGAGGGCGGATTAACGAAACCGTTCTCACAGTTTTTTCTCGATTGCTTAAACATATATAAATTATATTGAAATTATAGCTCCTTATTTCGAAACTCGAAACACAAATCCATAACTTCTCACCCAATTCACTAAACATCCTATTTTTGGGTCAAAATGAATCTCTCATTTCCAAACCATTCAAGCTTATTGAAAAGGCAAACTTGTCCCCCAAACATGACACACAAGCCCTCCTTATAGTTATGAGAAAATGGTGAAATGTCTCACCGTTGTGTTTCTAAATAAAACTTTCAAAAAGTCTCCAAGTGTATGATATCAAGTTTAAAAACAATCTGAACAATCTGAAACAAGTCTTATAGTGTATTCCAGCCATAAGATGTCTTAAGACGTTTTTTTTCGGAATTACAAAACATTTCTAATTTCATTCTTAAATTCGAATTTATGAAAAATAATTTTCTTCTTAAGAATGTTTTGTGAATCTGGACGTTAGCAACTCCAATCATTTGAAATCACAACAACTACTAAAAGCCAGACTTGCATTTTTAACTTGTATTATCCTTCACTGTCATTAACGCTGTAAATGACGAATACAGTACAACACAAGTGACGATCCACATGAATATAATGGGTTCTAAATTTGCGTTCTATTGTCTCTTGTCGGGTCCCATCGCGCGTGTGACGTTCAGCTGGTGATGTTAACTGTCAACTCTCACACAAATACACACATATCAGTCTACATTTCTTTAAACTTTATTTGAAACCTTTCTCAATTAAGTCAACATAAAGTTTGTTAAGAAACTTTACCTCATCGTTCATCCTGAACACGTGATAACAAATATATTTTCATTTTTTGTACAAATTACACATGATCATAGTATAAAGAGTCTATAACCAGTGTGTCTCTCACAAAGACAGTAATACAAATAAAAAAGGGGGTTGTGTGTAGGGGTAATGTTAGTATGGAAAAAACTTTTCCTGTAATGTCCAACCAGACCCTTGCTTGTATGGTATACCGTAACAAACTATTTTACTTCCGTGCGTCGTGTAGCGTCTGGTTAGGAGTAAAAGTAATTCAGTCTATGGAAAGTCCTCATAACACATGAAAACCCAATTTATTAGTGTATTAGTAGTAAAATGAAACCGACCTGAATCTCTTTGATACTGTCCATTGTACGTTCTCAAGATATCTAGTAGTCCATCATGAGGTCCGCTTTCTCCACTGCAAACTGTTGTTAGCCGTTGCCATGGAGTTGTTGACGTCAGGGTGCTGCCTTCACGTGCTACTGTCTAGACTTTTCCCATTTACCACAAATTCGTTGGAATGTTCATCGTAATATTAGCGATAAATGTGTTCAGAAATGTGGTGTGTTTGTTGTTTTGTTGTTTAAATAAATGACAGAATAAGTGTCTGTCCGGGTTGTCACTAGAGGGCGCAATTGTTTTATTTCTTACACATTTAAGGCCAATTTCGAACTGTTTGTCTTAAACGGCATGCAAGATAGCTGGATTATTTTTATAATAAGGTTGCTGTTTTGTTTACTTTATTATTAACTGAATTTCTTTATATATGCAGCTGTGTTCTTAACCTTACTTATGACGGAGGTGCGTCATTAATGGCTGAATGCATTACATATGCTTTAAAACCCAGTAGTGTAAATGCACCCAGCGTTCTAAAATTGGTCCAAAGGAATGTTTTTGGTTGTTGTTGTTTATACTGTCATAAAAAAGGCTATAGGTCTGATTGAAATTCTGGTTGGGCCTTTCAAAACTAACTTAAACCGAATACGACTATTTGTCGTACATAATTGTCTTTAATTATTTTAAACAAGTCCTGTTGATGAAATTGCTGCTTTTTATGTTATGAGGCCTTATAGCTTTCTAACGATGCACTGATTTCGAATATGCACGCTCAAGGGCTGCTTTTAATTAGGCAGCAGTGGCCATTAGGAAGGCGTTTGGGGTAGGGGATTCCTGGAGACCCCCTTCTTGAAGACCTCCTTTCTCCCTCCCTCCCTCATTCCACCCTCCTCCTCCTCCTCCTCTCTCTTCTCGCTGAAACTCAGGAGCGCCGCCGATCGGTACCGACACCTCTCCTCCTCGAGAGCCAAGATGGAGGGTCCGCGTTTCGCGATCACAGGGACGAATCCGCGCACGCCGTTCTCTGCTTTTCAATGAAGAGGAATTATTTTCGATCAGTGTCTTCATCTCGGAAACCCGAAGCCGTTCCGTTCGTTTGCAGAGTTTTTCTCGGGGAGAATAATTGATCCGAGGATGAGCTCGGGGGAGGGAGAGGACACATCTAAGGAGGCGGCCGACATAGCGGCGTTTTTTAAATCCGGTAAGTGGAGAAGAACGGGCGAGCTACGCGCTGTTTTTGTGATGATCCAAAATCACGGTTCACGCCATTGACGCGTGACCGAAAATACCGTGGGCTGTTTTTTGAGAGGGCGATGGTGGTCCATAGGCTTTGATTCGTCGATAGAGTTGACAGATAACAAATAGATAGGTCAGACACGTTGGATGCTTTTATATGACATCATATGTGGTGTATGACGCTACACCTTCATACGCGCGTGCATGCTGTGGTCTTGTGCGTCAACGTGAAAAAAAATCTGTTATCATCCCAGACTGATGCATTTCGGGCATCGTTAAGTGCACGGAGCACAGCCTGTACTCAAGCATGCTATGGTTTTCAAGGGCTCTGTGCGCAAGTGGGGCAGCACTTTTTGCCTCAATACATCACGATTTATGTGACGTTTGATCTCATTTCAAAGTGGGTGACGTAATGACGGTTGGATTTTTATGCGCTTGGATTCCAATGATGTCATACCTGTCTGTCATCCTCAGCTTCGTGAATTCAGGCACATTGTGTTTATATATCATGTTTAGGGTAACGCAACGTTCAGCTACATTGCAGTTGCATGTTTCCATATGTTCATTTCAAGCACATGTGGCCTTTTCTAAGCACTGGCTTGTTGTTGCAGTCAGCTGTTGCTGTGATTTGTGTCAGCTGTCTCTGCAATACCAGGTGCTTCCAAGAAGGGGAAACTGTAATGGGCCACGGACGCCCTGAGTGACAGCAGAAGAGTCTCTCATATTTTGTGACCCCCCCCATGAATCATCATTATTACTCACACTTTATGTCACTTGGTTTTGCCAATATTTAATTATTATATTATTACATAATATTCCACTTCAATTGTGACAGTATTGTGACAGGGTCAAATGTGATAGTATGAAGGCCCTGGTGCTCTGTAGAAAAAATATGAATATCATTTGTGATAGGAAAACAGTTTTTTCAGGATTTCATTTTTTTATTATTGTTGAATACATACGTTACAATAACATCAGTATTGTGAATCGTTTGGCTGTGATAATCGTGTTATGAAAATCAAATATTGTGACACCCCTAACTTCAAGTAACATAAATCTGCTTGCTAAATGCATGTAAACAAATCCTTCGGTGTGTGCAGTTTGTACAGATATAACACATTATTGATCAATATGATTCAAACACATACAATACAATCTTTGGTTATATTCCTTCAATAAATCGTAAAGATTTGCTCTTTACTTGCTTCAGAGGGATATGTTCACCCGAAAATGAAATTTTGTCATCCCCTCAAGTTGCTCCAAACCTGTGTAGATTTCTTAGTTCTGCTGAACACATAGAACAATTTCTGGAAGAATGTTAAAGACAAACAATGTGGACCGAATATTTAACACATTATATAAATAAATAAGCGTATACTTAAACATCAAGAGAACAGCTGTATATAACAAACAGAGACTTACACTTTAATGCAGCGGCTCTTGTCAAAGCGACGCGTCAAAAATACATCGTAACGTACGCTTCGTATCCTCGAGTAGATGCAGATGCGTGTTGAAATAGCACTTTACAGCGATAACAACAGCTTTAAACAGCGGTTCGAGTGCAGAAATACAAAAGAAACGTAAATGCACGAAGCACGTCGAGACTAACAACTGTTTGTCTGCTCCCGTTCTTTGAGCTCCCCGTCACGTTACATCGACCAATGACAAATAAACAACAATTCATACAACTATTTTAAAATTGAGCATAGGCTGAAATGTATTCTGTATTTTTTTCAATCACTTATTAAACATTTGAAATTTTATTTAAAATACGAAATGTAAATTAATATATAGAGTTTTCCCTCGTGTAATGTACCACTGGGGTCTCTTAAAGTACAACTAGTGGAACGCTACCACAGTTTGAGAAACACTGGCCTTCTGAAAAAGCTTCAGGGTGTCTAAATAATGACAGAATTTTCATTTTGGGGTCGATTATCCCATCCTATTCAACATATGCAGTAAACTGTAAGATAGTCGCTTTTTGTGATCTGAAAAGTTAAGAACCAGTGCCCTAAGGAAAAATATTTTATCCGTGTCTCTGTTTTGTGTAGCATACCCTGTTGAAGAAAACAGCATATGATGGGTTAGGTATGTTTTGATGCTGGTTTGACCAGCTTGAACCAGATATGGACCAGCACATGACCAGCTTAAACCAGCACAAACCGGCAAACCAGAATCAAAACATACCAAACCTGCATAAACTGGATTTTTAAACAGATCTCAGTATCCTCTTTGTCCGACACACCTCTGGTGGATGTGTTGATTGCCCCAGGCCTTTTCAACAGTTTTGGCACATCCCTCCCTCTGGTTGTCTTTGCGTTAAACACATTTTGTGTTTTCAGAGCATTGGAATCCCTCATCAGTGGCCTACTTAGGCACCGAGCTTTGAGCGCAGCCTGTGAGAGGTTAGACGCCCACCCAAAGAGCTTCTGTTCAGTTCTAAAGACTCTAGCAGATCTTTCACACCAAGCTTGGCCCAGATTTTAAACTATCATTTAATGTTGAGCTTAGATAATGGCCTGGTCTTTTCCGGAACCAGCACTGAATAGAGATGCGGGTGTGTTCAGGCGTACAGTAAGAAGGTTCTTATGTGGAGAGTGCGAATGATACATCCATGCTAATAATTTATTTACCCTCATGTCATTCAAAAACTGAATATGAATCTTTCTTATGTGGAACACAAAATAAGATACTTTGAGAAATGTTTCAGGGGTTTTTTGTTAATACAAGAGGTCAATGGGGGCCAGTGTTACAAACTTTCTTCAAAATATATTTTGTGATCCACATAAGAAAGATTTATATGCAGGTTTTGAATGACATGAAGCTGAGCAAATGATGAGATCGTTTTCACTTTAAACAATACTTGTCCAGAAACACTTTTCAGTTTCTACAAGACACACATTTGGACAAAATACATCTAGCTGAACATATATAACCAAATAACAAAGTCAAAAAA
This sequence comes from Triplophysa bombifrons, assembly GCA_029783895.1. Classification (NCBI taxonomy): domain Eukaryota; kingdom Metazoa; phylum Chordata; class Actinopteri; order Cypriniformes; family Nemacheilidae; genus Triplophysa; species Triplophysa bombifrons. Next base: position 14,484,212 of record CM056455.1, read on the forward strand.
TATTTTTAAGGTATAAAAAAATACATGTGAAAATAACAGGAAGTGCATCTGCACCAGTGCTCTCACAGCCACTGCATATGGACCATCTTTCAAAATGCTTTATAGATATTTGAGGATACATTCGATATATTTACATGTACATTTAAAAATAGATACACTTAGAAATTGATCTATATAAATGAATCTCACTGTACATTCTTACAACGGCAATTATGTAATTGTTAATTATTTAAAGTCTGGAATTTTCCCAGATGAGATACATTCATTTTCATTACAGTAGCGTACATGCAACAGATCAGCAGACAGACGAGACACCTCATATGACAAATGTGCTTATTCTAAATACAGGTAAATATAGACTGTTTATGTTCTTAAAGTCATGAAGTTTTAATTCTAAACATTTATATCTGCCATTAAAACATCTGTATGTAATACAAACTCACCTTTACGATTTATATTCATCGCTGTTCTGCCCAAAATAAACATAAACATGGGAAAAAAGAGATTTAAAGATTTGTTTTTGGCATTTTTGCCTTTAATTGTAAAGTTCAGTTCTAGAGAGGACAGGAAGCGAAGTGCGAGAGAGAAGGGGGTGGGTTCCTGAAAGGACCACGAGATGGGAATCGAACTTGGGTCACCCGATGCCCAACCGTGCCGGATTGTCGGACGAGATAATGAATCATACTAGAGTTTTGAACGAGTTGCTTAAATGATTCACTATCTCCTTGGAAAATTGACACCACCTATTGGCCGCCTTAGTTCTGCCTAATTTCTCCCTTTATAAAAACAATTTGTGTGCATGGTACGTGTTATTTCAGATTGTTATTTTGACTGTAAGTCAATGAGTCTCTCTGACAGTTGGACATACCAACATTGCGGCGCAAACACTTCCGTAGGCTCTAGTTTTTTATATATCTATATATATAAATATCTTTATATATATATAGAAAGATTTACAATCTTAAACTTCTCATGTAGAATAAGATTAGGCAGATGTTTTGTACCTTTTTGTCCACAAAGGCCGATAAAGTTGCATATCTTTTCATATCATGCTTTCCTAGTAGATGCCTCAGCATTAGTTAGACCAATACTAAAGCTTTTGTAAATGACACATTGAGCCATTGATGTGTCAGGACCCAGACAAACAGTATTTAACAATATTTCTCTATTTACAGTCTGCCTTATATTTTCAAAAAAAAAGTGCCGCACTGATGCACAGCGTAAATAGAAAGGTGTCTCCTCGTCCGTCTTGGAGACAGCAAAGCTTGTTTATGCACACTTGAAGGACGATCAAGCTTGTCGTGATGTACTCAGCCAGCCTTACACTGTCCGAACAGCTGAAGACTGAAGTTCATTGGTGGCAAACCACTTCCACAGAGAATGTCTCATTATTGTTGCACCCAAACATCTTTTGAAGTGTTTTACAATGTAGAATGGGACATCACGACGATGGGACTGTGCCTTTTATGCCGAGGGTTGTTGCACCATCTTTCCTATTTGTAATCACACGACCGAATTGGAACGACCTGTTTTTGACATTAAAGATTCTAATGAGGTGTGAATAGTCATTGCGGTGTCATTACAGAAAGAGAAGCGAGTTGTTAAAGAGTACCTAGCATATGGTTTTTAAGGTCCTACTTTGGTTTATGGCGTGTCCAACAACAAGTTTATATACATACAATGTGTAAAAGCACTATAATGTCATAATAATAGGCAGTTATTCGTGCCTTACTTCTCGACTGACTCTCAAATGATTCGTTCCGCGATTCATCCGTCTAGGCCCCGCCTACCCGCTAACCTTGTGTCATGCGATTGGTCAGATGGTGTAGTCTGTTGTTATTGGTCAAACGCGTTCATCATTTGTCTCAAATGGAACCCCACTACCATCATTACAGGATTACGGTTTACATGTGGTTGGATGTCATATATATTATATGTGTAGCTAGAGATGGCGGGGATTTTACCGTACCAATTTGAGCCCGAGTTTGACGAGGAAGAAGACTCTAATCCACAACAAACTCCACCACGACTGGAGCAGGATGTTTGTCAGTGGCAGGTGACAACTCTTGTCATAAAAACTCCCAGTGTGACAACATGCATGTTGTGCTTTTGCTCATCAATGAAATAAAATATTATTTTTTCTTAAAATACTGTTAATACGTTAGTAATACCATTATTTCGTCTTAACTGTGCGTTATCATGGTACACAGAGCATTTAAGTCGACGTTATGAGAAATGATATACATGAAACCCAAATATATCTATACCCCAGAAATAACGGTACATGCTAATGTTAGCGTTATATGCATTAGCTAAACACAGACATAAGGTACGAAAATATTTCTTGAAGTTAAGACAAAAATCTAAAGTCACACTTACAGGTTTGGATTCGGTGGAGCTAACAGGTCCAAATAGAGTTTGTATTCCCCCTCTTTCAAGGATCGTCGTTTCACATACCCTGCAGTGAACACGCCAAGATTATTAAACCAATGTTCGGTGAAATGTAGCGCGCACAGTGCAACCCTGGGGTTATACTCCTTTGGTATCGTTTGAAAAATGAATTGTAACCATTTTTCCTCAGACGTTCCTCCTTTGGTAGTTGAAATAAGACCGATTTAGTGTCACACCTTATAACACAGGCTCTAGACATGAAACACACGCATCACGAACAAGCGACAGTGTTTGGAGGAGGAGAGATAAGTTTTCGCAGCAGTCTCAGCAAAACGTAGGCAGGGACTATGTACAGTGACGTAGATACGCAGGTGAACTATTCCACGTCTCGTTTGTGTGATTCAGAGTCGACTCCCATTTTTACAGGCAAATAACTTTGTTATTTATTCACCTTCAGACTTACAACTTGGCAGACAGCTTACTTTCAAACACGGCAACAGAACAGACTGCATTAGATGTGATTTTCATGATCTCATGCTACGTACTCTTTAAGCCATAAGGTGCCGTTTCACTACCCCAGACATTGAAGTGACTTTCTGACTCGAGGTAAATGATTGCCATGTCAGAGCCATAGTTTTCTCATAATTCTCTAATTTTACCAAACTCAGTCTAATGAAAGTGCTCATTTCCTGTTATGCGTCGCTGACGTTTGACCTGAAGGCATCTGTCATCGCTAAAATCATTCCCCGTTTACGTCTTTTCACGTGTAATTAGAGGTTTGCTAAAAGTGAAGGGAGGATTGCGGCTTGGGATATTTCCTAACATTGCCTCACTTTGATAAACTATAAAACGTAATTACAGCGGCGCGGAACATGTTATTTGCGACAATAACATATTTGACAATCACGTGATACCCTTTTCTGTTGGATCGTGGGTAGTGCTAATGTTGCGTGTTATGGCTGCTTGCTTTAAGAAATCACTTGTTCAATTCCACTCACCGTATACAGAAACACGTGATGTCATTTAAAGCTGCAGTATCTCATTTTTATCCCACTTGAGTCATTGTGAATATAATTGTTTGACAGTTTCTTAGCTCGCTGTCACTTCCATCACATGAAAACAGAAACAAACATAACCACAAAGTCAAGTAGCAGGAATCCGAGCATCATTAAAAGAAAAACTTCCTGTTCTCTAGACAATAATAGATCAGGCTCGATGCCCAGCATCTAGTTTATCCAATCTGATATGTAAACTAGCATACGGTAGCTCATGATGTTGAGCATATCCATTATGGCTTGTGAAGCAGAAAGCCTTGCATAATGTAATATAATGAAGCCCTGACCAGCAAACACTACCTGACCCTCCTCCACACTCTCGCTGGAATGTCGATGCTGCAGATGTAGAATTGATTCGCCTGGGAAGGGAACATTTAAGATTAAGACAAAGACGACATGTAATTGAAGCAGAAAAGGTTGAAAAGAGAGTGCCGTTAATGTAAACTTACAGAATGTTAGCTGATGATACAGTATCTGTCTGTATTGTGGTACTAGATTATTACCGTATTTGTGTATTCAGTGTTTGTGTTGAGCATATAAATATATCATACTGTAATCCTATTTTTAATTAGAAAAAAGAGTTTATTTGAGTTATCTTTCTCCATCTCTTTATGGGGTTAGGAGTACAGTGTTGATGCAATGAGAAACAGATGTTGGAGGGGAGGACGCTATGGGTGTGTTTATTCATTTTGAAATGAAGGCAGATGAAGCCGATTGGCTATCCAGGAGAAAAAGCGACTGTTCCCAAACAGTTGAATGATTTTATTGATTTTATTTATTTCATAAAATAGTACTTCACCACAAATGAAAAATGTATTTAAAATCTGCATGGTGTTTCAACATGTCTTGTGTTTGCGATGCAACATTATTGTTTTTGTGCCCAAAATATGTTGCAATGACAAAATGATCACAATATATTTTATGACAAAATAATTAATGAATAAATCATTTTAATAATTCAGACATTAATTAATAAATAAAGCTATCTGTCAAATGCATCTTTAATTTTGTTTAATTTGTGTAAACTCTATTTTTGTCAATAAATCACATTAATGAATGACATTTCAGAGAGAGAGAGAGTTTGTGACCAACCCTTGTGGAATTTAAGGTCAAATTATCATTGTAAAGATAAACTTGGTTTCTAATTTTAAGGTTATTGTCATAACTAATACATTTGTGACAGGCTTATGCAACATGTTTGAATATTTTGAGTTTAACAACGTTTGTATAACGTTATTTTATATACTGAAACTCAAAATGTTAAAAGTTAATTAATGTATAAAATCCAATATCCACAACATAAGCTATGGGAGCAGGTTAATTCAGGAGAAAACCTGTTGGTGTAAATCATTCATTCCTACTTTTGCCTGCAGTAGGGGTTTATTTGAGACCACTATTTGAGTCCTGCCACTGCCATATAACCCTTATCTGAGCAAGGCCTGGTATCAGACACCTGCCTTTCCCTGCAGAAGCTCCTAGATCAGTGCTGACATTTGCCATGTAATATCGAGGTAAGGGTAAAGGCCAAGAGTTCTGATCCAGTGTCAGTGAGGAGGGCAGTGAGTGAAGGAGGTCTTATCGGTGAGCGTCAGTCCACAGCGTGTCATAAGGGAGGATTTGCACTTAGCTGGATTGAAAGTCAACTCTTTAAACCTGATCATATCACACAGTCTCAGTGGGATACTCCAAAGCACCACACACACACACACACACACACACACACACACAGACGTTCAATTTGTTGTCTAATTGAGGACCTGCTATAGATGTCTTTTGTTATTATACAATTCAAAGCTGTAATTGCAATACACAAACTTTAGAAGAATGCAAAATTTAATTATTTGGTATTTACTTTGTAAATCGATTTTTCCAACTGCGGTCAGATTAAATAAACTCAAATAGACACTGGCTTATGTGGCTTTATTCGTGATGATATCTCACATATTTATTTTATTTTCATACAAAGCTAATTATCATTTCTATCCCGGGCTCAAAACCTTCACACAAACTGGTGGTCATGAGATCTATAACAAAACATAACTTACTATAAACCACCTGAAATGTTGTATCGCAATGTAGCCTCACATAAGTTCAGACAAACCTCTCCGGACACAATTAAGTTGTTTTATTTGAGCAAACACATGCAGTAAGAAACCACCTTTACTTGGTTAATGTTTAACTGATCAGTTTGAAGACTAAATACATGGTTACACAAGAGGTGTTGTCTGTAGCCTACCGCAAACTCTGAATTTCTTGTTGATCTATTTTCTGTAGTTGAGGTAGGCATCAATCCATCCTTTACTTCAGCTATATATGAGAGCTTATATGCAGAGACGTGTTCGTGAAAGAAAGCTCTGGTTCTGGTAAAAGCTCCTACTAAACGTGAGGCAGTCCATCTGGAGACTATCAACAACGCAGTCAGGCATCCTTATACTTTGAAGATACTTGTTGGTTTCTGCTGGCATTTAAACTAGCAGCGTAATGCTAAGTGAAGATGCATTAGCACAGTATAAGCACAGTTAACCACTGTACCAAATCTATATAAATTACTCATGATACTGAAACACAAATGATTAAATGCAAAGCATCAGAAACTCAACAGGTTATGACAATACCCCTTTTTCTGAAAACAAGATAAAATCTATAAATATTCATAAAGCAGACCTCAGTGTTTGACTGATTTGCATTAGCAGTTAGTCCTTAACACCATTATGAAAAAAAAAACAATGCTTCCGTTAATCATCCAGATAGCACATGAACTTCTGTAAAATGTCTGCTAAAGATCTGGAGATCTGGATTTTTTTTAAAACATCAGATATACATCCTAGAAAGAGCAGTTTTACAAACATTCTTAATCATAAACATCTTTCAAATATCGTCTAGATGTCTATATGACATCTTACAGCAGACGTCTCGGAGACGTATTTTGTAAGTCAAAGATCTTAAGTCAGTGGTCGATTTTATGGCTTAAAATACAATTATATAGTATAAGCCTATATGTTTTCTGCTGCAAGGACTTGAGCAATAAGTCAAATGGCATTTATAGGCAATTGGTAAAAGTTTCTGGTTACTGGTTGTTGATAAGGTTAATCAACTGGTCTATTTAGGACCTGCTATAGATGCTGTAAATGTATTGGGTAAAAATGATCTTAATACATAGCAACTTTTTCATTGTCCCTCAATTCTGTAGTGCTGCACAATAAAACAAAACTTTGAAAATTGCATATTGCAGTATGCATATTGCAGTCGTTTGTGAATAAGACTGTGGAACATGTATGTTTCAATTTGTAAATATATTTTATTATAGACTTTCACAGAGTTCAAGCTTTATCGTATCGCATAAAGTAACAGTCATATTATTTAATGTTGTGAAGTGTCTTTCCTTGTCAAATAGTGTAAATACAGTTCTGTGATGTTGAGTTCGGTCCACATGGGTTTGTTTATTCAAAATGTCACTTCAAGGTGCGTAAAGAAACCCCTTCATCTTTAGAAAAGGATATCTAACGCATCTCTCTTTTTTTACAGAATGCTCTCTTCCAAAATGTGAACCCAAGCTTGAATTACCCAGTCACACAGGTAGGAGACTGTTCTTGTTTGGTTGAGCCATAATGAAGAAGTACGTTTGTGTCTAATGTTAATCTTTAACTTTTTACTGTTATTGTGCCATAACAGTTTATATTCCCTATATGGTGTTCCTTAGTTTGATATTATTTTTATCATGGTTGTTAGTTGTTTTTTGGAATTTTAACTGAACGGTTTGGACTTTAGAGGTTGTATCTTAAAATAAAATGTTTAATCTCTGTAGCCGTCCACCCCAACATAGTGAATAATACTGGCTTTAATCTGTCAAAATGTGTTTATTTTCTTTTATTAAGTGGTTGCCAGTGGAAGGGAAATGAGTTCTTGCTCTTGTAGATTGCATTTTTCATGCTGGATGTAATTGAAGAGCAGGCCTGAGACATGAACTATACACTACAGTATATGATCTTGTACAACTAGATTACTTAGAACTCACGTTATCAAAGATTAATCACTTTCTGTTACGAAGACGTATTTTTTGTAGCTGAGAGGTCTATGTTTGTGAAGTAACTATACTTGACCCAGTTAAGTTTAATATTAGTTGAACATTTCCTCGTCCCAAGACAGTATCTTCCTCTGCCAGCCGGCAGTGTGCAGTGTAGTTCTCTGCTTTCTGTCTTCCGCAATTTTTAAGTAATTTTTTATTGCATTCATCTTGAGTATTATAGAGCCGTGCATCATTTATTGATCACTGGATAATTTGCAAACCTCAAACATTATATTACTGTGTTATTCTTAATTTGCAACATCACTTGTATTTGTCTAATTACATCCAATTTTTGTAGCAACCCATTTTGTTTTCAATGTTTGTTGCTGGACAGCTCTTGGTCGTGCTGGTTGTGTCAGTGATGCTGCGTATGTGTCAATGAAGCAACATGTGAACGTTTCTGAGCAGTGATGATCTTAATCAGTTGAAGCCGCACGTCTTAAAATAACTGGAGGTGAACGACGGTGTGATTGTTTCTCACATTCATCCCCCACAGCACATTTCATACAGAACCTGAGCATGTTATTCATGTCAAGCTGCGCTTTTTATGATCAGCTTCCTAATGACTGCTCATCCTGATAACTACTTACAACAATGTCCTGTCATGGTAAATTAAAATCTTGTTTTTCTCTTTAATTATTTTGTCAGGATTTTTAAAAGTCGCTCTGTAGTTGATCATTTTGTTATTTAAAACTCACAGAGCATTTAAATAGCATTATGTTAAAGTTGCTGCGTGCCTTAAAATATATCTCTACAACCCTGCCTCATTTAGTATACACGGATTCATAAATATGCATATAAGTCCCAGCCTCCTACATTTGTGTTTTTTCACAAACGTTACATAACCAACAACAAAGAAACCGGGTTTACTTTTAAAGAAACACTATTCAGTAACAAAAAGGTTTTATCTTTAGCTGATTGTTTCATGAAGATCTAGATGTTTACACATGCACATCTCTAAATGCGACAAGCAAACTGTTTCTATGTTGAAAATGTATATGGATATACATTTCCGGTTGTTGTTTGTCAGGCAAGCGAGCTTTGCCCTGTTCCCAGATTACTTTTACTCTAATTGGGGACTGAAGTGTCTTAAACCCATGCAGAGATGTGCCGGAATCTGATTCATTCTCAGGTCCGGTGTGAGACACTAGCACAATGAATATCTCCAGAGGTGGTCTTTGTGCGGTCTGCCAAAGTACTGGACATGCCTGTCACCGCCAATCAGTCCCACCACAGCCGTGGCCTGTACCAGAACAAGCTTCAAAGACTCTCTACAAAACGTTCGGGGAATAAATAGCCTCTTTCAAACAGATAGACTCACATATACACATCCAAACACTCTTGTAGGCTTGTGTCCAGAGCAGCTTTCAAGCAGGTGAACTCCTATACAAAGATGTTTTCATGTTCTCAAAAGACCTTTGTAGTCCTCTTGGTGCCCCATCTAAAGCAATGGGTTTTGAAGGGTTGAAAGTGGCCTAACGCTAAATACATTTGGGGTCATCTGAGGTTGTACGTTTCTGAATGTGCAAATGTTTTGAGAATTAAGGATTTTGAAACATTTTCTTTCTGTTGAGGCAAGGTCACAACTGTTTGGTAAAGTGGAAAGTGTGCCGTTTCTGCGCCTTTATAGGCACCCGCTGGAGCTGCTACCTAGATGCGCAGTCAGTTAATATTTTTATCGATACATTGAGTTGTTTAACCAGTGCAAGGTCTCAACACAAAATGATGAGGTGTCATCGAAAAAGAGACACAGTTGTTTAAATATTAAAGCATGAAAGTCATATTGTACAACCATTCTATTGAATCCACCCATTTCATCTCATGCGTTCTGAAGAAGAAAGTGATATGGATTTGAGTCATGAGGGAAAGTAACACTGTGTCCACACCAGACGTGACAAGAGGCATACAAAGATTGAGGATATAATTCATTGTAGCTTGACACGTTTTGCGGTTTGCACTAGACGTGGACAAAAAAACTCTAAATTAGATAGAAAAGGTACTGATGTCACATTGTGTCTCGTGGACATGGTGTAAAATAAATATATATATTTTTAAACTATAGTATACCTATACTATACTGAAAATATACATAATAAAAGACTGTACTACACCAGCTGGAGACATTTCCTCTACAACAGCATTTATAAATAACTGACCTAATATCTTTTTTCTAGAACACCTCTGAAATACAGTAGCATGTGTGACCATTCGTTTTTTGATTAATTGTCTTTGTTGCTTTAACAATCATTATAATGAATTGTCAAACATTTTTTGTGTGCTTCATTTTTGTAACACATTACTGTGATTTGATTCATCCATCCATCCATTTTCTACCGCTTATCCGAACTACCTCGGGTCACGGGGAGCCTGCGCCTATCTCAGGAGTCATCGGGCATCAAGGCAGGATACATGTGATTTGATTCAATCTTTCGTAAATTGTCACCTGCAGTTTATACGAAATATCTTTAAACATTCAATTAATTTATTTAGTGCAAATATATAGATTTATTTGATCAATCTAGAAATGATGTAAATAACCAAACCTCTAAAAATTGATCATAACAGAAAAGCCTTTCTTTAGAACCTAAACTAAACTGACATATGAGGATGATGTTATCTGAAGATGATGTTTAGATAACCTTGAACATACTGATCAACACACAAAAAATAGGCTGATGTGCTCGAATGATGGAGAAATGTTTTTTCAATGTAACAGAGGAAGAATGGTGGATGTCGGAATGCTATAGATCTTCCTTCTTGTCTTGTAAGGTGTGCAATGTGTTTATCTGAAATAATTGTGGTTAGGTCAAATCATTGCGATTAGACGTTTATTTAATAATTAGGACTTGTTCATAGTACAGAGCCACTGTTCATGCTTTTTGAGCTTAAATGGAAAACATGTTAATAAGGTTAGTGTCAGTCAAATGTACAGATATGTAATCGTTTGCCGTGTAGACTTGCGTGTGTAATAATCAGTGATGTTTACAGAAGCGTTTTGAATGCTTTTATGATTGAAATTAAACCAACGCTGATAATGCACAGACGACGACTCAAAAGCATCCATTTACATTGCATAATTCAATCCGAATATCATTTTCAGATGATTATTTGGTCAGTCCACCGGCTCTTCATTTAAGGGTGTTAGATTGCCAGCACCAACACCACACTGAATGCTTCACCAGTCATGCATTAAATCATATTATATTTCAATCACACACCTATAGCCTATATATACACTATATATAAGCTGCTGTTTCCCGGATTCGTCCTGAAGGCAGACAGAAAATACTGAGATATTTACAGATAAGAGCACTACCGGACAGTTTATGCATGAAATTACATTATGTAAATGGCCTTCCCCGCTGTTTGTATAGCAGCCTGCAGTTAGCACAGTGTGGGCTAATTCCAGTGTGTTTACTCCACGTAAACAGGCCATATAATTGTTCTCCGAGGAATTCACGCTTACGGTGGAATATCACAACCTTCTCTTTAAGACTTGAGGGCATCGACACATTTTATTGACGTTTTTTGGCAGTTTTATCAAGCTTTATGTTGAATATTTTCTTCTGTATGGCTAATGTAAAATACAATTAAATTGTGATTAGTTTCAAGTTGTTCAATGTAAATTTAATTAGACCATCTGTGCTCTGTGAGTTTTAAATACCAAACGAAATGATCAAGTGATCAAGATATTTTAAGAATGTCAATTACGAGCGTGTCAGAAATACTTACCTCACGCAAATCCTATGCTTTTCTTATGAGCATCCATTGCGTTCAAGCTGGGTCCATGCCTCTTATTCTCAGATCCCCACTGTCTCATCGGCCCTGCCCCCAACCACCCCACTAACCAATCACGTCCCGCTGAGAGTAGTTCTCGACCAATGGGGGAGCCCTGAGATGATAATGGGTTCTGTCACAGAGCTGCTTTCAGGGGCCTATGTATTGACTGTAAGGGATGAGAGGGAAGATGGCAGGGAGAGAAAAGGGAGGAGAGGAATTGTAGCATAGTACGAGCTGCTCCCATCACGCTCGGCCTTCCTTCAGTGCTGAATGTGTGCGTGGATGAAGATTTTTTCAGTTAAGGAATAATGGCCTTGCAGATCCTCTCTGCTGGGATTTGTAAGTGATGTTTGTGTGATTCCTGGTGTGACTGTGCAGTTTGTTGTGTCTTGTGCTGTGATTTAATTGCATCGTGTTTTAAAAACGGTTTAAATACTGGATTTCCCTGTTATAGATTTTGTGTGTGTGTAGTGTTGGTTAGAGATTTTGTGCTTTTTAAAGATTACTTGAAGAGGTAAAATGTATTTACTCACTATTATAGACTTAGCACAAAATAAGATATTTTGAGAAATGTCTCAGTGGTTTTGTGTTCATACTATGTAAGTCAATTAGGTCTAACGTTGTTTAGTTACCAACATTCTTCAAAATGATCTTCTTTTGTGTCCGGTAGAAGAAAACAAGTCACACAGGTTTGTAATGACATGAGGGTAAGTAAATGATGAAAGAATTGTATTTTGGTGTACTGTCCCTTTAAAACGTTTAACTCTTTGCTCTTTGTACAGTTGTCTTTATGGTTATAAACAGTGATGTTGCAGTTACATGAGTGCGTTTAGTCTAGCGTCAGTAACTTGTTCCCTCAGCTATAAGTGTCCTTGCTTGATTCTGTGTTTTCATTGGCTCAGGCCTCAGACCCCTGTACGATAGAGTGCATGTGTGGTTTGAGACCGTTATAATTTGCCTATATGATTTCCTCTTTCTCAGTACCACATGCACACAGGTCTAGCAAAAAAACCTCTATAATGAAGGTCATTTAAGAGCACATGAAATAGGCACTATCTTTGTATTCTTTCTGTTGAAAACAGGAAGTGGGGGCGGGGCTTGTCTCTTTAAAATAGCCAAAAGACTTTAGTTTACATAGTTTAAATAACCTCAAAGCTGGCAGAGATGGACCTAGATCTAGAAGTTCTAGATTTCATATTATGGAGTCTTAACAAACTTAATCTACATAGTGTTAAGAATTCAAAGAAAATAAAAAAACTCACCAATGAAATAAAACAAAGAGTTTCCTTAGTTGTGGTTTAGACATAATGGCATGAAGGCTCAGGGTCTGTAAGGTTTTCTTGAAATCAGACCATTATCTTGGCACCTGTTATTCAAGGTGTTTCTTTGGCGATGCTCCAACTCCCAGCAGACAGCAGCGATGTCTTGGCAAAGCTTAATGTGCCCCAGAGAGCAAATCAGCTGAAAACATGGCGCATCCATCTGTACACACTGTCACATGTTATACATGTGAAGATGTTAGGATGCTGGTCGGGACTTAATGGAACACCTTTCAGTCAACAAACAGATTATTAAAGGTTGTCTATAGACCAGAGTTGCAATAACATATTCACCACATCATCAGATGATACAACCATGGTGTCAGTTCTGAAGTTATAATCCCTTCGTGGATGATGATCATGTACTTTCATTCACAATTGTTTACATTTATGCATTTGATGATGCTTTTATCCAAAGTGACTTTGTAGTGCATTCACATTTTTTTAGGTCTGTTTTTTGTCCTGGGAGTCAAACTTTGCACTGGTAACACATTACTATACCAACTGAGCTAGGAACGCTAGGGCCCTGTGAAAATCTGTGTCTATTTTCCCTAAAACTTGTAGCCTACAATAGTAAAATATATTGCACACATGAAAAAAGAAAATTTTGGTATAATACCGTATTTACTCATGAACTATAGAAGAATTAATAAAAACGACTGTGTTTTTGAACCTGTAATATGTAAAATAGGGCATAACATACAACTATAAACCAGTGCATGTTCTGTGTTTTCTACTTACATTTTTGTTGTTTAACTAGCGAATTTATTGCAATTTCCTGAAGTAAAATATAGTACAGGTTTTTATGTGGTTAGTCACAGGTTGTTCGAGTTAACCAGACCTTTATTTTAACAGGTTGTTTTTTTCTGTGGGTGTTTTGACTGAAGCTTTTCTCAAATTAAACTGTTAATGCCTCATGAGGTAAACTCTCACACCGGTAGCATCCGGTGAGGACAAAATGTACAATTATAATGGTTTCTTATACTTTGCGTCCGGTTTAGACACGGTGTGAGGTTAGGTCTGGTGATGCATTTCATGTGTGCGCATCCCAATATACAACAGTGAGACGCAAGCGCTGTAGACTAGATTTAGTTAACAAAACAGCAAATTTAGTTTTTGTTCCTGGATTCCGTGATTCCGTCCATGTAGAGCCCTACATTACATGTTCTCAGACTAAACAGGGGCAAATGTTTTGGTAAAGTGTGAATTCTCACCTCACGTAACTCAACAACCTCACAGGCTTTACATTTTTTAGGAAGATGTCAATAGTCATCCATCGTTTAGAGAAAATAGTATAAATCAGAGAGAGCAGCTAGTAAAGCTCCCCTAGTAGCTGTCTGTTAGCTTGTTCTGTAAGATCACATAGTTTGCTGTGTTTTCCTCCACAAACAAAGGGAATTCATCTGTGTCTGTGTTGTTTCTGTGAAGAGTATGAGCAAAGATATTAATTTGAACAACATGCACCACTTCAATTATGATGAATGGTGAGAAATGCAACGCTCAATATGGCCGCTCTAGCAATGGAAGTCCCGCCTTGCAGTAAAAAGAGCCAATCGTCAATCACTAAAGACTGACGATTCTCTGGGGTAGGGCTCTGGTGAGGCGCATTAGATGAGCGATCTCGAAAAGGGTGATTTTTTTGCACAATTTAAGCTGAGCAAACCAAAGTTATGATATTTTCATGTCATGGTTTATTATTGATAGGAAATATTCTGTTGTTCTGTATCCAGTGATTTTTGAAATATCTGCCTTCCCCCATTCAAGTAGATAGGTGTCATGATTCTGCCTCTTTTGATCATGCTTTCTTAGTCTTGTGGCAGAATCTTGACAGACCCACGTGTTTTGTGTGAGAGAGAAAAGGCATTGTGGGTTTTGGCTTGCCATGCGCTCTCTCCGGTGTTGTCTTCTTGGCCCCGCCCTCTCGTTTCCTCATTATTGATTGTTAATTATTTCACACCCTACACCTTTTCCCCTCTTGATTTGGTTCCCTATTTTATGCCCTTGTGTTTTCTGTCCTGTGCTGATGCGTTGTACTTGTTTCTTGTTCTGTTGCCATGCGTGTTTACTGTTTCTCTTCCTGTTTGGATTATTCCCAGTGTTTTATTTTTGGACTTTGTTTTGTTTTGCCCTTCATGGCGTGTTTTATGTTTAACCCTTGTTTAAGTTGCCTGTTTTAACCCTGTTTCCCCACTGCGGGATTATTATTTAAAGAAATATTTTTTGTCTACCTGGCTGTTCTTGACAGATAGAACTGTTTACTTGCTTTGATGTAAATAACAGCATAGTGGTGTTGCAAATATGGCCGCCAAGTGGCACGACTTCCGTAAACGGACTTTGGTATGATTGACCTGAGATCAGGCCACTGAGCAGAGTGTGATGTAAACTGTGCTTCTCTGGCCGATGTTGAGAATTTGTGTTGTTCAATTTCGAGTCATCTTTGTTGAACCTCTAGAGAGCATGTGACACAACTTAGACTCTTTTCTGGTAGAATATTCTTCTGTGTACAACCATTACCACAGTATATCACTCATATTACTATATCTATGATATCACTCCAGAGATTTGGTTGCATATTCCATGACTTTGGTTGTGTAGTCTATTTGTGGGTTCTGTACTCTGAAATATGGATCAGTATGCAGTGCACACTGACACCTACTGGGAGGCGCACCTGTCTGCGATGGTGCTAAAAAACGGGAAAGTCAAAATCTCTCGACATCAGAGGAGGACATTTCATTGTTTTATGTTGTGCAACCCTTGTGTGCAATAAATGGTAAATAGAAATAGAAAATAATTCAAATAGAACTTAAAAATAAGGAAAAAATGTGAGCAATGTTTAAACGCCATTGTGGTGTCTACATTGGTTTATGTTTTAAAGGAGTGCCCGTGCCTGTAGTCTGTATTTTAGATGGATTTGGGGTGGAGCTTGGGCAGTTGTGGTCGTGCCCTGTATGTTTGCATGAAGGCCCATTTTGAAAGACCTGCAATTAGCAAAATAAGAGCAGTGGTGCCAAATTTAGTCGCAGTAGCCACATTCCTCTCTCGTCCTATTTTTTTAGTCTTTACGGAATTCTGGATAACACAAGGAAGTTTTGCATTGATTGAGATTCAAAGGATTGCGAAGTTCATGAATGATTTAAAGTCTGTAGTTTCCTTGTTATGGAATATTTTCCATTATTGTATCATGTCTAAAGGTCTCGTTTTGATTTTGAACGGCGTGCTTTTGAAAACAACAGATAAATTAAATGTAGCCTCCGTGCTCAAGAGGAACAATTGTTCAACCTACGAGTGTGGATAATATCAATATCACATGAGTGTTGTGAAGGGGTTGTACAGAGAATTCAATAAGTGGAGACAACGCAGTTCTGTCTGGTGAAATTTTGTGTATACATGTGAATTTTCGGTAAGGTGTAAATTTTGTTTGTTTTTTGGAATAGAGACTGCGAGTGTGTTTGTGTTCGATAGACTTTTGAAAGTGAGGATCTATTCACAGTGAGTTTTGATAGGATATCTCCGTGCACAGCCTGAGGACTTGCGGCTTCATGAATAAAATTACTGCACCCTACAATTTCTCAGCCATCCAATCATTTTTCTCTGCTCACTTGTGAAACTATAGTTGAAAATACTGTGGAAGCTGAGGCATCAGGATTTAAGGCTTTAGTCAGCTGGATAGATCT
This sequence comes from Triplophysa bombifrons, assembly GCA_029783895.1. Lineage (NCBI taxonomy): Eukaryota > Metazoa > Chordata > Actinopteri > Cypriniformes > Nemacheilidae > Triplophysa > Triplophysa bombifrons. The sequence goes on from CM056455.1 coordinate 14,500,497, forward strand.
GTTCAGCACCCTACAGCTGGCTTAGAAAAGCGTGCCATCACAAACCCTGCTTCTTTTTGCATATTTCGGCGAAGTCTTTCCCAAATTGCGTCCTGTAACTGTACGCACAAAATTATCTCACAAAATTTTCAGATGCAGAATTTTTTCAATCATTTTTACACAGACCGCGGAACATATATGGGCAGCAACCAGAAAAAATTTTCATCCACACATCATGGATTCTGACGTGTTGTTAGTGTTATTGTTGATTTTGTTAGTTTAAAGGGATAGTTTACTCAAAAATTTAAATCATGTCATTATTTACTCACCCTCCTGTCATTTCAAACCTGTATGTATTTCTTCTACAGAACACGAAAGAAGATATTTCGAAGAATGTCTGTATCCGCACAAAGGACCCATTGACTTGCATTGATGGAGCATTTTATTTTTAAATGATCAATCACTTTAAATTTAAAAGAGTCTTGCATTCTGTTGATTGTGACATAATGACTGAATCAATAGATTTAGAAAAATGCACTACGTTCAGAGGTGCCTTGTGTTCAATCACATTTTGGCCGTATTATAGTGCCATTTCAGAGGCGTAGATCAGCATAGTGAAATGAAGCTGTCCAGTCTCAGTGAAGTATGCCAGACTGCAGTGATCTGCTTCGTCCTCTATAACAGACGTGATTAACAGCAGAGGTCATTTCGCCATGTGCTGGTGCCAAAATGTACTGACCATCCTGACAATAGATAAGAAACATGGACAATATTAAAAGTGCTTGTTCAACTGCCTTTTTGTGTACATTTGTTATTAAATTTGTGTTCAAGTATGCACAGATTTTTTAAACATCTATAATCCTGAGTGTGATCCTGATTTACTGTAAAAATGCACTTCGCCACACCACACCTGTGCTGTTGAGGTGATATACAGTATGCTTTGACTGTTTTAAGTTTTGACGTAAATGCCTCCTCAAGTCAACCCTTATTTATTGCAATCCTTCGATTTATTTAAACTGAACTTAGCCCAGAAACTTTTGAAGATGTGAAAGCCTCCTCTGTACAGTTGTGTTCAAAATTATTCAACCCCCACTGAAATTGATTGTTTTGGTCGGTTTGACATTGATTATGATCATTCAGTCATCCTGCTTACAATTAAATCAAAGAGGCACGTGTAGGTCAGACAAATATAACATAACATTTATAATGAAATAACCACAAATGTCTTTTCTGAGCTCACATCATTATCAGTTTTATTCAACCCCCAAGTGACATTCAATCTTAGTACTTAGTACAACATCCTTTTACAGTTATAACAGCTTTTAAACATGAAGCATAGCTTGACACAAGTGTCTTGCAGCGATCTACGGGTATCTTCGCCCATTCATCATGGGCAAAAGCCTCCAGTTCAGTCACATTCTTAGGCTTGCGCACTGCAACTGCTTTCTTTAAGTCCCACCAGAGGTTCTCAATCGGATTTAAGTCTGGTGACTTCGATGGCCACTTCAAAATGTTCCAGCCTTTAATCTACAACCATGCTCTAGTGGACTTGGAGGTATGCTTGGGATCATTGTCCTGTTGAAAGGTCCAACGTCTTCCAAGCCTCAGGTTTGTGACGGACTGCAGCACATTGTCATCCAATATCTCCTGGTACTGAAGAGAATTCATGGTACCTTGCACACGCTGAAGCTTCCCAGTACCTGCAGAAGCAAACAGCCCCAAAGCATGATTGACCCCCCGCCATGCTTCACAGTAGGCAAGGTGTTCTTTTCTTCATAGGCCTTGTTCTTCCTCCTCCAAACATAGCGTTGATCCATGGGCACAAACAGTTCTAATTTTGTTTCATCAGTCCACAGAACACTATCCCAAAACTTCTGTGGTTTGTCCACATGACTTTTGGCATACTGCAGTCGACTCTTCTTATTCTTTGGGGACAGCAAGGGGGTGCGCCTGGGAGTTCTGGCATGAAGGCCTTCATTACGCAGGGTGCGCCGTATTGTCTGAGCAGAAACTTCAGTACCCACATCTGACAAATCTTTTCTCAGTTCCTCAGCAGTCACACGGGGACTTTTCTCCACTCTACGCTTCAGGTAGCGCACATCAGTCGAAGTCAGCATCTTCTTTCTGCCACGACCAGGTAGCGTTTCAACAGTGCCCTTTGCCTTGAATTTGCGAATGATGCTTCCTATGGTGTCTCTTGGTATGTTTAACATCTTTGCAATCTTCTTATAGCCATTGCCCTTCCTGTGAAGAGTAATCACCTGTTCTCTTGTCTTCCTGGACCATTCTCTTGACCTCACCATGTTTGTAACCACACCAGTAAATGTCTAGAAGGAGCTGAGTATCACAGTCATTTTAAAGCTGCCTAATTGGTGCATATTAGGCTTTATTGCTGCTCCCTGATATCCACAGGTGTTTTCAATACCTGATTGAAAACACTTAATTGAACCTCTGTTCTTCAGAGTGGTAGTCTTTAAGGGGTTGAATAATTATGTCAATGAAGAATTCACAAAAGAAACATTTACTACTGTATTACAAAACTAATTGATGTCATTTTAGTTGCATATGGTTCTTTAAGAAGTCCTTGTAGGATTTCATTCTGAATACAAATGTACACTTAATTCCCTAAAACCATTTACAGCATTGGGGGTTGAATAATTTTGAACACAACTGTATTTATGAGGTGTATGTTCAACTATGAAGGGCAGGATACATTGCATTAATGTTTGCCCTTGAGATGGGAAATTGATGCAGAAAGACTCAGTTCTTGAAAAATCCAGTACTCAAGAGTCATCCTTACAAAACAAATCTTGTCATTGCTAGGAATGAATCATCATGAACCTACATCATCATGTAGGTTGCACTCTTTATATTTAACACCCTTTCATATTCACTGACATTAGTGTTGAACAAAACAACATTTGCTTAGTTTTTTCCACTTTTAACCCCTTTAAAGCCTGCATCTTAATTATCTTACCATCCTTGTTGAAGTTTTTCCGGTGCAATGTGGAGATTTTAGCGGCATCTAGCGGTGATGTTGCGATTTGCAACCAGCAGCTCATTCCTCCACCCCCCCCTTTTAAATCATTACGGAGGCTAACACAGAATTATGTTGTCACTTCTTTGCCGATGGAGATAACGTGTTTACGAAATGCGTTCTGTGGAGTAGTTTGTCCGTTTAGGGCTACTGTAGAAACAACATACATGTTAAATTCCATGCAAGGGGACCCGCAGTGTATGTAGGTAGCTCATTCTAAGGTAATAAAAAATGTAATAACTCTTTGTTGTGTAAAGTCCTTTAACACCTCTGATGACATAGTTATGTATATTATATTGCTTTTTTTAGATCCTCCTAAATATCACACACAGAACCTTTAAAGTACTGTATGTAAGAATTATTTACATTTTTATTTTATTTTATTTAAATAAATATTTATTTATATTTTTCAACTTTTAGGTGAGACTTTAATCCTTCCTTCCACCATTCTGAGTGCTGCAATGTCTTTATTTAAATGACCATTGTCTCTGTAAGGTGGGACCACAATCTGTTTGCATTCCCATTTTCTCCCATTTGGTGGTCTGCCATTGTTGTATAATGTCTCCAGCCATATGTGTTATATATTGTGCAGCGGGCAGTATCGTCTATCATCTCTGCTCTCTCATTGTACTCGAGTTTCGTTCTGTTATATTTGTCCTCTTGACATCAATGCGCACATGCTCTGTGACCTCTGACCTCTCTGAGTGCACGGCAATGACATGCTGCTCAGTCAGGCTGAAGTAACGTGTTGTTCTCCCAGGGCAGCAGCATGTTCAACACCATCACTGATCTTATTGGCTGACATGACCTTAGGGCCGTGTTACAAATATGGCTGACAAGCGAGAAATATAAAATGAAACGTGTGCTGTGCATATACAGCTGTGTATGTTGAAAAAATATGAAGCAGCTTGTGATGTGCAAGAATACACATGAGAGGAGGACTGGTGGCATGTGATGGATGGACAAATGAAAAAGTGAGGGAGAAATGAAAATGCATAGCTGCAAGGAGACAGCAACAAACACTGGTTTGAACTACAAAGGGAATTTGTGGTTTTTTGTCAATTTGATTTACACAATTTGATGTTAAAAGATACAAATAGCCGAAGGGGAGAAATAACTGTAGTGGCTTTTTCTGTATATGACCTTAGTGTGATGTTGTATCCGCCCAGTGTTATAATCTCCTTAAATTCTGATGTAAATATACACCTCATCCTCATCATTGGGTGTTAGCCTGAAGGGGTGACTAATTCATCTTCTCAAAACAAAAAAAGCTACACAACAGTGCTGATCTTGATGTTGCTGTTTTTTGCATTCAAAAGGAATAAAAATGGACATATGAATTTCTTCAACATTCATCAGAATATCTTCTTTTGTGTTCTTTCTGTCTTCTTGTATAGAAAACAAGAAAGTCAAACAGATTTGGTATGACATTTGACAAGTAAATGATGATATACATTTTTGGACAAACTTTTTGGTTTGTTAGGCCTAATTCAAAAATTTTGTCATTTATTCACCTTCATGTCTCGAAAGTGTTGTTTTGGAAGTGGATTATGACTGCCTCTTCTCACGCTTCAAAAGGATGCGAAAGCGGCATTAAAAACTCCACACGACCTGTGTTGTATTAAGTTTCCTGAAGGAATAAACAAACAAAATATAATATTTTATTTTAAGTAATTTTGGGCAATATTTAAAAAGAAGTCTCAACTTGCTCGCTTGTTTTATCTCATTTCCTACTAAAAGAAACATTTAAGATGTGGTTCTTCTTTACTACTGGTGATAAAATATTTATTTGAGGTCTTTTATTATGAAATATCCAAGTCTTTTATTATGAAATTTATATCTCTATCTTTTTCAGAAGTCTATTATAGTGTACTGTTTCTTTAAATTGCATCTAGAATGCAGTTAATAATTGTTTAATAATAAGTCTTTTAAATAACGGACATCATTAAAATGATTTAGGATGTTCTTTGGAAAGCATTGAAGCGTTTTCTTCTAAATCGAGTGTGAGCAGTCAACACTGCTGAATATTTATCATCCACCTGATTAGTTAGAAGATCTTTCCGCTTTTGGCCAGTCACACCAGCAATAACACAATTTAACTCCTCAGGAAGAACTTTGTAAAGTAAAACGCAAAGAATAGCAAAAACTACTCCTCATGTTTGTTGTTTGAATGCGTCCCTTTGCACGCAGCTGACGGTTTGTTAGAATCAGAGTCGTTCTGTGGTGTCAATGGCCTGGTGTTCTCCCAAATTTATGCTCCGTTGATGTTCTTTCTCTCAGAATGAGCTTTTGTGACTCTGTGCTTAAGTTGTTTATCCACAGATACTGTTGTTTGTTTGACAGTCAAGAGATTTCACAGAGGCTCTAAACACAGAGTCTTGTGGGAAACTCTCAAGTCAATTTCCATGTTTTGCCTTTGGCTAAAAAGTCAAGCGAAACAAATGAGCCTTCTTTTGACAAAAAGAGTCGGTCAGTGTTTTTTGACTGTGAGGCTTTCAATCACCGACAGCCCTTCTGGGAAGGAGTGTAACTGTATCATCATGTGATGAGGGTGTTCGGGTGTGGAAAGACAAACAAAATGCCATCGTGACACTGTAAGGGTTATAAATAAACAACACTGGGTTTATACCTGATCACCTGATCAGGGGGGCAGAAGTGTCATTCTGAAGTGATACTGAAATGGGCCAGGGGGATTTTGGGGGATTAGGATCAAAGGCCAGACTGGCTTTCCATTATGGAATAGTAGCTGTGAGCAATCACATTGTAACCTCTCTCAGAGTCTTTGATGGACAGCTGCCTCTGCCTGTGACCGGCAGCCGTCTTTGGTTATTTTGGACTGGGGACTTTTGGCGCATCGTGACCTCAGACCGCACAGGACTCCTATGAAGACAACCATGAAAGCGTTATATGCAAAGTTTGCACTAGTGGAATCAAAACAGCAATTTTATATTAATGATATGATTTATGGGGACATTTAATTGCTTGTTGCAGTTATGGCAAGCCTCACGATGCTATATCGCTTTCTCTATGTGGGCTTTGTACGAAACAGGCAAGGACGTCTGACAGATAAAGGTACGTTGCATAAATATGTTGTTGTAACAGGGAATTCTTTACACATGTGTCTTGAGAATGCTATTGGGACCCGGAGTTAAAAATCTGCTTGGAATGTGAAGAGGTTTTTTGAGGGATAAAAGAATAAAAAATGATATTTCTGGTACTGATTGTTTCAAACCTCTTTAAATTGTCCTAGTTCTGATAAAAACAAAGGAAGATATTTGGAAGCATGTCAGTAACCCAACACATCTCATCCCTCATTGACTTCCATTGTATTTATTTTCCCTAATATGGCAGTAAATGGGGGATAAGATCTGACATCCTTCCAAATATCTTCCTGTGTGTTCAGTAGAACAAAGATATTTATACAGGTTTGAAACAATCTGAGGGAGAGGTATTGATGAGAGAATTTTCATTCACATTAATGTACCAAGATTTTTTTATTTTAAAATCGCAATCCATGATGACTTTTCATGTCTTGTCTGATTTTCTGTTTCTATAAACACAAGCCTGAATTAGACTTCACAATGTGCTTTATTTATGATTGTCTAGGTTGTATACAGGTATTGTTTGTTGTATTGTTTCTCAGGACTTTTGTCTTCTTCCTTAATCTTTGGAAAAGCATGACAGATTTCAGCATCTCAAACATTTAACTTGTCTTCCATTATGCGTAAATTTTTGTTATGTCCCTTTAAAAAAATAAGAACTCTATTATTTCTTAATAAAAATGTATCTTATTTTAATGAGTACTTCATAATATTGTTACATAGCTACTCATAGTAGCTTAAAGATTAATAAGCAAACATGCACAAATAGGCAGTGATGTATGACAAGTTCATTAAAGAAATAGTTCTGTCAGCATTTATTCACCCTCGTGTCGCTCAAACCCTGTTTACGTCTCTTTCTTCTGGAAAACTCAAAAGAAGATATTTTGAAGAATGTTTCAACGGATTTATGTCCATACAGCGGAACTCGGTGGTCCCCTGTTACCGGCATTCTTCAAAATATCTCCTTTTGTGCTCTGCAGAAAAAAGTCTTTGTGCTCTTGGAAAGACACAGGGGTCAATAAATGATGAAAGAATTTTCATTTTTGGGCAAACTATACCTTTAACAAGTTCTCTTCAAGCCTCAGATCTCCTGAACACACAGTGTCACGGTGCTAAATCTTGTTTCGTGTGAGGGTGTGAAGCGAATAGCTGTATTGGTAAATGAACTGAATTACATTGGCGCCACCCACTTATTTCAGACCATTAGTGTTAAAAATCCTGTTTTCACCTCCCCTCTGAGCTGCCAGAGTTCACTTTTCTTTCCCAGAAACTCAGTGAGCAGATTTCTGTAGTTTCGAGAGCTCTTAATGCACCTGTATAATGGTAACACTTGTACAAAGCCACTGTTGGCAGTACGCTCAGGCAGGATTAAGACTGATCCCGCTCTCAGGTATTCCCATTTCTTACTCTTTACTGCTTGTCTTAGTTCAAGGGCTTTGGTGGATGTGATTTGCTAGTGCAGAGGCTAAAATATGACGGTTGTTTGTTTTTAAGGTTACTGAGGCGTATGGGAACATTATATTACATCATAATTTGACTTTAGTCAATGAATTGATAAAGCAATCTGACCTGTTGTGTTTTTCTAAGAAACAATAGAAGTATTATTGACAGATGAGCTCTGAGCTATGAAATTGTGGATAACTCAGATAATTTGTTTTTGAATTCTATATGAAACTTTCGAGTTTATGATTTCAGACTTTGACATCTCTGCAAATCTGAGCACAGTTTAAGACATTATTTAGATCTTTAAATCAACACAAAAGATATGTGTGAGTTTATTACTGTGTTTTTCAGAGAAATAAACCCCCATTTGTTTTCCATTGAAATCAGTTAGAAAGATATATTTTGTTCATTTTCTTTGCTGGTTAACATGCTTATCAAACATGACTTTAAAACAGCCTCAAATCGAGCTCATTCAGCACTGAAAAATGTTGATTCGTCACAAAGATGGCACTGTGAAATGAATTCACGTTTGGGGGATTTTAGCTTAGCGCTCGTGTCATTTCTAAGGGGTTTGACATCGTGCGACTCTGTCCCAACTTGCCTGACTCTCCCCACATGAGTCTCAGTGGGCTTTTGTAGTCCCACCGGTTGTAAAGCAACAAGCAATCAAGACTTGCGAACACGGCCCATAAAAGCGAGATATGGCGATGGGTCAGCAAAGGTTGCCAGTAGAGAGGCATAGAGAGGGGGAGAAATGCAGGCTGTAAACGGGAGAATGAGCCGGGGGATCCATAACTCAAGTGAGGTGGAGACTGTATTGAGAAGCGCTGATGTGTGAGAGAAATGAGCTGGCAGTAGCTCAGACACGCTCTCGGCCATCTCTCACATCCACGGAAATCATCCAAAATACAAGTGTAAAGTATTATAAATCGTTGGCACGCAACTCTGTTCTTGATTTAGACTTGGTGGTCTTTTAGTGTAAAGATTGTGGTTACATTAAGAATGAAAAATTACTTTGGGGGTTTTTCTTTACCTTGGATGTCGGGTAAGATGGCATTATTGAAGGTGTCGTTGGCCTATGGCAAATGTTAAAGCGATAAATCGAGATTTAAGCAAATTGAGAGAATTGGCAGACGTTCCATCAGAGTGTTTCGGGAGATAATTCTGTTTGACCATTTATATCGTCTTATTTACATCGCCCCGGCTCAAGTTTGCATCTATTCGCATCTTTGCATCGACTCTGTTTGTATTTTACTTGCGCAAATGGCTTATTTCGCATTTGGTGTGAAGACAAGCATTATGACTAGTAAATCCATTAAAATATCTATTGTGTTATGGGCAGGGTTCTGTTTTTTTTCAGGAGGGTAGTAATGATAGGCATTTCCATTAGAACCAAGTGCTTTTATCTCTAATATATGAATAGCAACAATTCCTTATTTCTTTGATATATTGTAATGTATTAACAATTTGTTTTTCGTGTCAGTGCCAGTAGCCCTGTGGTTAAGTGCATATAGGACCAGTGCGCTCATGATGACGTGAGTTGGATTCCCGTCTCTCCGGTCCTTTGCCACTCCCCTGTCTCTGCCTGACAGTTTTCTGTCTGCTCTTCATTGGCCTCTACCAATAAAGGCAAAAGCCCTTAAAATATAACTTAAAAGAAAAATAGAAAAGCAATGTATTATTCGATATATCCTCAAAAATATACAGTATACTAAATTATATATATGGACGATTAATGAATGGAAAATAATTTTATGATAAAAAGGATAAGGAGAGCCCCGACACCTGGGCTGACGGTCTCGTTCTGCTTTAATGGGTCATCTCGATCATTGTGAATGTTGTGTGAAGATTTGACAGAAAAGTACTGGAAATTCACAGGTTATACATTAAATTCTGTGGATGTTAATTAAAGAAGATATTTGATATTGACAGAATCAAAAGGCACAGGCCTTAATATAAAGCTTTGTACAATGCTGGCATCTAGAATGATGTTTTTGTTCATAGCAGAGGGCTCTCTCAACTTACATTATTTTACAGTTGACAGTCATTTAATAAGATTATAAACTTTGTATACGGACCCCTCAAAATTCTCCACAGAGCCCCTGACCCCCCCACATAACAAATCCCAATATGCCCCCCTAGCAGCATGCTAATGATAAACTGTCGAATCGCTATTCGTATTGTCTGTTGTGTATTTGTGTGGTGCACAATGTTTTGTGGTGCCTTTATGGATTGTTCTAAATCTGTAATGTTTGAGTTTTCTTGAAAGTTCCTAAAATCCTCCTTCAAATCTAGGCATAGCTCCTTATTTACTTGTATTTTACGTGTACTGACATCTTCACCTGCAACCCTTCATTTGGTCATAGACCTCCCATCAGTTGCCTGCTATTACAGATCACCTCAGTCCCCCAAGTGTATCCATGGTTTTAGATGACGGATGAGGATTGACAGAATGAGATGTGAATCAGGTTCGGTGCACGGAGGCATGGCCGAGGATTGGCCTGGACTGCTTTATCACAATCCTCACAGCTGAGAAAGTGGCACATCTTTACCTCTGAGGCTGGCCTATATTTAGACAGGAGCCAAAAAAAGGAAAATGTCGCCACCCAACAGACACTCACGAGCCAAAGTTTCCAGCTCTGCGTGATTAAAGTGGAGGCCTGTTTTGCCTGTGTGTTTCACCTGAACCTCACATCCTTGTTGAAAAAACAGCATATGCTGGTTTGGAATGTTTTGATGCTGGTCTACTGGTTTGTGCTGGTTTAAGCTGATCATGTGCTGGTCTTTAGCTGGTTTAAGATTGTCAAACCAGCATCAAAACCTACCTAACCCAGCATATGCTTTTTTTAATGGGGAAAGGTTAGGAAATTTCACCAGGGCTGGTCAAGTTTTCTTAATTGTGCTTTGATTGTAGCTTTAAGTGGTCAAGTCATCTGATGAAGTGCTTTTTATATACCTATTTTATTCATTATGTGTTGTTTCTTTTTGTTTGCTTGAATGCTTTTTTAGTTCACATCGCTCGGGTAACATCAGTCCACAGTCAGGCACTTATCCTGTGAACTGCATATCAACAGCCTCTCTCATCTCTCTCTTACCGACAGTGTGAGTGAGTGAGATTGTGGAAATGTGGCACTTTTGGGAAGAGAAGTTTAATGACCAGTTCTGTGCCCCATAAAACACCTCTTGCTGCCCTGTTAAAGAGAGAAGCCATTGTTCCTCTAGATGTTATGCTTCAGTCCTTGCACACTAATGTGTCGTAGATCCAGTATTACCTCATTTGATGGGTTGTGATGCTTCAGGATTTAAATTGGATTTTATTTGGCAGGGTTTGAAAGACCCTGTAATATCACGATAGGATAGAATGATTTGCTTCTTTCTGTTCCATTTCAGTCACTGGTATAATGTGAAGCATTATTAAAACATTTGATCAAATATGTGTGTGTTTTTACATTGGTTTTGTGATAGGCTTCAATATGTTTAATTTCTTGTGAAAACACGCATCAAATTTGAACTTCTTTTAATAAAGAAGTACACTTGCAGTAGATGCGTTCAAAGTTAATAGGTTTACTTGGAATGTATTAAAAGCAAAAAAAATGTTTTTATTTGTCTGAACTGTTAAGGAAAGGACTTTGTCATTAATAATGCATTACCGAACTCCTGATTGGCAGCTGGTATTTCATGCCTGGTGGACCTGGTAATTTTAGGGAGCATTGCTTATATTATTATTTTTATTCAGATGTTATATATTATGAACACCCCCTCAGTCTGTGGGACAGTCTTGTGTTTTGGGAACAGAGTGTCTCTTCATTAAAACAGATCGGCTTTTGTGTGTTGTGATGTTAATCCCAGAGTTCTGTTGTATTGGAATTTGGACAGTGGGGAAGATTTTACTTCCATCAGGATACACAAACTAAACTATTTGGACAAAAGTATTGAAACACCCTCCTTCCTAAGAAAAGGTTTGATTTTTTTCTGTTAGCACAAATCTTAATGCTGTACAGCACATGATATTCTAGAAAAGTGTGTGCTTGTAATTTTACAGCAACAGTTTGGGCAGGGCCTTTTCTAGTCCAACACGACAATACCACTGTGCACAAAGCAAGTTTTAAAAAGAAATGATTGATTCAGTCTAGTGTGGAAAAACTTGACGGGTCCCAGACCTGAACCCAGCAGAACACATTTGAGAAAAAACTCATCACCCAAACCCATCAATGACCTGTACACATGGGCACAGTCATTCCAGAACGGAAGTAGGCCCTTTCAAAACTGTTGCATCACAATTCTTTAATATGGTATGGTATGGTATAGCAATAATATGTTTATTAGAAGGGGACGTCCAAGTTATGTCCATTATAGTGTATTTCTAAACTGCGGTTTGGCAAAGCTTCTCTGCAAATACATATCATTCACATAATGTCATGTGCTCTTTCTCAAATTAGTGACGACTGAATAACTATTATTACTTAAAGACCCACTGAAGTGCCTTGAAATCTGCCGTTTTGTTAAATGCATTGATGTAATTTCTTCTGAAACTGGAAATATGGGCAAAAATCATACTAGTTATTGTTTCTTAAGGCTTAAATATTCATACTAAAAGACAAAAACCTTTTGCATTTTTTATTTTTTATTTGGATTTTATGGGCACTTTAACAGCATTGAATCATCTGTTTGAATAGTGTAAACAAAGAACATAGTAATAATGCATGATGTGAAATGTAAACTGCATTGTGAATGTAGGCAACATGATTTGAATGCATATCTGGAGGAGTTCTTCTCATAAATGTGACACTGGACAACAAAATCATGGGTCAATTTTTCAAAATTGAGATTTTTACATAATCTGAAAGCTGAATAAATACGATTTATATTGATGTATGAGTTGTTAGAATGGGACAATATCTGGCTGAGATACAACTGTTTAAAACTCAGGAATCTGAGAGTGCAAAAAAATCTACATATTAAGAAAATTGCCTTTTAATATGTTAATCAGGGACACTGTTGCAGGCCATCCACTCACAAAAAATATTTTTTTATATATTTAAGGCAGGACATTTACAATATATCTTCATGGAACATGATCTTTACTTAATATTGTAATGATCTTTGGCATAAAAGAAAAATCAATAATTTTGACCCATACAATGTATTTTTGTCAATTACAAAAAACTACTTGTATTGTGATCCAGGGTCACAAATGGTAAAGATAAAAATGCCCAACTGAGCGCCCTTAAAATGCTGGTACCGTCTGCAAGCACTTTGTGTTTGTGCAAGGTAGAATTCAACGTTCTTATTTGCATCAAGAACAAATACTGATCCGAGCTGAATGTCACAAAGGGGATGAGATGCACACTTTCGATTATAATGTCAGACTCGGAGAAGCTGCAGTGTGAATAAAAGATGCCCAAGCCTCTAATTTGACTTCCAGGGGGACTGCCAATACATTTTGGGCTCCAAAATGATGTTATAGCTGTTCTATTGATTACAAAAATCACTAAATTATGAAACGTGACATTTTTCGTAAAGAAATAGTCCTTCTGCTTCACATTTATGTTAAAGCTGCATTCAGCTGCACACGCTTGGACTTTAAAAAATGTTGGTAAATGGATAATCTCTACATCTTTTTTTATGTTTTTGTGGGAGTGCCATCTTACACTGTGTGTATGTGTAAGATATATGTACTGTGTTATGATAGGTCACTACAGAAGGGGAGTGACGCATATAACACGGTGTAACGGTTATGTGAATATTGGATTGTGATGAGGTCATTGAAGTTAGGAGAATGACACACATGTACAACACGGCCCATAAAATCCCCTGATACTACAATGGCACATGCCCCAGCCCCCATATCTCTCTGCAGGCAACCCTAACCGTACGCCAGGAAACAGTGGGCAATTTAGCCCAATGACATAATGTGTTATGATGGGCAATCAGGCTTGACTACTGCTGACTTGCTCATAACGCTAATGAAATCAATAGCAGTGTGGAAATGTGCTCAACCTCTGTATGCCGTTCAGCAGGATCTGTAAAGTAATGTAATATTTCTACACAGCTCATGTGCCTTTCCTTATTTTTCTCTGTATAAAGAATTACAAATACAAGTAAAAGCATTATAACTAACTAAAAGAGCCGTACAATGTATGGGCGAGTAAATGTTTACAGATTTTTTTGGGGTGGGGAACTGGATACATTCAGCTGCATACACTTGGCCTTTTTAAATTTAATAACAATATGTTGACCCAGAAACCATGAATATATTTACCAAGCTTTAGCTTTGTTTACTTCAGGAAAGCAACAGTCATTATAAATGTTTTGTCAGCCGTAACACAAAGATTTTACTAAGTGACTATATTCTTTCATTGCTATTATGTCTATTGAATGCATTGAATTCTTTAGCCAACATTCCAAATATATACAAATTTCATTCTTTGCCTTTTAGTTTGCAGAAAAAATAGGAGTAAATAGTAAAAACTATCCTTGTTATTAACGACAGTAAACTGACATGAATTCGACCTATGTTACATCATTTAATATATTGCAGAACCAATAGGGTTCAAATGATGGAGAACGTCATTTGTTTTTGTGATAAGCTGAATTTGATACACTGATGTTTGTGAAACACACCCCTGCTATATACGGTTTTGTCACATTAACATAAAGTTATTTTGCAGACATTATCTTACTGACTTAAGTTACTATCTGTGCGTTTAAAAGGATAGTTCAGCCAAAAATATAAATTCTTTCACATTTATTTACCCTCATGTCATTACAAACCTGTATGAGTTTTTTCTTCTGTAGAACACAAAAGAAAATATTTTGTGGAACGTTGTGGACCAAACAGAATTTGACCCCCATTAACTTTAATTATATGAACAAACCACTGAGACATTTCTCAAAATAACTTAATTTGCGTTACACATAATAAAGAAACAAATACCGTTTTTGAATGACCATAGAGTGACTCAATGATGACCGAATTAGTTTTTCGGGGTAAAGCCCTATAACATTATACTGCAGTAGTTTATAGGTTGAAGACATAGGAATTCAATTTCATTTAATCATATTCAATCATGTTTTTGTACAAGAGAGATTTTGGTGTCATTGAGTGTTCATTTGCATGTTACGTGTGCACATGCATTGACAAGGCTGTGCATGAATTAAGATCTTGCCATCTGGTGAGTAGGTGGGGGAGAGAGAGAGAGAGAGAGAATGAGGATCAGGGTTGAGCAGGAGACTGTGCGTGGAGCCGGCAAACATCTCTGACTGTGCAGTCTGTGCCACAGAGTTGTAAATATGTTTTTAACAGCAAATCATCCAATCAAAGATCTTTTAAACACATTTAGGCCAATCATGAAATCTTAATTGTGCTCTGTTGGATAACATGGCGTACAGTATGCTTCATTTAGTATCCAGGCGATGGTGATTCTTGAATCCAATCTGTTAATGAATGATATTTTGTTGCATTTTCAAGTTTGAGTATAAGCGTGTTTGTCATGTGAGCCGAAGACTGATCAGCTTTTAACTCTTCCAGGGTTCCACAGGAATGAAGACATGAAGGCCATTGAAGTTCTGCCCATTCTTAAGGAGAAGGTGGCATTCTTATCAGGTGAGCCAACAAGCACTTTGATTCTGTAGAGAAAATATCTGATCTTGTGTAATCTTCAAACATTTTGGGGTTTTTACTTGTTTAGCTACTGTCTGTTCTGTAGCAATTGATCGATTCAGTAATTTGTAACCCTCCTATCAAAAGGTTTGACTCTTAATGAATATTAACAGGAGGAAGCTTATTTGCAGTGACAGTCATTAACACTCTCATGTATGTGAGCTGAGAGGCAGAGCAGCATCACTGGGGATATGCAGTTTATGTTAAGATCCAGATAACCCACCATATCTTTATCTATCTTAAACTAGACCTGCTACACATAATAGTATTGTAAACAATTCAGCACCCATTGCAAATTGTTTGTGTGATTCATGGGCCAAAAAAGAGAGAACACATAATTAATAAAATTAAAGATAGACTTGACCACTTTATTGTATTATTTAAAAACACTTTCAATAGACATCATAGTAATATTGTTGTAACAGAGCATGAACTAGGCAGGGGATGGGATCCACATGCAGTTTAAATTAATTAAATAAGACAAAAAGAAATACAAAAGAAACCAACCAGGTCACAAGGAAATCAAAGAACACGAAACGTCAACAATTGACCAAACACAACTGAAACACAAGGGCTATATATGTACACAGGGAAGAACAAGGTTCACAGGATGAAAAGAAACACCTGGGAAACACCGATTAACACAAAAAACTACAAAACATGGCACAGTACAGGAAGTTATATAAAAGTAATATGCACAGGGCAAACATAGACTGGATCATGACAATAGTTATGATACATTCTTTTGGCATTCAACTCAGAATTCGATGCCATGAACAATACTGGATTCATGTTTAGAATTTTTATTACAACATTTAAACCTAAATGACGTATGTGCCCTCCAGATCCTTGCATTCTGCTAGTAAATGGTGTCTCACAAAGTGCAATCCCACTGGGACTGTTCCACGCATGTATATAAATGACTAGATGCTGCACTAGCATCTTTTTCTATGGGCCGCTATACGGAGGTCGTCCGCCATATTGGAATGGTGTGAGCCAGTCTGTGTTGCCAAGTCTGCGGCTTTCCAGTGGAATTGAGTTACTTTTTAACTGTTGCTGTGGGTGTTTTTCTCCCCAGGTTTGGAGTGGAAGAATTTTGTTATTTAGCCTTAAATCGTAAGATGATTTTATTTATGAATGTTAAAGTGGCCCTAACACATGAGGTTTCTGCCAATCTCATATTAAAGTGTACCTAACATACATTTTTTAGGCCCTTCTTTGGTTAATGGCGTGTCCAACAATAAGTTGATGTACATACAATGTGTAAAAACACTTTAATCTCGTAATTATATGCAGTTATTCGTAGCCTACTTCTTGACTGACTCTCAAATGATTCGTTCCGCGATTCACCCGTCTAGGCCCCTCCTACCCGGTAATCTTGTGTCATGTGATTGGTCAGATCATGTAGTCTGTTGTGATTGGTCAAACGCGTTCATCATTTATCGCAAATGGAACGCCTACCATCATTACAGGATTACGGTTTACATGTGGTTGGATGTCTTTATATATATAACAGTATATATAACATATAAGAGTATTATACATGGACAAGTTGACAGGGCATACAGTGTACCGTGTTCGTATCTTCAGATGTTATTACAATACAGATAGTACTCGACTAGGTTCTTGAAACAAATACTTTGAGAATTCATGGATTGAACAATTAAATCAGCCGAGTAAATAGCAAGATAAACAAACTGTAACACCCCAGAAATAACGCTACATGCTAATGTTAGCGTTATATGCATTAGCTAAACACAGACATAAGGTACGAAAATATTTCTTGAAGTTCATACAAATATCAAAAGTCACACTTACAGGTTGGGACTCGGTGGATCTAAAAGGTCCAAATAGAGTTGGTATTGCCCCTCTTTAAGGATAGTCGTTACACATACCGTGCAGTGAACGCGCCAAGATTATCAAAGCAATCATCTGTGAAATGACGCGCGCACAGTTAATCTCTGGGGTTATACTCCTTCGGTATTCTTTGAAAAATGAATTGTAACCATTTTTCCCTCAGACATTCTTGCTTAGGTAGCTGAAATAAGACGGACTTAGTGTCACACCGTAGAACACAGACTCTAGACACGATACACATGCTTCACGAACGAGCGACAATGTTTGGGGGAGGAGACATAAGTTTTCCCGTCAGTCTCAGCAACACGTTCATGTATAGTGACGTAGATATGCATCCACCACCCGTTTGTGTGATTCAGACTCGACTCCCATTTTTACAAGCAAATAACTTTGTTATTTATTCACTTTCGGACTTACAACTTGGCAGACTGCTTACTTTCAAACACAGCAACACAACAGACTGCATGAAACGTCATTTTCATGATGTCATGTTACGTACGCTTTAATCTTGAGTACCTATAGAGTAGGTTTGCACACTTGGTTTCTTCAAATAGTATTTTGTTTTTATCACATTTTTAAAAGATATATACAGCTGTACGATTATTTCGGAAATCATATGGTGCGTGCGGGAGGGAGGGGTAGGCTGAACTAAAACACATTGTAACAAAAACACAGACATCAGTTTCACTCAACGCATGCGGTTCATGTTCGGCATCTTTTAGCGCTGGGACGGCTCCATGAATCAGTTTCAAACGATATCCAAATCCATCGTTATATCCACTGTTTAAATAACATTCATCACCCAAATAAAGTGAACAAACAAACACCTGAACTTCGTGAACGTATGCTCTCTCTCTCCTGCACACAAGTAAAAGTGATGTCTGCGCATGCTCCTTCTCCTCCTCTTCTTGCTGCGAGCACAGAAATACTACGTAATACGCCCAACTCGTTTTTGACAAGTTGACCATGTTAAGCATGAGATGACAGCATGTTTAACATTGTAAAGATGTCAGAATGCATGACACATCATTGCAGCTTGCCTTTAAGTTCTGCTATTTGGACTAGGGATGTTAGGCTTGACGTGACAGATTTGGCAACCCTGAGTTGTAAGCATGTGATTATGAAAACTTATTTACTGTTGTGTTAACTCAAACATTATATTTTCTAAACTAACACATAACAACTAAAGGGTATTCCATTTTTTAGTGAATTTAAATCCCTGTGGTTTCACAGCCAGGGCTGCACAGTGTTGTGGCATTCTAGCCAACTGTTAGTGACGTCAGTGGACTGTTTCAAGATGGCGGGCACGTCTACTTGCCTGGAGCTCCTGAATGAGGCATCTAGTTATTTATATCTATGGATCCACACCGTTGTAATGATTTGCTCGTCTCTGCAAGATCAGCTGAACCTCTAGCCATTTTTTTCATTTCTTTCAACACCCGACCTAATATTTTCTGTTTCTTTTCTGTTTCAATCTTTCTTCCATAATATAAAAAATAAATATATCATAATTCTGATCTGCGTTTGGTAATCTGAGATCAGCTTTACAGCACTTATGCATTGTATTTCTTTGAATTAAAGCATCTAGCAAATGAATGAATGTAAATCTAAAATGAAACTCAAATTTAAATAGATTTATTACCAAAATAATACAAATATTTTTATCCATTTGTTCTTTGTTAAAGAACAGACAAAATTCAAGGTTTAATTGAACCTGACACATAAAACTGAATTTAAACACAAGATAAATAAAAAGAAAGGAATTAAGTAAAATAAACTCAAAAAGACAAAAGCAGTAAAAACAAAACAATAAATATCTTGACTCAGGTCACATGTTGGCAGCTCAACCACTAGGATTAAACAGACACTGTATTGTAACAGTCGCCATCACTCTAGGATACATATCTTATTTTTGTATATCGCAATATGCAAAAGTTCAATATTGTTACAACCCTGCATATAACTCATTTCAAATTCTGTACTTTAAAGAGAAGGAGTTCAATGGGGGTGCTATGCAGTGACTATATGAAGCAAGTATGGGAGCAAAAATATAATGCATTATATTCTGTTTTCGACAAATTAATTAAATTCATCACAATTTTAGTCAGAATTGTCTTCTTTCATGTGTGGTTGTTTTTGTTTAGACTGTAATCATCCAAAACACGATGTATATAGAGTAGGTTGGGTGTTTCTTGAAGAGACAGTAAGCTGTTGTCCTATTTTCCTAATGCTTGAGTGACAGATGTTTGGAGATGTTGTTGTTCCAGCCAAAGAGGCTCTGGCGAGTTCTCAGACAGTTTGGTTGGAGTTCTTCCAGTATCTCATATATAGCTGTTAACCTCTTTCAGGTGGACGAGATCGCCGGGGAGGGCCAGTGCTCACGTTTCCTGCCAGGAGTAACCATGACAGAATACGACAAGAGGACCTCAGGAGGCTTATTGCGTACCTTGCAGGCATCCCCAGGTACTACTTGTGCGTGTGTGTCACCTTCTGTCTGTATTATTATGCGAAAAATATTTATAGTGGTTGTAATCGATCCGATCCAGTCAGTGAAACAGGTGAGATATTGAACTCGTGAGAGTACAGGTGTGGAGGGCAGCCAGTAGCGGGGATGGGAAATTTCAGTGCAGTTACAATTGCAACCACATTCAGTTCTCTTAAAGGGATAGCTCACCCAAAAACAAAAAATATTTCAACATTTATTCACATTCCTGTCATTTTCTTCTGCAGAACACAAAAAATATTTGTTTTGCCTTTTTTTATTTAGACGGAAGTTAAGTGGGAGAGAGATGGGGGGTGGGAAATAACCACAAGCCGGGATTCAAACGCAAAACGCAACCGCGCCATATGTCGGAAGACTGCCCACTAGGCTATCGGCTCTGACCAAAGAAGATATTTTAAAGAACGTTGGTAACCAAACAACACTGGACCCCATTGACATCCATTTTATGGACGAAACCAATGACATATTTCTCAAAATATCCCTTTAACTCTGAGCTGCTGTTAGCAAACACACTGGAGATCCTAGCAACCTCGTACTCTAAAAATGTGCTATCAGTCACCCTGTTTGCATTGATTTGACTTTATTCGAAACTCACCCGGCTCCATGTGAATCTCTGCTTTCAGCCAGAGGCTTGCAGAACTGCACAGTTCAAAGCTTTATGTAGGTTAGCATCTGCCTCTGGGTTTGCTCAAACTTTGCTCAGTGGGGCTCAAACTGGGTGTTTATAGACAACATTAGAGGAGTACAGATTTTAAGATCTAGCTTCTTGACATCGTGAGCATTGTCACAAAATGTGCAAAAGGTTTGAGAATAAATAACGCCCGTACGACCCGCTGTATCAGAAGAGGCAGATTTCCAGAGTACTGCTGGATTCCCTAACGTGGCCCCTACTCAGGAAAACAATAGCTTTAGTGAGACAGGCAGTGTATAGAATCTTGGTGTCTGGTGTATGTCAGATAACCAGGGCTTCAGATATTGTATGTTCTTTAGCCTTGAACTTATTGGACCATACCATTGCTCGTTTCATTACTCCTGTGATTGTTTTATCTACTTTTATTTTGCTTCCTTTACACTTTTTGAAAGCAATGTTCCAGGAAGGGTTCAATACAAAAGAGTTATTGATATCATATAAATAGCATCATGCACTTAAAATGGAGGTCTGAGGCGGCGTTTATACTACTGCGTCTTGCTACAGTTACGCCTGGCAATTACACAACTCAGGAGTTTTCGACACCCGAAACGCTGCAACCCCGTTTTAGTTTGCAAACTTTGTGTGTAAACGGACGAAAACTGAGACTTTAGAATACACAGGTGTGGTGCACACATTTGCTTACTAATTGGGTCGCCTGTACATTGCGTTTGCTTCCCTGATTTTTTAAGCCCCTGTCACATGAGCCATTACATTAACTGAAGTCGCGCGACAATGACCAGCCTCACAAGGACCGTGTAGACAACAGGCTTGTTTAACTTCAAACTGCGTTTAAAACAAAAGAAACCGTATTCTTCTATCTTCATTTGTTCGTTTTCTAATGGTTTCCATTAAAATTCCATTATGAACCATGAGCTTTCATCCATTAAAACTGTTAAAAAATTCCTATTTGTAATGTGTTTCTAATGGTGTTATATTGGTACATCCCACCAAAAGAATCCGTCACATATCAGTTGAGACCATTATAGTTTCTATTAAAACCAATACAATTCCCATTTTAACGATTAAATCCATTACATTTTCTGTTGTGATTTTACTACAATTCCCTCTATTGTTTTTAGCACGGTTGTTAGCTGATGAGCTAACAGTTTTTGAGTTTTGTTAGCCTAAAGCATTAATCAGGCTCAAAAACAGCATAATATTTGCAAATATAGCAGAAAGTCATTGTTTAAAAGAATGATGCAGATAAAACGTAAACAAATGTTCATCTGCCTATACTAGGCTGACACTACAAAAAGTGAGACCTTGGAAGATTTTATGTAAATGCTTTAAAGTCAACATGAAACGGAAGTTGCGATTGACTTCTTTCCCGTATCGTGACTTAACAAGAGACAGGGGAACACGAGGGGGCAGACAGGGCCATGACAGTGACGTGTTCCCTTGACATGTATCCGAGTGGAACAGCTTCTGAAATTAGAAAAAATGTAGGGCGGGGCTTTATGTTGACATTCCCTTTTTGATTGGTTCGTTGTAAGTTGGAGGGCTAAAAATCCCTGGCCGTTGGACAGTGGGTGTAGTCCTACCTCTTTTTTGATGCTGACGTCATGTGGTGAAGAGTTATTGTTGAGAGGGCGAGAGGAGCATTACGTTTTTGATTAACGATTACAAGTGCAAGCACATTTTGAAAATATAATGGTGTGCAATGGTGTAAAACAATCAGAATATTCCTGTTTGTTTGCATTGTGACTTTAACAACAACATAAAGGATAGACGTAAAAATGACTTATTTCATTTAAATTCTACGTTATTTCCGCATTTTGTACTGAATCTGAAATACTCATTTTAAGCTAGTCACTGTCACTGCTCTTGTTTTTCTCTGTTTCACTGTATTCTGCTTCTCGCGGCCCCTCCTCATTTCTCTCTCTCTCTCTATCTCTCTCTCTCTCTCTCTCCCCGTCTCTGTGAGAGTGAGGTCTGAATGATTTAGAGTTCTTCAGCGCTCACTTCTGTTTAAGACTCAGACCAGTGAAGGAGTGCAGCTGCGTTTATGAAAACACTTGAGTTAACAGTTCGTTTTTTCGAGTAAGAGCTCTTAAGGCTGTTTTGACGTTCATTTATTTATTTCTGTCGTCTAGCAGTTGTTTCTTTCAATTTAGCCGGAAAGGTTTTTCTTTTCACATTACACATATTTGGGTAAGTGTTGTTCTTCATGCAATGTGCCTTTACTGTACTTCTGATGGTTTGAAGTGTATTTTAATCAGCGGGGGTTTTGTACATTTCTCTTTAAGCGTCAATGCTCATGTTCTTCTCTCTGATGCTGTGAGCATCAGCGGTTGACAGAGGAGCTGATGCTGTGTTTTGTGTTTGTTTGCAGCGAGGAGGTGAGCAGGCATGGCTTCACTGTCATCGTGGATATGCGAGGATCCAAATGGGACTCCATCAAACCCCTGCTGAAGATCCTTCAGGAATCCTTTCCTTCCTGCATCCACGTCGCTCTCATCATCAAACCAGACAACTTCTGGCAGAAGCAGAGGACGAACTTTGGCAGTTCCAAGTTTGAATTTGAAGTAAGGCGGGTTATGTGAATTAACAAGATGGCAGTTTATTAGATTTGTTTTGGGGACAATATGTAAGATCAACAAGTCAAAAAAATTTGTTTATGTTTTGGGAGGAAACGTTCTTGAGATGTGTATGAGAAATTCATATGGATTTTGTGTGAGTTTCCTTAAATCGAGTAGATAACCTGGTTCACACATGTTTTACTGGATCATTCCACGTTGCTGCTATGAAAGTGGAGCTGACAAAATTAGTTCTGACCTATTTCATCAAAGATCTGAGAGAAAGTCACCCACAGTAGGGTCGTATTTAATCTTTAGCCTTAATCTCCCAACGGAGGTTTCTCAAATTAACTCATCCACCACATCTGAAGAGTAACAGTGTTATTACACTGTTATAAAAACTTAGCGAAAATGCTTATTATCATTGAATCACAAATATACTTCCAAGCATTTAAAAGTCCCCAAGCATTCCTGTTATTATTGCTCATACCAACACATTTGAATCGAGATGGGATAGGAAGTGTATATTTCATCCAAAAAACAAAATTCTCTCATCTTTTACATACCATCTTTTCAATCCATAATATTAAAATATTACATGGCTTATATTTTTCTCATACAGATTTTATTGATGCCTCTGATTGTGCATGTTGTGCTGTTACTTTACCAAGATAAAAGGCCATATCTGCCTGGAATAAAACAGGATAAATCACAGTTGTTTAAAGTTTAGACCTGAGATAGGAAATTCATTACCATAGCGAAAACTCCTTTTAGTTGGGCAGCCATCTTGAAGACTTGTTCATAGAATTGTTTTGAAAACCATAACAAGTAATGGATAAACCACCGCTAGCCGTGCATTAACCATTTAAATCGGACGTGTCGTCGCCAACACATTCTACCCAGCGGTATTTATTTCACCATAACTCTGCAAACATTTGTGCTCTCAAAAAAACTCGAAGTGCTCCTAAAAGTAGACAAACTGTGCTTTTTGAACATAAGGTATATTACAGTAATGTCTTGCATTCTGTCAGCCAATAGCTGCTTTTTTCATGAAAAGGGGCAGGTGGCGAATATGAACAGTCACTGAGCTGCTGTTTTTGTGGAGCGCTCTAATTAAATTAGGAAACAAAACATTTCAAAGAGGAGATACACAACAGAAGAGGCGTTTGGGATGATTTTTGACAACGACACGTGTGACGTGGGCCTGTGCTTGCAATTTGACAGGAACTGCTTCAGACAACACCACATTTGAGTGAATAGTGCAAAAATATACACCCGGAGAACTGGGGTAGAAAAGGCTCATGAATAAAATCTATGTACATGAGTGACACTAAAAATACTTGTATGCATATACTACAGTTTATTTTTCAAGTCTGAAGTGCTAGATTCTTTCGTTCTTTCGTTTTTTGAGAATTTCTAAATAAAAATCTGTAAAAAATAATTTCCTTTTTTTGTTTATTTAAATTCTATTTAGATTCTCAGAACACACAGTAATGGTCAGTAACCTCAACTTATTTAAAGACATTTGTTAAAAAAAATATACCTTGCAGATGATGATGGCACATTTTGTGAGAATTTGACAGTCAAAAATCTTAATGTGTGAAGGTTCTAAAGGTTTAGAGGGTTTTAATGCACGACGTGGAGGCTTAGAACCACCCGACGCGAAGCTGTGGTTTATCGTGCTTATACCATGGTCATTTACCAAGCTGTTAATGTGTATATAGTGTAATGTATCATATGACCAGACAGGTTGAAACGCCAGTTATTTTTGTCAGTTCATTTCAAATGTATTCAAACTGACTGGAACTACCCGTGCATTAAGGGAAACCTTCCAGCCAATCCGAATGAAGTATTCAAACAGACCATGGTGTAAGATAAGAGTTTTGCATGGTCAAGCATTAATGTTTTAATTAGAAAATATTTAGTGATGTTTTAGGGCTAAGCACTGGTAAACAAATCGTATCTATGTAATTTAGAGTGCACAGTCTTAGTATTTTCAAGTGTCCACTGTTGTTTCTAATAATATGACTTGAGGTGCAATCCCTGGAATGTTTTTCTGGTTCCCTTTGAGTGAAGAGTTGAGTGTAACTGATCTGATAGGCTTTATTCATCACACAGACAACGTTTAATTGCATTGTTGTTTTAAAAACCCATTTCAGCTTCTTGGAAACCTCCCACTGAGTCACAGACAGAAGCGATCTATTCAGAACCAAGAGCTGTCAAAATATTATCACAAGTGTCAGTAATCTTCTTCATTTGTTGTTAAGCTGCCGCCAAATTAAACAACAATAAAGTTGTCTATGCCCACACGTAACAGTGCATTTCTATTTTATATTGCGGAAATGCAAAAGGCCAAGATAATTTTTTTACATTTTTTATTGAACATTTGTCACATTTGTAACATTGAGAGATATCATGATATGAAATGGATGTCGAAATAGATTACAACAAATATCAAAAATTATGCCATTGAAAGTAGCTGACAAGAACTGCTTATAATGTGTATGATTTTTTAAATCAAAACCAGATAAATATTATAAAATGTAAAACATGTATAAATTATATGTATCAAATTATTTTACCTAAAATATTTTAAAGATGAGGTAACACACGCAGTTTCTGCCAATCTCATAATAAACTTGAGTACCTATACAGTAGTATTGCAAACTTCGTATCTTCGAAGAGTATTTAGTTTGATCACATTTAAAAAAGATAGATACAGCTGTACAATTATTTTCAGAAAAAAATTACCTGCTGGAGGCAGGTAGGGGGATGGATTATATCTATATAATATAACATTTGTCATTGAAATGCCGTGAACAAACAAACACACTATAAGTTCTCTCACTATCAAGAGTAACAAGCTGCAGGCAGACAGCGCAGCCAATCTTGAAGCAGCACAGCCAATCTTGATTAACGGGTCTTCCTATCGCTCGTAGAGCTGGGCGATATTACAATGTTATCGTTTATCGCCAATGTCTCGCAAATATCCCATTGTCGATTACTACAGACAGATACCAGACGATAATTGATAATAATGAAAACTATGTGTTATAACATTATCATGCAATATAGGGTTTAGCTTGAACGTTCATGTTCATATGCCCAGGGAGTCAGTAACAGTTACAGAATTTTGGAAACGTGGTTTTGTTCGGTCAGTTTAACGTGCTGCTGTTTTACCTCACGCTTGCAGGGCTTTACCGGCAACCTTTTTCTACTGCATAAAAGCTATGGTTTATTTTGGCGAGTCCGGAATGAATTCCCCCCGGTCCGTATCGTGACATCGGTACGCCGATCTTCTGCGCAACGTTTCATGAAATCAAACACACCTGATACTATCAGATTTTGCGATGATTTTAAAGTCTATTATCAATAATTAAATTTTAAACACATCACCCAGCACTAATGGCTGGTCGGTTGCCTTGGGCGTGCTTGTCCAGGAGCATTGTCTAATAAAAGGAATTGGATCCCTGTTGCAAAACTGCAGAATGCATAACATAGCCTGTTACCCGATCTTTAAATATTTTATATATATGTATGATAAATGTTTTATATGTATTGTGTGCATTTTATTAAGTTTACATGTTTGTTCTATCAAGATAATCTTTACAAACCTTAAAAACTTTTGAACTTTTTACTTTTGAAGCCTAAATACAATCAGCAAAAGTAAAAAGCTAACACAAGGCTTTACAGTTAACATTTAAATGCGCGATAGCTTCTAACGTCCCCGCCAAAGGAAGTTGTCGCATTTAGCCACTTGTTAGCAAACGCCGTTTTTAAGACACAATAAAGCTTAAAAACTCATTGGTGTGTTTTATGTCATTGATTAAAACACATTTTATTTGAGGCAATTTACCAAAAACCCATTCAAAACCCATTGACTTTGGGGCGATGGAACCGGAAGTGCTAAAATGCTAACCCGCTTCCAGGATTTACATACAAAAATACGTCATCTCTGCAGTTCTCTATAAAATGAATTTTGCTTTGTCGAGTCTTCTCATGTTCATGTGTGGTCTGCTGGCTCTGAATCAGTAACTTTTCATTGCATTTACATTTATTAGACACTTTTATCTAAAGTGACTCCAAACAGGATAACAATAAAATGATTTGTTTCCACTTGGTTCTGCCCTATATTTAGTTTATTTAGGGAGCAGCTTACTAGGATTTGGAAGATTTTACTCTTACAGTAAGTTCACCCAAGTTTCCTATTCTTATCTTTTTAGACCATCATGGTGTCCCTTGAGGGTTTGACCAAAGTGGTTGATCCCTCCCAGCTGACTCCAGATTTCGACGGAAGTCTGGACTACGACCACGAGGAGTGGATCGAGGTTCGAGTGGCATTCGAGGAGTTTACGGGCAATGCAGCTCGTGTCCTGGGCCGTTTGGAAGAACTCCAGGACATGGTATCCCAAAGAGACCTGCCGTCAGACCTGGACGGCTCTCGGCGGGCCATGGACGAGCACGCCTCGCTTAAGAAGAAGGTTACCAAAGCTCCTGTGGAGGAGCTGGACACGGAGGGCCAACGTCTCCTCCAGCGGATCCAGAGTGGGGATAAAGGCAGAGGAGATATCCAGGGTTTAGCTCCTAAAGTCCAGGCACTACTGGATAAACTCCACGTCACAAGACAAAATCTGCATCAGTCCTGGCACATGCGCAAGGTCAAACTGGATCAGTGCTTCCAACTAAGACTCTTCCAGCAGGACGCTGAAAAGGTTTGATCATTTACTATGAACAAAGGGCATAAAAATGGTAATGTATTTTCAGTTCACACTTTGTCATTCTCTTCTCTGCAGATGTTTGATTGGATCGTCCACAATAAAGGTCTGTTCCTGAACACGTACACAGAGATTGGAAGCAACCATCAGCACGTGCTTGAGCTGCAGACCCAGCACAACCACTTCGCAATGAACTGCATGGTAAGACTGTTTCCGCTGGTCCAGCACTAATGTGCATCCCAACCTGAGGCAAAATGACGTTACATCATTACAGTGATGTGTGTTTGCACACGTGACCCGACTTTATCTGATGTCACATAATAGTCCTGCCAATATAAGCCTGAAGGTCTGTAATGCCACAGTGGTCACAGAGTCACATTGAAACTAAATAGAACACATATATCGTCCCTGTGTGCATGTGCAAGACCCTGGCAGCCTGTTTTACCTCCCTACTTTCAAAGAGAAAATTTACAAGAAAACTGCTCTGCATTAAATCATGTTTTATGACATGGTCACATTCGCCATCTGCCCTTTCGTATTCAGATGTTAATGCTTTTCTTGCAATAGGATTAATCTCACAGTGGGTTTTCTTGCAGATCTAGGTTCAAGTGCTTTCAGATTTTGGAAACATCTGGAATCAAAGAGTCATTTGGAATAACAAGTAATCACAGCAAGATGATGTACGGCATTAGCTGCACAATTGCGAATATAATTTTTTTGTGACAAAATGGTAGAGCGCCCTAGTGCTGATCCTAGTCCTTTATACTGCATTGGAACGCAAATGAAAAGTTTGTTATTTTTGTGTGAGTGAAGCGAGCTGACAAATATTTTCAACTTGCGGGAAAAGGAGGTTGCACACATTTTCAGCAATCGCGCCGCATGATTTGTGTCTTCCGTATTGCCTGCCGCTTGCTTCTATAGGCGTCTTTGCATTGACTATCTATTTAAATTATTACCGCCAAATGATTCATTTGGGTTTGGTGTTCAAATAGGAACATCACTTCAGATTTAAAGAAGAACGTAAAGCCTTAAAATAAAATTTCATTCATATATATAATGTTAAATAACATTAAGATTTATTACCAGGGCAAATCCATGCAAATGTCAACCTTACCAATATGTATACACTGTACATATATATATATATTCACCACACTGATAGGTCAGATTTCAACATTTGGTGGTTTAAATACCCATGTAAGATTTATCTTAACATTTTTAAAGCATGATTTCTTAATATTCATGTAACTTAGTGCTGCTTTCAGAATAGTCACATCCATAACGGTCTGTACTGGCACATGAAAATTAAAATAAAGTAACTCATTTTATGTTCTATAAAGAGTCATCCCTCCCCATTTGTTAGGTATAATTGCTTCTGGTTTGTACATTTCAATTCACAGAAATCCTTCAAAATATGTTGTCTCTCAAAAACATTTTTGTCACATACATAACACATTCATTTTCCCCTCTTTTATAAAAGAAAACTTGTGCATAGGCTGATATTTTTCTGATGTCTGGACTCTATCATCAGGAGTTTAGGATAATATAAACCGATAATTTAATTTACTGTAATAAATACATTCTATGACAATTTATACTATAAGTTTTGTTTGCAAATGTCACATCCCTAATGCTAGAATTGCTCAAAAGCATGAAAGATTATTGCCTTTTTCACAACAGTGCATTCCGCTTCTTAAAAAATTTTACAAAAAAAAAAAAAGATTTTTATAGTTTGTTATCAGGGCTCTTTGTTGCTTTCTTTCTGGTCTGTTTTGTTTGGCTGTTCATGTTAAAATCACATGTCCTGTTTGAGCTGTGAGAACGGTCCACCCCATGTCACGCCGCTATATCTGTGCACAACTTAACGGATTGAATGCTGTGTCAACTGTTTGCTTTGGGTTAGCGTGGCTCTACATCCACCTCCCAGGAAGTATTAGGAGCCTTACTTCCTGTCTGACCTGGGGCATGAATGGATGTCACTGTGGTTTAACTTAGTGTCCGTCAGAGGTGCAGAATTGTTTGGTGTACTTCCAAGAATATCACGAGTCGGTTATGGGAATTTCAGCTTACAGAATACACTTAAATGCAGTTTCCTGCGTTACATTTCTGTAATGCTTCATTTTGTAGGTCCGTTTTCTGATAATATGATCACCTACAAGCTTTTGTTTTTTAATAAACATTAATGCTTTGTTGATAGCACGCCCCCTAGAGGATTTAAGAGTCCCTACGGTTAGATGGCCTGCTGGTGGTGTGGCATTTGACTGATATATTGACAGTAGGTGTTTTATGGAGATGTCCATCGTGTGGCGTCCCGAGGGCAATAGACATGCTCAAGCAGCTGTGTCATTGGTTTGCAGGGTTAACTTCACCTGAGCGGAACGTTACTCTTGTCAGGAAATGAACTCAGCATCCAGTCTAAAATAACACAACATATGAAAAACCTCCTTGTGCTACTGTACACATGGCTGGATAAACTCTCATCATGGTGGTGTATTGATCAGTCTCAGAGAAATCCATAGGGAGATATAATGTTCCCTTCACTACTGGTCTCATTATAGTGTTTATTAGAGTTATCAGCTCTTGAACGATAACATAAATGTAATGATAATTACATCTCTCTTATAGCAAAGAATAA
This sequence comes from Triplophysa bombifrons, assembly GCA_029783895.1. Lineage (NCBI taxonomy): Eukaryota > Metazoa > Chordata > Actinopteri > Cypriniformes > Nemacheilidae > Triplophysa > Triplophysa bombifrons. The sequence continues at coordinate 14,530,637 of CM056455.1, forward strand.
CAGAAAGATGATACTTATGAATGATGAACAAACAAGGATTTGGGGGAAGTCTTGGCTTGTTTATATGTTTTGTAAACAGACTAGTACATTCACTGTCTTTGCATGACTGTCTTTGTTTAGGAGTCAGGTATAGGGTTGTGTCAGGGATTTTCTCATGAGTGGAAGGCTTTTGTTCTGTGGTATGTTATGGCTGTACTCAGGTGTTGGAATGTGATCCATGGATAGGTGGGCTGAGCTATTTTTTAGTCTTCAGTCATTCTGTATATTTTCTTTATTTCTATTTAAGGAGCCAGATAATAGCTTTAGGTGTAATTTGCATTTTCACAACCATACACTTTCAAAATACAGTTTCTGTGCTCAGGTAATTACCAGTGAAATACTAAAACAAACAGAAAGTTGTCACACTGCTACTTGAAGAGATAAGTATCTAAAATGAATACAAGTTTAATCTGCGGTTTGTGGTGAGATGGGAATTAAAAGCTGTAATTTCTGCGCCATGCACTGTTTTCCAAAAACCAACTATTGTTACTTATACCAAATGATTTTATATGAACTCCATATAAGTAAAAGTAGTAAAGCAACATTCTGCAACTAAACCACATGCAGGCTTCTGTCATTACAATAGTAGCCATTATGTTTAGCAATGTTTAGCCAGCAGTTACATTTAAGCTGCTTTAGATTTACATGAAAATGAGACACCAGAAGCTTTTAATTGTTTCCATGATGTGATCCACAAAGCCTTTGATATATAACAGTGGGGCTTGCGTCTACTGGTGCATGTCTATCTCCTCCGAGCAGCTCTGAAACCAAGCTTGAGGTAATGATAAACAGAGGTAGTAATCCGGTCTTCCATTCTAAACTCATCTGGGAGAAAAGCATTTAATTTGACTTGTGAATTAAATTTATACAGGTGTAGGAAGCACTGGCTTATCTATACAGGTCTGACTAATTAGAAATGGTCATCTTTAAATTACATTATTACTGTGCATGTTCATAATAAAGGTGTTATCGCATAGAAATCACCTAAAATATTGTATGGCTTATGCGGATACCAATATTAAAAAAGCAATGTGGACGATTTACCGATAAGAGGCCGGTATAACACAAATGCAGTTACAGTAAATGAGAGACATACCGAAAATTGCTGAAACTAAATGAACAAGTATTTTGTATTATGTGGATAGTTAGAAGCAGACTCGAAACCATGAAAAGGTACAAACGTTACATCTCGGGAAGCTGAATACGACTAAATATGAATCAAAATATCGGTAGTAGTACTTACCATACAATCCACCTCATATAGGCCATTATACTGTGGTCATTTTAATTATTCTTGAATGCTGGGTTTACATTTGAGTGGCCCTTAAAAACAAATTCCTAGTGTGCAACATAGCAACCGAACGGAAAACAAAATGATGGGCCTTTTGTAAAAGCTTATCAGCCAGTGTCGATTCCATATACATAAGCTATTGTAATATGTGGGACTATCACGCTGTTACTATTGGTTATTCTCGGGTTTAGGGATTCAAACAAAGATGGAACCTAAGGTTATGTTCACACTTGACATCATTTTTGAAACTGCTAGCGTCTGTTTTACATTATAATCCTATGGAGTAAACTGTGTTTTCAAAGTAGGTCCTGAGCGCCTTTTTAAATGGCAGCTTCTTTTTCTGCAGCTCAGAGCGTCTTTTGAGGTTGAAGAAGATTTTATGAAAAAAAACACCCTATGTCAAACACCTTTTTCACAGCTATCCAATGACAGAGACCTGTCGTTTCCAAAACAACATGCCAAGAATGTGATTGGTCGAGAAGATTGGTCGAGAAGCTTAAACTCGAAAATATTAAATGGCTGCTGAAAGCCCGTTGGAGCCTAGTTTTGTACAAATGTAAGTTTAATTTTCACTATCAATTACTTCTTATTGCACTTCAAGGGAGAAACAAGTATTGTAGTTTTTAAATATGTGATTGATTATTGCGGTGACGCTCTTAGTTTATAATTCAAATAGAATTCCTTTACACTGCCTATGAAGCCTGTCTCTCTAAGATGCCTTCGTGCAAATTCTATCTTTGATCACTGCTATTTGTAACCTCAACGCTGCGAGTGTTTTTCTTAAATAAAAAAGGGCCCATGTCAACTTTTTCCTGTCAAAAAAGAAGTCAAGTGTGAACACAGCCTAACTTCATCTCACACTTTCTGTTAAGAGTTATAACTCAAACCTCATGCCTGAGATCACTATGAACTTTGTAGTAAGTGACACAAGCCTAAATCTCATAATTTACTCACCCTTATGCCATCCCAAAAGTTTTTGACTGACTTAGTTCATAATGAGTTAATAATTTTTTTTTTTTAATTTAAAAATCTTGTTCGTTATGCCCTGAATTACATGAAATGTCACAAAACATGTAAAATTAAGATCTGACGTTATCTTTGTTTTTCCATAATTGAGTTTGGTGCTGATGTATTTGGTTTGAATTCAGTTTTACAAAAAAAATCAAATATTAGTCGCTTTACAACATCGATTTATTTCATGATAAATGTATTTGCTTTTTATGTACATAAAGTGAAAGATATTTTTTATAACAAAGCATCTGGGATGTTATGATGGAGTTAATAAGAGAAAGTCAAGCCCTACATACATACAGTATTGCTGGATTTTGAGTCTGGTACTCTTCGCCTGAATTCAATGGTCTGTGTGTGTATTTCTATATTCCACTGTGTGATTGTGCCGCAGGTTTTCACGTGCACGGGCATGACTGAAGCAGTGCATTGTTGCGCGCAGGCCGATAAACCCCCATCAGGTTTTCATCTGACAGCTCTCTGTGTATTGATCCTGAAGCCTTTTAAATGCCTCTGGGCTGTGTAATTACCCCCATGTGAGGAAACGGCGTGGTAACCTGAGCTCTCCTGCACTAGACTTGACTTCTCCCCAAAGAACACACATCATATACCCACTCCCATTACATCAGTGAGAGCACTCTCTATTCATGATGTCTGTCAGTGTGGAAGGTCTGATCATGGTTACAGGAGGAGCAGAAACTAAACTGATCCGGGAACAGAACACTTTTACTAAAAGACGACATGAAACGTGAGCCGCAAGACATTTCAGTCTCGGGATTATGATGTATCTCAATGTGAAGCCTGTAAATAATGTAGGCTGGGATTTTATCTGTCGGGATGTGATTGTAAAGTGAAAAGTTAGGTTATGCTGTTATCGATTATTCAGCAGAAAGTCGTTTCAATAATTGGAGGAGGTTTTCTCATTTTGAATAAAAATATGAAAACCATTTTACTTTATAATAACACGTTGCACAGTAAAACTGGGGTCATTCATTAAGTAAATATGGTAAATTTGATGTCATGTTTTTGCGTGCAAGTTCGTCATGTTAAATGTAGATATGCGGCAGGCGCGTGGAAATAGGGAGCGACATATATGTGGCACTGCATCGAGATGGAAATAGTTCAACTTTTCGGAGTGATGCGCTATAATCTCTCTCTCTCTCAAGATTTAAGATTCAAATAAGCTTTTTTGGCATGATAAACTAATTTTTACATTGCTGAAGCACAGATATATTCAATTAAAACATGCACAAATACAGATTAAGATAAAAGTATCTATATACCCGTATACTGTACATCTCAATATAAACAGAAAAAGAGCAAAGTATCAGGATCCTGTCATAATGTCAGTTTGTGTGTGTTATGCCAGTGTTTTGTTTTGTTGTGTTGTGCTGGTTGTTCTTTTGTCGTGGCAGGACTTGACATATCTTACAGCTAGGTTTGAGCTTCTTGAGTTTTCTCCCAGTATGTATGAAATCTTATCCTTTTGTTGAAGTCTTTGTGAACGTTTGTAAACTGGGGAAGAATGTTTCGCTGATATGTGTGTAGTTTTGACCTGAGATTAGAAAAGTAGAGGTCTGTTTCGACGTGTGCAGTGTGGACACAGTCGCTCTTCTCTTGGTGTCCATGTCTGTCTGTGTTTGCCCGTATCTACCGTGAGCTTGTGATCACTGAGTCCTAACATGGTCAAGACTTTTCTTAATTTAGGGTCTGATTCGGTTGTGAGGTATTCTACCAGTTTATATTCTCTGTTTAATGACCGATTCCAATTTACTTTGCTGAGCTGTTGCTTCTGTCCAGTGTTTGAGATATTTCTCTTTTTGTGTTTGTATCATTTGGTTTGGTCTGGCTGGGGTTTGGGGTTGGCTTGGGCTTGTTTTGGGTTGTAGAGTTAGTTCTGAGATCAGTTGGATGAAGGGGCTTCTCTGTGGGTTCAGCTCTTAAAGGCTTAAGGCTTTGTGATGGAGTGTCTCTGTATGGCTATGGTGAGTGTAGAATTTTATAGCTCTTTTTGTATTTTAATTATTGAAGGATAATTCTGCTCTGCAGGAGTTTTTTCGCTGTACCCGTAGAATGTTTTTACACTTTTCTGTCTTTTTTGGATGTTTCACCCATTTGGTGAACTCATGGTGGGTGAGAGGGCCCGAAACCTCACATCCATACTGCGCGATTGGTTCTATAATATATTGGATTATTTTCAGTGAGATTACAATTGGGATGTCAATTTCTGTATTCTTTTTGATGGTTAAAATGCTCTTTGTGCCTTGTCTCTTAGGTCATTCACAGCCTTGTTTAAGTTTCTAGTGTTACTAATGTTTATACCAAGATGTGTGTAGTTCTCTCTCTCTCTCTCTCTCTCTCTCTCTCACATACACACACACACACACACACACACAAAGTGACACACACATTTCTATAGCTGCGGTGAAGCTCTAGACATGTGTGCGTCTGTGGTCAGAGTAGATCTGCTCCTCCCTGCTGAGATTGAACTGCTGTTTATACTGCTTCTGCTCTGATCCGTCACAGCCACACATAGTTTTTATTTTAATAGATAATATGAACTGCTTTTAAATATTTTATATGAATATTATGAATTGGTAGTAAGCAGCCATTTGTGTTGGGAACATCTCTTCAGGAAGTGATGCAAGTGTTTATCTTTTGCAGAACGTGTATGTGAACATCAGCCGGATCATGTCGGTGGGGAACAGGCTTCTGGAGGGGGGTCATTATGCGACGCAGCAGATCCAGCAGATCTCCGGTCAGCTGGAGCAGGAGTGGAAAGCGTTCGCCGCTGCTCTCGACGAGAGGAGTGCGCTGCTGGAAATGTCTGCTAACTTCCACCAGAAAACAGACCAGGTGAGATTTCAAACACCTCCGAAACATAATTCTGAAGCTGTTGTCTGTCTTGTGCCTTCAAACTAAACTAACTGAATACTTCCAAAACACTCCTAACACCCCCTTAGTCCGGTACGTCCTGTCTGCCATTGTTCATCAAACAGTCTCCCAACCCAGTCATGCTATAGTTTAAGCCAGAAGCAGACATGTCTTACTATTCAGATAAGGCTTTGTATTGACTGTGTATTAAATCTGTGATACTAAAGATGTATTACTGTAAATATTGCTGTATAATCAGTTTATGCAGATTTTTGCTGGAAAATAATAAAATCTTTATTTTTCTCTTTGAACAGTTATTACATTCTGTCAGTATTATTAAAAGGCTGTTACTCTATGCGTTCTGTATTTCTCCTCCGGTGAGAGATGGTACAAATAGAGGATCTGTTTTTGTGGTCCTCCTCAGACAAATTATAATGTATTTATTCTTTCTCTAATAAGTAAGTCGCTTTTCTAATACACTCAGCAATTGGCGGCAAGAGCTACGGTAGAGTAACTGCTGAGAACAAAATTTACTTCAGCTGAAGGTCTATGTCAGTTTTTACAGAGTTATTTAAACTCACATTGAATACCAATATTTCTCATTATAAATGTAGGTTTGCAGTCATTCAGATTGCTATATTGGGTCCTGCACATGCTTTCTATATGTGATAGTCTAATATTATAACTATTAACAGACCAATATTGTAGATTCCTCATGGATATTTAGGTATTTGAGATTTATTTTATAGCAAAAATTGTGCCGACTTGGGCAATCAACTGAAGTGAATTGCATGATATTAATTGATCATGCATATTTTAGTGAGGTTCAAAAAATGATTGTGTGAAGATAACAAAATGTATCAGTTTGTATATCTTTTTGCTTTGCTTTCATCATTAAATTATATAAATGGATTTCCAGTTAACATTATTTTTCAAAATATTTTCTTTTGTGTTTTGCGGAAGAAAGAAAGTCAAGAGGGTGAGTAAATGATGACAGAATTTTCATTTTTGTGGGAACTATCACTTTAAGGAATTCACATTCCCAAAAGAAATGCTTAAAGTTTAAAGTTAGGATAACCTAACGTCTGTACAGAGTCAAAAGGTTAGATGTTTTATAAATTTACCGTGGCAAGACAAAGTATGTGAACCTTTTGGATTTTCATGGTTTTCTAAAGAAATTTGTCTTAAAATGTGATCTGATCTTTCATGTCTTTATTGAACCCACTCATTCAACATTAAAAATGGCAGTGGAAAAAGTAAGTGAACCCTTAGAATTAATAACTGGTTGACCTTAGGCAGCAAGAACCTCAACCAGGCGCTTCCTGTAGCTGTGGATCAGACCTGCACATCGTTGAGGAGGAATTATAGCCCATCCCTGGCAGAACTGTCATATTCTTTGGAAGTGTCATGTGTATGGCCCTATTTAAGTCAATCTATTGGGTTGAGGTCTGGGCTCTGACTTGGCCACTCCAAAAGGCGGATTTTGTTTTTTCTGAAGCCATTCTGTTGTGGACTTGCCCCTGTGTTTTGGGTCGTTGTCCTGTTGCATCACCCACATTCTACACAGTTTCAGCTGACTTTCAGACATTCTCACATTATCCTGAAGAATTGTCTAATATACTTGGGAATTCGTCTACCCCTCAATGATTCCAAGCTTGCCAGGCCCTGATGCAACAAAGCAGGCCCAAATCATGATGTTTCATCCATCATACTTTACAGTTGGGATGATGTTTTCATGATGATATGCCGTGGCCTTTCTACGCCAGATGTAGTGCAGTGTGTTTTTTCCCAATAGTTCAATCTTAGTTTCATCAGTCCACAAAACATTTTGCAAATACCTCTGTGGAGGGTCAATGTGCTCTTTTGCAGACTTCAGGCTTGCAGAAATTTTCTTTTTAGTAAGCAGTGGCTTCTTTTTTTGGTGTCCTGCCGTGGATACCCTGCTTGTTCAGTGTTCCAATGATGGCTTCAAATGTTTGGCTGTCATTCAGGGTTGTTTCTTTACCTCATTGATGAGTCTTCGTTGTGTTCTTGGTGTCATTTTGACTGGGCGGCAACTTCTTGGTTGAGTAGCAACAGTCCCAAAGTGTCTTCATTTGTAGATTGTTTGCCTAACTGTAGACTGGTGAATTTCTAGAGTCTTTGAAATAACTTTGTAACCCATGCCTGCTTTATGTAACTCAACATTGCTTGATCTTAGCTCCTCCGAAATCTCTTTTTGGCGAGGATTGGCTCTCATAAGCGTGTTCTTCTTGTGCAGAGCAAACTCCAAAAGTTTGAAGGGTTTTTATCAGTCAAAGTAGATGTAGTCCACACCTCCAAACTTATTATCTTAACGAGACTCCAGGTGTGCTTAAACCTGACTCCAATTAGCTTTTTTGGAGGTCATTAACTCAAGGGTTCACATACTTTTTCCACGAGCACTATGAGGTTTTTTGGTTGTTCTCAATAAAGACACGAAAGATCAAGAAATGTTCTGTTAATATTTTTAGACACACTATGTTTGTCAATACCCTTGACATAGATGAAGATCAGATCACATTTTATGACAAATTTGTTCAGAAAACCATGAAATTCCAAAAGGTTCACATACCTTATCTTGCCACTGTATTCTGTTGTTTCAAATATGACATGTGTAGTGTTGAGTCAAATATCGCTATTTTGACTTTCCAAAGAAAAGTAATGTAGTTTAGTAATGGGGATTTTTCATAATAATTTAACAAAGATCTGGTTACTACCTTACTTGACCAATATTTACTCTTCATTTTTGGAAATCGTAAAGAGGCCTTTTCACATTTACTCTGGGTCACAAATGCTTTCTACATTTATTCGGAGAGGGTTACATATACAGTAGATATTGTTATACATATTAATAAGTATTATAATAAAACAGTAGCCTGTTTTTTTATGTTAGAATTAAGCTTAGTAATTCTTAAACTCATGCAGCTTGTGGTTGAAGCTAGTGATTGATGCGCCAACATGTGTCATGTTGCGCATCTGGTGACCCGAGTTCGAGTCCCGGCTCAATGTCCTTTCCCTACCCCACCCCTTCTCTCTCCCGCTTTGCTTTCTTTCCTCTCTGGCACTGTTAAAATAATGGCAAAAAGGCCAAAAAAAAAATGTCATGCAGCTTGTCATGCAGCTTGTCGAGAAGGGGTGTATAGCTTATTGCAAATGCCTACATTTCTAGGAGGTCTTAGATTAGTTTTTGATTGTTGTGTCATTATGGTTTAGTTATGGTTTTTGATTTACCAGTACATGAGCAACATGGAATCGTGGTGTAAGGCATGCGGAGAGGGAGACCTTCCTTCTGAGCTGCAGGACCTTGAGGACACCATCCATCACCATCAGGGTCTCTATGAACACATCAATGCTGCCTATTCTGAGGTATGTCCCTCCTGTCCCCTTTACATAGAAAACTTGCCCACATATCGGCTATCTCATCAGGACATGAGACTCATTTTTACATGAAGTTGCATTATTATCACGCCTTGACGTGTCACTTGTATTTCTCCAGGTGAGTCAGGATGGCAAAGCATTGCTAGATAAGCTGCAGCGCCCTTTGACCCCAGGCAGCGCCGATTCGCTGACGGCCTCGACTAACTACTCCAAGGCGGTACACCACGTTCTGGACATCATTCATGAGGTTCTGCATCATCAGAGGCAGCTGGAAAACATCTGGCAACACCGCAAACTCCGCCTCCACCAACGCCTGCAGCTCTGCGTCTTCCAGCAGGACGTCCAGCAGGTCAGACATCCATTACTTAACTCTACTTAATACACCTGCTGTTGTTTCTATGTAAACTATGTAGGTGATTTTGTGTACAGTGAGAGATTTCAGTTTTTATGGGCTGTCGGAGAATTGATGGAGGGAGCTCAATGAAGCAGATATTTAAGTTTCATCCTGAATTTATTCTATGAAGAGGAAGCGCAGTTTAACATCTGCTGTTAACATATACAGTCTCATGGTTGAATACTGATGAAAGCAAAACTCTGACTTCGAATGCTGTTTTTTGTACAAAATTAAATCAGCATGGCGATCAACATTCACTTCCTAATGAGTAACACAATAGATGTAAATAATTTATACTTTTTTAAATTCAATAATTCTCTACCTCTTAATCTTCTCACCTTTCAATTCATTCCCTCCAGCCATGGGTTTGTATGGATCTTTTCCAATCCAATTCCTAAGGGATAAAATCAAGGCCCGTCATACCTTTTTCTATCATTGTATATCCTGTTCAGTCATGTTTTTAAGTTTTTTTTTAAGTATTCTCCGTCAAGTAATCCCAAGGTTATTAAAGTTTTGATTTTAGTTTTATTAATAATTTAAATAAGCTTTTATTTTTAGATTTTTGTGTATTCATTTTTGATAAAGTTTTAGCAATTTTGGTAAATGCTTTTGTCATTTTATAATTTATTGTTGCTAGTATATATGATTAATACATTTTTATTTTTTAGTTTCATTTTAGTTATTGTTTAGTATTATCATTTTCTACAGTTTATTTTTCATATCATTTTCAACATAAATTTTTTCCTTGAGTTAAGTTTGTCCAATCATTTTTAGGTCAATTTTTTAAACTTTTTCAAAGTTTTAATTTTAGTCAACCAAAATAACTATGCATCATGTGTGGGGCAATCGTTTACCCGTGGTAAAATCGATGTAATCCCTGCAAAGCATGGCGTCTAAAGACTTATTGCGTCATCTCTTGTGTATTCTTATCAAAAAGGTCCTTAAAGTGAAAGTCCTGTCATAATTTACTGACCCTCTTGTCATTTCAAACATGCATGACTTTATTTTTTCCGCAGAACACAAAAGAAGATGTTTTGAAGAATGAACATTCTTCAAAATATCTTCTTTAGTGTTCTGCGAAAGAAAGAAAGTCACACAGGTTTGAAATGACAAGAGGATGAGAAAATAAAGAAACTATCACTTTAATGTGGTTAAATGTTACACAAACAGATACATTGAAACTATTATGTTTGGATTTGCAAATTACATTGTAAAACAAACCCCAAGTCTTGGCTCATAAATGTATCTGGTTTAAAATCTCTTTTTCTCATTCTGTGTATATCTTTAGTGAAATATGGCGCAGTCAGAATGCCTGTGAGGGGTTGTTATGTTGAGTCCTTATCTGTTTAAAATATGATTTGACTGCTCGGTTGAGAACAGGATATAAATTTGACAGCGAGAATTTAGGCAACGCTGCATTAATTCTTTATATTTTGCCACTTCAGAGACTTCTTCAAATTAGAAATGTTCTCCATTTTAACAAATAGAGCCCCCTCTCTTTCACACTCTGTCCCACACTATTGCCATGATTTTTTTTATCCGGGTCTTCTCTCTCAGGTTCGGAATCAGTTGTCATGGCAACCGTGTTCGGCAGCCTCATTATGTTGAGGGTTTGCCCCATAAAATGATGCAGGCATAGGGGACCTCTAAAGCTCCCAGACATCAGAGACTAGAGACCCGTGATTTGGAGACTCAACATCTGCACGACAAATGATTTACTTTAAATTACACACACGTGCACGTGTCATGACAGATGCCACCACACACACGGTCCTGAATGTTACTGCGTGTGGCACGTTCAGCCAGATCAAAGGTGTCATAATGAAATATGCATGAGGAGAGATCACAATGTGTTTATTGCTCTGTGCTGTGGCGTCTTAAAAAGGACGCTAGGAAGCTTTTCATATACACAGATATGAGCCGTCTGACTTCATAGGGGTAAAATCCGAGTTTGAAAGCACCGACAAATAATTTATACTAACTTAAATGTGTTTTTGTAGCATGTCTGCGTTGTAATTTATAAAATATTGCTTAAATTTAATGTATGCATTTAGATCCTAATGCAAGTCTGCAAAGCTAAAATCCCCTATAGTGTAATATTTTTTATAAACATAATGAGATGTTGAGAAAGAGCTAGATGAGACAGAGATGATTGAGTCTTGCTCTGTTAATCTGCAGGATGACCTCACTGCGTTTATGGTGCTGATGTTTGTAGGGATGTGAAGCTGTCGCATTGAATACTGCTGCTCTGAGGTGACACCTACTGGTGATACCCTGAGAATGCACTTGAGCTAACCCACTTTAAATTTCATGTACATTTAGTACAGCTCAAAGTGTGGGGCGGGCCCCAATGGTGGGGAATAGAGACAAGACAAGTGGTGTATGATAAAGGGGAGGAAATTTGACTTTATGCAGGTGGGACACAAAACCCTTTACCTCCAAAGTGGGAGATGGCAGAAAACGTTTGAGAAACACTGATTAAGTAGATGCTTAAAGCCATAGCTACTAGAAAATAAATTCACTGGTATATATTTCTATGCTCATATATCAGGAAATTGTAAAACGCACTGTACCTTAAAGATTCCTGGAAAGTTTTATAGTGAATATCAATGATGGTTAAACATATTGCTATGTGAGCAGTGATTAACTATGGTGTTTTATTATAATTCTGTGGCTATAATTCTGTTTAATTATAATCTTGAAAGCCTATTTAAGTGATTTGCCATGCTTGGAGGTTTTTTAAGGGGTTTATAAGTTTTAAATGAATATAAATTATGGTTATACTTTGTTCTTTGTATATCATTGGCAAGAAATGGGTTTTTATTAATGAAATCTTTAATATTTTTTAAAAAGTCTGTATAAATGGTCTCAAGCAGTTGATACCGGTGGTCTGTCTCTCTACACTGTGCTGTCTGGCAAAAAACCTGCTAAAAGGTCAGAAATTTAAATGGTTGCAAGCAACTGGAAAAGCTTTGGTATAGGAACCATGTTTTTTTAGTAAAACCATAGTAATAATTTATAATGATAATAATCTTTCCCAAAAATATGCTTTAAAGTGATAGTTCACCCAAAATGGAAATACTGTCATGATTTACTCACCTTCTTGTCATTTTAAACCTTTTTGACTTCCTTTCTTATGCGGAACACAAAAGAAGATATTTTTAAGAATGTTGGTAACCCAACAGCACTGGACCCCATTCACTACTATTGTATGGACACAAAACCAATGCAAGTGAATGGGGTCCAGTTAACAAGATTGTTATTAACATAACTTATCATTGTATAAACCCATCTGTAATTTTCCAGTTTATAGTAATAGCCACCTGTATATTATGTTCTTTGTACATACCCATCTGTTAACTACTTCCATAATACTGTTTTTTTTTGCACTTATGCAACTGCTGTATATCCTTCTCTTGCTGCTATTGCACTTCTGGTTAGAGAAAACTACATTTCATAGACCTGTACTTGTAGATGTGTAATGACAATAAAGAATCTAATCTAAAAAGAAAGTCATACAGGTGTGAAATCACAAGAGGATGAGTAAACGATGACAGTATTATGTTTACAATTATTTTTTGGGTGAACTATCACTTTAATTATTCTATAATAAACCTGTAGTTTATTTTGATAATGTAATGGAAATTCATTAATTAGGGTTTAGGAAGCCTGCAGGAACCCTGAATGGAGGTGTCCAAATTAACTTTTAATTTACATTTTTTCATGGAATGGAAAAAACATTCTTTTAAAACGATTAAAGGGATAGTTCAGCCAAAAATTCCAATTTGTCGTTTATTAACTCACCCTCAGGCCATCAGAGATGTAGGTGACATTTTTTCTTGAGTAGAAACATAAAGAAGATTGTTTGGTAAATCCACAGCCCTATCTGCTTCATATAATGGGAGTCTATTGGGTGCACTTGTCTAAGAGTTCCTAAAGCACATAGTTTCAAAAAGCCGCTCCTGGCGACATGTTGACGTTTCGTAAAGCGAATTGTTTGATATTTTCATAAAACTGAACGTCATTTTTAATAAATTAGCCATGATGTGCAGCCTCTGCACACAATCGCAATCTTCTTGTAGTATTTGGTGGCGGATGGCATACAAGGGTTTGGTATGTTTAGCGCCATCTGCAGAAAGGGAGTGTTTAGGCTGTACAGTATGGCTGATATTATTAAAAATGACGTTCAAATTTATGAAAATATAGAGTGAGTCACTTCACAAAACGTCAACATGTCGCCAGGAATTATTTGCATTAGTAAACTCTTAGAACGGGGGGAGCCCATATAATTAACGGCAAATTGGAGGTTTGGGCTGAACTATCCCTTTAAATATTGTTTTGTCAACGTTGACAAGCTCTTTTTAATACGTTTTATTGGTTACATATTTCCAAAACCCAGTGACAAACCTAAAGGCAGACTAATAATAAGTTGGCCTATTTATTTGTGGTAAAAAAAATAAACTATGTACACATAAAATATGTAGATACAAGATTTCAGAAGAAAAGCATGTTTTACAATAGTTACAAAACAAGTTTGTTCTCCTGTCAGTTGTATTTTCAGTATTTCTACATATTACTTCATAGTTAAATGTTATTCTCTTACTTAATAATATACGTTCCTCTCTAAATGTCTTCCCGCGCCAGGTTCTAGATTGGATTGAAAACCATGGCGAGGCGTTTCTCAGTAAACACACAGGAGTGGGGAAGTCTCTCCACAGGGCTCGAGCACTGCAGAAACGTCACGAGGACTTCGAAGAAGTGGCTCAGGTAATGAGGAACACATACAAGAGCATCTATCTGAGGAATCAGCCTCATGCATCTCAGCATCCACAAACCTTCTCTTTCGCTCCGACTGAACTGCACTGTCAGCTAATCTAATTTTTTGTGCACATCTCTCAGAACACATACACCAATGCTGATAAACTCCTGGAGGCGGCAGAGCAGCTGGCTCAGACGGGCGAGTGTGACCCCGAGGAGATCTATCAGGCGGCCCATCAGCTGGAGGACCGCATCCAGGACTTCGTAAGGCGCGTTGAGCAGCGTAAAGTCCTACTCGACATGTCGGTGGCCTTCCATACTCACAGCAAAGAGGTTAGAAATGCTGCTATTACTCTTTATTATTTACTTAAATATACATTTACATACCCTGACAAGACATGTTTGGGGACAGTCCCTTATCTTTATAGACTAGGTTTTATGGAAAAAAGTTTCAAAATTTGAGACAGGGTAAAGCTGTGGTATTTATATTTTATATATTGAAAAATAAAAGCATTTGGTTCAAGTATATGCAACTGTATTATTTAACAATTGCATTATACTGTATTTTCAAGATCATTCCCCTATATTTGTATTTCATAAAGGTTTTTAAATTCTGACCTCTTTCCTCCTAGCTCATCTATGTATGTTCCATAAGCAGTCGATGATCATGAGTTCTTTGTGCACATGATTCATGCTACACTTAATATGACAAAACAACCTTCACTTTAAAGGCATTTAAAGGCATTTCTTTAGTCGGGCCGAGTACTAAAACAGATTTGTAAGTGAAAGACTGTAGAAAGTGCGATGACTTATTTATTACATAAAAGTAAAGGATCTGTGGATTTTAAGGATAAAAAGAAGGATAAAAGTCAGGCAGGAGCTAGGACCCACGTTAATATTATTAAGACTTTCCATACTAAGGTGAAGGCTGAGTAACAGACATCTCTTTTCTTGAAAGTAAGGTGTATTTTGATAACGGGTTAAAGGTTTGAGTTTTGGAAACAGCTAAGGTGGAGTTGGAAAAAGACAATGGGGAGGTGTGGAAGGAGGAGGCATGACCTGCTGTGGCGGGAGATACAGTCTTTGACATGCCAACACAGGCAGATGGCTAATCCTGTCAGATCACCCTATGCAAGAGAGTCTCACGGGCAATAACCACACCAGCACATTGGTGGCAGTCTAAAGCGCTATTCGCATGGGATATTAGTATTACCTTGTATAACCTGGGGACCTCTGGTCATTTGTAATAATTGCAGAGATTGTCTGTGATCTTAATCCCGTGTGAATCGGCCATGTCTGTAATTTGTAATGTAAAAATTCCCCCACAAATTACCTACCATATTTTGACCAACACAGAGGTCCTGTGATAATATAAATCCCTTGCGAATCGGCATCTCTGTAATTTGGCGTGCTCAAATATAATTTTTCAAGGTTTTGTCCACCATTTGCGAATAATGGAGGCTGTTTTGAAGTGTTTTGGTATTAATTTGGTTGCTGGGTCATTTACATACATTGCCAAAATTATTGTTTTGACCGGGAGTCTCCCGGTTATTTATTTATCATGGAAACGCTTGTTACATTGTCAGCATTTGAGAAGATCACCGCGATCGCGGGTCTCAGTGCTGACAGGTATGGTCATATCTCATTAAACCCTACAGCAATAGGCTATACGAACTCTACACAAATGCATTGCCATCACATCCGGGAAACAAGTCAGGAAATTTGAGTAAAATCACAGGCTGCACTCATCCCGTGCGAATGCGCCACGTGGCATACAGATGTAGGGAGGTAATTTATAAATCACACGAGGTCCTAAAATAATACTAATCCTGTTCGAATAGGGCTAAAGTCTACTTGTTTATGTGCATTCAAATACAGCGACTCAAAAAGTGCTTGGGTACTATTTATATTTTCAGCATCTTTTCTTTTCTCTTATATAATTTTTCCATTTCTATCCATATTGTGATTTGTTTTCTTTATATCAAGTTTTTCTTCTAAAATTCTTTCGGTAAGGCTGCTTCGCAACATTGTGAAATTTAGTACTACATTATGATGATAATGATAATTTTGTTTGCATTACAAATATTATTCTAAGTGAATTTGTTTGAAGAAAGGTGGCACAAACACATGATAAAATAACATTTTATTAAAATTGCAACTTTTGTTATCTAATGTATTGAAGTATATTAAAGTGTGGAATTGGGTTTCCAAGTACTTTTTGTGGCCACTGTCATGCTCAAATCTGACCACATGCACCCAACAGACGCCTGAATTCTACAAATAATTATAAAAAGATCAAATTATATTTAGTCACAGAATGTTTCCTGTAGATCTAGTACAGTAGTTATCTGGCCGTTGTGTAAGGTTGTCGAAACTCTCTTCTGATTGGTCGGTAATGATGACATTGCTCTGCAGCTGTGGACGTGGTTGGAGGAGCTTCAGAAGGAGTTATTGGATGATGTTTATGCTGAATCAGTGGAGGCGGTGCAGGAGCTCATCAAACGCTTCGGTCAGCAACAGCAGACCACCCTGCAGGTCACCGTCAATGTCATTAAAGAGGGCGAGGATCTCATCCAGCAGCTCAGGTACTGACCAATGAGAAAACAGCACTGGTTGTCATGACAACTTTCACATAAACATAAACACCAAGTCATGTTTTATGTAACCCTCGTTTCTTATGTGGGACGTCCTATTGACGTCTGTTGAATTAGTTATTTATCACACCCTGCCCCATAAGTATTTTTGTAATCTGGGGGATTTATTACATTTCTTCATGAATTGTATAAACAATGTTTTCAAACAGGTTTCCCAGAACACTCCATGCACCTGCTTTTGGGCAGTTAACAGATAGCCCGACCACAAACGTACATCATTAGTTAGATCAGTGTTTTTTAAACTGGGGGCCGTGGCCCACTGGGGGTGCCAAAAATGGTTCCGGGGGGCCACAGATTTTGTGGCATTTTATGAAATATAGAAGTTGATCATAGATTTTGTGTAATCAAACATCAGAAAAATAAGACCACCTGCCAATGGAATCAATGTTTTAACATTGTATAACTGAATATGTTTTTGTGAATATAAGTTTAAGATTATAAACCATTATCTGGTGGATCACATGGCGATGCACTTACAACAAAAAAGTTTGAGAACAACAGAGTTAGAGGGATAGTCCATAAAAATGTTATTTTTTCTGAAGAAACACAAAAGAAGATCTTTTGAGAAATGTTGTTTTGTGTCCATACAATGGAAGTCAATAGGGACAATCATGATTGTTTGCCAACATTCTTCAAAATATCTTCGTGTTCTGCAAGAGAAACACACAAACTGATAATCTCACATCTTGAATGCACTGTAAATTCATTTGGATAAAAGCAACCAAAATTAATAAATGTGATGCAATAAACGAGATGAAATTGACTTGACGTCCCATAGATTATTCTGCCACAAGTGTTGTGTCTCATAAATTTGATCTTTTTAATCCCAGAGACTCAGCGATCTCCAGCAATAAGACTCCTCACAACAGCTCTATGGCTCATATCGAGAGCGTCCTGCAGCAGCTGGATGAAGCTCAGGCTCAGATGGAGGAACTGTTTCAGGAACGCAAGATCAAACTGGAGCTTTTCCTACAGCTCAGGATCTTTGAACGGGATGCAATTGATGTGAGTGCACTCATTTTGAACCCCATGTTTGACAATTCACTTGTCAATAAAAGATGAAGAGTCACTGGGTCTATGGGCCATCTAAACTGATGGCTCTTTTCTGAAAACATACAAATAACAAATTGATTTATTCATAGTTAGTTAAGCGCAACACATAGGCTTATAAATTTTTAAAAGGGAGGTGTTAAAAGGGTCATTTTCACTCGTAGAGTTGCCTTCCAGCACTCCTGAATGTTAAGAGTAAGGGTGGATGATTGTAAAAGAATCAGTTCACATATATCTGCATTGTAATTTACAATATTTGATGAACAATGTCCTCTCAAACCATTAACATTCACTGTAAGTGGTGAATGGTCCATCAGCTCAAGGCTTTGAGTCTGGTCTTGC
This sequence comes from Triplophysa bombifrons, assembly GCA_029783895.1. Taxonomy (NCBI): domain Eukaryota; kingdom Metazoa; phylum Chordata; class Actinopteri; order Cypriniformes; family Nemacheilidae; genus Triplophysa; species Triplophysa bombifrons. Next base: position 14,548,446 of record CM056455.1, read on the forward strand.
TTTCACTTCTAGTACTTCCATCTTTGCTGACTTTGATGTGCATTGGCTGCGCATCAGTTAGGCTAAAGGTCTTACTTCTGTTCTTCTGTCGAGTCCTTGAGCTGATCAATGAAACAAAGCTAAAAGCAGAAAGCCATCGATTTCATCTTAGAGATTGTGATCAGAAGCTCAGAACAGTGAAGCTCCATCATGCGCTGTGAGTCACGGAGTGATGTGTGAAAATTTGTCACGATTTTGTCTAAAGGGTGTTTAAAAACCGACAGCTTCACAACGTTAATATATTTTCACAGGTCTTATGTAGAACAGCCATATTACAGTGATAGTTCACCCAAAAATAAAACATCTCATCATTTACTCACCCGTTTGTTGTTTCAAACCTGTATGATTTTCTTCCGCAGAACACAAACAAAGATATTTTGAAGAATGTTTTTAACTGGACCCCATTCACTTGCAATGGTTTTGTGTCCATGCAATAGAAGTGAATGTTTGCCAGTGCTGTTCGTTAATAATTTTCTATCAAGGATCTTCTTTTGTGTTCTGCTGAAGAAAGAAAGTCATAAAGGTTTGAAATAACAAGAGGGTGAGTAAATGATGACAGAATTTTCATTTTTGGGTGAACTATCACTTTAAAACTTTTAGGCCCGATTTCACTGACAAGGCTTAAGGCAAGTGCCAGACTTAAATGAATGTTGGAGCTGTCTCAACTGAAAATAACTTGCCTTAACATATCGTTAAATATGTCAGTGCCATTGTTTTGTCTAAAGATGCACACAGGTAATGTTTCTTTCTAAAGTATGTTTATAGAAGTGACTCAAATATCCTAATTCAACTAAGGCATAGGCCTGGTTTAAGCTTAGCATTGTCTGTGATACCGGGTCTTAAAGTCATTCAACTCATTTAAATGGGCCATTCCCCCAAACTTAAAACCCCTTATTCGTTTAAAACCTATACTGTATTTGGCTTACATTCTTAAATGGACAATCTGTCTTTATTTACTTAGCCTTAAATTCTTATGATGAACACAGGAAGAATGCTTGTAACCAACAGTTGTGGGCCACCATTGACTGCCTTAGTAGGAAAAATGACAATGGTAGTCAAAAGTGCCCCAGAACTGCTTTCCTTCATTCTTCAAAATATCTTCTTTTGTGTTCAACATAACATAGACATTTTTCCTACAATGGTAGTCAACGGTGACCAAGAACTGTTTGGTCACAAGCTTTCTTCCAAATATCTTTCCCTGTATTCATCAGAACAAATACATTTATGCAGATTTTGAACAACTTGAGGGTCAGTAAATTATGACAGAATTTACATTTTTGGGTTAACTGTCCCTTTCAGATATTTTGAGAAATGTCCATACAATTGAAGTCAATGGGGGTCTTCTTTAGGACTTCTGCCATTATTATAACAACTTGCTTTGCGAATGACCTCTAAAGGCATTGATTCTAAATGAATGTTTTGTTCGTAGGAAACCTTATATGAAGTCATCAGAGTACACAAAACCAAGCGCCGCTCTGGTAGTAAAAGTGATATCGCTCTCTGTAACATAACCCAACACAGATCACGGGGCGTAAGGTTTCACGGGGTGGTTTTTAGGGCCGCTCGCATTGCGTTAGTACTGTGCTGATAGATAAGGGAAAGTTGATAGTTTACACAAAGAGCATGTAAATATTGATGGATCTTACCACATCCTAAGAAAACCATATACAGATAGAGTAGGTGGATTTGAGTTGTAATTTCCAGTATACTGTGTCTGGGAGGTGGAGAATGGAAGGTGAACAAAACATTCACCTACACAACACAGACATCAGACATTAGTACATTAAATGTAATATTATTACTCAGAGCAGGGTGGGTCGCGCTTTTACTCAAAGCTGCCGGGCGCCAGAGGGCACAACATTGGGTGTGTGATTTCCCAAACACTCCTCTCGCTCACATGAGTCCAGCTTCCTTCTCTCGAGAGTAAGCTTGTGTTCCTGCTCTAGTTCTCTTCACTTAAGACAACCGGGAAAAGATGCTTGTGTTTATGAAAGAATGAAGAATTCAGAACTACACGTCGGTGCTGAGTGAGTGCTTTTTGAGAGACTTCTCATACCGTTGTTCAATTAGCTGGATTAAGTGAGGATTAACCGTTTAAATCTTGATGTAAACATTATTTTTCGCTGTATCAAGTTTCACATGTTGACCTTTTTTGTCTTTTGTGTAACGTGATGAACTAAATTGGGCTAGTCCAGTGTAGTGGATGTCACATTTTTACTCTTTAACTATAAAGTCTCAGAGAATGTATTTATTACGGATATATAGAATCATCTGTTTATATTTTACTACATATACCACGGATAATAGAGTCCAGACATAGAAAAATGCACATGTTTTCTATTTAAGATGAGAGAAATAAACATGAGTTATGGATGTGACAAAGAAGAGATGGAATACTTGTAGGTTTTCTGTGAATCAAAATGTGTAAACCAGAAGCAATAATACCCAACAAGTGAAGAAGAGATGGCGCTTCGTAGACCACAAGATTTTACCACACATTATTTTGTTTAAATTTTCTTGTTGCCATTTATAAGAAATATGGATTTTTGTGGATGTGACATTTCACTTATCAGACGACAAAAACATTGACTTTAAAAACACAAAACAATGCTTTTAAAACTGAGGTAGACGTCACATGGAATTTTAAACCACCAAATATTTATATCTGACCTGTATGGTGAAAACCTTTGTAAAAAAGGATTGTTTCATCTTAAGGTTGACATTTGCATGAAATTGCCCGGTTGTTCTTTGAATCAGGTTTTCAGCCATCTGTTGTCAAGGCAACTCATTATTTATTTATTAAGTCTCACATTTAAAAATTTTTGCATGTTCTACAATTTTTTTTTAGCACTTGTATTTTTAAAACTGGTCAACCAGTTCTGGGTTTTCAATAACTTATAATAAATTGTTTGTTATGTAGGTGAAAGTAACAGTATTTCGATTTTAGGGATGTTACGATTCAGTGATTATATCTCTAAATGTGCATTAGTCACCTCTGTGCAAAATATGAGCAATGAAAAATTGTAATATTGTCCAATACCGATATAGCCCCAGATTATAATGACATGTTTGTGGATGTGTTGTGCAGGTGATCTCAGACCTGGAGTCATGGAATGAAGAGCTGTCTCAACAGATGAATGACTTCGACACTGAAGATCTGACGCTAGCCGAACAGAGACTGCAGCATCACGCTGATAAAGCTCTAACCATGAACAACCTTACCTTCCACGTCATCCACCAGGGACAGGAGCTGCTGCAGTATGTCACGGAGGTTCAGGCCTCAGGTGAGTACACCTGGAGATGGTCAATAGAGGTCATATTTGTTTTTTAAGTTACAGGAACGTACCTCTATACAGTGTAGCTACCACGGTATGTGCATCAGGGTGATTAAAATTCAGAACCATGGTATCCTCATCTTGTGCTGATCTGTACCATGATACACGACATTGCTTTTTTGTAAGCATGCATGCACAAAGTTGTCAAGTAGCCTGTGTTTGTGCTCCGATATGCATTTCAGAACATGCAGGCGCCATGCTTATTCTGTGCACCGAACGTTGGCGGTCACTAGATCACTGTCGTAAAGCATCAGTGATGAGTGTGTGTGTGGGATAGAGAGTTAGACCAGAACAGGCTTAAGGGGGGAGGAGTGGCCGCAGTTAAACGCTAAACGCTTATGCCAAACACAGCAGGTCCAATCAGACATCCAGCACCCCTCCCTTCCTCTGTCCCGGCCCTGTAATCCTATAGGCCTGCCTAGCAAAATCACTGGACATACGTACACATGAGATTTGACATCTGACGGCACACACATGCAGGCAGCAGAGAGCAAAACCGATCCTCATTTTTCTCCCGGCATCTGTGGAGTTCGCACGCGTGCAGACGCAAAGCTGGAGAACACACAGAACTTTAGCCCCATGCAGTTCTGGGCTGCGGGTGTAAAATGTAAGTATGTATGCTTGTGGGATGCGGTTTGTGTATTATAAGAATGTTAAGAGCAGGGTTGCTGCACTTCTGTACATGCTGGTTGTGTTTTACTGTTGACCTGTTTGCTTTTGCACTGGTGATTTTGTTTAGAGCTTGTTTTGTGTCTTGCTTTGGACTTTAAAATATCTAATCAAACTTTGCCGCGTTTACATTCTTATTCAACGTCTCAGTTTTATTCTGCACATGCACAATTCATTACTGCACATTATTCTGAACATTTTTTTGTTTGGTTCATCAAAATATTAACTTTTTCTTTTAAGTTACTTTACACTTTTTGCTAAATGAAAGTCTGTGTGGGTGGGCCCAACTGATATTAACCAATAGTATTATTTACAATGATTCACTATCCAGTCTGATTCTGTGTTATTGAAATATGTCATCATGAATATTGTCAGTATGACAGTTGTGTCTCCAGGTTTAGAGTAATAAATAATCACCTGTTCATTGGTCCAATTCTCATAATCAGTTTCCAATTCAATAGTAATTGAAATATGTGTAGTCCTCCACATTCCTCCTGTGTAAGATGGTTAGTTTGGGCTGTGTTCTTGAATCAGATCTTTGTTTTGCCCCAGTGATCTATTGTTGACTTGTGCTGCAGGTTTTGGCCAAAAATCACAGCTACTCTACAGTTCAAGTAGAACCGTCATTCACACATGAAACTACATTATGTCTTATTTATCCAATGAATAAAAGCCCATTCACACCAATAATGTTAACTATAAATTAAATTATTTTAAACCTTGTGTGAACTTTAAGAGCGCTTTTCCGTTCCGAACCGTTCCATGATATACCAAGATATAGAATTGCTTTAGAATTTAAAGGGAAATGTGCTTTATTATGATATAATTAATGGACAAATCACACTGCAAAAAATACATGGTTACATCAGCAAAGAACATGATGATTCATACTTGTTGTCCCCTGTGAAGTTAATTTGTTACAGTGGAATTTGTTGTCATCTCTCTCTCTCTGTCTTGGTGTGAAGGTGTGGAATTGCTGTGTGATCGTGATGTTGACATGGCCACACGGGTGCAGGACCTGTTGGATTTCCTGCATGAGAAACAGCAGGAGCTGGACGCAGCTGCAGAGCAGCACAGACGTCACCTGGAGCAGTGCGTTCAGCTCCGTCACCTGCAGGCCGAGGTCAAACAGGTAAGACGCACACCACATCTGTCTGTTGATCTGACTGCCATAAACATTTCCATGCACACAGTTCATTGACTTCAACTGCAAGGTGAAATTCCAGCTTCACTTTCACAGTTTACAACAGACACTAAAGCAGCATTTAACCAGCCGACCAGCAGAGTGTGGTCATCATTAAACTCTAATACTGTAATGTTGCTTGTGTTGTTTATTCCTCGCTGTGGCCCTGCACTACAATTACCACAATAGCTCCGAAACGCCTACCCTTTCAAACCAATCTGACTCCAGTGTCTGATCTTTACTTTCTCACTTACTGCCTGTGTTGGATATGTGTCACGGTTAATTTAGCAATAGAGACTTTATTTGCGAGCTGGGAGTTTTCTCTGTCTGTACCTGAGCAATGACTCATGGGTAGTGAATGTGGGCTAAACCAAAGCTGACAGTCAGACATTGTGTTGTACAGTACAGTAAAGCCTCCGACAACTCACTACATCGTCTACAACAACAGACGTGCCTTTAAGAAAAATAAATGAATGCATCGACGTGAGTGAGATGAATGTCCTTTCGAGGTTACAGTTGCAAATAACCGCTAATAAAATGCACATAAAAGCAATACCATTCAGAAGTACGTTGAATTACAAAATAAATGCAGAATAAACGAAACAGTTAAATCAACAGTTTAAAATACAGAAAATAATAATAAAAATATATAGAAAATAATAGGTATGTAACAATATCAAAATCTTACGATAATTCTTTGGTATAAAGTCCACATTATGTTATTTATTGCATTTTTTAAAAAGACAAATGAAAATGTGCTGTAAGCATCCTCTCTTCATTATCCTCTAATTCTTACCTAAAAATCTCTTTTAGAAAATAATATAATTGCATCAGATGGACGTAACAAAGGCAACATCTATTTTTTTTAACATTCTTTATGTTAGGACCAGAAGACCTATTGTTTCATACAGTCATGTGACCACGGATATATTGAGACGGTTTTATTATTGTGATAGCTCGATACCACTAATATTGCTACATCCCTAGAAAATAATCACCTAGGGAAAAATGTACAAAATAAAGAAAGAACTACAATTTTTGTATTTGTTTATTTAAATTATTTATTCATTTATTTGTTTTCATATTGTTACATTTAGTTATTAAAGGATGTATCTAATTATTATTATTATCATTTCATTACTTTTTATTGATAGTAATTTCACTCATACTACTCATATGTTAAGCATTATAAAATATTTATTATTCATTTATTAATATTGTGATAACGTTTGGATCATTTTGAGTGACACGTCGAGGATTAAGGGAAACAAGGCTATGCATGCTTGAATTGAAAAACTAGGCCAGGAGCAGCAGCTGGTAATCTCATTTCATCCTGTCATTTATATATTTATTTTATGTTCTGCACTGCTCCAGAGAAAATACAACAATTTGAAATGTGAAGAAGGCAGGACCCCGTGTGGGTTTAAGACCGGATATGACCACAGTGTTTTTGAGTGGGTGTGTGTGGTGTTAAGTGGGCGTGTGATCAGGTGTGATCCTGCTTATGTGTGCCTCTATGTCACAACAGTCAGTGTTTATATATGTGTTTATGCAGGAGCACAGTTACATTATATAATATGTCAGTGGCAATACATCAGCACTGAAGCAGGTGTGTAAAGTGAGTGAGTCAGAGTAAGACAGAGAGGAATTTAGATGTCAGAGAAAATGTTTTCTTTCAGCATAGATAAAAGCAGCTTGTTATTAAAGAAAATAACTAAAATTGATAATAACATAAAAAAGCCACAATCTACACTCTTTCTCTAGCCTTTATGTTATTTTTAATATTGGGATGGTTCACCCAAAAAATTACAATTCTGTCATCATTTATTACATTTATTATTTTAAACCTGTATGACTTTCATTATCCTGCAAAACACAAAAGTAGTTTGTAAACACAATATTTTTTGTCCCCATTCACTTCTGTTGTATTGGCACTAAACCAAAGCAATGGTTCTCTGTTACCAACATTCTTCAGAATATCGTCCTTCGTGTAGTGCAAAAGCAAGAAAGTCATACAGGTTTAACATGACAAGAGTAATTAATGAAATAAATTGTAGTTTCTTGAACCAAAAATAGATCATTTAAAATGTTTGAAGAGAACCTAGTTTCTTAAATACATGAACGTGTGTGTTTCAGGTGCTGGGTTGGATTCGTAATGGAGAGTCGATGCTGAATGCAGGACTCATCACAGCCAGCTCGCTGCAGGAGGCAGAACAGTTACAGAGGGAACATGAGCAGTTTCAACATGCTATTGAGGTACCAAACAATACAATAAATAAATTGTATTATTAAAAAAACAAGAACAAAGTTTGTATCAGTTTCGTGAGTACTTTTCACGTTCATGTTTCCTGTCGTGCTGGTTTTTCTGTGCAGAAGACCCATCAGAGTGCTCTCCAGGTGCAACAGAAGGCCGAGGCTCTGTTACAGGCCAACCACTATGACATGGACATGATCCGCGACTGCGCTGAGAAGGTGGCGTCTCATTGGCAGCAGCTCATGCTGAAAATGGAGGACCGGCTCAAACTGGTCAATGCTTCAGTAGCCTTTTACAAGACCTCAGAGCAGGTCAGAGCAGCTCTCTTGTCTTGAAAGCGACCTTCTGGTGTTTTGATATTGTTAACGTCCCAATGCATTTCATAATTTTAACTCGTATTTAAGCATTCAAATATCATATGTAAAGTTTTTTAGTGTGGTAATAATTTCTTTATGCCTTAAAATGAATGTAACTCTACACCCTTGCTTTATTTATAATACGTGAGTTCATGAATATGGAAATTTGTCTCCGCCTCCATTTCAGATCCTTGATTATTGATCCCTTATTCGATGTTTGAGCACCGCATGCTCGTGTTGCAGAAGCCAGCGATCGTTTCAGTGCCGTGTCTATGCACCATCCTATATCTATAGCTAAAATCTGTTAAAGTGATTGGTTACAGGGTTGTGATTTCCTAAACAGAGGCAGTTTCAAACTGCTTTTTTTACAGTTTTTAGTAAACTTTTTAAAGGGAGAAAATGGTTGGTTTAAAAAAATGGCAATGGCAATGGTTTAAAATGATGATTTGCACGTGGTTTATCTTAAAAATCTTAAATCTTATCACAAAAAAGTGTTATTAAGGATGTTATATGTCTGTAACGTTATTCAAAATTTGTTTAACCATCGCCTGAACAACATTGTCAGTAGCCGGATTTCGGTTTTATGCGCATTTTGAAGTTTCGCATCAGAAATGAGTGATGAAAATGCCAAATTTGGAAAAAAAATTATACTCGCTTGAGGGGCTTCTTCTTTTTTGAGAAATACAGTCCATGCCAATAAAAGATGGAAACATATTTGCCCAAAAAAATCTGACATAGCGAACATTAAAGGAACGAGATGAAGCGGCTGTTACAGTTGATGGTGTCTTTCTGGTTTCCAGATCTTTTTATTTACTGTTGGTTACTCGGATACCAATGCCATCGCGCTTGATGGAAACGCACCAATTTCCCATTAGTCTTAAAGTGTTATTGCGAACTTTGCAAAGATTCACATTACGTTTGGAAGGAAACCCGGCTATATTGAATTGTTTATTTGGGTGATTTTACTCATCAGCATATTGTGTAATTTAACAAATTGGCAGGTTGGCAGCCCGTATTTAAAACAATACACATATCGACAAAACAAATTTCCATGTCTATATTTGTATTGGTGTATGTGACTAAATATTTGTATATTGTGTATGTGTTCCGCAGGTGTGTAGTGTGTTGGAGAGTTTAGAGCAGGAATACAAGCGAGAGGAGGACTGGTGCGGAGGCACCGATAAACTAGGACCAAACTCAGAATCTGACCATGTGACCCCCATGATAAGCAAACACCTGGAGCAAAAAGAGGCCTTCCTCAAGGTACTGAACGCACAATTACACATCCGTCACATGATGGACTGCTTTAATATGGATTCATGGATTCACTCAATGTGCTTTTCTCTGAAGGCGTGTACCTTGGCCAGACGCAACGCTGACGTCTTCTTGAAGTACCTGCACAGAAACAGCGTGAATATGCCCGGGATGCTCGCGCACGTCAAAGCACCTGAACAACAAGTGAAAAGTACGAACACATTCTCCTTTTATCAAAGCCCTGTCACTTTACCGTGCATATTTTTGGGGGTTCTAAACTTCTGTTCTTGTCTCGCCGCAGACATCTTAAATGAGTTGCTGCAGAGGGAGAACCGGGTTCTGCACTTCTGGACCATGAGAAAGAGGAGACTTGACCAGTGTCAGCAGTATGTGGTGTTTGAAAGAAGCGTTAAACAGGTCAGTTTCAATCTAAATGTATGAACTAGACGATTGCATCTGAAACATAAGGCGGCAGTGGAAAAATTAGTTTAATGCATCTTTTTCTATAAACAGTTAGGGAAGAAAGTGTTAAAAAAATAAGAAAAGGAAATGTGATTAAGGGACCGGTCATGACACAGATGTCACACTAAAGCAGAGTTTTGAGTTGTGCTTGAAGACATCTGAGCTTGGGATGTTCTTCAGACCAAACCTTTAAATCCAGATCAGCTTATTTATATGTCTTGCACACTTGACTTCAAGACTAGAGGCCTCAGACCACAACAACTATTTTTGGAGTCTAAAATACCAGAATCACATCGGGTCAAACACTCGGCGGTTTGTGCGTCTGCTGTGAAAACTCAGTGGAAGTTAAACTGTGATGTATCACATGCTCATAAAGTTCATTTCTAAGATCTTTAAAAAAAGCAGTTTTGATGGAAATATTCATGAAGAACACAGCGTTTACTTGAAATAATTTTCCACTGCCGCAAGCAATAATACACAATGGTGGTCGCTTGGATTTTGTTTCAGTCTTGCCATGTAGCCCCGCCCACAGTGAAACTGATTGGACCAAAATCCTCACGTATAATTAACAGCACTTTTCTGATTGGCTGTGGCATTTTCATTTTTAGTGTGGATAGAAAAATTACTTGCCACAAAAGCTTATTTGACTAAGTTTGGAAGGAGCATGATAATGTAATCCAACCAATCAGCGCAGAGAAGACGCTATATAAAGCCGTCCCTCGCCTCTGTCTCGTTTTTGCAGCATCCCTCCTCCACCCCATCGCCTCACTCTCTACTGGAATATATCCAAGTTAAAGAGGGGGGTACACTGTGTTTGGGGCTAAATTCTGAGCTCGGAGCCCTCCCCTTGGACCACACGCCAAATTTGCTTTGTTTTATCAGATTCCACGTTAATGCAAAGTAGTGAATATATAATAATTAGGTCAAATGTGTTTAAACAGTTTTTATATTTGCATATTTTTTTTAAATCTTTAGCACTTTTGCTTTTGGAAAATGAGAAAACGAAAACTGATTTCACAACGACCAAGAGTGCTTTTAAAGATTTTACTCCCTCTAGTGGACACATGAGAAATTAGCATAAACATAAAAAAATACATGTATGTAATTAGTTTATTTAAATTCCCTTTATGGTGGTTCTTGCAGGCTTTGGAGTGGATCCACGACACAGGAGAATTCTACCTGTCCACACACACTTCCACAGGATCAACTATACACCACACACAGGAGCTCCTGAAGGAACATGAGGAATTCCAGATCACAGCCAAGGTACTGTTGCTTTCTAGATTTCAGTTTATCCTTTAATCCTGTAGATGTCCAGAAACCTGGCGGTTTGCATCAAGATTCAGGCCAGCCTGTTTATAGTTTTTCCTATCATCTGAGATTCTCTCGCATGATGTTTACTTTCTGTGAAATCAACCCAGGTCTCTCTTTCTCTCTCTCCCCAGCAAACCAAAGAGCGGGTGAAGTTGTTGATCCAGCTCGCCGATGGTTTTTGTGAAAAGGGCCACTCCCATGCGGGCGAGATTCAGAAATGGGTCGCCTCTGTGGACAAGCGCTATCGTGACTTTTCCGTCCGCATGGACAAGTACCGTTCCTGCCTGGAGAAAGCGCTCGGCCTGGTCACAGACTCCAACAAAGCGGTGAGATAGTGTGTGATGCAGGGTTCGTGTGGTCTGCAGTGATTTGTGAATGATGATGATTTATGGACAATATGTCTTGCAACATTTCTTTGGGATTTCAGAGTAAAGATCTTCAGTTGGACATCATTCCAGCCAGTGCTCCTGGTGCGGATGTCAAATTCAGAGATGCCAACCATGAGCTCAATGAGGAGAAGCGCAAATCAGCCCGCAGGAAAGAGTACGTCTTCAAAGAGGATTATACGATAACATGCAAAATAATACATAGAATATATACTGCTAAAAATCATATAATTATGTAAAAAATAAATATTAACATCTGATATGTTCTCAAAAAAAATATATATTTTGCATAAGATATTTGTTTTCACAGAATACAAGTTAAGAGATAAGTTAGTTTTCCACCAATGGGCCATGAATATAAATTTGAAGGGACCGTTTATTTTTGATAACAAGTCTTAACATTATTTGACTTGTTATTTCTAGAAATGTCTGAATATTACTACCTGATTTTGGCAGCGTGCATGTTGTGAGAGTATTATAGCAGAATGAAGCCACTCCCAAAGCTTTCATACTAATGTTGACACTACAGCTCTGGTGTATTTCTGTCTCTATCAGGTTTATAATGGCAGAGCTCATTCAGACTGAGAAGACATATGTGAGAGACCTGCGCGAGTGTATGGAAGTAAGTGTTGTTGTCACGGTCTGCACAGTACGGACGGACGTTTCCGAGGGTGTGGTGCACTAGTGTCCACTTTGGATGGATGACAAAAGCCCTGGGCTATAAATGAATTCGCATCAGCGCAGAGAGCTAACAATTCAGTTTATCCTGGAATAGCTGCTGTTTGATCTTATGAAAAGATTGAGGGTTATTAAAACACTGGCTACGATTTTATGCACCATTTTTGATTAAGGCCCTTATTATGGTAAAGCCTTTATTTCAGAAACGGTTTAAGTGCTCCGTTTCTATTGGAATATATAAACAATCTGGAATGAACATGTTATTATGTATAATTGGTTCATGGACGAATTTCTATGAATGCTTTTCAGATAAGCTCTACCTATTATTATAATTGTTTATCATGTACTGGTCCTTAATTTGGTTAAGCTTGATGCTAATAACAGCAAGGCCATGTTTTTAATTCCCAGGGAATATTATATTTAAAAACTGTATTAAAATGTGCCGTATTGCACTTTTAGATGTTTTTTTATATGAATGTGTTGTTAAGGCTTTAGCACTAATCTATTTATGCAAGAGTTCTAAACTTGTGTTCATTTCAGACATACCTGTGGGAGATGACCAGCGGTGTGGAGGAGATTCCCTCAGGGATCGTCAACAAAGAGCACATCATCTTTGGCAACATGCAAGACTTATACGAGTTCCACCAAAAGTAAGTGGTCGCTAACTATGTGCACATGGGAGCGTATTACAGAAAGATCGTAACTTGGAAATCTTATCTTAACTGTTTGGTAACCATGGTAATTTTTTAGTTAGGACCTTATTTAAAACAAAGCTATTACATCACAGCATTTCCCAAGTGCATTATCTTATCTTAACTACAAATAGGTAGAGATTGGTTAAATTTTCCATGATCACTTGACACTAAAAGGAATGCAAACTTTGTATTTGACTGACTCATTTCTGTCTTCTCACAGGAGTGCATCGTAGCATTTATTTTATTATCGGCCATTTAGGATGAATCGCGCAGGTGATTTCCTCACATTTTAAGTCTCTCAGGAGCGTCAGATAAATGCTTAAATGTAAATGCAACTTAATGCGTCTCAACAACAAAATACTAACAATACAGACTCCACCTGTGTTTTAATTGAATATTACATCACAGCAGCAGCTTGCACGTTGTTGATTGCTTGAAAACAGACCTGAGAGTTATTGAACTCAATGTAGCTACAGTATATAAGATTTCCTAGCTAGAGATAAGATAAGAATTCTTAATCAATTTAGGATTTGTTACTTCAATGGCAATTTGCGAAAAATAATAACTAAACATATCAAATCTTGAGTTAAGACCAAGATAAGAAACTTTCTGTAATATGCGCCCTGTGATCACGAATTGGAACAAAATTACTTTTTCTCATTATCTGCCTGTCGCCTCTCTTTCCATTACTCAGCATTTTCCTCAAAGAGTTGGAGAAATATGAGCAACTTCCAGAGGATGTGGGTCACTGTTTCGTCACATGGGTGAGTTTCGCTGGGCAAACATTAAAGTGATTTTAAACCAGATCATATCTGTAACTATTTAAACGCATATAATGCAATTGTAAATAAATCAAAAACAACATCAGTGTCCTACTTTCTTCCGCTCTGAATTCCAGCCCAGCATAGAGTTAAACAAACCTCCGTTACTAATACCAAACCGTCACATCGTTGAAATTAGTGCAATGCTGCTTCCTTGAAGTTATTAGTAAGAAATAATGAGACAGGACATGCATGTGGATGAAAGAGTGAGACTGTAAAAGGACACATTGCACTGCAGCACTTTCCATTGTTTTTTATTGCTCAAATTGCTCAAAGAGACACTGCCAAATGTGCGTGTTTTACTTAGTTTCATAAGTCTGATACGGTGGATACTGGTGGAATATCGCATGGCTCCAGCCAATCTGATTCGAGGAGTAGAAAGAACTGTTTTCAATATTAAATAATGTTATTATAATAATAATTTAAATAAGTATGTATGTATGTTTTTCTTCAGGCGGATAAGTTCCAGATGTATGTGAATTACTGTAAGAACAAGCCTGACTCCACTCAGCTCATCCTGGAGCACGCAGGCAACTATTTTGATGTGAGTAATAAGCAAACTAATCCTGAGAATCTTTTACATACGAGTTCACAATTAAAGACAAGATTCTTTTTTAAATATCCCACTTATCTCTCCAGAGAGTTCACTGACAAATATAGACAGTGATTATGTAACGGTTGTGGGTGTGTATTTTAGAAAGAGGTTGTGGGTGTGTATGTAAGTATACTGTTGTGTGCTGAAATTGATTCGTTATCCCTTGCATCATTGAGTCCTTGCACCGAGACATACGTAATGCAGAAAAGAGATGTCGATGATGTTTTTCATGGTGAGGTTTTCAGATTTTGAAAATCATGTGTGTTTCTACGTGTCCAGGAAATCCAACAAAGGCACCGACTGGCCAACTCCATCTCGTCTTATCTCATTAAACCAGTTCAGAGGATCACCAAATACCAGCTACTGTTGAAGGTATGTGTTCTGCCATACATTATACTCAGCACTGACCTTAATCAAACCAGAAATCATCCAAGTCAGTCAAATTATAGTTTCAGCACTAATATGTTCAGTACATGTTGTCATTATTAAGCGTGTTGTTTTCGTGTCATGTTTTTTGTTTGTAGGAACTGTTGACGTGTTGTGAGGAGGGTAAAGGAGAGATAAAAGACGGTCTGGAGGTTATGCTCAGTGTGCCTAAGAGAGCCAATGATGCCATGCACCTCAGTATGCTGGACGGTGAGGAACATACGCAAAGCCAAGCCTTCATTTAAAACTAAGGTTGTTTGCATCTCACGCTCTGATTTCTTGTCAGGTTTTGATGAGAACATCGAGTCTCAGGGTGAGTTGATCCTGCAGGAGTCCTTCCATGTTTGGGATCCAAAGACTTTGATCCGTAAGGGCAGAGAGCGGCATCTCTTCCTGTTTGAGATGTCCCTGATCTTCAGCAAGGATGTCAAAGACTCCAACGGCAGGAGCAAGTACCTCTACAAGAGCAAGCTCATGGTACAGTTGTTATCAAAACCAAAGTGTGTGTGATTTCGAGGATAGACATAAGACAATGTTTTTTTGATGGTTTCGCTGTCATGTGTAGACCTTAGATCTGGGAGTGACTGAACATGTGGAAGGGGATCCATGTAAATTTGCACTCTGGGTTGGACGGACACCTGCCTCAGACAACAAAATCGTTTTAAAGGTAACATTGTCATTTTCTGAGTTGAAAAGTCATTTAACAGTTTTTGTTGCATTTGCTATTGATATGAAGTCATGCGATCAATCTGAAGTCATATACAACGTTTGCAAAAACTATAAAAGTAAAATAGGTTGAAGTGTGATTTCATGTTGCATTGATCCCACTGATCACTATACGTATGATTTCCATTTTGTGAATGGAAAAATTAATTCTTACAATGTATTTTTGCAATTACAAAGCTGTTCGCATCTGTACATCGAATCTGTTGCATACGATAGATGGTAATTGATCTTATGTGTGTGTTCAATGCAGGCTTCCTGTATTGAAAACAAACAGGAGTGGATCAAACATGTTCGCGAAGTCATTCAGGAACGTACCATCCATTTACGGGGGGCGCTCAAGGAGCCAATACACATTCCCAAAGCTTCTGCAGCCAAACACAAGGGCAAACGGTACGTTAGCCAATCATATAAACCAAACATCTGATAAGCTGATATGAATTGAACTAGTGGACTTGTGAAAAAGATTCAAACTTTTGTAGATGTTGACCCTGATAGACCCAAATGAACTAAAATCATAATGTGATGCCTAGCTGGTTATTGCATTTTTTTTACTAATATATATGATTGCAGGGATGGAGAGGATTTAGACAGCCAGGGTGATGCAAGCAGTCAGCCAGACACCATCTCCATCGCCTCCCGTACCTCTCAGAACACATTGGATAGCGACAAGGTGAGTTCGAAGATCAGACCACTTTAGAACAAAGGTGCAAAGAACAGATACAGCTTGCATTTGGCTGGCAAAGAGAGGATTACTTGAATTCCTGTGTTCTAAAGTTTAAACCTAACCCTAATAGTAGACTTTTAGGCCTTTTTGCAGTCTGTTTAAAATTGTTTGGGAAAGTATAATGCTAATATGGTTCTATTGGTTTAAGCTGGGATGACAATCATTCATTTCCATGAAAGATTGTATTTGTTTACTCTGGTCTGGTTAGCGGAGCAGAAAGTTAGTCTGGTAAACCAGATTGGTCTTTCTTGGCTGTTTAGAAAGTGGAGAAGCTTAGAGCATTTAAAACACAACATTATATGCTGGTGACCAGCAGTGCTGGTATTTTTACACGGTAACGTAACATGGCTCGTGAAAAACTGTGATCGCATTTTCAAGGTTTCCTGAACAGATTTGTAAAAACATTTTAAAATGTGAGTCTTAGTCCCACGAATAAATATAAATGTTTTTTGTGAACATCTTTGCATCAATGCAACAATAACATGACAAAACCACATTCATTTGGTTACAGTGTTACCTTTATTCTATCATGACCACCAGGGGCGCTGTGACCAAACAGGTTTCCTTGAAAAGTTTGTGGCCATTGTGTGTTTGGTCCCCATATTTTCTCATTTACATTTTTTATCAGGCCTTATTACTTTTTGTGTTTTATTTAGGTCAGACACTAAGCTAAATTATACATATACGGTGTTCTTTAGACATAAAATGCGACTAGAGACATGTACCCGCTTGCCGACAGAAAGCATGTGCTTCATTATTCTCTCTCAAGGCTCGCTGACTCAATGCATAGCTGCTGCTAGTCTATAGGTAGCCAGACCTTAATACTGATGGTCTGGGAACTTTTCCCACTTTTATTGGCAAATGCCCACAGACATATGACTGAAAGGTAAAGGAACCAATCTCGTTTCGTTTTGTGTTGCGTCATGTTAAGAATCGAGGAAATGTCCCTGCAGTAACAGACTGTTGTACATTCCGGAACGTGTCAAAAGATAACAGCAACAACAATGATTATAAGTTTGCGTAAAATTTAGCGTTTAATTGATCGGGATGAATTCTTATTGCAACCGATGTAAACACATATGCTTACTACTTCAATCTGAAAGCGGACCATTAAAGAACGTGACAGGCACATCTCCTGGAAATCCTGTAGAATTCAACTAATCATTTGACGACTTTGAACTTGCTGTAGTGGTTCCAGAAGAGTGTGCCTTATGCATCAGACGTTCAGCCATTGGTCTGTGGAGACTAAGCCGCACCTCGCTGGTTTGTGTCCAACAGTCCAACACCTATAATAAAACTTATTAATTATGAATCACAACTTAAAGTACCGATCATTTCAGGGCAAGACTTGAGTTTTCTCAGACACTGCAAAAAATAAATATGTTATGAAGCATTTTTCTCTTGTTTTATAGAACAAATATCTGAAAATATTTTATTATTATTTAAATTCAAATGTTAAACGCTTACTACTCTCCTTTCAAGCTCTAATCTATATTTAATTTACTACTCCCCTTTAAAATCCATCTATAAATTCTTAAATCAAGGTGTATTTACTTGACAAGGAGAGTGAGCTTAGATATTTTATTAGTTAAGAAAGCAACTTAGAGTTCCCTTTCTGTCGGTCTCTCGACGTTGTGTCGAGAACGACAGATGGGGTTCGCCCTTGAGAACCAATCAACTCTGACTACTATAGAAAAGGCCAATGAAATTTGGCGAATGAAATTTGCATGCCGGGCTCCGCCCCCGGAAATCCGGTATAAAAGGAAGCCGGCGTGCATCATTCACTTACCTTTTGTTCTTCAGAGCCTTCGCTCATGACTACGAACAGAACGAATTCAATGAATTCTTCTTCTTCTTCTGCCGGATCTACGACGTGTTGCAGCGGATCGTCCCTACCTGCAGCGACCTTCCCCTGGGCGTCTCGGCGGTTCCGGAGGTGTTAGAGATTTTTTCTCAAAAAGTCCTTTTCAGGACTAACTGAGCATTCTCCAGCGCGGCATGTCCCGCTGTTCTCTTGGGTGCGGCACCCTCATCGAGGAGGGGGATGGACACGATCGCTGCGTTAGGTGTCTGGGCGTCCAGCACGCTGAAGCAGCGTTCGTTGACACATCTGCCCGCACTGCGGGCAGATTGTCATTCAGAAGTTGCGGTCACGGGTGGCTGTCTTCCTACGGGAACCAGCCACCATTTCGTCTGCTACCTGGGCTGTGACATCTGTGGCTACGGCCCCGATGACCACCCACGTTAGCAGCGTTAGTGATATGGGGAACTCTGCGAACGTAAACCCGCCAGCCAAGTGCTCACGGGCCGATCGCACCCCGATTCGCTTTTCTGAACGTTCCCCAGCCGGCGGTGGCATACCGTCCGGATTCTCACGCACACACTCGGAAACGATGTGTGACGTAGATGAGATGTCGCTCGCAGCATCGGAGGGAGACTGACATCTGACGAATCCGAGCTCCACCCACAGCGGTCGAGTTCAGGAGGAAGCAGAAGTGATGTCATCCATGCTAACCCGGAGATGCGTGGTTCCTGAGGTCGGAGCGCGGTGCAAACCGCGCCCACCCCGGGTGCCATGTTTTTCCCGGAGATGCATGAGGAGCTATGTAAAACTTGGAACGCTCCATTCACGGACCGTTCCAGTGAAGCTAGCTCCGGCTCCCTTACTTCCCTCGTTGGTGGGGCAGCCAAAGGCTACGTCGAGATCCCCCGGGTGGCTCGGGCGCCCGCGGTGCACCTGTGCCGCGGGCGGCTACCTCCTGGGGGGAATCGGCCACGCCTACCGTCCAGGGCGTGTGGGGCTTCGACATCACTGGTGTCGGGGCCTTACACTGCCGTGGGCCAGGCTGCCTCCTCTCTACGCCATGGCCATCCTGCAGGTCCGCCAGGCCACGGCGTGGAGAGAGCTCAACGAGGGTAAGACCGACCCGGGTATAATGCAGGATCTCCGTGCCGCCACTGACAGCGCTCTACGGGCGACTAAGGTAGCGGCGCGGGCCCTGGGTCGGACGATGTCCACGGTAGTGGTCCGAGAGAGACACCCCCGGCTATACCTTGTGGAGAAGAGTGACACCAAGGAAGTCCGCTTTCTTGATGCACTCATCTCACAAGGTGGGTTGTTGGTAACACCGTCGAGGACTGCGCTCAGCAGTTTTTGACGGTGAAGCAGACAGTGGCAATTAGCCTCACGCCGCGACTCGGCCGCCTACAGGCCTCCGAGATCTCACGTGACGTCTGCTTCCCTGCAACCCTGGACCCCTTCGACATCGCTCCGGTTCCTGTGCCCCCACAGGCGGCCACCCGGGAGCAGAGGTCGAGGGGGAAACCTCCACCCCGTCAGCAACCTTCTCTCGAGAAGGGACACTGACGGGAAGACCCAAGGGAGAAAAACATCGGGCCCGAACATTCACAGCCACGGCTCTGATTGGTCGGTACGGGACGACTCCTGCCTCGTCACCAAAGCCGGGCCCTTTTCAGGGCCTGGCGCCCACTACTCGCAGAGTTTTTACTTCTCCCCGGGTGTACTTGCAGCCTACCGCACACTCCACTGGACTGTGCACGGCGAACCGACCTCACACCCTGGCGAGGCGTGAGGTCGTACACATACGACAGCTGTCACCACTCTCAAACAGACAGTGTGTGCCATTGTCCCGCCAGGCAGGTAAAAAGGCGGAGCCAACCTTCCCTCCGGGGACCCCCGCGACATGGTTAGCTCCGCCAGCCGACGAACCCCCCCGTGGGAATGATGAAGCAGACCGTCCCCTTGGTCACCCTGTCACAGTCCCTGGGAGCTCAAGAGCTGCCCACACTGTCTCGCTGGCTAATGAGGGCGGTCCGTCTTGGTTACTCGATCCAGTTCGCCAGAGACTCTCCCAAGTTTAGGGGCATCATCTCTCCCTCTGTCAGAGGCAGGGACGCCTCCGTACTTCGGGTAGAGGTCACCACCCTTCTGGCAAAACAGGCATCGAGTTCGTCCCTTAAAACCAAGATGTTCAGTGGGTCACGACCCGCACTTCATCATTCCAAAGAAAGACGGCGGGTTGCAGGTCTGCGTACCCTGAACAGGGCACCTTCACAAGCTGCCGTTCAGGGTGCTCACGCAGAGGCGCGTCCTGACATCTATCAGGTGTTAGGATTGGTTCGTGGCAATCGACCTAAAGGACGCTTACTTTCATGTCTCGATCCTTCTCGACACCGGCCGTTCCCACGGTTCGCGTGCGAAAGGCGGGCATATCAGTACAGAGTCCTCCCTTTCGGTCTGTCCCTGTCTCCACGGTCTTCACGAAGATCGTGGAAACCGCCCTTTCTCCCTGAGGGGAGGAAGGTGAGCGGGTACCAAACTATCTCAGCGACTGGCCTATCTTGGCACACTCGTGAGATCTGTTATGTACACAAAGGGACCTGGTGCTCCGGCACCTAGATCGATTGGGACTCCAGGTCAACCAAGAGAGAGGCAAGCTCTCTCCAGTGCAGAGCATCCTCTTTCTCGGTATGGAACTCAACTCTGTCACCATGTCGGCGCTACTGTCCGCAGTTCGCGCCCAGCCAGTGTTGAACTGTCTAAAATGAACAGCGGTCCCCCTGAAATAATTCAGAGGCTCCTGGGACATGGCGTCCTCGCGGGTTAATACCCCTCGGGTTGATGCACATGAGACCGCTCCAACACTGGTTTCAGAGTCGAGTTCCGAGGAGAGCGTGGCACACCGGCAGCAGGCGCATGGTGATGACGCCCTGCTTCCGACCACCATAACCCCTAGTCTTCCATGACTTTTTTCGACGGACTCAGGTCCCTCTGGGCAGGTTATGAGACAGGTCGTGGTGACGACTGACGTCTCCCTGCAGGGGTACGGTGCAGTGTGCAACGGGCACGCAGGCGGGGCGTTGGACGAACCCCCGCCTGCGCTGGCATATCAATTGCCAAGAGTTGTGGGCTGTGCTACTTGCACTGAGCAGACTACGGCCTCTCATGCAAGACAAGCACGTGCTGGTCCGAGGACAGCACTATAGCTGTAGCGTACTCAGATCGTCAGGGTGGCGTTCGCTCACAGCAGCTAACACAACTTGCTCGACGCCTCCTCCGGTGGAGTCAACTCGTGACCCGTTCTCTGCGGGCCACACACACACCCCGGGCAAACTGAACTAGACAGCCGACGTGCTTTCTCGCCAGTTTATGCCTTGTGGAGAGTGATGACTCCACCCCCGCGCAGTCCAGCTCATTTGGAGGCTGTTCGGGTAGGCCCAGGTAAACCTGTTCGCCTCCCGTAACACCACCATCTGCCCGCTTGGTATTCCCTGTCCGAGGCAGAGCCCTCGACACGGATAACCTGGCGCACAGCTGACCGCGGGACGGACGGAAGCACACCTTCCGCCCCCCCCCAGGAGCCTCCTTGCACAAATACCGTGCAAGATCAGGGAGAAGGAGCACCAAGTGTTATTGGTTACACCACCGGTCTAACCGCACTTGGCTTCAGAGCTGATGCTCTGGACAGCGACTCCCCCTGAACCATTCCCCTGACAGAGGACCTGCTCTATCAGGGGAAGGACACGTTCTGGCATCCCAGATCAGACCCCTGGCACACCCATGTCTGGTCTCTAGACGGGACGAGAAGATCCTGAGATGGCTACTCCCCTTCTATGGCAGAGACCATCACCCAGGCTAGGGCCCCATCTATTAGGCGGTTACACGCCTCTAGACGGCGCCTCTTCTCGTCCTGGTGTCTCTCTCAACGAGAAAGACCCACCGAGGTGTTCGATCAGGATTGTGTTTTCCTTCTTACGAGACTGGAGACTAACATCTCCCTCCACACTGAATGTGTATGTAGTCGCTATCGCCACTCATCACGACTCAGTCGGTGGAAAGTTTCTAGGGCAACACGACCTGGTCACCAGGTTCCTAAGGGGTGCGAGAGGGCGGAATCCGCCTCATCTCCGCTCCATACCCTCTTGGGACCCTAAGTGGTCCTGGGGAGCCTCAGTGCCCCCCAAGAGCCCCTCGGAGAATCCGATCTTCCTCACAGAGCAAGACGGCCCTCCTGACGGCGCTCACTCCCTTCAAGAGGGTAGGGGACCATCGAGCATCCTCCGTGTCCCTGGATTGCCTTAAATTCGGCCCTGAAAACTCTCACGTTATCTTGAGACCCAGGCCCGGATGCGTGCCCAAGAAGTTCCCACTACTCCCTCCGGGACCAAGTGGTGAACTTGCAGGCGCTCCCCATAGGGGAGGAAGACCCAACCCGATCAGTGTTGTTTCCAGTATGTGCTGGACCGCACGCAGAGCTCTTAAGCTCTGACCAGCTCCGTGTCTGTTGGAGGACAGCAGAAGGGGAAGACTGTCTCCAAACAGAGGCTGGCGCACTGGGTCGTGGAAACCGTTACGATGGCATTCCGATCTCAGAATCTCCCATGTCCATTGGCAGTGAGGGCTCACTCCGCACGGAGTTTTAGCCACCTCCTGGGCACTGGCAGAAGCGCCTCTCTAGCAGACATCTGTAGAGCTGCGGGTTGAGCTACGCCCAAACACCTTCGCAAAGGTTCACAACCTTCGCGTAAACCCGGTGTCAGCCCACGTCCTACGTGGCGACATGTAGGACTGGCATCCGGGGGGGGCGTATGCCTGCGAAAGCACCATTCCACCCTCTAACAGGTTGGGTCAGTGTGTTATCTATCTTTTTCTTCTTACCCAAACACATGGCTAAGAAACTGGTACCTCATCTACCTCCCTTCTTACCCAGATACTGGTTAAGAATAGGCATTCCATCCATCACTAAGCAAGCACCCCCTGGGGGTTGGCTGGGCAGAGCAGCCTTCCCCCTTAGGCCGGGATTCCATATGAACTATCACAGATAGCTCTAACCGGACCTAGTGCTACCGGACGTCTGTAACACCCCCTCCGTGGGCTGTTCCGTCTGATGTATCCTCATGAGAATCGTTCCCATTCCTGGTAACCCATGAACTTCCCCAGGTGGACCTCCACCTCGCGGTTAACTACCCAGTCCGCACATTCCATGCGTTCTCCTCCAAGGACGAGACCATACCTATATCCACCATATTCCTCCCCACGGGTAGGAGGTGGCCTCTGCAGCGCATTCCTGATTAAGGAAGTGGCGCCTACCCGGTGTAAACCCGAGCCGGACGGCCTCTCGCCTGTAGAGAGCTAAGGCCCCGTCCGTGAAAGGTTACCGGTCAGGGCTGTAACCATCTTTCTTCAAGAAAGCTCTGGTACCCCCCGACCACCACACTGGTAGGTTACAGTTTCGCGAAAGCATCGAGCTGACACGCCCAGGCTTGTTACCGTCGCTTCGCTAGAGATTGTGACGCGATACAGCGTTGTGGCGTTTTCCATAGGCAACCCCATCTGTCGTTCTCGACACAACGTCGAGAGACCGACAGAAAGGGAACGTCTTGGTTACGTATGTAACCTCAGTTCCCTGATGGAGGGAACGAGACGTTGTGTCCCTTATGCCACAAACACGTATCGTATTCTGCTGCAGTCGTGAGAGGCTCTCAGGCTCTTCAGAACAAAAGGTAAGTGAATGATGCACGCCGGCTTCCTTTTATACCGGATTTCCGGGGGCGGAGCCCGGCATGCAAATTTCATTCGCCAAATTTCATTGGCCTTTTCTATAGTAGTCAGAGTTGATTGGTTCTCAAGGGCGAACCCCATCTGTCGTTCTCGACACAACGTCTCGTTCCCTCCATCAGGGAACTGAGGTTACATACGTAACCAAGACGTTATAGTTAAGAAAGTTTATGTTTAAAACAAAATATACCAATGGGGTAAGAGAATAAACTTGAACTACTACCTAAGGTCGAGTATTATTTGAGAACATTTTAAGAACAATCTTGGTGTGTCTTGTTTGAAATTTTTACTAGAAAACACAACAAAATGCTCAATAAGTAAGAGGCCACATGTCATACTTCAGTTCAGGGCCCTTTTGATTGGCATTGGCAATTTTTTTTACTGTTTAAATAACTCTGATACTGTGTAAATGGCCTAGTTTGTAGTACTGTAATAAAATAGTAGTGTCAGGGTTTAGGCGAGGTGCAAGAATAGAGGACCCAAATGCAGATAGCGGGTGACTTTTAATTATAAAACAAAACAAAAACCCACGAGGGAGTTAAATAACAAACAAGGGTATAACATGACAGGTAACGGGAACACGGACTTACTAAACCTAACAAGACTGAAGATAACAGATGACATAACTACAAAATACTTGACTACACTGACAAGACAGGACCTCACCACAAGCAACGAGTGACAATGAACCAGCACAGGACAGAAAACACAAGGGCATTATAAGAGATCAAAATCAAGAGGGGACAGGTGCGGGGCATAAACTAATAATGAGCACACAGGCAGGAACAATGACAAGACCGGAGAGAGAGTATGGCTAGCCTTAAGTCCCAAAATATTCTCTCTCCACATAAAACATGGGGTTCTGTCATGATCCAGCCACTAGCCCAAGAGAAACATGACATGATGCGGCAGAATCATGACAAGTAGCCATTTTAAACAATAGTTCAATTACAAATGTAATTTCTGTATGAATATATGCTTGTGTATGAAACATTTTCGGTAACACTTCAGTATAGGGGGAAATTCTCACTATTAACTAGTTGTTTTTAGCATGCCTATTATTGGCTGTTATTAGTACTTATAAAGCACATATTCTTCATGAACATACTCTATATCCCTAAACCTACCTAATACCTTAACCTAACAACTACCTTACCAACTATTAATAAGTAACAAATTAAGAGTTTTTTGGGGGAAAAGTCGTAGTTAATGGTTTGTTAACTTTTCGAGAATTGCCCCCTATACTGAAGAGTGATTTTTCCACATTTTCTTTACCCATTTCCTGATTAAGATTATTATAGAAAGGACAGAAACAATTCCAAACTTAAAAAAATGGCTAATTTTGAATCAATGAAGAAACCATTTGTTATTTACTTTTGGACAGAAAAGTCCCCTCATTGTTATTGATTTGTGATAAAAATAATAACACATAATTGATCATTATAATTATTTATGCGATAATGATTAATCACATAAACATTTTCAAGACCTTATTTAAAGAACTAAATTGTTATGTCACCCATAGTAGTCATGCTATTCCAGTAATAACGGATTTCCAGTGGATGTAATAAAGATTTCTCAAGGGGAAACTTGCTTTGGTGTCTTTGCTTGTTTTGGATTTAGCAGCACAGACGTTCATTCTCCCACTCTTCTCTCGCACGCCCGCTCACATGTGCGTGTTTATGTCATCGTTATGTATTGCGGGCTCCCTCCAGCAACATTTAACATTACACAAATGAAAAACGCTTGGACACCATCTTGTTTCTTTATTTTTCTTTCTCATGCCGTTTTATGTAACACGCACATAAAGAAACTCTCACTGTTTCTTAATTCACTCTAAAATCCCCTTTCACAACGCCTCAGCGATTGGAGCGCCTGAACGCTCAGCGCCCTCTCAGTTCAAGTTGAGGTGAAAAGGTGATACTGCAAAACAAGTCGAGGTCCTGCACATCTCATCTAATGAGCTTTAATGTGCCTTCTGCTCCTTTAAATCTTGGCACGTTGTGTCGGGTTCTGCCTCCTCTCCCTTTCGCCTGCCAGGCGCGTCACTTCATCAGACTGATTTCATCTCCGTGGCAATGCGAGGATGTGTCAGAGACCCTCAGCTGCTGCCACTTTACCTCACTGGAGTCGCGAATGCTTTCTATGAGCTTAATGATGAGGTTTATACTGAGATTCCTGGAAAGAAGGTTTTTCTTGTAACGCTTCCATGCAGAGAGATACGATTTTGGAGTTGTTTGCTTTTGATCCAGACCTTCTGTTTATTTTGTGACGTATACGTTAGGACAAACTGGATCTGCTATAGAAATATGGCGTGTAAGGGTTCAGGGTCAGTGGCTCACCTCTTGAGCTCGCTGGCGATGCCACATTACCAGAGGGTGTGTTTGTACAGACCTTAGACTTGTCTTATCTTATTTTCCTGTGTTTATTTTGATGTATTTAGATTTTTAACTCTCATTTTGGTGTTTACGCTTTCCTCTGCAGTTCTCCGGCGGTTCAGAGTTGACCGTGGTCATCCATGACTTTATGGCCAGCAACGGATCAGAGTTGACTGTACGTAGAGGTCAGACGGTGGAGCTGGTGGAAAGACCCCAGGAGAAGCCCGACTGGTGTTTGGTCCGCACCACCGACCGCTCTCCGGCACAGGAGGGCCTGGTGCCCAGCTCGGTGCTCTGCATCGCTCACTCCCGCAGCAGCATTGAGATGGAGGGCATTTTCAACCATAAAGGTAAGGGCCTATTTCCCATATTTTCCTGGATGAAGTTGGGTTGAGTTGGGCATTGAAGACCCCATAGTAAGCTCAATGTGGATCATTTTCTGTATTTCCTGTTAACACAAGCAGTTTAGGGAGGACTTATGATGTTTTTTGATTTGTAGAGCAATGTTCTCAGACAGCATTTAATTGCACACTTATCCGGTGGAGCAAAATTAATTATCAATATTCTCTGTTTAAGTCTCATAGAGATGCCATTAAAGCAAATTGACACGGACTAAAAGCTGAGTTAAATGAATGGAGGGTCAGGTTTAGGTTATCCCTTTAGATTTACACTTCACAGAGGCTGGGCATCTTGTACTTGGCAGTGTTTTGATTTTGTGAGATTTGTAGCATTTGATGTTCCTGGGAAGTCATGGGAAAAGTCTCTGTGTAAATGCTTGAACGATTTATTCAGACACGTCAGCACTCGTGTCTGGGTTTTTCAGCTGTCCCTATGTATAACCACTTTGACTTCAGTTGCATCTGTTTTAGTCTACAAATTTGCCGGTACTATAGAAAAAATCTGGTTTGAAGAATCCAATCTACATTTCATCACAGGTCAAATGGTTTCTATTTAGTTCGATTGTACGAATAGAATAGAAACAATGGAATAGAACAGTAGCAATCGAATAGAATAGTATGCATTTTTTGACCAATATGCCTGAAACCATGTCTACACCGGACGCGGCAGAGTGCGACGCGACGAAAGATAATAAAACACATAAGAACCCATTATAATTTAAAATTTTCTCCAAACTGGATGCTGCAAAGACGGTCATGTCCGGTATAGATACAGTGTGAGCATTCAAGAAATTTGTTGCTGATTAAGTAATAAGACTGGAATAAAGCAAAACCCATAGTCTTATTCCAACATGATTACTGTTATAATGCAAGATTCTGATTGGTCCAGAATTCCATGGTCCAGAATTACAGGACCATGCCTTTAAAAACAGATGTGCAAACATGATAAGTAAAAGACACAGTCAAGAACAAGAGCAACATAAAAAAGACAAACATTACGACTAAAAGATGAGTACACAGAATAGAAAAGTGACATGATGGTGAAGATTTGTCATTGAATATATAAGAAGCAGTGAGTATTGGACAATGTAACTGTACACAATTTCAGATTATTAAAAGTTCAATTTCCAGACTGCTGAAACTTTAAATCTCAAAACAAAATAACATGCACGTCTGGAAGAATAGATCAAAGCTATATACAGGTGTGAGCGTCTGCACTTGACTCACCCTGAACCCAAATCAATTTTAATTGGAGTCCAGCTTTGCTCATTTTTATCAGGCCTGAAGTGCGGCGATCATGCGGTTACCATGGTGACGGGCTGAGTCAGGTGTTGAGCAGGGTTGCCAGGCTGCAGGGATTTCCCTGAGAGGACCGTATCAATGCAGACTGAACAAAGGACAGTTAATGATATACTGGCTTCAGTCTTCTGTAATAAACGCTGAGAGTTGTCTCATGCACATAATAATTCATGTGTGCTGTTGCTGTGTGATGGTACACGCATTTCTTTTAAGACAAAATCAAAACAGATTTTTCGTACAAAAAGTGACATTTCTTTATCCATTCTTTATTTCTTTATTTGACATAGCCATAGTATGTCATTAGAAATAATCATTCTAATGTCATGCACAGATGAATTGTGAACATTAACAGCAGAAATATTTATTAGGAAGGAGTGTAAATGGTGTAATTATATTTTGTGACAGTGTTATTGTTTGAGAGAGTAGTTTTATCTCTGCTATAGTACACTGGCTGTAATAGTTGAGTTTAATTCAGTTCAGTTTCAGTATTTGTTATTGAAGCAGAGCAGCATTACAGAAAATATTAAACAGTCACTAGAGACGAGAAAAAAAATATAAATAAAGATAATAGAAAACATTAGAGACAATTATGAAATACAGCTGTGAAGAATATTCAAAGAGAGACCGTTCCAAATGTTCATTTCTAGATGTAATGTTGCCATTCCAGTCCATTGTTTGTTGTATTTCAATAAAAATCAAACCTCAGGAGTGACATAAAGTCATCCAACAGCAATGTAAAAGACTGACAGCATGACAAAACACATGAATATTTCTGTTGTATTGGTTTAAAGTGAATTTGAACTTATTGTTTCCTTTGCAATATTTGAGGTCTGGAAAATACAGAGCGTCTTTTCTGTTATTTTGACCTGTTTCTTCAGTTTTTCTCTGCAAATAAATGCAAATAGAAACAATATATTTCAATATATACATTTACATTTAAAATTTTGGAGAAGTATTTTTAGTAGAGACAAAAATGGTAGATTTTACCTTACACATACCTGTTAATAATCAATTCAGAAAACCTGAAAAGAATTTTAAATTATTATATTATATTATTATATTTTAAATAGTTTTCGAATACTTATTACATATTTACTTAGTTGTAGCAGTAATATATCAATACTAACTGTTAAAATAATTTCAAACGTAACCTTAACTTTATCCTTAAGTATGTAAATTATTGAGTCATTTATGATCAGAGACGGGGTGGGCCCAGACTCTGTTTGTGCCCTAGGCAAGATTTTAGATTGTGCTCCTACTATACAAAATAAAAAAATAAAAAAATCTGAAAATTAACATTTTTAAAAGCAAAAATTATATTTATTTCAATATAACATGAACATGATTAACATAAATCTAGAAAATGTCTAATTACTTATAACGCTGAAAGTAAAATAACTTAATAATAATAGTCCCTATAATACTGTAGTTGAAAATAAGAGCTCTTAAAA
Organism: Triplophysa bombifrons; assembly: GCA_029783895.1. Taxonomy (NCBI): domain Eukaryota; kingdom Metazoa; phylum Chordata; class Actinopteri; order Cypriniformes; family Nemacheilidae; genus Triplophysa; species Triplophysa bombifrons. Next base: position 14,577,468 of record CM056455.1, read on the forward strand.
TGAATAGTTGATTATAATTATTATTTAAGGAATGGTCAATGAAAGTTATTTTTAACATTTTGTAAAGCTCTACGCAAATGCTCGAGGGACACAAATAAAATCTTATTGTATTGTTTTGGATTTTCTAAAATAAATGGCATGGTCCAAGTCACTGTGCCAGTAAACACTTTTTGCAGTTAACTTAGTTTAAAGCAGTCAAAAACAGCACGCAGTGTCAGTGTTACAAAATGGTTCTAAATAAGAAAGCTGCTCCGAGTGGGATCCGAACTTAAAACAGACCAGGAGTCCAGAACAGGAAGCAGTCGCATTAACAACAAGGGCGCAGTCTCACATAAGTTATGGGGGCATTTCTTGAAGTTGCGGATTGAAGTTTACCTGCACCGACCACACTAGCTGCTCTCCGTTACACATGCATAAAAGATTATCAATCATATTTTATCATAATCACAGCATGATGCAAGAAGCTGTTCACATGTCGCGTTTTTGCGCTCTCGTCTGGCGCCCCTCTGCCCTTATCAGAGAGTCTAATGTGGATTGAGTCACGGTTAGTCAGTTCTGTTGAATGAACATAGATTTGACAATGAAGTAAAGCATGTGGTTGAACTTAGGCGATCCCCAAGCGGAGATTTTTGAGGTCACCCACACAGGGATGACCGGGCAACATCTGAAGGAAGATGATGAGTGTGTACAGGGCGTGTGTTCAGTCTGGGAAATTCTGAGGCGTTACTGAAACTCACTTATTTTTATCCCTTGACTTTGTTAGAAAGGATTGCCTTAATGTCCTAGGAATTAGAAAAGGCCACATACAGTATTTTAACATGGACTCTTTATTATGCTGCAAGAAAAAAAAATGCTGAATTGAAATGTAATTTGGAAAACATTATATCCATCTGTTTGTGTGTCTGTTCAATCTACAATTTACTTAAGTTTGTGTTTGCTTGAATAAATACCAAAACTGAACGTCAAGGATAACATGAGTAAAGTATGGGTATCCTTTCATAGCTTACAAACCATTCTTTTTCTATACCTGTGTCATTAACATGTATATTCCTCTATATGACAACATTAAAAGTGGACATGAAACTTTGCTTTGGCAGAGGTCATGGGAAATGTCGAACAGCCGGTTCTCTTATGGCAAGGACAATCAGTATTTATAGAATGTGAAAAAGGAGCCGTCATAACTCATGATGACCAGTGTATTCAACCTCTTCAAGGCTATTTTGTTAACTGAAGGTATATTTTTAAGGTAGGCGTGTCCAGAGGAAGTACATTTTTTTTGCTGTGAGACTGGAGCTTATCCTCAGTAGAATGTTGATCAGTCCTGGAATGAGCGGTTGCAGACCCACATAAATATATATATATGCATGTGTGTGTGTGTGCCTGGTAAACCATGCGGTATTGGGACAAAATGTCCCCACAAAGATGGCAATATCCAATGTACATTTTTAGGTTCCCATGAGAAAACAAGATTATAACTTTTTTGAAAATCTAAAAGAGCAGAAAGTTTTGTGTGATTGTTATGGGAAGAAAAAATGATGTACAGTTTGTACAGTATAAAAACCATTGCATCTATGGAATGTCCCCATAAAACATGGAGACCCAACGTGTGTATGTGTGTGTGTGTTGCGTGTGTGTGTGTGTGCGTTTGCGCAGGCAGGCAGAGGAAGCAGTCAGGCTGGCCACAGCCCAGCTACTGTGAGCAGCCAAACACACTTGAACAGGGAGATCTTTGTGGTGTGTTAGAGAGGCAGTCACTTGTGTAGGTGATACAGAGCCAGTTGTTTATGTGTGTGATATTCATGCTGTGACCTGATATTGGCCGTACCTGTCAGCCCTACGGTATGGTTTAAAGCTGTCATTTACAATCGACATGTGTCATTACCGTACTCCCAATGAAGCATCTCAGAAATGCTCCAACAGGTCAAAGCTTGACTGATGTTGTTTTTCTGAATAGTGTCATTCATCTGGCATTTTATAGCGGCACCACCACAAACAGACTCTGTTCTTACTTTAGGTAATCTGTGATTATCTCCCTTTCTCATTACCATAATGCAACAAAAAATGTGTACAAAATGTAATGTTTTTGTTCATCATTGTGGTAGCTATGTGTTTTAGTGTCTTGATGTTGAATAAAAGATTGTAATGCAGTAAAGTGTTTTACAGTTATAAAAGTCTTTAAATGAGCTTTGTCGGAAATTCTGAAAACAATCTAAACCAGAACATTCAGATACATTGTGGTGATAAAAAACAGGCCGTAAAATGTTCTAAATCGTCATTAAAATAACAACAGTGCAAAAAGAGGGCTTTTTTTGTCTGCGCATTGGGGAAGACATGTGACCTCCTACTTTGTTGATTCAACTGAAAACACTTCAGGTCAAATTCTTAGTTCTTTAACGTTACATGGAAGCCATCATTCTTATTTAAGCATGTTGGTCACACCTCAGCCGGTCTCCTTTTTTCCTATCATCCGGCCGTCCCTTCCTCTCTCTCCCTCATTCCGAGCAGAAGTTGGTCACAGCTGTGCTCGAAACACCAAACCTCCCTATTTCTCTCCCTCCCTCCCTCCCTCCCTCTCTCTCTCTCTCTCTCTCTCTCTCATGGTCCATCACTCTCTCAGTGTCTCTTCTCAGTGTTATGCGGTATCATGCTTTGAGTGCGGAGGAGTAAGTTTGCTTTGCTCCTGATATCTCTTTTTTGTCATGGCACATGGGATTCATTCGTTTGTATCAGTCAGTCGGCTCTGTCACATGGGTTCAGCTTCAGGACGCTCAGACAACTGCAAGTATTGGCTGCTGGATTTGGGTATGTGGACAACAGCACTGATAAATAAGACAGCACATGCATACGGTTTACTCAATGAGATAAGGAATTTGGTTAGTTATTGTAGGTTTGGAAAGTTAAGCATGAGATGTGTTTTTTAAGAGTCATAAACATTTAGAAATGTATGCCCTTATCTTATGTGCTCATCATTATTTTATCATATGGATTGAATGTATCGATCAATAGAATACAATATTTTATGATTTATTAGCAATAGATTGCATAATGTCATGATAATGTTGAAGCTTAGTCTTGGATGCTGTTGAACCTGCTGTTTGTGTTCCTGTATTCTGTTATTTGTACATATTTGTTGCTTAGGTCTGTTAGTTTTATAGGTCTATATAAATAGTTCTCGCCGTTCATGTCACTTTAGTGAAATTTTGCACGGAAGATGTTTGGGTGATAACCTGGACTGCATAAAAATATCCCTTTTTTATGTTATGGTTGATGTTCACACATTTTGGATCAGGGTTCTGTTAGTATATGTCATTGAAATGGTTTCATGGTTCATCCAAACAAAAAATCTGTCAAGCTGTCGTAATGAATTTCCATCTAAATCTAAGATTTATTTTCAGAGTTCTTCAAAGAAAGCTTCTGTTCATTTTTCAAGAAACCTTTATACTGCTTGTATACCAGCTGTTGAAAGCAATTGTGTAGTTTAGAAAGTTCTGTCCGGTTCACATGAGGAGACAGTAGGACTGGTACACAGTGTACACATAAGGTTGCACATGGCCCAGTTCTGTGAAACTGAAGACTCTGTTTGTTCAGATCTGAACTTAATGATGGATAATGGGGCAAAATGAATGACTTTCTTGCAAAGCTGCAATTTTATCACACATCACATTCACTGCAGATGTAGGCAGCACACAAAGATCATACAGTACTTACAAGTAATCTTAAACATTAATAAAGTCAGAACCTTGTCACAGGATATGTTTGTATTTAATTTAGGATTTATATCCGTCTTGGGCGTTTGAACGGATACCATAAATAAATGTTAAGCTCTCATATTAAACGCTTTCGCATCATTCAAAATCATTAATTTACTCTGTAATCCTCTCCAGACTGCAGGGGGCAGCGTGACTCAAGGGATACAGATATGACAGCTGTCAAGGGCCTTCTGTGAATATTATTTGTAGCTCTTGGGCTCTGAACATGAGGACTGTTTGTGCGTACGCGTGCGCGTGTGTGTGTCAAGGGTAAATCTGGCAGAATACATTTTTTTTTACTTTTTAAAGCCGTGGTGTCCGATTTTCAAATTACGCTTGTTTAGACAAAGTCGGGCCAAGTACCTAAACAACTTTGTAGCCAATCAGCAGTTAGGTGCACAGGTTGGACATTAGTCGAGCTGAGCGCTGACGAAAGTGAAAAATGGGGGTTGGGGTGTGTCTTTTTTGGTGATTTGAACATCAACAACAGCTATGAGAAATCGGACATTAACTTTGATGTGTAATCTGATGAACACCTGTGAGATTTGTTCTTTCAGAACATTATTTAAAGAATGAAGATATAAAAAAATGTATATATATATCATTAAAGATTCTGTATTATCCTAATAAAATTTTAACTACTTTAACAGCTAAATTAACAAATGTTTAATTTTATGTTCTATAACATGAGATTTGTGTTCCCCATCCTTCCTACACTTAAGGGTGAAGTGTCAGACATCTCTGTTGAGATAGTATAAGAATATGCATTTATTCATTTATAAATAGACAATCAATATGTTGTTATATACTTGTGCTCTTGAGCTTGGCACTCCTCCCCCCTAAAGATCAGAGGTCTTCTTGAACGTCAATAGACTCAACAGATTATTTTATGCAAGCTTTATATAAGATTGGAGTCTTTAAAGAGCTTTTATACTTTCTATTGTGAAGAGGTTTGAGAAGCTCTGTAGATAGAAGAACAATCTGCATCACTTTAGAGGGTCAAGTTGCTGTCGCACACTTAAATAAGACCAGAAATATGCCAAAGTAACTTTACCTTGACACCAGTTGGGTAAAAATGTAACAGAAAGTGAAGTTATTCAGAGCGATGACTTTGTGCTGCGTGTGTGCTTAACGTACTACAGTGGATGACGTACTGTACTTTGGAATGTCAGTGCTCAAATAAGTGATTACATAGTACAATAAATTGAATTACTTTCAATGTGAATCAAACAAAATCTGTACATTTCTGTCTCTCTTTCTGCAGACACGCTATCAGTGTCGAGTAATGAAGGAGTTTTGTCAGGCAGTGCCACACTGCAGCCGGGTCACCTGCACAGCTCTCCTGGACCCAAGAGGCACGGAAACACCCTGCGCAAGTGGCTGACCAGCCCCGTCAGACGGCTTAGCAGCGGCAAAGCAGACGGCCATGTCAAAAAACTTGCACACAAGCACAAGAAAAGCCGAGACGTCCGTAAGAACACAGAAGCTGGCTCACAGAAAGACTCTGATGACAACGCCGCCACACCGCAGGATGAGACCTTTGAAGAGGTCAGTAAACAAAAGTCAATGCACAAACACTTTCAGACCGTAACATTTAAAAACAAACTATAGCTAATGCAGAAAAATTATGTCTTTTATATATTTTTAATATCTATTTTTTGTGGGGGGTATTTATAGAAAATAAGATGTTTATGGTAAATAGTTACATTTAGTTAAACAGACAACTTTTCTTTAAAAAATTTTTTAGCAATGATAGATGTTTTAGAGCGGGCAGAGTGTGGGATTTAGCGAGCTTTGAAGCAAAATTATTTGTGAAACATATACTATGTGTGGAGAACATTCACTTAACATCGTACTCTCATTTTTGACGGAGGTGTCTTTTAGAGAGTTTTGCATCTGAACTCTTCGTTTATTTATATTTTTACTATATTTAAATTTTGTATAAAAATGATCGAAAATATATCAACAAAATCAGTATTAAAATATATTGATCTTCATTTCCTGCAACGGTAAATTCTAACTACACATGTAAACTGTTATTCCCCCTATGCTCAGTCTTTCATCCAATAATTCTTACTTTAAAATTTTCCATATAACTTCCACAAACATAAGCCACAGTATAATTGAATGCTGTATACGTCTACCTTGGTCAAAAATTGGGGTTAATAATTCTGTAAAAAGTCTGTATCATACATCAAATCTAAATAAATTAAATTGAAATTAAGTAAAATAAAACATTATAATTAGAGTCAATAAATTAATAAAGAGCAAGATACAATATTAAAATATAAATTATTTTATGATTGTTTCAATAACTTAATTATAAGTCAAGTAACAGGTTTGTTCGGAAAGTCTAATTTAAGGGACAGTTCGCCCAAAAAGGAAAATTTTGTCATCAATTACTCACTCTCAAGTTGTTCTAGATCTGTATAAACATCTTTGTTTTGATGAAAGATATTTGCTTGTAAACAAACAGTTCTTGGACCCCCTTGACTACCATAGTAGGAAAATGACAACGATAGTAAAAAGTGCCCCAAAACTTGGTTTTCTACATTCTTCAAAATATCTTCTTTTGGGTTCAACAGAACAAAAACATCCTACTGTGGTAGTTAATGGGGTCCATCAACCCCTTTTTTGGTTTGGTTACAAGCATTCTTCCAAATATCTTTCTCTGTGTTCATCAGAACAAAGAAATGTATACAGATAAAACTCAAGGGTAAGTATATGATGAAGTTTGAATTAAAATGAGGTTTTTTTACCTGTATGTGAAGCTTCTGTCACTAAGACAAATTCCTTGTGTGTCCAAGCACACTTGGCAATAAAGCTCTTTCTGATTCTGATTATCATTTTTGTTTCTTCACACTATTTAATGTCTTTCCACAGATAATTGCTATACCATATAACCATAATATGCATTTAAGTATTATTTTAATATTAAGTAGGGCAGTGTGAAAGAAATTTTCAAATAGAAACAATAGATTTTTGGGGGTTAAAACAGGTACTGGATGACTAAATATGTAAGTTATTTTATATTACACAGCAATCATATCCTACTAACTGCATCATTTGTCATGTTAATGTAGGCTGAGAGACATGTAGCGTTCTGTCTGTTTTCAGTGCTGCGCATTATGATTTCGAACTGTGTATTATTTACATCTGGTGGTTTCCAGTACAGTCCTAAGTCGGAAAAGGGTGGCATGCACACTTCAGGTAGGTGGAGAGTCCCTGCCTCAAGTGGAGGAGTTCAAGTATCTGGGGGTCTTGTTCACGAGTGAGGGAAGGATGGAACGGGAGATTGACAGACGGATCGGTGCAGCTTCTGCGGTAATGCGGTCGCTGTACCGGTCTGTCGTGGTGAAGAAGGAGCTGAGCCGCAAGGCGAAGCTCTCGATTTACCGGTCAATCTACGTTCCTACTCTCACCTATGGTCATGAGCTGTGGGTCATGAACGAAAGGACAAGATCCCGGATACAGGCGGCCGAAATGAGCTTTCTCTGCAGGGTGGCTGGGCGATCCCTTAGAGATAGGGTGAGAAGCTCGGTCACTCGGGAGGAGCTCAGAGTAGATCCGCTGCTCCTCCAGATCGAGAGGGGCCAGCTGAGGTGGTTTGGGCATCTTTTCCGGATGCCCCCTGGACGCCTTCCCAGGAAGGTGTTCCGGGCATGTCCCACCGGGAGGAGACCCCGGGGAAGACCTAGGACACGCTGAAGAGACTATGTCTCCCGGCTGGCCTGGGAACGCCTCGGTGTCCCCCCGGAAGAGCTGGAGGAAGTGTCTAGGGAGAGGGAAGTCTGGGCATCCCTGCTTAGACTGCTGCCCCCGCGACCCGGCCCTGGATAAGCGGAAGAAGATGGATGGATGGATGGATGGTTTCTAGTACAGAGCAGTCATAAATACAGTGCTGCGTTTCCGCTGGAACCTTTTAGGTAGAAAAAGGCCACAGGTGCTAAGCTACTTCATAACCTAACACTCTCTGTCTCCTTGTTTCTCTCGTCTCGTTCTCCTGTCCTCGCAGAGAATGAGAAACGAGGGATTGAGCAGCGGGACTCTGTCGAAGTCTTCCTCCTCTGGGATGCAGAGCTGTGGTGAGGAGGAGGGAGAGGAAGGGCCAGATTCTGTTCCCCTGCCGCCCCCTATGGCCATCCAGCAGCACAGTCTTCTGCACCAGGACTCACAGGAGGACAAGGTAAATGTCAGCCACAGAGCTGCTTGAAGAGAGCGCCTGGTTTTTGCATGTTCATTAGTTGTGCAGGTTCAAATTTGATCTTTACCTTATGAGTTATTCACATATGGATGTGTTTTGTTTATTATTTTGTTTTTGTGTTATATTCTTTTAAAGGAAGAGTCCTTTAGACGTTTCTAACTGCTGTTTGTTTTCTCTTTGTTTTGAATGTTCTCCAGCATTATGTTGATTTCTGTTCTGCCTCTGTTTTGTCTCAGTTTCAATATCTTTCCATGTAGTTTTTCCTCGTCTTTCCTTCTTGTCCAATTTTGTGCTTTTTACCTCATTTTGACTTTTCCTTCTTCGTAAACGTCATTTGAATACTCCACATCCTGCCACACCAATTGTTTCGAGGCAAAGGCCTCATTCTGTTGATAAGCATTTTTAAATATATACACTTTTGACTGTTATAGCTTGAAGAAAAGCCCTTCTGTCCGTGACCTGTCGTGTGCCCCCTAATGGAGTATTCAGGAGTGCGTGCGATCACATGCACTTGTTGTCATGTGTGGCGCACTTACTCTTAAATAAACCCAAATCTTTCAAACCTACTTCCATTCCGCCCCATATTACTCCCTATCAATCAGAAATGGCCCCTGATTTGCTGACTAATCCAGAAACCACCCACATTACCATATTTGGACTGGAATCTTTCCACCCGGCACTACAATGGTGAGCATCAGTGCAGATTTACATCATTGATAGTGACTTTGCTGTTGATGCTTCAGCTCTGAAGCAAATGTTAAAACTGAATCAGTCACTATGCAGGCGTAACCTCAAGGGACGTGTCCGGTGTGATAATGACCTAGTTTTCAGCACACTTCAAAGGGAGTTTATGCGGCCATTAAATCACATTTTCCTTTACCATAAATAAACAGTATATGTTTTAGTCAGACGTTTCACAAACAATTGATTCTCTGATGAAAAAGAAAGATTAAGTTGGTCTTTGCAGGTTTATTTGGTCCTCCGCCTGGGCTCGCTGTTTTGTTTTTTGGTATGATTCCCATCAATGTTTGCTTTTTCGGATGTGTAGGCTCGTCTGTCCGGACGTCCCAGCAGCTCAGAGACACCGAGTGCGGCTGAGCTGGTTAGCGCCATTGAAGAACTCGTGAAGAGTAAAATGGTAAGAGTTCAGAAGTGATTTAAGCTTTTTGGCACTTAGTTTTGGTCTCTAAATTGACTTTGTCTCTCTCAGAATCTAGAGGACAGGCCCATTTCTCTCCCTGTCCAACAGGGCAACAGCAGTAGCCCCGCCTGCAACCCCTTAGAGAACTCCCTCCTCTCCTCCTCGTCTCCCATCGATGAGCTGGACGAACGCAAGACTGGCTTCCTCAAGAGACGACAGTGCGTCCCCACCTGACAGTCCATCAAATATTCATATAATAGCTCTGTTGCCAAACCTCCTGTGCTAACCATTACAACACTTTGTTTTCAAAATATTTATTCAGACAGAAACATCTAAATAGTTCAATGAAGGAATAGTAGGCCTGTTTCCTTTACACGGGTAAGAACGTCAAAAAACATATCACATCCTGACAGGATTGGACACAAGTGCAGGCAGCGGTGAAGGGGTTAACTAAAGAGATTTATTTAACTAAGAACCTAAAATAAAGACACACCATGAAAACAATAATCACAAGGGATAGAAACAGAACAAACAGGAATATCAGGACTATCTAACACTAGACTAAACAACAATGGACAAAGCTACACTGGGATGACTTACACCAAGAAAATAAGATGCAACATCTTCAAGACCAGGAGCAATATGACACGATAGCATCGAAAGCTGAAACAAAGCAAACGAGCACAGGACAGAAGACACAAGAGCATAATATAGGGGAACTAACAAAGGGTAGTTAACAAGGGACAGGTGTGGGGTATGAAACACTAATGGAAGGCTAACAAGGGAACGGAGGGGCGGGGCCATAGACGAGACAGAGAGAACACATAGTATGTCGTGACCGACATGTTTCTCTCCACACAAAACCTAAGACTCTGCCATGATCCTGCCACAAGACCTAGAAAGACATGACACGATGAGAATCATGACAACATCTATTTTTGTCTTAATAGTATATAGAAAATCTATGAATAGAAATGTGATATTTTATTAGATTATGAATTATAATAAAAGAATTAACAAAATAAAAAAAATAAAAGGTTGAGTTCCATTTCTAGATAAACATTAAAAATACATAGTTCAGTTTACTACTGTATATCAATTTACTGTAGGTAATGCTATAGTATACTGTACTATAATTTCTATAATATACTGTAGTATTCGCATCCAGAATAAAGGTTTGTGTTTACATGACATATGTCTGTGTACGCTGCATGTTCATTTTGTTTTTATAAAAATGTACGCAGACATGCACATATTTTAGAAAAATATAAAAATGAATAAACGTTTATATATCATTTCAATTAATTGTAAATATAAATAAATACATCAAAATATTTTCTAAATTTATATACATGTATGTGTATGTTTTTGTTCAAAAATACAAAAGTAAATGCACAGTACACAGACATATATTATATATATATATTATTCTGATTCTGAATGAGATTAATCACGAGTCCTAATTGAAAGCTTAGATGATTGTCAATATTCGGTATTTGTTATTCATGCATAAAACACTAAAGTGTGTATCAGAAGATACATTTATTTAGATGTATGTACATTTACAGGTGTGTGCCACCAATTCTGTGGCACAGTAGTTTTGGAACTAAGTAATATGTGTTTGAATTTTAGTGTGACTTGTGTTTCTCTCCATTGTGTTCAGCTATGTTCTGCTGGAGCTGGTGGAAACAGAGAGAGATTATGTGAGAGACCTTGGTGCAGTTGTGGAGGTGGGCATATTTTCAGTTCTCATTCAACAAAAAGAAAACCTGCAGTAAAATCACTATGGTGACAGTAATGATGGATTTGTAAGCATTCAGGCCGACAGTGGCTGCCGTCAAAATTAATTTTGTGTTCATTCAGTAAGCATCTGTTTTTGGAGTTTGTGCTGAATTGATCTTTTGTAGAGTCCCTCTGAATGTCTTGTGTCAGCTGTACTGGCACGGCGCGCACAGGAAATGAGAGGTGTTTGGATTTGCCGCTTCCTTAAAACGAGGACTCTTTGAGATCACGTATTATGTTTGGCTGCTGCCGTGGTAACCGTGTCCATGTCTTCCGGCACCTGCAGGGATACATGAGCAGAATGAAGGAGGAGGGTGTTCCAGACGACATGAAGGGAAAAGACAAGATCGTCTTTGGAAACATTTACCAGATTTATGAATGGCATAAAGAGTATGTTGGAATAAAACACACAGCACTACACCAGTTAGGTCATGTCCGCTCACTAATGTTGTGACTCTGAATTTTGCAGCTTTTTTCTTGCGGAACTGGAGAAATGCTTGGAGGATCCTGATCGACTCGCACCGCTGTTTATCAGACAAGTATGAAATCATTTCACGTGTGGTTTCAACTGGAGTGATTTAAAAATAATAACAGCAAATAATCTCATCAGTGTCCAAAAACTGAGCATTTTAACTATCCCTTAATCTTCCATTAGCTGAATAGATACATACTGCAGTCTCACACCAGTGTTACGAATAAGTTTCCAACTTCTTAAAACCTGATAGAACTGATAGAACTCGTAATTACAACTCGTAATCTCTGAATTTTCTAAGAGCTTTGACTCGTACCGCGTCATGTGGAAAGTAAAATGTGGTTGAATATTGACTTCATAGTGCCTTCACATTTTGTTTAAAGACACAATGAAATTGACATCTTACTCACATTTTTAACATTTGTGTGCCCTCATAATCTTTAATCAAAAACATTCACTTCCTGTCAAGGGGAACGGCACAAGGGCTGGGCTCAGATGACCGACTGCAAACTGTCATAGAAAACTGCCTCCATTTTTTTAACAACGCCCAACTTCCAATAAATTCTCGACTGACGAAATCAAGTCCCGTCCTAAATTTTTTTCTCATTTCAGAAGCTGTTTCACTCGGATATACTTCACGATACAGAAAAGTCGACAATCGCTGTTTCATTTAATAGCACATATGCATGTTTATCCTCAAAAACATTATTTTTTTTTCATTTTAAAGTTTCTAGCAGAAGTATACATAACTGGTTCTAAACCTGAAACATTTATTTGTAATTTAGCTCAGTGATAGAAATAAAGTGTATATGATGCACGGTTAGACATACAATATACTATCTCACGAACCCCCTGCAATTCCCTCTTGAACCACCAGGGGGCCCCCGAATCCCCGTTTGGGAGTCTGGTTAGACTAAAATTTTAAAGCAAAATAATGTGAACATTGATGAATAGTATTTAAGAAATTATTTCTGATAATGCCTGTTTCTGAATTTGATGTGTTTATTTTTACAGGAAAGAAGATTGCACATGTACATTGTCTACTGTCAAAACAAGCCCAAATCAGAGCACATTGTTTCTGAGTACATCGACACGTATTTTGATGTAAGAGTTTCTGTCTGATATTTAAACATGACTCATAATCAGGGACACAGACTGTGATAACCAGACTGTCCCATCTATACTCCTCTCCCTAAGGATCTGAAACAGAGGTTGGGTCACAGACTACAGATCACAGATCTGCTGATCAAACCCGTGCAGAGGATCATGAAGTACCAGCTTCTACTGAAGGTCAGGGCTCTCGTAAAAATCTCATTAAAAAGAGATTGTCTTTTTGTTTTCTTTCATCATAAAACGACTGTCTCTGATTGATTTATTTAGGATTTCCTCAAGTTCTCCAAAAAGGCTGGCTTGGACACTATAGAACTAGAGGTAATTATATTTGATAACACGTCTTAACCACAGTATTACATTATTGGTGCGTGTCAACTATATGTTGTTTTTTGTGTCTTCTCACAGAAAGCAGTAGAGGTCATGTGTGTTGTTCCTAAACGCTGCAATGACATGATGAATGTTGGACGCCTCCAGGGCTTCGATGTAAGATGTCATTTTCTTTCTTTGCAGTTGTTGTGTGAGGAAGGCAAAGCTAAAAACTGTTTGTAGTTTACCCACCCTCGGGTTTCTTCAAACCTGAATACATTTTATTGTTACACTGTACACAAAAGACGATATTTGTAACCAAACAGTTCTGGGGCACCATTCACTTCCATAGTAGAAAACAAAACTACTATGGGAGTCAATGGTGCCCCAGTTCTGTTTCATTTCCGCATGCTTCTTTTGTGTTCAACAGAACAAAGAAATGTATGCAGGTTTGAAACAACTTGATAGTGAGTAAAAGAAGACAGAACTTTCATTTTGGGGGGAGGATCCCTTTAACAGTTGAACTGTGACCTTTTAGTTTTGTTTTAACTTTTATTTGTGTGTTTTAAATTATTCCATTATATTTATGGTCAGGGTAAGATCGTAGCCCAGGGTCGACTGCTTCTCCAGGACACTTTCATGGTCTCGGACCAGGACGGTGGTCTACTTGCCCGCATGAAGGAGAGGCGAGTCTTCCTCTTTGAGCAGATAGTTATCTTCAGTGAACCTCTGGATAAGAAGAAGGGATTCTCCATGCCAGGCTATCTGTTTAAGAACAGCATAAAAGTATGTAGACTTTATTAACCCTACTGAAAAAATCTTAGGCTGGTTCTAGCTGGTTTAGCCGCCTGGTTTTGGAGAGGTTTTGGACAGTTATTAAGCTGGTCAAACTGATTTTAGCTGGACAGATGGGAACCCACCAGTTTAACACCAGCTTGACCAGTTTTGCCAGGCTGTGTGGACCCGTCTAAACCAGCTACTTCCATCCTTAACCAGCAAGTTTCTAGATTGGCTAAGCTGGTTTTCAGCTTGTTTTAGCTGGTGGCTTCCAGCCTGTCCAGACAAATCCAGGCTGGGCAGCTTTAACCAGCCAAGCTGTGAACCCTATACACGGTATTCTCCTCGCTTAAAATCTCTGTCTGCCCTGTAGGTCAGTTGGTTGGGTCTAGAAGAGAGTCCTGACAATGACCCTTGTAAATTTATTTTGACGTCGAGATCATCGTCTGGCAGTACAGAACACTATGTCATCCACTCCTCCAACCGGCTGGTTTGCCAGGCCTGGATCCAGCAGATCAGCAGCATCCTGGAGAACCAGAGAAACTTCCTCAATGGTAACGAAAGTGTATCTCTTATAAATACCCATAGTGCTCATCATAGCAGCACTTCTGAGAAATATTCCCACCCTTCAAAAGTGAAATTATGGCCTGATGTGAGAATTGTTCCTGTTTTGATCCAAACTGCATCTGTGAATTTTCATTCCTGTCAAAATGTCTGATTCTAAATTGTATTTTCTCTCAGCACTAACTTCACCCATTGAATACCAACGGAACCATGTTGGGGCGAGCGGTCTGGGCGGCCCCAGCAGCAGCGGGCTCCCCGGAGGCAGCAGCAGCTCAGCCATGGGCCCCGGCTGCGGTTCCCGATCCCGAACCTCCAGAATCCCTCAACCATCCTCACGTCTCCCCCAGCCTGTGCAGCACCACCACGCCCCCGCCCCAGACGACCGCACCTCAGGTACGTGCCCCCTTCGTGACCAGGACATTAATGGCGAGGTCCCCAGAATGCGGGTCCTCGAGAGTCCTCTGAAGGAGCCACGTGAGGAGACCCCCATCCCGAGAGCCACAGTCGCTCCCCTGTCTCCAACAAAGCCCCGTCTTGGGGCGCCCTCGCCCATTCTCTCCCCCTCTAACCATCAGAACTTCACATCCTTTACGACAAGCGTCCCGGCTCAGAAGGTCTCACCGTTTTGGGCCTCGATGCCAATCTCGCCCACTGGCAGGCCCTGCTCGTACACAGAGCAGAGCGATATGCAGAGTCGTGTCCAGAGTCAGAACCGCCGGCACTCGGCTCACAGTAAGGAGCTGGACCGCATCAGTACCTGTTCGTCCACCAGCGAGCACTCTCTGCACTCCACTCACAGCAATGGGGTAAGAGCCCAACTCCAGCAAGGCCTAGTTCTGCTTCACCTCCACGTCCGGCTTCATACTAACCCGCTGGGGTGTTTGGGCGTGGAACTAGAAGAGGATTCTCAAAGGCTGATGTGAATATTAACCGGTGTGGATTGATTGTGCTCAGCGACTAACTTGTGAAAAACTCGGCCAAACGGTCGAGCATCTGTGCTGACTGTCTGCTGTCAACCTGCAGGACTTTCTTTCTAATACACAGGCATTGGGAGCATGTGATCCAGCTAACTAACACTTACTAACACTTTATTTAACTGGCTTGTGCCTTTTGACATAAAATTGAGTTTTTAGGACTTCAAAACTTTGACGAGTGCAGTTTTCGTTCCTGTTATGACACATGTCTTATTTAAGTAGAAAGTTAGTTCAGAGAATAGAGAAGGGCTTGTTCCCTTTAAACTGTTTAAATGGCTCAACCTAGACTCATGTTCTCGTTCAAGAAAGAGTCTTAGCGTAAAAATCTAAATGTGTTCAGTCCGTTCTCTAGAAGGAAACTCCATAGGCCTATTTAGCAAGAATTCAACTTTGTCTTGTTTGTATATAACTACTGAATCTTCAAGTTCCTTAATTAAGATGGATTTACGTGAGAAATTACTGTAAGTTTAAATCTGGTTTTCGACCGAATTAAAGGGATAGTTCACTCAAAAATGAACATACTGTCTTCATTTACTCATCCTCGAGTTGTTACAAATCTTTATAAATTTCTATGTTCTGTTGAACACTAAGAATGTTAGCAACTGACATTTCTGGGTGTCATTGACATACCATAGTAGGAAAAATAATTTAGTTAAAAAAAAAATAGTTTTTTTTGTTCTGTTGAATCTAAAAGAAGATATTTTGAGGAATTTAGGAAAGCAAAAAGTTCCGGTCCACCTTTGACTACCATTAAATAAAAATCTACTATAGTAGTCAATGACACCTCATAAATGTCAGTTGCTTACATTCTTCTAAATATCTTCCTTTGTGTTCAACCAAACAAAGGCATTTATACAGGTATAGAACAACTAGAGAGCAATTTATGACAAAATTTTAATTTTGGAGTGAACTATCCCAGTTTAAAACATATATATGGTGGTAAAATGGTAAAGTTATGAATAAAATCTCATCTCATAAAACCTGGCATATGGATAGATAGATAGATAGATAGATAGATAGATAGATAGATAGATAGATAGATAGATAGATAGATAGATAGATAGATAGATAGATAGATAGATAGATAGATAGATAGATAGATAGATAGATAGATAGATAGATAGATAGATAGATAGATAGATAGATAGATAGATATTTAAATTGGATCCTTTAGTTCAAAAGAGTATTTTCCAAACTCAATGACTTTGACATGGAAATCTGCTTTCCCTAGAAATGCTTTCTCTTGCTTTAATTGTTGCTTGAACGTTTTCATCGTACTGACTCAATATCTTGTATTGTATGTACTTACTCATATACTCTATACAGATGAAAATGCATATATGAGTAATGATAACGCATAGTATATGTGTGTTGTGTTAATGTGTGTTATGTTTATGTTCCTTCTGTCAGAGTGAAAACAGCAGCAGCAGCAGTGTGTCCACCATGTTGGTGACTCAGGACTATGTGGCTCTAAAGGAGGATGAGATCAGTGTATATCAAGGAGAGGTTGTGCAGATATTGGCCTCCAATCAGCAGAACATGTTTCTGGTTTTCCGTGCCGCCACAGAACAAGGCCCAGCGGCCGAGGGCTGGATCCCCGGCTACGTTCTGGGTCACACCTCCACCATCATCCCTGACTACCCCGACGGAACCCTGAAGTGAGGATTGGTTATTTTATTTTTGGTTAATGATGGATAAATCAGTGTTTCACAATCCTGGAGTGTCCCATAACTCATTTAACATTTTGGGTTAGTTAAATGTGCACTGCTTATGGGATGGTTCACTCAAAAAAAGAATTTTCATCATTTATTCATCTGCACGTCATTCCAAACCTGTATGACTTTCTTCTACAGAGCACAAAATGAGATATTTTGAAGAATGCCCAAACAACATTGGTCTCATTGAATTTCATTTTATAAACACAAAACCACTGAGAGATTTCTCAAAATATCTTTTGTGTTACACAGAATAAGAAGTCATATAGGTTTTTAGTGACTTGAGGGTGAATATATGACAGAACTGTAAACTATCCCTTAAAAGTAACTGCTGTTACAGTATCTACCAGCAGGGGGTCACTAACCCAAGTTATCGAATCCAAACATGACTCTTAGTTCGATTTTAAGATTTAATGAACTATGACAGGCTTGAAACATTAATGGAATAGTTCACCCAAAAATGAAAATTATGATAATTTCATACCTGTTTTTATTACTTTGTTCGGATGAACTCAGAGAAATATATTTTGAAGAATGTTAACAATTTTCAGTTCTGGGACCTTCATTGACTACCATAGTAGGAAAAATTAAATGGTAGTCAAAGGTGCCCCAGAACAGATTATTTGTTATTAGCGTGACTTAATGTAACAACATCGTTTTGTGTCAGGAAAGTGTGGCGCACTGACTTTTATAGAAAGTATGTAGAAATAGTATATAAAAAAAAAAATGACTTTATAGATAGGTTTTCCCATTAAATTTAGCTTGCACTAAATCTTTCAGAATGCTCTTGATTTCATATAGAGGCATACTCTATGCATTCGTGAGTGTGGTGGTGCTCATGGGTTGTTGATCTGGGACGGGTGAGTTGGCTGGAAGGGGAAAATCTGAGTATACTCACTACAAAATGCTAGACCACCCCAGTGCTTGTTTGTGACATTTGCACGTCATTTCTTACCTTAAAAACGAAAGTAAACTGCTTTTCCTTGCAGAAGGTCGACATTCGGTAAAAATTAGCTAATAAAATATTTCAAATTCACATTTCATGTCCAGTTTTTTCTCAGGCAAGTAGCAGTGTAATAAGTGGGATAATGTTCAAGCAGCCGGCTGTCTTCGCGAAATAAGCCCCTTCAGTGTGATACAAGACATTACCATGTGTCCAAGAATATTGCTTACATTCTTCTAAATATCTATTCTGTCTTTGTGTTCAACAAAACAAATACATTTACACAGATTTGAGGGTGAGTAAACTAAGACAGGATTTTCATTTTTGGGTGATCCATCCCTAATGTTACCCCTTTTCATCAGTACACTCCGTCAGTGCCAGTTAATGCTATTTTGACAATGTGTTACACATAACCACTAAACAGGAAAACAAGCTGTTAAATCAACTGTTATGTGTGATAAACTCTTCCTGGCTTGCTTATTTTCTAGTCTTTATTTTTTGTTTTTTTACATGTTAGGAGCAGTTATGCGTCTAAACGCTGTATTTCATTTATATTTAGGAAGTCTTCATCATGGCACACAGCCCTCCGCATCAGGCGAAAGTCCGAAAAGAGAGACAAAGAGGCCAGGAAGGAGAGCATACCGGAAAACGGCTATCGCAAGTCTCGAGATGCACAAGCTAATAAAGTTTCTGTAAAGGTACAGCTTTAAACAGGAAGTGATCCATTCCGTAATAAATTATTTAATAGCTTTAGTGTTTAAATAAGAGACATTACAATGTTGCTTATCTTATGTTTTGCAGCTTTTGAATCCCAACTACATATATGATGGTAAGTTTGAATATGTTGTTCTTGGAAATCTTGAATTGAAGAATTGAAGTCATAATGGGAAAGATGAGAATGACTGTAAGTTTCTGAATGGTCGGCAGCAGTTCCCCCAGAGTTTGTGGTCCCTTTGAGCGAGGTGATGTGTGAGAGGGGTGACAGCGTGACTCTCCGCTGTAAGATCTGTGGGCAGCCAAAAGCCTCGGTCTCCTGGAGAGGACCTGACCAGAGCACTCTGAGCAATGGCGGCAGATACACTCTCACGAACAGGTAAACACAAACACACAGCATTACATGTAGTGCACCTATCTGGAAGTCAGGGGTGCTTTTGCTCCAATTTTCTTTTGGATTGCGAACACGGTCATTTTGCACTTTAAAGTGCTTAGTGAATTAAACATTTAACACATTTCTGTTTAAATGTCGGTTTAAATGCAAAACAGTTTATTATATAGTTTATTATAACACTTTATTAATTTCATAAATCTCTAATTCTCATCTTTATATTTAAATAACTTAACTTTTAATTTTATTCTTGAGCAATTTCATAAAGAAAGAATCAGAAAGAGCTTTATTGCCAAGTATGTTTGCATATACAAGGAATTTGTTTTGGCGACAGGAGCATCCAGTACACAGAAACAGCAACAACAGAACACAGAGACCATAACACAATATAATACAGTACACTAATGATGAAAATAAGGGCCTATGGGTATAAAAAATTAAGAAATACAATACAATAAACAGAAGATAAAAATATAGAGAGTTAAGCTATGTGTGTATGTAAATATTTACAAGTAGAAAATGTAGAACATATATGTGCTATATACAGAAATCATTGACAGAAAAAGTTGTATAAAAATAGAAAGTGTATTATCTGGAGGTAATAATTTATATTGCACTTAATTATTATTGCAGTGCACGGTGGGTAAAAAACATTTATCTGTTCAAGAGGTAGATACACAAATTATGAATAATACTGTTGGTATAAAAATATCAGCAACAAACCACTTTTACACATCAAATATTGAGGATTAAAGCTCATAAACAATACATTGGCTAAAAATGAATAAACCTAAGTAACAATGGGTCATTTTCACAAATCTCACAAAATGGGTCTTGTATCACCCTGTTTTTTTTTTTTATTACATTTGTACAAATGATATTGCTTATTTAACACCTGCTGAACTGACAAATAAATGACCGTAAAATATTTATTTAATATGTATTATTAAATTAAAGATTTTTATTAATGAAGTGAAGTGAAAGGAACCTATTTGTCATGTATGGTGACGCATACCCGAAACCCTGCGTTTAACCAATCCAGAGAGTAGTGAATACACGCACAGCAAGTGGTGAACACACGTACACCCGGAACACTGGGCAGCTATCACTGCAGCGCCCGGGGAGCAAGTAGGGGTAAGGTGCCTTGCTCAAGGGCACCTCGGTCGTATCTGCTGGCCCTAAGAATCGAACCGGCAACCTTCTGGTCACGAGTCCCACTCTTTAACCATAAGGCCACTACTGTGCCTAATAGGCAACGACTGCCCCACGACTGTAATGTACCCCTGTATGTGATGCTGAGAGACATAATAGAATCGTTTTTTCATGTTTTAAATAGACAGACCTCTGGGTACAGCTGATAAATGTATCTTTCATCTATGTGTTTGCTTTATATTTAGCGAGACAGGTGAAATGACCCTGAATATCTCATCTGTCACACTGGACGACAGTGGTACCTACACCTGCATAGCCTCCAATGACGTGGGCTCAGTGACATCATCAGCCTACCTCAGAGTGCTCGGTCAGTTGATTTGGACAACAAAGCTTTTTTGTAGATTTATGATTTATTTTACCCAGGAAATATGTATTTGCTATATAAATTCACAATTTGATGTCTTGTGTTGATGTACATTTAATCTTTTATCTGTATCTTTCAAAGGAAGCTACAGTTTGCCCATAGAGAAGTTTAAAAGAGAAGTTTAATACCAGTTGATACTTTTTATAATACTTGTTGTTGTTTCATCTCAGGCAATTGTGACGGCATCCTCTGGAAGGATAACTTTGAGTCCCTCTACACTGAGGTCATGGAACTGGGGAGGTACATTAGTGTACATGTATATAATATTGTTTATAGTCACATTCTGATTCAGATAAATGAAGCTAAACACTCACCATTTGATGCAATGTAGGATAATGGATTTACGATTACAATATTTTAAATAAAAAATTTGCAGTACACACAACTTGATGTGTACCCCTGTGTGTAAAGAGGAATTGAAAAGATTTGTCACTGGAAAATAAAACTGAATTTTAACATTTAAATCGGGAAATTAAGGATGCTAAACCCTAAAAAAAGCAAAGAGCAAACTGTTGTAAAGAAGCAAAAGCACAAAAACAACACATTAAATCATTATAAACAGTAAGTTGACATGAACCGTGTGTTTTCAGCTCAACTAATAGAATTATACAGATTGTAAAAAAATCGTCATAGCTCTGCAATAAATTGTAATTTGTAATAATGATGTAGCATTACACCTATTTGTTAACATTATAAAACAAACTAATGTGTCTCTATTCACATGCCAATATTTGAAACCGGCTAATGTTTGTTTTGTCTCTGGCTGTAGGGGCAGGTTTGCTGTCACTAAGTGGTGTGAGCAGAGAGGGAACAGACGGTCTGTGGCCGCTAAGCTTGTAAATAAGAAGCTAATGCGTCGAGAGCAGGTGGTTCAGGAGCTGGGCGTCCTACAGTGTCTTCAGCATCCTCACCTGGTGGCCCTGCTGGACACCTATGAGACCCCAGCCAGTTACGTTCTCATCCTGGACATGTATGTGAACTTTACATTTGTTTATCTGTTACAATTTATTCATATAAAGCAATGAAAGATGTACTGTCACATTATTTAACCCTTTCATGCATGAATCAAACAACTCTGGATTTTTTCCTGTTTGTTGAAAAACACGATTTTTACTTCTTTACACACTCTCACTTCTTAACTTCCATTTAAATGGACATATGTAGGGGTGACAATGTATAGGAAGACACAGTAGTGTCCCCTGTAGTTGCTGATGTGCAACTATGCATCAAACCAATGTAAACACAAGAAATTACTTCTTGATAGCCGTCCATTCTAGTGACTTCTAAGCATGAAATGGTTAACAGAAAAATTTGACACTGTACTGTTGTTCCAATACTCTTCGTTTTTCAGTGCCGATCAAGGTCGTCTTCTGGACTACATAGTTAGCTGGGGGAACCTGACTGAAGAGAAAGTGACTCTTTACCTGCGGGATATTTTAGAAGCTTTACATTACCTTCATGCATGCAGATTAGCTCATCTGGACTTGAAGGTTAGAGGAGACCTACTCTTCATTCTTAATAAATTCATGAATAATTAAAAAATAATACCAAAAATACTGATGTCCACATATAGGACATACAGTGATTATTTTTCCCTTTTTTAAGCCATTTAGAACGTAAATAACTATTTTTTAATTAATTATATATTTTTCTATTTTTTATTATCGTTTCGTTGTTGAAACAACAACGAAACACTTATGAGATCATACATTTTTTGTAGTTTGCTTTGTAATATTTTGTAAAATATTAATTTAAGATAATTTGTGTATAGGTTAACGCATAGATCCCCAGTCTTTTTCTTCATCCATAAAAAAATAGTTAAAACCGAAATCAATGCAAAGTAAATCCAACACCTTTAGTGAACAACCAATTATTCAATACTGATGAATTCCTTAAGTTTGAAACAAAATCCTTCGGCTTCACATTACTGTCCTGAACACCATGTCTGGTTTATTTTATTATGAGCAAATAAATGCTCATTATATATTCTTCTTGTCTATCTTTCCCAGCCTGAAAACGTTGTGATCGAGCATACTTCAACCCAGCCTCTCGTCAAACTGACGGACTTCGGTGATGCGGCGCATCTCTCCAGCGCCCCCTACATCCACCCTCTGCTGGGCAGCCCTGAGTTCTCCGCCCCTGAGCTGGTCTTGGGTGAGCCGGCAGCTCTAGTGTCTGACCTGTGGAGTCTGGGTGTGCTGGCCTACGTGATGCTCAGCGGGGCGTCCCCGTTCCTGGATGAAAGCGTCGAGGAGACCTGTCTGAACATCTGCCGCCTCGACTACAGCTTCCCGGAGGACTATTTCTATGGCGTGAGCCAGGCGGCGCGGGACTTCATCCGCGTTCTACTGCAGGTTGAACCGTGCAGACGGCCCACTGCACAGGTTTGCCTGCGGGAGGAACCCTGGCTGCAGCCGAACGTGGCATCAAGCTCAGCTCGCCTCGACACTTCCAGACTCATCTCTTTTATAGAGCGCCGGAAACATCAGAATGATCTGCGGCCCATAGCCACCCTCAAAGCCTTTCTGCGCGGCCGTCTCCTTAGCCAGACATGAGATAATGCAACCTTCCAGACAGGAAAAATAGAGTTGAAATTTCCCACTTCCTACTTAAATGAGTTCCAGTTAATCATACATCACATCAAATGTAAACAAAACAAGATTTTCTTTATGCTCACCATACCACAAAATATGAAAAGTGTAACGAAGTCTGATAATGAAAGGCAAAATTTACTACAGTAAAAATAACAATCAAGAACAGTCATAAGTAACATGATTACATACAAAAAAGTTTAAAAAAAAATTCACACATTTTTGAATAATTGGAATAAAACAAAACTATAGTATAACAGATTTTTTTAAAGCTTACAAAAATCTAAACTATTTTAAATTCTAGCATCTTTTAAAATAGCTTTGCTTAAAATTTGCAAAATTGTCCTCTTTCCATTTTATCATCCAGGGGCCGGATTCACGAAACTGTTCTTAAGAGAAAATAAAAGATTGTTCTTAAGATAAATTACAGGAAGTGCGTAAGAATGTTCCTTCCTAAGAAGTTTTCAAATATGTTTAAGAACATCTTCATTTTAAATAAAATAACATGCTTTGTAAATCAATCTTGAGAAAATACCAAACATTTCAATTTTTTTTCTTAAATTAGAATTTAAGAAAAAATATGTCAGTTAACAAGAAATTTCTTATTAAAAATGTTTTGTGAATCAAGCCCCAGCTCCTTAATTATTTGGTACGAGTCATCCTTTTAAATAAATAAACAACATTTTTGTTTTCTAATGAGGGAAATTACATTGCTGACACAATTTTATTTTTCATCTACAAAAGTGACATTTGCAAATGCATTTACACACACATTCAGATGAAAAGATCATGAGAATCGTTTCAGTCAAATGTGTTTCAAAACTTCTAACCAAAGTGTGTATGAAATATGAACTTATTTGACTTTGACACATTTTCCAGTGGTCCTTTTCAAGTAGGAAGTGGGAGAATTTCCAAATTACAAACTGTCTGGAACGCATCATAAACATAGAAAGCATTTGTGTTTTCCTTGTTTAGTCTGGAGGAAAGTCCACAAAGAACAAACCATGATATATTTTGGTTACAAAATCTGTGGCGTAACGGCAGTTTCACTTTCTCTTGAAGCGCGGAGCGAATAATAAAGTCTGATGAAAATACAGAAAAGAATATAAATAAATATTCTGAAATCTCATCCTGGTTTTAGAGCCACAATGTTGAAATGGTTCCTGTTTTACTGCTGCTGACAAAACTCTGAAGTCCCCTTCCCTTCCCTTCAAAAAAAAAGTATAAAAAATACATTTCTTCTTTTCTTTCTTTCTATGGACGACAAAAAATGTGAATTAATAAGGGAGGGCTCTTTTGTTGTCGATTTGTTATTTTGAAGGTTATGTTTCCTGAGCCAGTAAGGTTTAGCTTTTTGTTTAGACAGTATTTCAATCAGGTTGTTTCAGTGGAGTACTGTAATTTTAATAGTTACATTCAGGAAGGATGCATTTTGTACAAACCCTGTATAGAAGCACAGTAAAGATAATTTCTTTACCCTGAACGTTTTGGAGAAAGCTTATTTGAAGATACGGATATTGGTTCGATTTTGACATTCATCTCAAAATCATTTTAGCTGTGCACAACGTTTCAGGTTCGATAATCGTACAGTCATATTCGAAATCTGAAGCAACTTATTTACCAGCTGCAGCTCTTCCGACAAGAAGAGAAAAAGAGAAACGCTTCGTTCAAAATCACATCAGTCTCAGTTCAGCCTTATGTTGTAAATAAACTGGAGCTTCATTCGCGTTCGTTTGCAGTGTTTCCACTGGCTGAACGTCACCTTTGACCGATACGAGTACGAAGTGGAAAGCCGCCGAAAACAGGAGTTTTGGTACTCTTTGTAATTTGTTGAGATTTCTATGTGCAATGTTGGGGCTTTAACATTTTGCAGATATTTATAATAATTCGTGTTCAATTGTTAAGTACACGTGTCGGCCACTGCGAGTTGAGATGTTATGATGTGTCCGTGGCTCTTTTGCCGAGTTCTCTGTGTTCAGTATTATTTTGTAAGCTTAAAGCCTCATTGGTAAAAATCGCTTGTGTCTACGTCACACTTCCGTTATGAATGTCGTCATTGATTTGTATTGTTAAACCAAAGTTAAACGACTCTTCTCCCTGTTTGGTGATTTATCATTTTTGTACCAATAAGTTATGAATGCAGTTATGACTCCTTAAGCGGGAGTTGACCCGTATTGATTGTTGATTTATTTATTGTGTCTCGTTCGGTTTTTCTTAATCGAATTGAAGTCAGTTGTGCTTCATATTGTCGAATTGTAACACGTTTTTATTTCCATTTCTGCTCGTTGCAGCAGTCGCTTATTAAAGTAAGTTTGCATGACTAAATGACAATTAATATTCCATTCCGACCGCATTTTTCTTGTTTCAGTTCACTCTGGGTTAAATATAATGTACTGTATTATTGGTTGTACAAGAAGAAGCATCTCTGTCAACTCAACAAGTTGCAGTGGTATAATGAGCAAAATATCAACCGCGGTGACTATTTGCAATTTACTGGTTTAAAAAGTCGAGGTTAATAATTTGATCAGTATGTCTCATTTTTCAACTGTAGGCCTATTTAAGTTAGCTTATAATGTATAGATGTACAGACACCACGAAACCTGAACGTAGCTACACCTTGTTTTTTACACAAGTCTAATGTCATTTTGAATGTTTTTGACGATTATTTTTGCATGTATATTTCTTTGTACAGAAACCATACCTGTTTGCACATTCTGTGCTGTACATACGTTACTTTCCCCTCAGTTATTTTTGAGATTAAACATCGGAAACATTTTATTGGTACCACTTGCCTCCAGTGTTTTTATTACGTGCTGTGTTGTTGCATTGTGAGGTTATTATGTACCCACGATAAATTGTTTACACATTCAATTCGAATTTATTTTCACACGCACACGTTTCCCGTCTGCTCTCTTGAGGTCTCCACCAGACCATACGAGAGCTCAGAGAGAGGCAGGTGTGAAAAGTGAACCGTTTAAGATCCAGAGAAAAGATAAGAATGAATTAAAACTCCCCTGATTTTACAGCACAAGTCTCTGTGTGCAGATGCAACGCGATGTGATAAAGAAAGAAGTTTGCAGATTTCTTTATGAGAGTTGAAACTGTCAACCTATCCCGTACGAAAATTGTACTACAATTAAAACCAAAAAAAAACATGGTAACTATAGTAAAACAATGGTTATCACAAAATAACCATTGTTTTGAGAAACATGTTTTTTGTAAAAGCCATAGTAAACGATGATTGCTGTAGTAAAACTATGGTTTTCCCCTTAATCAATGCACCAAAAAAAAAATGGTTACCACACTTGTACCACAATTTTTTTTTAATTTTCGTGAGGGATGCAGTAGATTTGAATTATTTATAAGCAGACACACTCAATAAACCCGTTGGTTTAGTGTTCTTTGTGTGCGTAAATAACTACAATTCATCAGTAGGTTTGAATTAAAATGGCAACCTGTATATTTTAAGTCGTGTAACCTTATTCCTGTAGGTAACTATTGCCATTTCATAACAACTGTACGTCCGGCGGGTTGCGTGCATGCGTGCATGCAAAAAAGAATAATATGTTGCTATTCACAGAATGGTTCGTGACTTTATTGTGAGCTGTTTAGACACTTGGAGCATCGGTGGTTGTTAAAGCTGATCGTGTGAATATAAGTGCTTTGTTTTTGATGAGGTGTGAGCAGCGCATCTCGACTCCCATAATTATTCCATTCCGACCACACAATAAGATTCGTTTAAACAGTTTCATCTTTAATCGACTATGTGTATGTGATGATGTTGTGTACAGTAATCCAGAGTTATGATACAATGATAACATCGGATGACAGGTGACTGCATTCAAATGATGATTAAGATCTCAGTTCTCTTTCACAAATAATTCAGACTTCCACGAATCAACATTTCCCAGTGAAACGGCTTTCTAAGAAGCAGTTGGCATCACTATTGACTCATTTTTGTCTTTCGTTTTTTTGTAATTCAGATGTTAAATGAGTAAGTTTCACACGGCAGTGCTGAAGTGGAGGTTTCATTGCATTCACAGATGAGCCCCTAGTGAAGTTTTCAGTACCACCAGGAGGCACACGTACACTTGACAAGCAGGTCTGAGGGGCTGTTGTTTAGTTTGTGCTTGTGTGTGTACAAATTTTATTTATGTTTGTGGTTTGAAGCTGAAGTAATGTTTTGTTCAGATCTCTTACTGGACCACTCATATGTTATTTTACAAAGTTGTAATTTTTCTCTGCAGTACACTGAAGAAAGACTGAAGCGTTAAGTAAACCTAGTTAATGCTGTGTCCTATAGTACAGGATAATTTTTTATGAACATCATATTTTTAAAAGGTAAGAATTACTTGTAATTCTGAAGAATTGTATGTGCAAAATAAAATGTGGCATAAATGTAAATGGAATAAAACATGCAAGCAATTTATGTAATAAATGTGTTTTATATTGGTTTGTAAACTACAATTTCTTAAGTAACTGTAAATGACTAAGCTGTGTCAGTGGTGTTTCAATAAGATAACAAATCGCTGAAGCAAAGTTCCCCTTTTTGTTTTGCACAGAAATAGTAAAAAATCTCATTCCTCAGGAGACTCCATGGGTAAATTTGCAAAGGCATTTTCATAGAATTGCACAGCAATTTCCTACTTATATTACAAAAAATGCATCCTTTGCTCAAATAATAATATATCACGAAAACATGTCATTTACATTTTCATTCATTGTATACCATTTTTTTGCATTTATGAAATAAAAATATTAAATTCATCACTTAATATAATTAATCAATAAGTTTACGTTTATAACCAGTTAATCAAACCATGAATTAAGTTTAATCTATTTTGTTCTCTATTTAGCACACATTTAATTACTGCTACAAAATAATGTTACATTCTTTATTATTTTGGAATATTTCAGTTCTCTATTATGATTATTTTTTTACTTGACACAATTTTATATAAGATAAACAATGTTGAAACAAATTTAAACCTTTACAACAAAATAAATAAAGTATTTAAAATATATTCCTTAAAAAGATAATGTATTTAACACATAATGAGCGACAATATATTTCTTATATATTTTATCCATACCCCAAACCCTTTATTTACTGTTACATTAAATGAAACCTCCTGCATCACACATGACCTCAAGGTGGCGACATGATTGTAGTTTAGTCTGTTGTTTGGTCTTTATATTGCAGGGACAGTCCCTGTCTTAAAACGGGGATTTAAACAGCGAGCTCGGAAAGTAAATACAGTATCTCACAGAAGTGAGTACACCCCTCAAATTTTGTAAATATTTTATAACATCTTCTCATCTGACAACACTGAAGAAATGACACTTTGCCAAAATATAAAGTAGTGAGTGTACAGCTTGTATAACAGTGTAAATTTGCTGTCCCCTCAAAATAACTCAACACACAGCCATTAATGTCTAAACCTTTGGCAATAAAAGTGAGTACACCCCTAACTGGAAAATATCCAAATTCGGCCCAAATTGTCAACATTTTGTGTAGCACTGCCTTAACCCTCTTGGGCATGGGGTTCACCGGAGCTTCACAGATTGCCACTGGAGTCCTCTTCCACTCCTCCATGACGAAATCACGGAACTGATGGATGTTAGAGACCTTGCGCTCCTCCACCCTCCGTTTGAGGATGCCCCACAGATGCTCAATAGGGTTCAGGTCTGGAGACATGCTTCCCCAGTACATCATCTTCACCCTCTGCTTCTTTTTGGGTTGTTATCATGTTGGAATACTGCCCTGCGCACTGATCTCCGAAGGAAGGGATCATGCTCTGCTCCAGTATGTCACAGTACATGTTGGCATTCCTCAATGAACTGTGGCCGGTAGCACTAGCAGCCCTAGACCATGACACACCCACCACCACGCTTCACTGTAGGCAAGACACACTTGTCTTTGTACTCCTCACCTGGTTGCCGCCACACACACATGAAACCCTTCTGAACTAAATACGTTTATCTTGGCCTCTGCAGCAATGCAGCATTCATACGTCTATTTCCCAAAGACGACTTCTGGATATGATGCTTTGCATGTTCACTCAACTTCGTTGGTCGACCATTGCGAGGCCTGTTCTGAGTGGAACATTTCCTGTTAAACAGCTCAATGGTCTTGGCCACCGTGCTGAAACTCAGTTTCAGGGTCTTCTTTTAGCCTAGGCCATCTTTATGTAGATCAACAAAAATATTTCAGATCCTCAGAGAGTTCTTTGCAATGAGGTGCCATGTTGAAATTCCGGTGACCAGTATGGGAGCGTGAGAGCGATAACACCTAATTTAACACATCTGCTCCCCATTCACTCCAGATACCTTTTAACACTAAAGAATCAATAGACAAGTTCCCCTCGCAGATAATAAATATGGGTTATAAGGGACGGATATTATACGTATTTGGTGTGCTGTCAAGGTCTCCACCCCTTGTCCAGTGTCAATTACGAGCTGGCTAACTTGAATACATTTGTATTAAATGCAACTTTTTAAAACAATACTGAAGTCCCATCCCTAAACCTAACTGTCACTGGTGCGAAAGCTGGACTGTAAAAACTGTAATTTTATAGAACTTTACTGTTTGTGTACAGATTTTAATAAAATATGGTGAAAAAATCACAATAAAGGAAAAGTCCGCAAGTTACAAGAAAAACCACATAGAAAAACATGTTATTTATTTTACGTTAAGAATTTGTTAGTTTACTTTATTAAAATTTCACATAATTATTTTTACGATTACTGCAAAAAGTAATACTGAAGCCCCACCCCTTAACCTTAACAAAACATCACTGTCACAAAAGTGTAAGGTATGTAGTACAGTGCTGGGTGAAGTAATTAGTTATTGTAATGTAATTACTTTTCCCTTGAAAAAGTAAAGTTAGGGATTACTCTTGTAATTGAAATACAGTTACTTTTGATGTAATTCAACTAAATACTTTGTGTAATATATGTGAGTGCAATAGTGTAATTGACATAAAAATTTAGTCTGACTTTTCATGCTTTAATGTATAATTTAACACATTTGTAATACTTTGGTTAGTAAATAATAGTAGTTTTATGTAGTTTAAATAAGCTGTTTCATGTCCATCCTTGAATCACTTAACTAATCAAGGTTGATATGGGATATAGACAGTAATTAGTAATAAGTAACTATATAAGGAAATAAGGAGAGATTAATTTGTACAGTAATCTAATTACACTATTGAAAATGTAATAAGTAACTAGTAATTCATTACTTTTTCATAGCAACTTACCCAACACTGATGTAGCATAGGTAGTTGGGATTGTGCTGACTGACATGTTTTAGAAAGAGCCCAGATGACGTCACTCACTTTAGATGCATAAACCCGCTAAGTAGGCCGGTCTGGAGAGAGAGAAATGGCAGAGCACACCACACGTGTCTCCGGCGTCTAATTCCCTTTATGTGTCCTCCTTTCCAACAACGTTTTTTCCTTTGGATCGACAAAAGTTTTGCAAAGTTTGGGCTGGGCAGAGAACCGGAATCTCCAAATGGTACTATGCCGAGATGGGCATGTAGGTGAGTTGCCTCTCTCTAGGTGTATAAATTAGCTGACACACATATTCATCCACACATTTTGGTGTGGACTGACTCCAACGTTATTTTACATCACATAGGGAAAGTTGAATTGTGTTACAACAAATAGTTAGACCCTTATGGTAGGTATTTATAATATTTGTATATATATGAAATGAGTTATTTAAAACGTCAATTTCAGTCAAGGAATTAGTTTAGCTCTAAGGAAAATATGTATAATAATCGTCATTACACATACATATTTTACAATTCTGATTAGCAGTATAGTGATAAAAATCCTATATGTATTCGTCCAGCAAATGCATTGATGATTTATACACTAACGTTATCTCATGACCATAAGTAACGTGACTTTACCAAACAGAATTAAGAGCAGAGCTAGCATAGATGGAAACACAGTTTAAGTGACCCGTTTGTGAGCGTGAACACAGAGAACCCATCACAAATGTCTTTATGGTTTTTATTAAACTCTACTCTACATGGTAAACATAAATGAGGATCGCATAGAATCAAACAAATACATGAGACACAAACACACACGTGCTAGGAAGCGCAGAGAGAGAGGGAGAATGAGAGAGAGAGAGACAGAGAGAAAGTGAGAGGGCATGGCCACGTGGCAGGTAAATCATGTCTGAAAACCAATAAAATCATCTTTAACAAAGAGGCACCAAATGGTTATCAGAGTAGCTGTTAACGCAGCTACTCTATATTTAGAGACGGATACTTGCAATCTCATTGTTGGACCAATATCCGTAGGCGCATGGATGGAAATCTTGAATGGTTTCAGAATGCAGTCCTGTTGAAATGCTGAGTTTGGGTTCTGAGTCCAAAGGTCCATGGCCTAATGGGACTCCCCAGGGGGGGAGCCCCAAGCGGGGTGTCCCTTGGATTGTCCTCCGCGTCCTCTTTCTTTCTTTCCCTTCCAATTCCTAATTCAAAAAGGGGGTCGAAACTAATCGAAGTGGATCGGTGATGGTGTTTTAAATGCATACCTGCCCTGCCCCCAGATGGTCTACGGGCCAATGCCATGAAAGTGATAAGGGGGCCTAAGAAGGTTCCTTTGTTTCTCATCGCGCCTCATTTGCATGGCTCTGACAGTATGGTCAATTTGCATTTAATACCTAAACTTAGTTATGGACATAGTATGATGTGTTCTATGTTTTTATAACATAGCTCATCATATAGGGAATTCAAAGATGTCTAGTTACATATGAAACATGCAAGGCATTGAACTGTGAATCATCCCAATGTATGAATACATCAAATGAACCCTGAATCAAAACTTGCATATCTAACAGTTACAGAGTTTCTAAAATAGCACGAGTGCCAACAAACAACCTAGACATTTAGATAGATTTACAGAAAGGATAGTTTAAATCACATAAGTTCCTATTTGTCAGAGAAGTTTCTCTGGTTAGCCTCAGATGTTAAGTTAGAGATGAGACAGAAACTTATCACCAATGCTTTGAAGCTAAGGAGTCGTAAATATCCTACAGAGAAACCAAATGGTTATCACACTATCTTTGAGAGTTTACACCCTAAAACCAGACCCCATGGAGCCAGGTTTGCTATGGTCTTTTGATCATGGTATCTAGAAACCAGGACAAAAGGGAGATAATTTTCTCTCAATGATCCAGTCACTACACCTTGTTCACTTGTTTGGTCCCCCTCATGGGGGTTTTTGTTTATGTTTTATAATAGTCTTCGTTCTTGTTTGTTCCCCCATCTTGGCTGTTTTGCTTTGTCTTTGTAATAAAGTCTTTTGTTTCCCGTTCTCCCCTGTCTGCACCTGGGTCCTCATTGGAAATCATGACAATGTCCCTCTGATTTTAGGTGAAGGCTATGGTTAGTTTTGGGGTTTGGTGTGGGTTGGGTTTAGGTTTTATTTTTAAAAATGTTGTCCAACAAAATACGGTATGTTGCCCTGAGGACATCAACCACTTGGCAAAATCAGGTTGAGCATTCTCACGAATCGAGCATTCTTAAGGGTGATGGAATCGGACTTTGACAGTTGATGATGACGTAGAGGAAGGGCACAAGGACACAAGATTGCTTAAGAACGCATATTAAGAAACAGCCCTTGATTAACTTGGTCAAGTGTATTTGATTCGAGTTGGAACTAAACTCTGCAGGATACCTGCCCTTCAGGAGCAGAGTCTACTAGCCATGGTGTAGAGGAATGATTTGAAGAATAATTGTGACAGCCTAAGAGTGATTGAAGGGCTATAATCACAAGACAAGTATGTGCAATTCTATGAAAATGCCTTTGCAAATTTACCCATGGAGTCTCCTGAGGAATGAGATTTTTTACTATTTCTGTGCAAAACAAAAAGGGGAACTTTGCTTCAGCGATTTGTCATCTTATTGACACACCACTGACACAGCTTAGTCATTTACAGTTACTTAAAAAATTGTAGTTTACAAACAAATATAAAACACATTTATTACATAAATTGCTTGCATGTTTTATTCCATTTACATTTATGCCACATTTTATTTTGCACATACAATTCTTCAGAATTTATTTACAGGCAGTTTCCCGGACAGGGCTTAAATCAAGTCCCAGACAAACCTAAAGGTTAGAGGTGTCTTTATTGAAAACAACTTACACTGACGGATCTTAATATACTTTAGTGCAATTTTTTTGTGTCAAGATGGAAATATGTTTTTCAAAACAACTGTAGGGGCAAGGCTGCACATAATTCAGTACAATTACAAAGTGATTTTCTGGGTACTTAAAGGGGGGAATCTCCTCAACCACAGCCAATGTGCAGCATCCACCTGGATGCGCAATATTGCGCCAGAACGCCGACCACTCACCAGCTTATTGGTGGAGAGGAGACAGCGTTAGGAGGCCAATTAGTACATATGGTGATGATTAGGAGGCCATGATGTATAGAGGTGACTGGCGAATTTGACTAGGATGCCAGGGTTGAGCCCCTACTATTTGGATGGGATATGAGATTTTTAATAACCACAGAGAGTCAGGACCTCGGTTTAACATATCATCCGAAGCACAGTGCTCTTTTACAGTACCCCTGCTGGCCTCACTAACACCTCATCTAGCAACACCCAATTTCTCCCAGGAGGTCCCCCATCCAGGTACTGACCAGACTCAACCCTGCTTAGCGCCAGTGGGCAACCAGTCTTGGGCTATAGGATGGTATGGCTACCGGCACTAAAGAATTTTATTTTATTCTTAAAAATGACAAAAATGATTCTTCATTTACACATAAGTATTATTTTCACACTATTTAAACTCTGCCGTTTAATTTTATACACACAACTTAACGAGGACAAAGCAGCTGATGAAATGTAATTCAGGTGCCATTTATGGTCTTCATGGTGTGCATAGTGTAGGTGCTACAACACTTATAATATTCTGTAAAACAGGCCTGATTTTAAATGTGCTCAGACACCGGTGCACATGCCAGAAGTGTTGCCTAAGCACTAATACACTGTTTCGTCAAACGGGACTCTTGGTTATACAAATGGTAATCAATGTGCCAAAAATCATGCTTTTACTACACTATAACCGAAGGTCTTTAAACAAGGTCGGCACAACTTCCTGTGTCCTGAATGCAATTTTTTTTCCTCAGACTAGCTTTTCATAATTCCATAAATTTAGGGATGTTACAATATCACCACATGATCAATGTGGACAAAATCATTCACAACAATATTAATTTCACGATATATTAAACAATAAAAATCCTAACAATTTATGTTTCATTTAGTTTGTTTTGTGATTTCACTTTTTGGCCAATGAATGGTAATCAAAATACTGGTGTATGGAAACAGAGAGGAGAGTTTGTGACCATTGTGGCTCTTAAAGCAAACTATTTTAACAGGTGCAAAACAGCGTAATACATTCGATGTTGAACCGGATAATAGCACTGAATTAATTAAAACATCATGTTAACGTAATATTATTAATCATGTTTATTATTATAATGATAAATTCCAGTATAATTCTAAAGCCTTAGATAAAACAGATTAAGGTTATTGATTAGGTTTCAGGACACAGGTTACTAACAGGAGTTTTGTCAGACACACTTCCATTAGCCATTTGTGTTTGAATGTTATAATGCATGTTTTTGTTCTCTGTACTGTTGCAAATTTGCAGAGAACAAAAACAATGTAATCAAGAGTTTCATCTGAGTGGTGGGGAGAGACCCACAAAAGATTGTTTCTTATGAATGTCCCTTGAACGTGTGATGTCTGCCACACATGCTGTTTAATCTTGACATCTGGGCCGGCCAATGATGACCAACCCACAATGCCAGAAATGAGACTGCATTAGTGGTCATACTAGGAATGTTACATGTGTGTTCTAGTATGACGATAATCTGGCTTTGACTGCTTTCTTACCGTGGGAGAATGTTTGCTGAGCACTGTTTGAATCACATGTTTGTGTAGCGGTAATGGTTGGGAATGTGGTAAAGTGTGACCCAGTTTTTAAGCGCTGCATGAGTGGAGGGCATTTTTTCATGAGTAATGTGGTCAAAATAGATTACATTTACCATAGTTCTTATACAAACATACATAACATAAAGTGAGAAATTCAATGCATTTTTAACAAAACAATCTGGAATTTGCTTAAACAATGACCTATACTAATTTTTATTCTTTGTCATTTACAGAATTGTTTTTAACCTACTGGGCTCTTAAAATGTTGGGTTGTTTTAACCCATGGCTCTGTCAAAAATGGACAGTTATAGTTATGTGAATAGTTTTGTGGCTGAATGTGTTGAATTGGAACTGAGAGTCATACACTTGCTGGTGTTTTTTAATTATTATAAACATTTATTTAAATCTTCATACACACAAAGATCCATGAGAAAACCTTTTGTTCCCCCATATGAAAACAGTTTCAGAACACTCGTTTCCTTCTTTTTTTTTTACATTTTAGTAAGCTCATCAAAACCGTGGAATAACACAAAGAGATTTATTAAAGTTATATTGTGACTTAAAAATTAAAACAATAGGTAAAACTTGTTACATTTTGGCATCTTCAGTGCAGTCGTTTTTTAATAGAATTTGCAGAAATTTTCATGTCATTGTATCAAGCAGCAGTCTCAACAATGCTTTTATACAATATTAAAGGAGTTCCCATCTATTCCGAGACTTTATTGGCTGATCTTTCTACATTATTCAGTCAGTCATTAATTAAAAAAAAAAAGAAAATTGTACTTTTGTAATGACTAAAACATTTGTGTTTGCATGTCCATGAAACTGTTATTAGACATTTTAGCCAACACCTTCAGATCAAACACTTTTAAACATTTCAGTAAAGCGTTTTAAAACTTTCAACCTGTAAGAATGTTAAATCACGATATATACTTTGGTCACACACTTATATATCGTCAATTTGGAAAGATAAGGTTCTATCTACATTCAGAGCAATTTTGAGATATTGAAGTTTCTGCATTCCATTTGAGTCTGAAGATAAAACTGCTTTCTAAATATGATGGGTTTGTGATGTGATGGGTTGTGAAATATGATGGGTTTGCCCCAAATGTACACAATGTAAAGAAAAAATATTAATACACACGTAACGTGTGAACATGTGAAAAACTAAATTTTGACCAAAATGTCAGACTTTATAATTCCAAAGTGACGACTTGTTTTTCCCGGAAGTATTTGTTTTGTTTATAAAAATGGTTTATCTAGTTAGTATATGCATTATTGTCACAAGTTTTGTTCACCGTATTGTAACAAGTAAATACAGTTCTAGAAGATACATATTACAAGAAACAAAACCAACACAATACCATCACAAAATGATGTACATATGCATTGCTGGAAAACCGCTAAAAATCAAAGCACACATAAGTAGTCTAATTAAAATTAAATACAAACAATTACAGATGTTACTAATAAAAAATCTGCCCGTGATCTAACCATTTAAAGTTAATACTGTAACTGTAACTATAGTCAATATTGCAGAAGTTCTTAATCCGGGTCCTCGCGACACCCGCTCTGCATATTTTGTCTGTTTTTTTTTTATTTCTTTCAGAGGTTTGTTCTACACGACCATAAGTGCCCTGCGAAGTCCATCCATCCATCCATTTTCTACCGCTTATCCGAACTACCTCGGGTCACGGGGAGCCTGCGCCTATCTCAGGAGTCATCGGGCATCAAGGCAGGATACACCCTGGATGGAGTGCCAACCCATGCCCTGCAAAGTCATCAATTTATATTCTGCCATGATTCCACTTTGTAAGGAGTATAGGCCTACGTAAGATTCAAAGGGCTTTAAAGTCCACAAGACGCATGCAAATCTCATGATTACAGTTAATTAACCCTTAGTAAGGTTTCTGTGTGAAAATGCTGCTCTTAAACTTCAGCTGAGTTCATGTGTGCAGGAGTAGAGAGCAATGAGCACTGTCTAGGGACAATGGCAATCGAAGAATAGTTAGTACATTAGCACTTCTCATGAATTTGGGATCTGAATCAGGTGTGTTAAACAAGAGAGAGATGCCAAATGTGCAGAGAGGGGGATCACGAGGACCAGGGTTAAGAACTGATGCATTATGGGAAAAGGGCACATCAGCTGCCATTTCTGTGTGCCATAAGATTTGTTTCGATGGTTCCTCGTCCATGTTTCCTACCACAATTAATTCCCTCCATTCACACTGCAGTAGACCTGTCATCCACGCTGGTGGTCTGTGAATAAAAAGATCCTGTGGCTTGTGTAAGATAACTCTTCATGAACTGTAATCTGCTGAAGGGGGTTTTATTCAGGAGTCTGAAAAGGTGTCTCCTAAATTTCTCTCCTGCAAACACGTAGAGAATGGGATTCAGGCAGCTATGTGAGTAAGACACAGCTTCTGTGAT
Source organism: Triplophysa bombifrons (assembly GCA_029783895.1). NCBI lineage: Eukaryota > Metazoa > Chordata > Actinopteri > Cypriniformes > Nemacheilidae > Triplophysa > Triplophysa bombifrons. The sequence goes on from CM056455.1 coordinate 14,614,884, forward strand.
CTGGAGACTTAGAGTGATTATCTTGCTCCTTTCACAGTCTGTATTTATGCGTTTGTTCAGTTCTATAGCTTTCACAAAAGCTGCAACATTGTATGGAGTCCAACAGCAGAAGAAGACCACCATCACTATAATGACAAGCCGCATTGCCTGTTTTCTGGAAGAGCGAGCTCTCAGGAGTCTGTTTAGTATCATTGAGTAACAAAATCCAATGACAACAAGTGGAATAAATAATCCCAGAACATTCATTTTAATAATACCAAAAGTCCTTAAAAAAAGATGATGCCCACCGTCACTTGTTGGATATGAATTACAAAGGGATTGATTTTTGTATTTACTGATATTAAGGTAGATCAGCTCAGGAAATGAAGCTGCAATCGCCATGATCCAGATAACCGCACTGGCTAAAATTCCATATCTCCTTGTTCTGACTCTCAAAGAGAACACAGCATGAACAACAGCTAAATATCGATCGATGCCCATCAGTACAATGAAAAATATCCCACTGTAGAACCCAATGTGGTAGACACTTAACACCATGGTGCACATGGCACCTCCAAAGATCCACTGATCTCTAGCATAGTGTGCCAGGAATGGGAGAGAGGAGACCAGCAACAGGTCAGCTAAAGCCAGGTTCAGAAGACAGATGTCAGTCATGCTTCTCAGCTTCACACTCATCATGATCACCCAGACCACCACCAAGTTACCCGGCATTCCCACCACGAAAAACAGAGAGTATAACACAGGTAGGATGCTGGATGCATGACTGCCATAATCACAGGGGGAAAAGTCAGATGGATCAAGAGCTTCACTGTAGTATTCGTTGTATTCATAGATTGGAGCTGTGTTTGAACCATCATTAACTGGTCTATTCAAATTTAAGCAGAAAAAGAAAAAAATTATAATTTGAAGACAATATAAAGCATAGCATAGTCAATAGCGACTTATAAACATGGCTGTCTTTACTGTTTCATTTATTTCATGATGAGAACATGTCATGGCCTCACCTGTCAGATGTTTGATTATACACCTGTAGGGTACTAATGGATAACATGCTTGTCCAAGAAGACTGTGCAGTGGTCCTTTTTATACAAAGAGACAAGAAAACAAATTACTCTGTGCAAATGTGCATGAACGTCAATTAGCAAAGCATTGCACTAGCACCTTTTCTGTATACATGATTGTTGCTGTGTAGTATATGCTGTACATATTGGTATCTCTCAATTTTTATCAAATGGCATCTCAGGCAATGATTCTTCATGGATTACATTATAGTTTACTAATAGACAGTTTAAATTTTGATGCACAACTTTAAGTCATCAATTTCTACACCTACTCAAGGTGTACATTAGAGTTCTGTTATTGTACCATTACTGTTCACTGTGTACTCTCGGTCACACTGTTCGCAGCCATGGTCTCAACAATCCCTGCGGTTGATGACCTCTATCTATCTGCTTCCTCTACGTCTTATTGTTCAGCAAATGCCTGTATTACTGATATCACAATTGGGTTACACAATCATTTTCGAAAATCCAACATGCATGAGATATTTGGCCCGACATTCGATTTAAATAAGTTTTTTTCCCTTTTAAACGTAAACTTTTGTCTTAATTAATCTCCATTACTAAGATTTCAAATGTTCTTAGATACACACTGTCATAATCTCATAGGAACTCATTTGTCATTGGACTGCCTGTCTGTCTCCAGATTACAACATGGAAAATTCTGCTGCCAGAGCCATCACTTTGGTTAAAATGCTTGACACCATTACTCTGTGAATTACACTGGCTACCTGTCTGTATGTGGAAGCAGTACTAAATAATTCTGTTAACTTTAAAATGTCTGAATGATCCTTATGATCTGACAGCTCTATTGCACTGTGTTATTACATTCAGAATCCAATCTTCTTATTGTTCCTCTTTTCCTTCTGTCTTCCATGTGTGGAAATCATTTAGTGCCATTACACCAAAAGTCTCAACTTAAAATGTATCTTCACTATGAATTATCCCATTTCTGTCTAGATCTCTCTTGTTATTGCTGCTATTTGTTTGAATTGTTTTGTGTCTTATATTAATTTTTGGCTAATGTTCAATATTTAGCTTATTGTTGCTGTTTCTTAGTTTGTGCAGCACGGTGCTCTTCTTAAGCATTTTTATTATTATTGCACACCCACTTATACGGTCTTCTGTATACATATATTTCTGAATCTGGCTGTTGTATCTCTTCAAGTAAGGAAAAAGTCTGCATTCAAAGTTTCTTGGTGCATGTGCATTTTTGGCCATTAAAATTCTGTTTGATTTTGCTAAAGGTGAGCGTTTAACTAAATTTCTCCAAACCAGTCAGATTTAGCTGACAGCAACTGAAGCTCAACTATAGAGACTGCTGCATTTGATTTCATATTCGTTTTCAGTTGTGTCTATAATGTTCTGCTTTTTCCCTATTGCAATAAGGTATGTAAGGTCTTACCCCAGCTCTGAAACAGTAGAATTCATTTTCAGAGGATTTGAAACTGTGTGGTAGATGAAAACAGACAGTGTTTAAAATAATGAAGTATCTACCATGATTAAAACAACAGGTCAATTCCGTGCAATGATCAATTATTTGTATTTTTATTACATGTATCTAATAATTATACCTTCCAATAATACAAATGTTAGCCATATTACAAGATTATTTTGTTGTTAAATGATATAATAAATAAAATAATGAACGCTTTTTGTAAAAACAGCTGGTGTGTGATCTATGAATCTTTATACACTTTGAAACCCAACATACTGTAGAAAACAACACATAAATGTCTAACTGGTTGCATTACTCATTTATAAAAACATCCACAGATGAATTTGTGAAAAACTAATGTCTTTATTAATAATGTCTATATTATGAAACAGACGATCTCACATACCACTCAGCACTAAAACTATCTACTGGTTTTACAAACCACCTGTGACATTTAGGTCTATCTGGTGAATGTTTCCTTCAGATGTTTTGCCAACTTCGAAGAGCAAAAGGGACCATATGATGTTTTCAACAAAAGTGTGAAACCATACTATCAAATAGACACCTCAGGTTTCTACTATGTACATGCAGAATTGACTCTGACAAAGGCTACTGCTCTTTCACTCCAATACATCATTTCCAATACATAAACATATGCATGCATGTGCAAGTATATTATCAATAATGTATAAGTAAAGAATACTCACACAAATGTGATCAATTTGGGAATTGCCCTCTGATCTTCCAAGACAAGAAGAACAGATGAGATTGCATGATATGAGATCGGTTGAGATAAATAAGATCTAATATAGAATCTCTTTTTTTCTGTAAGGGCATTGGTTTATGACACTTCCTTTGGTAAAATTGGGGTAGGGGCTTTGCAAAGTGCAGGACTAGTTTCAGAACTATTGCATGTAGTCGATAGCAATGACCTGATTGGTCCACACCATGTTTGGAGAAAAATGTAGAGGAAATTACCTTTACCTTCTGTGCTCAGCCTGTAGACAGCATGAGAAAACAAACACTAATGGTGAATGGTACAGCAATATAAATAAAGTTATATATATATATATATATAGTTTTTTTAATGATTGCAGTGACATTTCTATCTTTAATAAATCCTTTAAAAAACACATGTAGCTTTAAAAGAACAGCTGAGCAATGTGTTAGGTTGTGGTTTTTACACAAAGCAAACACCTAACCACTTAAGTACGCAAGTAACTTCTTTAAAGGATGGACATACACTAGTCTTACAGATGTTTTTTTTCAATAATGCTGTAGTAAGTTGTGCTCTTAAAGGGTGTGTCATATCAAATAACATGATAGATAAACATGACACATGAAAGACAAACTTCCATGGAACCCGTTTCAATAAAACAATGTTGACCATTTTCCTTTGTTTTTGTGTGGTTTCATGCTTGCCTTTCATTTGAAGTTATTATGAGGCAAAATGCCTGCTGGTCAGTCCGGAAGTTTGCAAAGAGTATAATAATATATTTCTTAAGAAGTTGCTGCCTCAATATCAAAAAATTTGACAACTACATGTTACTGCACTCGTATTCATATAAGCCATGTTGACAAGTTTTAGTAAAATAGGGCAAATTCCACAAGATTATAGTACCTTCAATGCCCTGTAAATGGCGATATTAATTATTTTGTAGCAAAAATAAACTGTTGACAAGACAAAATGTAATGTCTAATTTTATTAGTCATTAAAAATGTAGTGGCGTAAAGGGTACATATACTTGTTCAAAAATATTGTCAAATAGAGAGTAAAAGTTGTTAATATCTTTAATACTCAGTACAACTACAAAGTAGCCAAAAAGATACTTAAGTAAAGTAACTAATTACATTTACCCCGATTCTTTACACCACTGCTCTATGGTATTTTGGTAGTAGATAAGGATCTCTCATGCAATGTATGTCTTCTTAAAGTATACTATTTTGATCAAATTTCTCTGTTATTTTGAATGTCAGAGGTAGCATTTAGTTGTCAGATATTATTTTATTGACTGATGAACTCCATCTTGAGTCATTTTCATATTTTATTTTTTTGCAATTTTGTACGCAGCATTTTTAGAATATTGAGAATATATTTTGATCATCACAGAACGTTATCCTGACCATAATTCACATCTACATGCAGATAAAATCAACAGTGGCTCATAATGGGGAAGTGGTATGTGCGTGCGTGTGTTCACGTGTGTGTATGTGCGTGTGCTCACAAGTCCAGTGAAAAAAAAATATCCGTGAATTCATGCATGTCTTGTATTAAGTCTGCATCAGAAACTTGATTAAACCAAATTGATATTTTGCATTAAAATAATATTTAGGCAGCTTTTCAACAGACATGTCAAACGTTTTTATGTTTCAGGGTGCTAGACTGGAGGCAAGCTGTGGGCCAATTGCATTAAAGTCATTTTTAATTTGACACATTTTAAAAGTTTTGAAAAAAATTTGACTGCATAATTGAAGCTATTTTTTTAACATATAGTCATGTCAGCAGTCTTAATGTAGTGTGTTAGCAGCACACAGGATATCCGTCTCTCTGCAGAACATTTCACTTCAGTTGTACAGAAACCTGTGGCTTTCTGCTTTATTTTTGAAAAGAAATGCAAAGGTTGAGGTGAAGTTACTTTACAGTTCTGCATCTCAAACACATTTTTTACAAAAATGTTTACAGAGCAGTTTTACTAAAGTTTTACAGAGCGGAATTTCAAACAAGAATTAAATCAACAAATAATGTAGATCAAAACAATGAAGCCTGTGCTGCACGGAAAGATTAAGTGAACCAGAAAGGTGTCTAAAATGTATTTGATGCTCATTTTGCTGTTTCTCTTTTGTTAATCACGTAGATATGCTTCAGGCTATCTGAGGTCACCATGAAGTCAAAACTGGTCATCTTTAATTAAAAATGTACTTTATTTTAATCATGTGCCTTCATAACCTAATCATAATCAAAAAGTGAAAATGTTCTTGAGTTCTGGGGTGGTGGTTCTCCTATGATGACGTCAATTTGATGGTTTGGTTATGCAGAACATCCATTGGAGTTAACACTATCAAGTGCACCCTGATGATGCACTACAAAAAAAAGTGTAAAACTGATGTACACTCATCGACTAGTCGCTACCGATCTACTATGAGGGTCACATTGGCTGACCGCGGCATTATAAACATTATGTTTCATTTTGTGAAAAAGAACAGGAAGCTGACTGAACTTTCCACCCTGCTGTGATCAGAGGTTAGCTGTAATTAAAACTGCTTACTGTGGCACTGTGTACTGCATTTATGTACCTAGTTACAGAGCATGAATACATTTGGAACATTTTACGCCTTCTAACTTTGCATTGTCATCTTTACATATATTTACATATAATTTACTCAGATGTTGTTATACCAGTGAACTAAAATACTAAAAGCACGAGGAACGATTTTATTGGAAAATTCTTCTTACAGTAGATTTTATTGTTAAAGAGAAGTTTAGATCATAGTGTTAGGTTTCATTTTTAAACCCATTAGCACCTTAATTTGGACATCTGATGTTTTAGAAAGACTAAAAATGGAGGACAGGAACAACAGGAGAAACAAAACAGGAGCACAGGAACAACAGGAGAAACAAAACAGGAGCACAGGAACAACAGGAGCACAGGAGCAACAGGAGCACAGGAGCAACAGGAGCAACAGGAGAAACAAAACAGGAGCACAGGAACAACAGGAGAAACAAAACAGGAGCACAGGAGCACAGGGGCACAGGAGCACAGGAGCAACAGGAGCAACAGGAGAAAAAAGGACCACAGGAGCAACAGGAGAAAAAAGGACCACAGGAGAAACAAAACAGGAGCACAGGAGCAACAGGAGCAACAGGAGAAAAAGGATCACGGGAGCAACAGGAGAAAAAAGGACCACAGGAGCAACAGGAGAAACAAAACAGGAGCAGAGGAGCAACAGGAGCAACAGGAGAAAAAGGATCACGGGAGCAACAGGAGAAAAAAGGACCACAGGAGCAACAGAAGAAACAAAACAGGAGTAACAGGAGCAACAGGAGCAACAGGAGAAAAAGGAGCACAGGAGCACAGGAGCAACAAAACAGGAGCACAGGAGCAACAGGAGCACAGGAGCAACAAAACAGGAGCACAGGGGCAACAGGAGCAACAGGAGAAAAAGGATCACGGGAGCAACAGGAGAAAAAAGGACCACAGGAGCAACAGGAGAAACAAAACAGGAGCAGAGGAGCAACAGGAGCAACAGGAGAAAAAGGATCACGGGAGCAACAGGAGAAAAAAGGACCACAGGAGCAACAGAAGAAACAAAACAGGAGTAACAGGAGCAACAGGAGCAACAGGAGAAAAAGGAGCACAGGAGCACAGGAGCAACAAAACAGGAGCACAGGAGCAACAGGAGCACAGGAGCAACAAAACAGGAGCACAGGAGCAACAGGAGCACAGGAGCAACAAAACAGGAGCACAGGAGCAACAGGAGCACAGGAGCAACAGAAGCAACAGGAGGAACAGGAGCACAGGAGCAACAAAACAGGAGCACAGGAGAAACGGGAGCACAGGAGAAACGGGCGCACAGGAGATACGGGCGCACAGGAGAAACGGGCGCAAAGGAGATAAGGGCGCACAGGAGATACGGGCGCACAGGAGATAAGGGCGCACAGGAGAAACGGGCGCACAGGAGAAACGGGCGCACAGGAGATACGGGCGCACAGGAGAAACGGGCGCACAGGAGATAAGGGCGCACAGGAGAAACGGGCGCACAGGTGATACGGGCGCACAGGAGAAACGGGCGCACAGGAGAAACGGGCGCACAGGTGAAAAAGGAGCACAGGAACAACAGGACAAATAAAACAGGAGCACAGGAGAAACATGAGAAACGGGCGCACAGGAGAAACGGGCGCACAGGAGATACGGGCGCACAGGAGAAACGGGCGCACAGGAGAAACGGGCGCACAGGAGAAACGGGTGCACAGGAGAAACGGGCGCACAGGAGAAACGGCCGAACAGGAGAAACGGCCGAACAGGAGAAACGGGCGAACATGAGAAACAGGAGCGAGCAGTCACATCGCAGACGATACCTGTAACAGACTACCAAACAGAATAAACTATATATATTGTGGAGGTGACGAGGTGATGGCTGGCAGGTGTGCTGATTACAAATCTGGTGCAGTGATGAGCAGTAGAAAATGCTGGGAGATGTAGTGCACTGGAGATAACTGCTAACACGGGAACCGTGACAGTTATTTTTAAGCAGAATTTTTTGTTTGTTTTAACAGTCATGGTTTATTTAAATTGCATTTCAATGTTTGTTGCTGTTGTCTTTTTATTTTGTAATGGTGTCTTCTTGGCCAAGTCTCCTTTGAAAAAGAGACAGACTCAAGGGATGATAAAAAAAGGTTAAAGTAATAAATAAAGTGAATAAAAAACAAAAAATACAAAATGGTTTAAAAATATTCACATAATATATACATTTATTCACTGTCAGAAATTTAAACAAGGGAACTTTACGTTCGTGTAAACAGATTGAGTTTTGAGCTATATGCAAGTCAGCAAGTCCTTTTCCCATGATAGTTTTATTTTGCAAAGTTTAATACGTTGGAAAATCTGAGCTACCGATAAAACCTTTACGTGGAAAACCTCCTCGGAATCCCGACTCAGAAACTTCCAGACTCCAACATGTACGGTAAGTAAACCACCAGTACAGTACTAGCACTTCACTTTGTCTGTCTATCCTTATACTACTTTTACCTTGTATCTTCTTGCTTCATCGGTTCATCAAAACGTGCCCTTTGTCATATAGAGTGCTCGTGTGGTAACATAAAGCATTACAACATACATTTGAAACACACGTTTGTGATTTATTTGTTTATTAAAATATGGATGAACGTGAATCGATCCCTGTGTATAAAATGAGTAACTTGAAAATAAAATGTTATGCAGGTATACTGGAAATAAAACTGAAAGACAGCACTATAATAATAACAATTTGACTTCTTGACTTAGATTCAACATTCAGACATCTTCTTTAGGCCATTTCAGTACATTCTTGTATCTTTGGGGGTTTTGTCTTTGATGTGTATGGTTAAGGAAGTCCTGTGGTTATTGACAGTGAAGTACAGAGCATATGCTAAATGCTATTGCATGGTATGTGGTAAGAGCTCACGGTAGAAGATTTGGTTTGGATGTGCTATATACATTTGGAAATGTGGTTATTTTAAATGTACTGAAATTCGATTAATGTCAGTTAATGCAATAAGTCCTTTTACAGCCACTTTAAAATAGTTTGACTTCAAGACTATATTATATTATTCACAAGCACTGAAACCTTCTTTTGTGTCACCAGCTGGGATTTTTATACAGTTGAAAGGTTCTTTAAGGGATTTTTTATTTTATTGAGGTAGTTCCCTCTATATGATGTTGTGTTGTCAAAAAAGATTGCATCAAAATGTATATTGCGAAGCTACAAAAGGTGAGAAGTGCAAAACAAAACTACAATCGCAAAACTAACAAAGCAAATATAAGCAGTTTCTAAAACATTTCCATCATTTAAGAAAAAAATCATAGGGACTTTCGAATCGGGTCCTGTTTTGGTGGGAGGAAAATAAAGAAAAGACGTCTGTTCTTTACAAAGCTGTGTTGGAGGTGTCATTTTCAGAAACTTTTGAATGAATCGACGTGGACTGGTAGACCTTCAAACACACAATGTATTTCGAAAACACGCTTGTTAGGCTTTTGCGAAACTTTTCTCCAACAAAAGCATAAATGACTGGATTGACGCAGCAGTGTGTCAGTGCGATTGTCTCTGTCAAGTCCATGGCCATGTTAATATGACGAGACGCCTCGCAGCTATTGAGAATATCAAACTGCTGCAAGGTCTTTAGAAACACAACCACATTGTAGGGTACCCAGAAGACCACAAACACTGCAACAATGGCAAATATGAGCTTTATGGCTCGATCCCTTTTTGAGTTTTTTGTCTTTTGCACCACCATCAGCACTCTGATGTAACAGAATGCAATAATGGGCAGAGAGATGAAAAGTGCCACCGTGTTTTCACTAAAGTTACGGAAAAGCTTCCACTTATGTGCAGAGCCCAAAGGATAGTTTCCCTGGCATCTGGTGAGGTTGTCCTCTGTCACCATTGATGCAAACATGACCTCCGGGAGAGTGGCACAGATCGAAACCACCCATATAACAAGACTAACCACAACTCCGTAGCGCAGCATCTTGGCCCCAAGCACTGCCACAGCATGTACGATAACTAGATAGCGATCCATGCTCATCAGGGTCACAAACAGGATCCCGCTGTAAAATCCCACCTGATATATGCCTGTCATAGCCTTACACATGGCATTGGCTGTGTTGTGATGACCTTGAACATACAGAGCCCAGAAGGGTAGCGACAGGACCATCAGCAGGTCTGACAGAGCTAGATTCAGTAAGCAGACGTTTGTCATAGTTTTCAAATGCATGACTTTCAGGAGAACCCATAAGATGATGATGTTCCCAACAAGTCCGAGTCCAAAGACCACCCAGAAAATGGCAGACTTGACATGTGAATTCAGAGTTAAATCTCCAGTAATGCACGGCTCTTGGGTTGGGAAGTTGTAGTAGTTATATGTCGTTTCCATTCTGTAATATAAAGTATATTTAATTCAGAGAAATAATTATTTGGATGCAAGTTTAATTATTTATTAGTCAATGTGTTCAATCATTCCGTATATATTATAGAAAGTATATAACACTGGGTACTGATATATGGAAATGTATTATTTATTTAATTTATTGCATTATATTTTCTAGTATATTCACACACATTTTTGATTGTAAGGCAAGAGTTTTTTAAAGAGAGCACTTATTTTATCTGTATCATCCAGTGATTTTTGACAATGTTTTTTGGAACCACTAATTGAAACTACAGATGTGTTTGGGGTGTTAGGGCTGGTTCTGATTCACTCATTATTGAGTATGAATCATAGATACATCACTTCATATAGAGAATCAAAGGAAATTTTTTGCACTTAATAACATCATGCATAGCAATCTGTCACTATTGTAAAAGGTTTTGTGTTAAAGGGACAGTTCACCCAAAAAGGAAAATTCTCTCATCCTTTGCTCAACTTCAAGTTGGTTCCGTACAAAACCTGTACAACTTTCTTCTCCATAACACAAAGAAGATACTTTGAAGAATGCTGTTAACTGAACGACGGCAGCACCCATTGACATGCATTGGTTTTGTTTCTGCACAATAGTAGTAAATGGGCACAGCCGTTGTTCGTTTTACCAACATTCTTCAAAACATCTTCTTTTGTGTTCATACAGGTGTGAGTAATTGATAGAATACATTTTCACAAATGTGTATTTTGTCTATAGCTGTGGTGCTTTATGTGTTTTTTAAACATCTCAACCACATTTATTACCATCTGTAAATATTCTGCAAGTTTTCTCAATCAGGTACTATCTTGATAAATCTAAATAAATTCTGTAATAGCTGTTTCGCAATAAAAAGGAAACACAAACCGCACTGCCATGGTCAGGCAAGGGTCAACTATGTAATGAAATTAATATTTTGTTTTCGTTTTTTCTAGAAATTGTCCATTTAATTTTAAACAATGTCAGCGCTAAATGGGCAGGATGTATGATAGGATGTTATAACAAAGGATGTAGCATATAACGGAATGTAACAATTATACCGTACATCCCATGAATATGATCTCATAATAAAGTGTAAAGCACTGTTATTTTAAATGTAAAATTTGTTTGTATACATGGTTTGAAAGTGGCACTACAAGTAAACCTCAGCTAGTACATGCAGACCACAGCGTTTTCAAATATATGTATATATCAACAGAAGGAGGTCGCATAACGCTTATAAACCACAGGCCTCTGAAACATCCCACCACAATCCCACTGCATGCTGTCAACATATATCAGTATCTTTGATCTACTATTTTTAACCAGTCCTAAAAGAAATGTACAATACCTCCCTAAGGTTAATTAGTTAAATTACTTGTATATAAAAAACAATCTTGACATTTTGAGGACATTTTGAGGTTTCATGGCTGTTCTCTGTCCAATGCTTCGAAATTTGTCAAGATTTAAGGATATACAACATAAATTCAAAATCCAGTAATTCAAAATTCTTTTTACCTTTCGGTATGCCCTTCATCCATGATGAATGATTGTTGTGAGATGTTGGAACCAACTCACTAACTTGTTGTCGAGACTTGGTTCAGATGGTCATGAAAGAGAGACTTGTACATTTCACCTTCTTTCTGTACATTTGCCTTCAGCAAATTTCCTGTAAAATGAAGCACGTGCATGTGTGTATGTGTGCTTTGGTGCATTACTGTATCTTGCAAGGAAGGTTAGGTGTGAACACACTTCCTGTCACTGTTCTGATGTTAGCAGGTCTGGATGCACTGAAAAAAATTCCCTTGGACTTGATGAAACAATAACTGATACTGAATTAGCTTCTGAATGAACCCTAATCCCTTCCCCCACCCACAGAGAGACTAATATCGTCAATAAGCAAGGCCGTACAGAACCACACAAATGAGCAATATGTCTGTCATGAGATGAATGATTTTCTGTGCTCGTTTCAGCTACAACAGTGAGTCAGTTTTCTGGAATTAGTAAAAAAAGTGTAAAATTAGTCAATTATGAGTAACCAATTTTTGATTTTTTTTACAAGAATTAGGATCGTTGCCTACGCTTCGTATTCTGTACAAACGGTTCTTCATAGATTTTAAGGCCCGAAACCCAAACTGTAGGAGTACTTTGAAAGTTATCGGTGTTGTGGTTGAATGATGGGTGCTGTCAGGGATTTGTTATCCGTTATGTTCTTCTGAGTGGTCATAGTTATAATTTATGAAAATATCTTATAATTGTTTAATTTGAACAGTATCGGATATTGTGAAATTATTCATAAATATTCCTGAGATTACCATTTGCCCTTTCATTATGTCACAACTAGTTGTCATGAATGTGGGTGGTGAGGACAGAGGGAAGGAAGTCCAAACAAGGGCAAAACACAAGTCCACACAAGGACATGGACTGGTTTGCTGGCTGACACACGGGGGCGCTCTCCGGCGGCCGGACAGCACTGGAGAGCAGGCGGGGATCTGTGGCGGGACAGGACACTGTCGGCCTCAACCCTCGACAATCCGATGGCCTTGACCCTCGACAGGAGCCATTACCCGCTGTCTGCGTCTGGGTCCTCAGTCCTTGTGTTTCACCCAAATTTATTACAGAATAATCCAGCCATATCAGGACCCAGCAGACAGAGGGATCGGTGTGGTGTGGTTGATGCCACCGGGTTCCTCTCCAGGGTTGAGGCCGCCGGACTTCCCTCCAGGGTCGAGGCCACCAGGCTCCCTTCCAGGGTCGGGGCCGCCGTGATCCGTTCCAGGGTCGGGGCCGTCGGATTCCCCTGCAGGGTTGAGGCCGCCGTTGTCCTTTCCCGACACAGATCCCCGCCAGCTCTCCAGAGCTGCCCAGCTGCTGGAGAGCGCCGCCGGAGAGCGTCCATGTCCACCGGGATCCAGTGCATGTCCGCCGGCAATCCTGTCAGTGTCCGCTGGCAATCCTGTCCATGTCCGCCGGCAATCCTGTCCGTGTCCGCCGGCAATCCTGTCCGTGTCAGCCGGTAAACCAGCCCGTGTGTCAGCCGGCAAACCAATCCGTGTGTCAGCCGGCAAACCAATCTGTGTCCTTGTTTGGACCTGTGTTTTGCCCATGTTTTGCCCCTCCCTTGGACTCTTGTGCTTCCCCCCCTCCATTGACTCTTTTGGTCCCCTCCCTTGGACTCTTGTGCTCCCCCCTTGGACTCTTGTTACCCCCCAATTTTTTAGATGGTTATTGTTTTATCTTGTTTTTTGGTCATGTCACAGTCTGTCTTGTCTTGTTTGTGCCTTGAGGAGCATCAGGTTGCTTCTCCTTAAAGAGGGGCTTCTGTCATGATTCTGCCGCATCATGGCATGTTTCTCTTGGCCAAGTGGCGGGATCATGACAGGACCCCATGTTTTATATGGATAGAGACTATTTTGGGACGTATGGCTCGCCATACACTCTCTCTGGTCTTGTCATTGTTCCTGCCCTCTTGTTTCCTCAGTAGTGCTCATTATGATTTCATGCCCCACAGCTGTTTCCTCCTGATTTGCCCCCTTACTAAATGTCCCTGTTTCTTCTGTCTTGGGCTGGATCATTGTCAGTATTTGGATTGTTAGCTGTGTGCTGTTACCCTTGCCAGCCGCCTTTTCTTGAGTTTGCCACGTAAGTCTAGTCTAGTTTATCTAGTCTATCGAGTCGATGTTCCTGTTTGTGTTCCCGCTCCTATCCTAGCTGTTTTGTTACCCCCTCGTGGGCTTTTGTTTCATGTTTTGTCATTGTGAATTAAAGTCTTGTTAACAAGACATGAAACACAAGACAAGGCGGGTGGCAAAGGTAACAGCACACAGCAAACACTCCAAAAACTGACGATGATTTTTTGCTTTTTTTGTGTCCTTTTTTGGACTTCGAACTGATGTTGCGGCAAGCTCAATGGTGCTATATGTCGGCACACTAAGGCTATTGGCTTCGAACTGAGTCCTTGAAGTGTTATGTTCTTGTCTCATGTTTGGTCAGAGGAGTCTAGTTCCTGGTTTTTGTACATGGGGTCAGGATCTACACTAATGCTCTGCATCTCTTGTGCTCTGTGTTTGAAAGCATGTGATCTTGGTTTGGCTGTGTGCCATGTGCTCAAGGTCCAATCACACTTCTATTTTATACCCCTTCACTTACCCCTCGCCCCTTCTCCTTGCCCTTTGAAACACAGTGGCAAGAGGAAGGGCTAAAAACATTCCCCTAAGAAATAGAACACCACTACTACACTCACATAGGCCTACGTCATTATAAAACGTCACTGACTGTACGGAGATGTGGCAATGTTTATTACAAACTTCCAATATGCTGCTGTAAGATTTGGTAATATCAGTTTCGTGGATTACAGCCTAAAAAGTGACCCTGAACTTTTTCGTCAACAGCAGCTCATACACCCTTGTAATGCGGAGCACGTTTTGACCTAGCGTTTGAGATTTCATTCTGTGGATTTCTCCCTCTGTCCGGGCGGGGTATCTGAGAGCGAACGCGAATCTGAGGGGTAGCGCGTTCTGCTTCCCTCTGTTCATGGTTGTTTTCCAGAGAAAAGAAAGGCTTACATTAAACTCGTGTAAGCAGCCATGTTGGGAAATTTCATAACCCTTCGATTTAGTGAGGTCCTGAAAAATATTTGTGTGAAGCGCTATATGGCCCTTCCCCTTCCCCCTAACCCTCCAATCAAAAGTGAATCGAGTTATCCCTACCCCTTCACGTGAACGCACTAAACAGAGGGAAAGGGGAAAGTGTATTGGTAAGGGGTAGAAATGGGATTGGCCTTAATGTCTCATGTCTTGACACAGCCCCCCTGTTTCCTCATATAAGTATATGGTTTATAGTCATGCCACACACCTCTTCCCCTTGTTATCTTTCTTCAGTTTGCCTCCTATCAATGCCTTCATCTTTGCTTTTCTTGTCTTAGTTTGTTGTTTGCATTTTTTATGTACGTAGTTTAACATTTGAATCTGAGGTCATAGTCTGGTTAACATATCCTGTTCCTGTTCCTGTTGTTTGAATTTTTTAATTCTCTCATTGTTTTTTCGTTTCGCTTCAGATTTTGATTTGATTGTAATCAAAGTCAAAGCTCTGAAAGACAAAAAAAATATTAAAGACTATAGGATGGCGTGTAACGTTTTCCAGCACACAGGCTGAAGAGCAACATTAAGAGAAATGTCACACGCCAACCTAAAGTCTTTTATTTAATAATTTTGCTTTGCGGTGTCCACTTTTGTATACAATCCTCAATTCGTTTTATGGTTGAGCACCCATTTGAGGTTGATTTGCTTCTGTCCTCTTAGTGTAATCAAAGTCACAATAAATCAGGGGTAATAAACTTGGCGGTTCCGTTTTGAATAAACATCTAGTAAAAAATCTAGTTGTAATCATATAGCTTTTGTATATTTTTAAAGAAACTTGATTTGCACATTTGGTCCCATCAAGTCAAACCCACTCTTCAGAATCCTCGTTCCCATGTAAACATCGGCAGTTGCTTCAGTTTCCATAAAAGTGTTACATTTCTTGCTTCATTAACCTGGAATTGAAGTTCGGTTCAGTGAACCAGCTCGACCGATCACCACCTGAGATCTGGTCAAAAACGACTCAAAAGAAAGTTTTGTTAAAGAAAGTAACATCGTTATTTTCAACCCAACATTGGGTCAGAACGGGACACAACCAGCCTGTAAATTAATTTAACCTAGAAAATTGTTTAAATTTGAGGGTTAAAACAATCCAGCACATGTTAATTAACAAGCCAATGGTTGAGTTTATGCCTTTTTGACCGTACGCTTAAAAATAACCCAGCCATTTTTAGAATGCTGTTGGCTGGTTTTTGGGCCTTGTGTGTTCGGGCCTTGTGTTTGTTCTACTATTATTAAAAGAGAACATTAAGAATAAAAACATTTATTTCAGGCATGGAGTGAATTGCCTATGCGCAACATTTTAGAACTTGAAGAAACATTGATTGCATCAATGAACAAGTAGAACAAATAAGCATACAGTATACGCGTTTCCTGGAGTCCAGTAAGCACTATAACGTCGTATGATTTAACAGGGTTTAAAGGATTTTGTCAGGTGTGGTCTCTCATCATACACAGGAATAATACTTTTTTAGTAAAGTTTTCAGGGAATCACAGGGGATTCAAACCATAATCCACACAAACATAAATATGCAGAAAAGTGTGCAGAAAAGAAACCGATGCATACCTTTTTATTGCTAAAATTACATTTTAACAAGCAGTAGGCCTACTACAGCAAAAAGCTACGAGCAAAACTTTAAATGGCTTAATGCAAAAAAAATCGCTTGAGAAAAAAATGTTTTAGAACCCTTTAAGAAAATACATTCAGAAGATAATATACAGTTGTAAATTCATCTCTGAAGCTGTGATCTGCATTTGTAGATATCAACTGTGAGAATTACTAAAAAAGTTACAATTTTGCACATATTTAAGCACCAGCTCTGATAGCAAGACATATAATAGCCATCACATCCATAATGCTAACAAAATATTCAAAAACACAACATAGAAATAATTTTTACATTTAATACGTAGATAAACTTACAATGTGATACATTTAGTAAAAAACACAGGAGGAAGGAAGTGTCTAATTTCGAAATGCATCAGAAGTGCACTACATGATATGTGTGCTGGAATATTCAGTAGATCTTGAGAAGACTGAGCCTCTGCGTTCAGAAAGCTGTTGCGAGAAAGTAGCGCATTGTCTGAAGAAAATGGTAAGTATGTGCAATCCCCTCGGACCGAACCCATCGTTGTTAGCATCATGCTCTTACCACTGAGCTACAGGAAAGCCATATATTCATATTCACCATTTTCCTCCATTTGTTTTTGTATGTTATAGGTAGAGTTTGAGGTGGGTATAGGTTTCTTTCTTCAGAAATGTTGTAGCAGGGTCTGTTGCTCCAGGAACATTTTCATTTTGCAAAATCAATTCAAGGTAACAGATGGAGACTAGGAAACTTAATGTGTAAGGGAAGAAACACAAGGAACTAATTGAGGTCAAAACAAGAACATGCAACATAAGGAACAGAAACTCTAAGAAATACAGAAACAAGGTAAACAAACTAAGCACCATAAACTAGTTTGCCTACCACCAAACTAAAACAGAACTCGGATCAGAACTTTGATATATCTAATGTTTACCTAATCTGATTGTAGGTACATCGTATGCCAAAGCAGTAAGATACTGCTTCCAAAATCGCATACTATGACAGTACATACTGATTTAAATGAAGTACCAACCTATTAACTGTCAAAACAGTACGTTCTATATAGTATGTGGGGGTAGTATGAATAGATTTCGGACGTACTGCATCCACCATGTTTTGTTGTCCTGTGATCCATCTGCGCTTTGACCTGACGTAGTAACATCAACATGTAAATTGGCTACGGTACATATGTAATTTATTTAAGAGAAATTCATTAATCTGTACTTAGCCTACATTTAAAAATCGGAGACCCGCTTTGAAGTTTTCTTCTATTACCTGCAATTTTTATTTGAATTCATTTTGAAATTTGACCATTGCTCAGCTCATGTTGCATCATGGGATAGAGAAGTGTCCATCCGATGTACACTCACAACAAACTGATACATCTAATCAGGGTCTTCGGGATTACTAGAAACTTCAAATTTGTGTCCCAAATGACATGCTATATACACTAGCCATCTAGTGTATGAATTTAAGAAGAGTAGGATCATCCCAAATGGAATACTGAACCGTTTTATATTAACTGGTAGTAAGTTTATGCAGTTTCCCAGACGATGGCAAATAACGCCAATCGCACAACAAAGCGTGTGTCAATTAAATAAATTTATACATTGTACATTTAATGCAATTTCCATCGGTTTTGTCCGGCATGAATTCGGTCGTCATCACATTTGAGCTTAATAACTCCACAGGAGAACTTAGCTCGAGCAGTGTCTGATAGACCCGTCTCCCTTCCACTTCGTAAGTGAAACTGTGACTGTTAATTGCGTGAAGTGGGTTTAGGGGGTGATTCACACTTCACATTTTCGGCTGATGAGTGCATCACCCGGGAACTTAAATGCACTTCTTTGTTGAGAATTTTCAATGTGAAAGTACTACTCAGACTATTTTTACTACAAAATGGTGTAGAAAAGTGCATAAGTGGGCGATTTGAGATACACCTCAAAACAGGTGTGTTGGAGCTGATTGGAGCTAAACTCTGCAGAGCTGTGGCCCTCCAGGACCAGGATTGCGTGGAACTAAAGCACGTGCACATCCAACAAAATACAGACATATGACTCAGTTTCATTTACCGCGTGCAGTTCATGTCCGGCATCTTTTAGTACTGGGACCTCTCCATCAGTTTCAAATGATCTCCAAATCTAGCGTTATATCCGCATATAACATTTATCACCCAAATGCAGTGAACAAACAAATACAGCGTGACTTCGCGAACGCAGTGCTCTCTCTCTCCTGCACACAAGTGAAAGTGACGTGCGCATGCGAATTGTCAAATAAGGGACTTAGAAAAGTTCTTACGAAACAGATTTTCATGTTTGAAAAAACTTTCCGAAACCTATACGAACACTGGGGGAGTGTATCGAGCATAAAAATACAACGTCATAAACCAACTCTTTTTTTGACAAGTTGACCATGTCAAGCATGAGAAGACAACACATTTAACATTGTCAAGAAGTCAAAAAGCTATGAAACGTTGTTTCATATCCCCTTTAAACGTTTGCTGTGCTATCGAGCATTACAACACTAAACTAGCATAAATGTACTGTGTCATTCCTGAGACTGGTTTCACGTGCTAACACTAGACAAAGACTTACACACACCTGCACCTAATGTGGTTAAACGCTACACTTCAGATTGTTTCCTCTCTGTAAGGGGAAATACACCCCCCTCACACACACACAAACAAATACACCAACCACATGAGGCCACACAGACACAGGCTGCTTCATTACACTTCCTTGAAAATTTCCAGGAATTCTACATTTACATATTCTATTGATATATTCTTCATGCATATTTTTCAGTCATTTATTGATTACATAAACATGACATTCATACATTTTGCATGCATTTATGCAAAGTGGCTCACAGTGCATTCAAAGTAAAAAACTATAATATAATATAATATAATATGATATGATATGATATGATATGATATGATATGATGTGATATGATATGATATAATATAATATAATATAATATAATATAATATAATATAATAATATTACATTTTAACAAGCAGTACTACACAAAGAAGCTACGAGCAAAACTTTAAATGGCTTAATGCAAAAAAAGTCATAAGGAAAAAATGTTTTAGTAGCCTTTACAAAAAAACATTCAGTAGATAATATACAGTTGTACATTCATCTCAGAAGCTGTGATCTGCATTTGTAGATATCAACAGTGAGAATAACTTAACAAAAAGTTACAATTTTGCACATATTTAAGCACCAGCTCTGACAGCAAGACATATAATAGCCTTCACATCCATAATGCTAACAAAACATTCAAAAACACAAGAGTGTGATACATTTAGTAAAAAAGAGGAACTCTGTGTTTGAAGGAATAGGACTTGCTCAAAATGAAATAACCTTTTGAATTTGCATAGGAGGAATAAGTGTATAATTTCGAAATGCATCAGAAGTGCACTACATGATATGTGTGCTGGAATATTCAGTAGATCTTGAGAAGACTGAGCCTCTGCGTTCAGAAAGCTGTTGCGAGAATGTAACGCATTGTCTGAAGCACATAGGAAACTGCTCTTTCACCACCTTTATGACCGTTCTTCTGAACTTCTCTCCAACAAAGCCGTAGATGATGGGATTGAGGCAACAGTGGCTGAAGGCAATAGTCTCAACCCATTGCATGGCCATGCTTAAACCATTAGTCCACTCACAAGTCTGCAGGTAGCCATTCAGATGCAGGAACTGAAGGAATATGGCAACGTTGTATGGTGTCCAGAATAGGAAATACACAGCCACCACAGCCAGAATGAGTCGAACGATTTTGTGTCGCTTTTGTGATTTGATGCTTATCAGAGTGGGGATGACGCGGGCGTAACAATAGCCCATAATAATCAGAGGGAGAACCAGGCTTAGCAAGTTTAGTTCAAGGTAAGAAAATAGCTTCCAGCCCTCTGTAAAGTTTGAAGTACAATATCGTGAATGATTTGTCTCGTTATGCACATGGGCAAATATAATGTTAGGGAGAGCTGCGAACAGGCTAAGCATCCACATGTACGAAGCCAAAACCACACCCATTTTTGCAGACCGGTTTCTGGAGAAGATGCTGTGGGGGTGGACGATGATGACATAGCGATCAAACGTCATAAGGACCATGAAGAAGATACTGCTGTAAAGACCCACCATGTAAAGCCCCGTCACGGTATGACACAAGAATTTACCAAAGATCCACTCAGCCACGGCAGCATGAGCCCAAAAGGGGAGTGACAGAAGAAAGAAAAGGTCAGACAGGGCAAGGTTAAAAAGGCACACGTCCGTCATGTTGGATTTGCGACGGCATCTGAAAAGCACCCACACTACCAGACCGTTCCCGATGAAGCCAATGATGAAGACGATGCTGTAAAGGCTCGGAAGTAAGACTTCACTGAAGGCCTTTGTGTGGTCATTGTTGCATGGTTGTGCGGCATTATCATAGTAGTTTTGGTTGTAGTAACCGTCGTATGCTTCTGGAACAGAACACAGTTACAGTAGAACATTATACAGCTGTTTGCAAGGCATTTAGAAATCGGCAAGCCACACCACAAAAGGACTTGAAAAGGATTCAAGATGTTAGTCTGTGTTTTCATGACATCTAGTGGTCATGACTGACATCACTCACTGTGTGTTTTAAAGTTTAAATGTTGTTTTTTTGTTTATATCAGGGGTCTCCAATTTACCTAGGTGCCGCTCGATGTAGAGTTTGGTTCAGGCCGGGCCGCATTAAGTGTTCCATAAAAAAAGGGTTTCAAGTATTCCAAAAAAAGGAACACAACTTATCCAGTCTTCTCAATCTTATTTATTAACAGTTCTTCAACATGAATGTTTGTACTCATGAGTCATGACATATTGAGAAACCAAGAGAGAATAAGAGTAAATAAATAAATAGTGTGTATGTTGTAAAATCAAATGTGTGTATGGTTAGCCGTTCTGACGATCTGTTAACATGTTGCCAGATCTTCAAATATGAAATCAACCAACTAGGACTAACGAAAATAAACCTAAAAAATCTAAATAGGTTATATTTTATATGATCACAAAAACTTAAATATCCGTAGTGAGCAATTTTTATACAAATAATTTATGAGCTAAAGACCAAATATCAAGCATAAAAAGCACTTAAAAATAAATTAACACTTCAATGGGTCGCTTAAACAAACCAAAGCACGCCTCTCAGTGGTAGTTTACTTTAAATTCAAGTCTTTAGCTGAAAAATAGCAGGCTTACATTCTTACCATATTCTTACCAGCGTTACCATATGTCAATCATCACTTAATGCAGTTGTGACTATACACATGGAATGATAATTTATCACCCGTCTTTACAGTAAATGCGATTGTGACTTCCGAAACTGCAGTGTGTAGCCTACATGGCGCAACACGAAGAAAGACACCAGGCTTACTGGACTTCCAGTAATGAACATTCAACCTGACATTAAAATGAACAGCGAGGAGGTGATTAAACATTTTTGTGGATTTTCTTGAGTATTTGGTTTTTGCATGTGTGTGAGATTTATTTTGGGTGGGGATTCTGTGCGTACCATGAGATTAAATCCTGCGGCGGGCCCCCTGACTTCAGTCATACAGAAAGTGAAAGTAAAAAATAAAAACTGACGGAGTTTTCTAACGCTGCATTAACAGCGCATATGCTAAAAAAAGGTTGGAGACCCCTGCCATAAGTGATAAAAAAATAAAAGCATGCAAAGACTCGGCAAAAAGTTGCGTTTGAGAACAACGTGCGGGCCGCACTAACACTAAACTTTGATGCTAAGTAGTGGGCCACATAATATCATCCCTCGGGCCTAAATTGGCCCCCGGGCTTCGAGTTTGAGACCCCTGGTTTATATGCATATTTCTTCGAAGCTCATATTTATGTTCAAATTTCCCTATTAATAATGAAGCTTTGTTCTTTATTTTGTACAATTTTAACAAATGATTAATTTGATACATTATAAAAAAATGACAAAAATAAATATTCTGCAGATTTTTGAAAAATAAACATTTAATGATCTGAATAAGTAAGACGTTTACAAGCAATCTAACGGCATTAAACCAAAATGGATCAAATTGTCACTTACCGAGAAAAGCTGGGTCTCCTGTCATGTCTCTTGGTATTGACTGCTGAATCTGTGAAATTTGTATGAGCTTCTCTGTGAGAAAGCTGCAGAACACAGGAGGTGCTATTTCCTGAACCTCCCAGAGGCGGGACTTTATCTTAATAAAAATAACAGAATGAACTGCCACTAATAATTGTTAAATATCCCAAATATACTAGCACATAGACAAGACGTGGTTTGTGTTTAGAATATGCAAGAGCATTGGATACATGAATATGCAAGCGTAATCCATTTACTTGTACTGTAAATAATTGTAGTTTTCTGACAAACAAACAATCACCTAAATTAAACAAATTCAATAAACCTAAATAAACTGTGGAATGTAGCTCGCTGTGAGATATGAAAATACTTGAAAATTGTATTGAAAATGTTCACACAGCTGCTTTACCAAGATACATAAATTCCAGTCTTATGGAATGTGCTTCTCGTATTTACACAGCACTCACATTGAAAAAAAGAAATTCAAAGCAGAGGCTTTTCAGAATCAAAGACAAAACATTCAGTAAACACAATTTTGCAATAACATAAGAATTCATAAAAAATAACTTTTGTTGAACATTATTTTAACAATAACGCATTGCCATTTAAATCGGCTTATAAAGTTCTGTAAAATGACACACTTTGCCCATTTTCAATGTCTCTTTGTCTACTTTTACTGTGAGTTGCATGACTGAGCTGGTGCACCTAATATAAAATCAGTCAAAAAGCGCCCTCTTCAGGGCTATAAGTGCAGAGGAAGGTTTCTATAAATATTGATTTCCTGTAGCCTTTATTAATTCTTGAAAAGTGGCAGAAAAAAAGAATTCACAGGGGTGAATTTACGCTAAGGAAGACAAGGTTTGCTCCTATCAGTGAACTGCACTTGCAGCATTTAGTTTTGGTATAGCTTTGGTTTACTTAGGGTAGTTGTGCATTTTTAATAACTTTGGTGCCCTGACTGGTTGCAACTTCCAAGACTAAATTGAGAGTATATTTACATTACAAAACAGTAGTATGAGTTAAAAGAAAACAGAGATCTTTGTCAAATTTTTAAAACGTTACTTTTAAAATATATAAATCAAAATACAATCATATATTGAACAGTTTTACAAGCTTTTTTTAAGTCGCAAACGTCGGGGCACATAAAGGACGAGTAGCCAATCAGAATAAAATCGCTATGGATGCTGGGAGAAAATAGTTTGAATATTAAGGAAATGCATTTTATTTGCAGGCTTTCTGATAAAATGTTTAAGCAGTATAATATTAATGCGATATCATACTGATCGTGCTTTTAAACTTGTAAAACTAATGCTCTTTTTAGGAAATTTTAATATTAGGAACTGTTATATTGACAGTATTGCTGTTCACTTTAACGGGCACGTGCTTCCCGCTGCCAGTTCATTCAGGCCAGGCGCGCTCTCGCGCACAAAATTCCCAGCTCTTTATGCGCGGGCTCGAGCAGACGCGGAGGAGAAGGTGCTCGACGGGATTAGCACAGAATTCACATGCAAAACCCCGTATCGTTGTAAAACTGATACACACGCGCAGCTGAGTCGGTAAGGGTTTCATTATTTCATAATATGACAATGTTACGTCGGTAATATTCCTTTTACTTGGACTTGGCAACTTTTTATTAGGAACGTAACTGTTGCGTTTCTAAATTCGTGTTAGTGGCCTTTGGTTTGACCAGTTTAGGTGTTTCCATGTATTATTCTTGTATTTCTTGAGAACAGCACGTACATTAAACACTAGTCTGAGGTGAATTCTGAGGTAACGTTAATTCTTTCTGAATACATGACCGTGGCACCTTGCTGCAGGTTGACAGTGTTTGACATTGAACAAATATAAAATGTCTCGTGTGCTAATTTCTTTTTTTATATTGTATTTTAAAGGTGACATATGTAAATGTTTGGTCTTTGAGTTCATATCTCAATGTCCCCGGCTGGACGAACGAATGCAGTGTTGAAGTAACGTAAAGCGGCTTTAGTTGCTGACATGAGTTTCGGAGACGCTTCAGTCAGAACTGAAGGGTGAGTCTACACACCTCTACTGAACTCCCTGCATGCATGTAAATAACGTGATATTACACGTACACTTGTGCACACATGTGGACACGGATTAGTTAGTTTATAGTGCATTAACTTGTTACACGTGGCTATTTTAGATCTGCATTTTGACATGGTCAACCTTGTGTGCATAATTTTCAGCCACACATGCTGTGTTTCTTGTTATTTCACTAAAGTTACTGGAAAGAACAAGAAGTTAAACTAATGGGAAAATAGATGCACAATATTCCAATTTTGTGATGCAGGTTGATGAAAAGATTCAGATTTGCCTACATTTTAGTATTATGGCTGTTGCAGTTAAAAGCAATGCTCTAGCAAATGCCATTTCAGGTCAACAAAACATCTAAACAAAAGATGGGCCGGTTGGGAGAGAAGCTTTGTTCTAGCAGCAATGTGAGAGGAGAGTAACCAGGAAATAAAAAACAGCCTATTCGTTGACCAGTGATGCTTTTATGTTGTACCAGTCACACCTTTTGTGCTCTGCGCTTTTGATTCAATTGCTTGGTTTTTCTTTTTTTAGCCACATGTTTGCTTAGCTTTTCTACATCAAAAACAATTTTGTATCTATGCACGTATTATCATTAAATTGAAGCCTCATTTTGAGTAAGAGTTGAAAACTTTTCTGCCTTTTTACCCCATGAACTTGTGTTGTTGATGGGAAATTATGTCATCTCATCATTTTTAAATGTTGGTCGGTGGCCACTGTCTGACGCCTGTTTAGCACAACAGTCTGCTTTGTGGATCTCGCCCACCACCCCCCTTTCCCTTTATGTAATCAGACCCCATTACATAGCAAAAGCAGAAGATGATTGTGGTTATTTAAGGATGAACAGTTGTTGAGCATTCCCACCACTATCATTTCGTTGCTGTAGTAATTTTCATGTTAAAAATATTCAGCATGAGATATACTTTACTGATTTGAATTCATCATATAGCGTAAAGGTTGAGGTAAACTTTATAACCTATTTTGAATGGAAAGATCAATCTGTGTTCTGTGAAACTCACTGTTTTGCTCAGATTGGGGTGCAGGTTGACTTGAATCTGTGAGTAACTGGTTACAAAACGCCAGACCAGAGGTGTCTCATATACAGCAGTTTTCTTATTCATATACTTTTCTTGTATGACTAAAGGTCAAACATATCGACGGCTTTTTCAAATATGTTATTCTAGAAATATATAAGGCTTTCACCAGATGTGCAAACACATTGACTAGACTCTAGTTAACAAGTCACGTATCACACATTACAGTTGACATTTCTAAGCTTAAGTAGTGGATTGATTTCTAGTTAATTGCAGATTTCAAAGTGTTTGCCGTACCACAATAACCAAATTTATGAGAACAGAACACCTCAAAGACCAAACAAAGGTTAGTGTCATAGTGTCCTTGAATTTGTTTTTCTCTTAATATAGGAGTATAGGTGGAGCTGTTAACCTTCTCTCACCGAATCGCAGGCATTTGACTTTCACACGTGGGTGTTTTACTCCTAATTAGCAACTAATTGTTTTTTACCCTTAACTCCTGCTGGATCACACATTATAATTAAGTGTTTTCCACTAATAAGCATAATACAACAAAATACTTTGTAGAGAGTGCTGCAAAACATTTTTTCGCATGCTTTTGTCTGCAAAAAAAAAACAGTAAATCTTGTTGTAATGGTTATGATAATATAATGTGTATAATAGTAATTCTTAAGGGCTCTAGACCAGTGGTTTTCACATTTTTTAAAGAGCGACCAATAAAGAAAAGAAAAAATATCCGACCCACCTCTTTCTGTCTATATATAATATAATAAACAATTACGTGTGTGACCATTTCTGTATATATATATATTGCTGAGCGAGACCAGGGTAGCTAATAAGTATGGGTGTGTGCGTGTCTGTGTGTTTATACAACTTATTTATTGAGAAGGATGGACCTGCTTATTCTGCAAAATCTGTTCCCAAGCTGGTTTAGAAGGACGAAAAGGCACACACATGTCCGGAGAAGCATCCAGATTGTTTTGTTGTCTCGTCTTCATTTTGGTCAAAACTGAAAATCCAGTTTCACACATATAGGTGGTTGTGAGGGATAATAGCAATAAAATGCTTTTTTTGCTCAGCATGGGATACTCTGTGGAAAGGCTGATGCAGAACTATTTTACTGTGCTGTCACAAGTAACCTCAAGCATTTCTGATTCTTCTTCAGAGGTTAAATTCAGTTTAGCAATTGATTCTGGAGTTTCAAAGTCAAAGGGATTTTTCACTCACTCCTTGACTTTTTAATTCACCAAACCTCTCCTTGGGAAAATAGCGACAGAAACTCTCCATCAGTGCATACGGATGTGACTGAATGAAACGTGTCAGAATAGCCATGATTTCTTGAAAACATAATTTTCTTCAATGTGTCTCATTATTGTCGGAAACATATAGTAGCTTGCAGTTTTGAGTCGCAGATGCCAGGGTTCGAGTGATTTGAAAATGTTGTGTCTGAAAATATTGTCCTCTTGTCCTTGCATTTTTAGATTCAGTTTGTTTACAACAGAATACAGGTTGGCAAAGATAAGACAATGGTAAAAGCTATTTCTCATTGCGGAATGAGTTTGCGGAGGTGACAGTTTCTCAGTAAGAAAAGCATGTATTTCATCCCTCATCAACTCGTACACTCGGCTGACCACCCTTCCCTTTGACAACCATCTCACATCTGTATGAAAGAGTAAATTGTTTGTGCTTGATTCCCAGTTCAGTACACAAGGCCTCGAAATGTAAGAGCCCTGCCTTTAATAAAGTTCACAACTTCTTTGACTTTGACTTTCATCACTACTTCAAGAACAAGAGAAAGTATTATACACCCGACAAACAGTGTTTGTAGCTTAGCTTAATAGAAGCACTGGAAGCGGTCTGAATGCTGTGCGTCTTCATTCGCAATAACTCTTTTTAAACCTCTGATTTAACTGTAAACTGTTGTATTGATGCAACGCATTATGTGTCAAACATGTAACACATCATATCTTCCCGTTGTGTTCTAACTATTATTTAGTTTGGGGAGCAAAATGATCCCCAGAACTTCACAAGTAGTTGGTGGTTTAAGTGCATCATTATGCTTCCGGGATGCGCTTAACTGTAAATAACGAAGCAAATGCATTAAGCTCATCATTCTCAGTTCAGTATGCGAATGCATGCTTTACACAATTACATTTAGTCATTTAGCAGAAGCTTTTATCCAAAGAGACTTCCAGAGAGATCAGTGAGCAACACGTGATCTGTCATACACGAGCAATAATACAATAGGTGCTAATGCCACTCTGCATTAGAGTCTTTTATACGATGATAGTTTTGTGCAATAAATAGAGATAGAAAATAGTATTTGTGCTTTTACTCAATTACATTATGAGACTGAAAATAGAGTCGGATATTACTTGGAGGAAGAAAATACAGAACATATATCATGCTCTAGCATTTCATAAACACATTTTTAATTGTTTTTATCTTTAATACAGTACTTAAGTACATCAGTCTTTTTAACTATTAAAATCAAAACTACTTAATTAAAAGAGTGATTTTAATGTAAACAAGGATTAAAATGTTAAAACAAAATTTATTTATGAAATTAGGTGGAGTAAAAAGTATGATATGATATGATAAATTATAATCGTTGCATTTGTCGACTAATTGAAAAAAATATCTCTAGATTAGTCGACAATTAAAATAACCGTTAGTTGCAACCCATAGTAATGTGGCATTATGTGCTAATGACATCATAAACATGCTAATCATGCTGTACTTGTGTTTAGTCTCTTAACTTACTTTACTTTATTACAACTAAATGCCCAATAAAGCTGTTGTTGTTTATATTCATTTATATATTTAAGGGAGTCATATTTCGTGTTCCCCACCAGTCGGTCTCTTGACATTGTGTCGAGAGACAGACTGAGGTTTGATCTTGAGAACCTATCATCTCCGAGAGGAATTTAAAGCGCCAATTGGCTTGGCGAATGGCACACACAAGGCAGTCTCTGCCCCATACATACGGGTATAAATGGAAGATTGCGACTGTCATTCATTTATCCTTTGTTCTTCGAAACCTGCATGACGTACAAGTCAAGCTGCATCTCTTCGAGATTCTTCTAGACTGCCGGAGTTAGTATGCGAAGCAGCGGATTTCTCCCTCTGCGGTGGCGGACTTTCCCCTCTCAGTGGCGGACTTCCCCTGGGTGTCTCGGTAGCAAGCTGCAGATATTTCTAAAAGAGCAAAATTTCCTCTCACAGTTTGCACTGTCTTTTGGCATATCTTGGAGCTGTGTTCTTGGGTATGACAGACTCATCCTCGAGTCTGACGGGCACGACACCTGTACTGCACGTTGGGGCTCCAGCATGCAGTGTCACAGCTTGTCGATTAGGTGTTGCGGTCACAGTCAGCTACGTTCTCTGGAATGTTGCCGCAACCCCGTCTGCTTCCTGAGCACGATTGCTGCTTCGGCCAGGTCGACCGCTTCAGCGAGCGGCGGGGGTTATCAGGGATTCCCGTGGATGTCACTCCGCCAGCTTCGGCTTGCGGATCATCCATGCCCCGGCACGCTCACCTGGCTCGTCCCCGATGGGCGGTGGTGTACCGTTCCAAAGCTGGCAGACTCGACAACTTGATGAGACAAACTTTCTGTCATAACATCGGACAGCTACCTCCTGGCATCGGATATGAAGCCCCTTGGAGCTTCTGCCTCCGAGTGGTCGAGCCCAAGAGGAGGCGGCACAGAGATCACAGCTGTTCTTCCCCGGCCAGTTGACCTGGAGATGCATGAGAAGCTCACAGCTACTTGGAATATGCCGTTTGTGGCATGTTCCTGCCTGAAGGGCTCAGGGAGCTGTTATCTCCCTCGACGGTGAAGCAGCTAAGGGATATGTCGACCCCCCCCCAAGTGGTCAACCAAGTCTCCCTTCCAGAGCATGTAAGCTCTTTGGCACTCTTGTCGAAGACTTATGATGCTGTGGGTTAAACTGGGTTAAAAGGTGACCAAATCACTGCAGGCCACGTTCGTCCAGGGCGACCTGAACCAGACAGCCGATGCTCTCCCTCGTTAGGGAACACCCCGCGGAGAGTGGCGACTCCATTCCTCGCGCAGCGGGCTCATATTGGAGCGGTTAGGCCAGGCACAGGTGGACCTATTTGCCTCCCCGAACTCCACCCATTGGCCGCTTAAGTACTCACTGACCAAGTGTCACCTCGGCACGGATGCCTTAGCGCACAGCTGGCCGCGGGACAAGCTGAAGTACGCCTTCCCCCCCCCCCCAGTGAGCCTCCTTGCACTGGTCTTGTGCAAAGTCAGGGAAGAGGGGGATCAAGTACTGCTAGTTGTGCCCTACTGGCCCTCCAGACTTATCTCTCAGACCTTATGACTCTGACAACAGCCCCCTCCCTAGGCCAATTCCCCTGTCGAAGGACCTTCGTTGCAGGGGAAGGGCACGGTTTGGCACCCCAAGCCAGGCCTCTGGAATCTTCATGCCTGGCCCCTGGACAGGACATGGAGACATTAAGTGGCTTGCCGCCAGCGGTCAGAGAAACTGTCCTGCACCCCTTAGGGTGAAATATTGGCATTCCATCTATCACTAAGCATTGGCATTCTTGTAACAGACCGGGCGGAGCGGTCTGTTGTAACCAAGTCCAGAATTGGTAGAGTCGCCCCTACTCGGGTGGAGCCCTATGCTAGGGCTATTGCCCCATATGTAGTGACTCCCCTGCAGGGTAGTCCCGTATGTTAAATCCCTCACTCCTGATTCCATGTTGGCGCTCCCACCTGGGATCTGTCTCCCCTATTCGGGCTGACAGATTTCTTGCATGTGTTTCCCCACTGGTGAGACCATGTTAGTGTCTCAACATGTACCTACCCTATTGGTAGGCTGTGGTCTCTGTAATACACTCTCCAAGAGAAGAGCATTGTTTCCCCACTATTACGGCTCCTGGCGGCGCCTCACTACTGAGGCGAACGCCTCTGTCCGTGATGACTGTCAGTACAGGCTTAGTATCACCACTACTGTTCCAACTGGAAGATTAAGTCTCGCTGTAGCGTTCACTTGTGACTCGATACTCTAGTCAGTGTCGCTCCGCTTGAGGTTGTGATACGGCTCAGCACCGTGACGTGTAAAGATAGGTCCCCAGTCTGTCTCTCAACACAATGTTGAGAGACCGATTGAAGGGGAACGTCTCTGTTATGACTGTAACCTCTGTTCCCTGATGGTGGGAACGAGACATTATGTCTTAATGCCACAACGCTTCGCTCAACCTCTGCATAATAAATTGGAATTAAAAAAAATACAGGCTGCGTCTCATTTCGAAGGCAGGGTCCTCCGGAGGTTCGAAATGAGAACACCGCTACAGTTGACGAGGGTCTGTGACGCATTAAAAAAACTTTGTTTTTACAGATTTATTTTAATATGCAAACAGCTTCATAATGCATTATAACGAATCAACAACAGCACCAGCATTCATTTATCACATTTTCACGAACCTGCAGCGTCTTGACCAATGGAGAAAAACTAAAATAATATAAATCCAAAGCATAAAATAAACTGGCAAGAAAAACACAACTCCGAATTCCGAGTGTTGGCAGCACAATAACACCTGGTTGTGCACAAAGGCTGTTTCTGAAAAGTGGGGCAAATCCAACATTGTAAGGACAGTGTGCCGATTCTCACTTACAGCAAGTACGTTTTCTTTATTAAAGAATTTTGAACTGACTATTCAAACGTAAATGCAGAAATTGTTTTTATATTGACAAGGCTGAATCCATTGGGAGCTGTATTTAGCCTTGTATCCTCTGGCTGCTACACAAAAAAGGTAAATGTAAGTTGTTGTATTCAGCAACTATGTCCCTGCTGAATGTAACAAATGGGTTTCTGAAAGGCGGGTCAAAGAGGAGCAACAGTAATGCACTGTGTGTGAAAACTAATGTGAGAGAGAGACATTTTTCTACTCACTGAAAGCTAATGCTAATGCTTTTCTGAAGGAAACCGCACCACTGCGGTATGCGTGCACGCGATGAGGGGGCTGAGTGACAGATGCGTCTGCACCTTGAGTCTCTGCTGACCGCATGTGTTATCCAAAAAGGAACTGGCATTAATAAGGAGGATAATGGATGGGAAACACACGTCCCTTCGCGATCGTGTTCAGGGCATTCTAAGGAAAAGAAACGATAAAACCGGGAATTACAAATTGCCCTTATTGTAATCCGTCAAAATGATGGACGGCCTTCAGATTTTTCCGTCAATGGTAAAAAAAAAACTGGCAATGACTGAGATTGTTCGCTTAACGTGACCTATGCATTCGTACCCCCTGCACCTCACACTGCTCA
This sequence comes from Triplophysa bombifrons, assembly GCA_029783895.1. Lineage (NCBI taxonomy): Eukaryota > Metazoa > Chordata > Actinopteri > Cypriniformes > Nemacheilidae > Triplophysa > Triplophysa bombifrons. The sequence continues at coordinate 14,646,719 of CM056455.1, forward strand.
GTTTATATTTTGGGGGAATTAAGGCATTTGGGTTGTGCATCTGACACCACATGTCACGATACTCCTCATATAAAACTCCTCTGCTAAAACGAGAACACTACTTCTTGTTGTCAAAATGATGAAGAAACTACGTGTTGTTACAGTACAGGGCTCCTGACTGCGACTAAATGGTCACATTTTTTGCAACCAGTTTTTAAGACACCAAGAGAATTTTTTACAAGTACTTGCGCATGTGCGACCTGCAAATTTAGAATTTCTTCTAGTTGTTATTTCCTGTGGAAAGACGATTAGAACGCATCCTGCCACCAGTGCAGGCTGTGTGTTATAGTCAACTGTGCGGGTCACTCGCAATCCAGGTCGTCATTGATAAGCTTACAAACAAACAACTTGAGCGCATTACTATGAGTCACTGTTTGCTATGACGGACTTCTTGATATCGAGGACAAACAATTTGATATATGAGACGTTTAAAACTAAACTAACCGTGGTGGAGTTCAGGAAACGACATGAATAACGTGACAACTATTATAGTTTTAAACAATTAAAAATCCTCTAAATCCACTTCGAAATTTTGTGTTAATGGAACAGACTGTGTTTTTTTTATTTGCACTTTAGATAGACTGTCTCTTCGTGTTGGTGGTTCTTGTACAGAAAAAGGTGCAGCAAACTTAATGCCAGAAGTAAAAGGTTTTGCTCCACAAATATTTTTTTCCAAAGATCTTCCATTGACACAATCTTTATGCATTGGTGCGCTGCAGCTCATATTTCACCTTCCCTGAGTTGGCCTCCACATCAACCAAGGCTTAAAATAGACAACAGATATTTCTGTCTGACTAGCCAGTGGATCACTACAGCCTCCACCTTACCCACACCCACCACAACCCACACTGGAGCAATGAGACGCACCCTGCATATTAAACGTGACTCGCATATCTCTGATGTTAACTCGAATAGTTAATTCCTCATTTCTGCTTTTTTCACACTTTAATTTTTTCCTTTGACCACATTTATTTGCTTCCAATTTAGTCTTTTAGTGTGGCTTCGAATGAAATGCTGTGAGGAGAAACTTCCTGCAAAAGATCTGAGTTCATGTCTTTGCAATATACCCTGTTTTCATTGGATAGATATAATATACTGCAATTGATCCTTACTGACCGAGCCGGGTTAAAGGTTGAGTGGTTGTTTTGGAAAGGTGCTAACTTTAGCCTGCTAGCAATGAATTTATAATCCCACCCTCTTTGTGATTGGCTGTCCAAAGCTACGCCTCCTCCAAACACATGAATGTATTTCATAAATCCACCTAACGAATTACAAACTAAGTTCATTAAATTCTTCTCGAAGCATGTACATACCCCCACCTAAATAAAGAGAACAACCGTGGTATCGTCTTTCAGACCATGAAAGGCCTGCTGGAGCTGTCTCCATCGTGTAAAAGCTAAACCTATGTTAATTCAAGTTTTTCCCCTTTCATGATCTAGACACTTTTTCGTCACTGCTTTTTAAATAACTGGCTTCGTTTTGTGGATTTACTTGTCGGTTACATATGAAAGTATGATTGTTGCTGATTGTCCCCCATTCTCCCTACATTGATACAGCAGACGTGAGCACGCTAATGATGCATGATGTCTGTCTGAATAGGGTGTGCAGTGATTTGCATAATACGTTGGTTGAAAATGTACATATGTCCTGTAACAGCTATCGGCCAGAATATTTCGATTGGGCGAAGGTTTTTTGTCCTACGCCTTTCACAGACGATATCTAATTATAAAATATTATTTGACCACTATACTTCTTCATTGCTGTCAGTATGTAAAGAGATTTACAACCAACATGACAAAAGAAATTCTGGACAGAATCACCCACCCTGCCTTAAACACATTTTACTCCAATAGGAATGATCCGGATAACATTGTCTGTTCCTTTGTTGTACTGTGTGTCATAGTGTGTTATGTGGTGGTTATTTTTGGAGTGACAAAGAACTTTATGCCACTCACTTCAACAGTTGAGGCCACGGAGGAACAGGCTTGTAAAAGACTTGGTCTGTCCTGCCATACCAGAGCAGTCAAGTAATCTTATTACCGCATTAGTTTGTTGAAAGAATAAAACAACATCGAATCACCTTCCAGAGAGGTGGGACAAAGTTGTTTCTTTTGTGTATGAAGTAAGAGTTATTCTGTCATCATTTATTTATTCTGAGTCTGTGTTGTTTCCAACCTGCAGGTTTTTTATTAGAACACAAAAGAAGACCTTGTCCAAAAATGTCATCAAATTATCATAATAGATGTAAAAACAACTTGAACAAGACAGATTAGAAGCCAAGTTGCCTTTTACTCAAAATCTTTGTAAAAAAAAAAATATTTTATCTGAATTCTCGATATAATTGTTTGGGATTTAGATTGGTCAAGTTTGCTTATAAGCATTTTAACTAGTTTTCGCTTTGGCACCCTGAATTTGGTTGTAGTCCAGCAATAATTATTATTAATGTTAATGCTATAAATTAACTTTTTTCACATAGCAACAGAGGTTTAAAGGTTGGTTGCACAGGCCAAACAGTAGAAGCACTGGTATACTTGTCATAATATATATATATTTTTTACTGTTCAACGGTGGTATATTTGTCTACATAAATTACTATAGAGTACTATAGTATTCACTATAGTAAACGGCTGTAAAATTGACTTGAAAGGGTGGAATCCCAAGTAATCTGTCAAAGCACCTGTCAGAAGTGCATCATGCACAGACAGAGAGATGCACTGTTTTTGACCCAATCTAGTTCATCTCTTGATGCCCCATCTACGTCGAATGCTGAATGCTCACAGACGTTTCTTGAACTCTGAATTTTATTCATAATTTTAATAATTTGTTTCATGTTAATTATGTTAATTCAAATAAAGCAATGTTAATTCTGTTCTTAATTTGTTTCTTTCATATCAAAATGTACCAATAAGTATACTGTTAAAGTACCGGACTGATAAGCAGTATCGATAAGAGTAGTAATACCATTAAAATCTTAACGATTCCCATCCCCAATTGGTGCAGTAGGTGTTAATAGTGCTGAATGTTAGAATGACCATGCTTATTGCCTGGGTGTGGGTCCTGGGAGGCCAGATTAGGGAGCAGTAATTAAATATCTGCAAAGATCTGAGGCGTTTTCCTAATTCACTCAGTGGCTGTTTGGAACAGACTAATTATTATTTCTTCCTCTCCACCCATCCAATGATCCCATAGGAGTTCATTCCCTCAGCTGAGCAATCACATTTTTGTAGCAGTTTCATAAGACACCTGTTTTCCTCTCCTAGAGACCACTGTCCTCAGCTACAGAAGTAGGAATCCCACTGACCGAAGCACTTTTCCATGATTGATTACTGAAAAAGCCACACCAGTTCATCCAAAAGTTTTTTTTTTTTCGTTTTTTACTACACATTTTAAGACCTCCCACAGCCTTCAAAACACAGATTAAGATATTTTTTGATGACATCAGAGAGCTTTCCAGGCCTCCTCAAAGAAATCATGGTAATTATCTCCAAAAAGTACTAAAGACATCGGTAGAATGGTCAATCCGATCATAGTGGTTCAATTGAATATTTATGAAGCGACGAGAGTACTTTATGTGTGCAAAATAAACCAAAACAATGACTTTATCAACAAAATCAACATATTCTTCTTCTCCCTATAAGTCTCTGATGCGCATTTACAAGACCACCACGATGTATGCTTATCCAGGTTATGCCCCATGCACCATGCAGGACTCGAGCATGCAACCTGGATGCGCATCTTCTTATGGCGCATGCATGTGGGCAGTTGCATGTGCCATTTTTACAATACTACAGTTTTTCACAAAAAAATAAACATCTATACACATTGGGGTGTAACGATAAAACACAAACTATGGTTTGATTTGAGTCACTGTTTTAGAGCCAAGGTTCGATCCGGTTCGGTTCGATTCTGTTTGATGTGGGGGCAGAGTTCATGGCATGGCACCCGCACTGCTAAAGAACATCAGATTCTCTTTTAATTCACAACCTCATAATATAATAATAATTACAACAACAATGTCATGTAATTTAATAACTCTATTTTTATTAACTTTCTAATCTGGTTTCACGTTTCTCTTTGTAAGAAAATATATTTAAATAATATAAGATATTTTATTAGAAAAAGGGGGACCAGGGGTACCCGTTATACATGAGAGTTTCCCGGTTCGTATCAAGGGGGTGTATTATTGATCGTTCGGTTCGATTATTGTTACACCCCTAATTAACATGACTACAGACACACACAAACAATGTAAAGAAAACAATATATACATTAAAGGGGTGATTTCATGAAAACAAACTTTTTCCATGTTTAAATGCTAAAATCGGGTCTCTTGTGCATCTGGCAACTCAGAAAACGTGTAAAATTACAAATCATTAACATTTTTTATGTGAGCCTATTTCTACAAGCCTGTGAGAAAATGATCACTTCAGAAATCACTCTCTTAATGACGTAAGCAGCCATTCTTATTATAATATTTCCACCCCTTGTTCTGAACATGTCCACTAGGGCTTTGCAAAAATATCGATGCATGAAACTATCGCAATACTTTTTTTTCCGATAGTGATACCGCTACTATCGATATTTAAAAAAAAAAATCATGCCATATACAGACGGCCAAAAGTAAGTGGAAGCAAGCATGATGAAAAATATAAGACTGCTTCGAGCTCTCAGAGCGGATGTGTGGGTGTCCTTTGGTTTTGAAAATAAGTTGTGAAGTAGTGTTCATTTTGTCAGCTTTATTTTATTTTAGTGTTAGTTTTAGTCCCACGACGAATAAACTTTTTAGTTTTTATCATATTTGGTCATCCTTGTCCTGTTTTTTTAATCCGTTTGGTTTTAGTAAAAACTTAGTCACAATTTCTTCATGCTGTATATTAGTTAAAATTGGTATATGGCCAAAAAATTATAATCACAGTGTTTGTTATTGTTTAAGAAATTTGTTTTTATATTTCATTATAATTATCTATTTTACCAATAAGCACAAATCAATAGAATGTCAAATCATGTGAATAGTTTATTCAATGTCATAGCTTCAAGTATTTCCACAGAAGTCTGATAAGTGCAATGGGCTATTCATAGACATCCAACCTCCTGATGCCTGCATCAGGTTTTGGGTAAGTTTTTATATTTATAGCTACATTTTAGTCTCATCATTTTTCTCCGTTAGTCTCATCATTTTTTTTTAGTTGTCGTTTAATGGCATTACTTTTCGTCTCGTCTTTGTCCTGGGAAAATAGTTGTTGACGAATATTTTTCATCATTATTTTCGTTAACGAAATTAACACTATCATGGAGTAATGCGTTAAGTAAAAAATGTATACCAAAAAGACAAAGATATTTATTGTCTTTTCACATACTGCCCATGTTCATTGTTTTAACTGTTCATTGTTTTAACAATGCACCACAACAGCCAAGTGACCCATTTACCCACATACATTTTCTATTTAAAGTATTGCAATATATCTCAAATGTGTATCGTATCGAAATACATAGCAATATATTGTATCGTGACCTATCTATCGTGATGAGTGTCGTATTGGGAGGCACTTGCCAATACACAGCCCTAGGGTCCACCCATTGGGCCGCGCCATTATTGTTTTCGCATGTGTGAAGTTCAAACACCATGGAAAAAGTAGCAAAGCTTACGAACTGTTCTGTTGTTGGCTGCATAGACCAACACAGAACAATGTTCCCAGCCTCACGGGAGACAAGAGAGCAATGGATTTCTCTTTTAGTTTTCAATGGAACTCATCCACACTGAACGAGGCAAAGCTGCAATAATTGTAAGTACCAGTATTTTTTAAGACCCCAGGGACCTGTGGCAGCTTAAAACTAGATAAAATGTCACTGTGACATGTTTGTCCGTTCACTATTAGAAAGAAATGTGGCTTGTAAACATGCGATGGGATGGTCCTGTGTGACGTTAGTTTGAAATAGCGATTTGTTTGTCTTGAGTATCTTCACTTCAGAAAATTTTGTGTATGGTTTGTAAACATGCGACGCGGTTCTCTCGTGACCGGACCAACAGGGACCGGAGGGGCTTTGCGAATGGCCTTGGGGGAAACCGGTGTGCTTATCGAAAAAAATGTGTTTGGTGTTCAAAGACGAAACCTTGTTTCGTGTTCGCTTTACGTGACAATACTTCATTGTTTTGTCGCTGGTAGCACAAGCTCACAGCGCTGGCTCAGTTTTCTGCGAAAGGGGGCGGAGACTAGCAGCTCATTTGCACTTAAAGAGACAGACACACCAAAACAGCGCGTTTTTCCTCGCATGCAAAAGTGGGCATGTGGCGCGTTTTTTGAGCTGAAACTTCACAGATACATTTTGTGGACGCCTATGATTTATATTATACTTGTGTAAAACTAGAAAAAAATCACCCCTTTCAGGCTGTCGATTGTTAGCGAGTTTCCATTTGTTTCCAAGAGTGATTGTAGTGGAGTAGGCGGGGCGAGACCGTGGTTCGAGACCGTTGAGTAATTGTGAATGAGCGCCAGCTGTGCACACTCCGGGCTCGAATCACGTAGGAGATTGGGAGCATATAAGAGAACGAGCGAGAGGACCGGGCCCGAACATATGTTAAGTTTATATTTATGTTCTTGTGTTTTGTATTTATGTTTTGTTTGCCGGCGGTCGGCCGTGAGGGGCCGCCGGCTGTTAGTATTTATATTAAATATTTTCCGGTTCCCGCCTCCTTCCTTTCGTATCTTGAATCTTGTTACAGTGATATTATTGAATTTAATTTTGACAGACCGTAATGAGTGAATATGATAATGACAGACCAGTGTAAGATACAGTACAATTCTTATGTACAGATTATTCCTTTAATGGAAATGTCAACACAATTTATGCCACACATTTGATCATGATTAAATCCATTTTGGTCTCGATTCTGTCTGAGCCTTCTCATTTGACCACCATTTTTTACAAGTAGCCTAACTCCTAGACCAATCAAATAGACAAAATAGACAAACAGGTTTAGTCTTACAGTGCAAATAAACACTGGTGTTAAATGATCATGAGGTGCTGTGAATATGATTCCATGCAGCCTGCTATGGAACCGCTTAGGCCCACGGCCATAACTTCTAAATGCGGTGTAAATAATGATTATCTAGATTAAAGTTCCTAAAGCAAGCAAAGTTGACCACTTAACTTACTACTCGCTTGTAGTAAAAATTTTGGTTGAACCTCATATAGATTACACAGTATGTTATTCTTGTAGTGGTACTGTAGATGTTTTGTGCTGTCTATTCATGCCTCCTCTAATTTCAGGATCTTAGCAATGCACAGGTGAATAGATCATCTGTAACGCAGATCAGAAAGTTGGGGCATGAACAGAGCACTGGCTGAATCCCTGCAGGCAGTAAATTAGTAGTTTAAGACGAGTAGCCAGTTTAGGACCAGCTGCTCATAAAATATGCCTTGATTAGGTCAGGATTTTTGAAAATCGGTTTGAACGACATATATATCAGTGGTTCTCAAACTTTTTTGTTGCACGGCCCCCTTTGTGTATAGTGCCTCCCCAAATAAAGACTTATAATCTTAAACTGAGAGAAAGAGAGCCCGCGCAAATGTGTCGGCAGTGTGTGCAGCATATAATAAGTGTCAGAGAAAGACAAAGCACCGAACTTGCTTTGCAAGCGTAAATTTCTGAATGAAAGCGTCTTTTTCGTTCCATAACTTGTGTACTTCAGGCTGGAGCGAGCAGTCTGACAGGAGCCTCGCCACTGACAACCTCCTTTGACATCATACAGTGTTCGCAAGTTCTCTGTACTAAACAACTTGTCAAAGTATGTTCTGTGAATCCCGGCCACGAGTGCACATTCTGAGAGAAGTCAGCTTTTGTGGTTGGAGTTTCGAGGAGAAATGTGAACTCAAATGCTTGTCAGTCATAATTGCTTGCATGGATGCTTTTTTCTCTAAATCAATTTCCAGTGTAGCCTATAATAATCCAATTAATTTTGTTAATTTATATTTTAAGCTTATAATGTTGAATGACACTTTTTAATGAAGTGTTTTGTTGTTGGGGTACAGAGTAGAGTACATTATGCAGTCAGTTTTAGGCCTAATATGGGCTATTCAAGAGAGAGGGCTCAATTTTTTTTCAATTTTATTTTAAGTTATATTGTATTATATTGAAAAGCAAGACAAAGTATAAAAATAACATTCAGTTTATGCAATAGTGAAAAAACTGGCTAAATAAATATAAGAAATACGAAAAGCCATTTTCGGTTTACAGCCAAGTGTTTAATTTTTAATATTTGTATGATATTAACAAAGGTGTTATTAGTGTTATTATCAGTTTTAATTCATTTTGAAACTAAATGTCTGTGATACTGAGATTTGTGCTACTTGCTTCTCTTCATGTAGATAGTGAGCAGACAGAGAGCAGACAGTTGATGTGACTGAGAAACCAAAGGATGGAACATTTTCTGTAATTCTTCCACTGGCTGAGGTGGTCATATTATTTAGACATTGAATTTAGCTCTTCCTAATCCTGTTTTACTTCTCTTTATCTTGAAGACAGCAGACACCTTTTCTCTCACCCTCTTTTTCCACCAACTCTGGTGAGAATGAGTAATTGGATCTAGAATCCCAGTGAGTGTTTGTACCAGAGGGACTAAGTTTTCTGTCTCCCTGGAGAACAGACTGTTTTTTCCAGCAGCCATGGAACTTAAAGAGTTCCATGGCTGCTGATTCCTCTTTCCATATGTGGGTGTTTGGAGTGAGAGAATGGTATTGTGGGAAAGTGAGGAGTGTCTTGTGATGGGACGTGTTGTTACTTCAGCAGTTTTCTTTTCTGAAATTGACATTATTATCTGTTATTGCCCACATTATAAAGCTTGACTACGTATTTTTTTTTCTGTATGTGTCTATGTGACCAGACAGTGAGAGTTGGGACAGGGTGAATAGACTTATTTGAGTACATGCTGCTAGTCTAATATATAGTCTTCTATAGGATTTATGTAATGAAACCATTTAAGACAGATTTATTCTTAACACGATGGAAAATACTTAAAAAAGCAGGAAACAAATACTAAGCTTTAAAATGATTTTTATAAAAACAATCTGCACTGGTTGAACCGAAGAACAAACGTGTTCGGTTTCTACCATTGCCTGATTTTTGGTGTTTCTGTGAAGTCATTGCCATTTTGTCACCTTCAGCACTTTTGCTACATGTTGTCTGTACGGTAGCATTGCTGTGAGCTGTTTATAGCTCCTCAAAGGACAGGGAAGCTTTATACCCCAGCAGTAAAAGGGTGGGGCTTGTATGGCCCTGTAACCAGAGATCAAGGGCAGATGCAGTGCCAGCGGGTTATGTGCGTAGCAACGGCAAACAAATGTTGATAAAGAGTTGAATGTTTTGGACTGGATTTGTCAGTCCAGTCTGGGTCATTCACTCTTTGCGTGAGGGCTGCATCATAAATTTGCAGCTGCGTAGGTATAGTCTCTCTCTCTCCCTCTCTTTGGGTATAAAAATAGGTTGCTATGTGAACACCATGACTCCCAAAAGGCATGTGCTTGTTGATACGCCCTACCGAGCCACTGAGGGTGAAGGCACTCACTTCCTCAATGCAGTATAATCTACACCATACTCAAGGGGCAGGTGGCGACATTTGAAGAAATGGGCTATGTGAGTTAAATCTGGCAAAACAGTCTGCCAGTTACTTTTAGAATCATTATTAAGAAATATTATTAATTGTCGATAAGTCAGTCAATGGTCTAGGGCCTAAATTTTTTTCAGATATGCTTATTGAATATAAACCAAACAGACTTCTTAGATCATCAGGATCAAGTCAGTAAGGGATAACAAGGGTTCACTCCAAACAAGGCGAGTCAGCGTTTAGCATTTCGCAACCCGTAGCTGGAATCTGCTTCCAGAAGACATCAGATGTTCACCAACTATAGCTACTTTTAAATCCAGAATAAAAACACACTTGTTTATCTGTGCATTTACAACCTGAGAACTGTTCTGGTTCACATCAACTGCACTTCTATTTCTTATTTCTTTTTCTTCTGTTCTAATTCTTTTTATATAAACAGTACACTCACATTTTTCATCAATTTTATTGCTGTTTTATTGTTTTAGATTTCAAAATTTGATACGTCTTATTTCTCTTTGTCAATAATTTTGTGTAAAGCACTTTGAATTGCCCTTGTGTATGAAATATGCATTATAAATAAACTTGCCTTTCCTAAATCGCTATATTTCTATTCCAGATATGTTTATTATATGATAACCTGCCACTTTTGTCATGTAACAAGCAACGTGGAAACAAAACGAATGGTCTGGCATTTCGATGCTTTTTCGAAGGTTACAGTCAACATGTTTTATCATTAACCTCTGAAAATAATAGCTTACGTAGAGCCACATTCACAAATGCCAACTCTGAAAGAGACTAACAAATGCTCTGGACCCTTTAGGTTGAATCCTACTGTTTTTTTATGGGCTAGAACATAAGTCCAAACAACAGCAGGATTAATGTGGGCTTATAAAGGTACTATTGTTTAGAGCACTGTTCAGTTCACTAGAGCATTTGCTCAGGTCAGATCTCATGTCCCACCTACACATGGAGCGCATAGATTTCTTTGTTTACCTAACACTTGAGCATTAGGCAGATAAGAACCCATTGAAAGTGAGCTGTCGTCCTATGGGAATGTAATCCATACACTTTTTATTCTGTAAAAATGTATTGTGCATGAACACATTTACTGTTTTTGTTTATATTGGTATGATGGAGCCTTAGCGTAAACTTGTAGCATAAAATGTCAATTTTTATAACTTTAGGAAACTTAAGTGCAGGCAACATAATGGAGTAGCACTCGGGAGAGATCTGTCCTCTTGTTTGTGTCCTTTCAGGAAAAAGGGCAGCTTTGTGGTATGAATGAATAACAGGGTAGTTTCCTAAGTCTGACTATACTGTAGAAGACCATCAGTGAGTTTGTGTCCGTAGTTTTGCAAGTAATTTTTCAAAGTATGTGTAAAAGTGAAAATATTTAAATACTGTACACTCTCTGCTCTAATTTCAAGTGGTACAAAAGGGCCCATGCCCTACCCGGGTGCAGAATTTTGCACTTAATGGAGCCGTTTCTCTACACGTATTGCGCATTCTGGGAGCTGGATGACGCACTTCATTCATTCTCTTATTTACATGTACACAGAGGCGCAGAAATGATGCTACAGAAATGGTGTACCTTGAAGCACTAAACAGACTTTCTTCTGAAGTTCATAACAGTAACTACAAAAAAGTAAGAGATATGTTATATGTTTAACATTAAGTACATTGCATTCTTCCAACAGTTTACTGAGCCTTTGAATCAGAGGGTTAAAAACAGAGTTATTGTGTGTGAGTGACACGTTTTACTCTTCCAATTCTTCAATATAAGACACCCAACAGTGATTACCAACTCCACCAAACTACAATTATTTTTAACAAATCCAAAGACTATTATTAAGAGCATAAGTTGTCAGAAAGGAACCAATATATTTACATTTCAAGATTTCAAGATTTTTATTTGTCATATTTACAGTTATTAAGAGTATATACAACGATCAGTGAAGCTTGGATCAGGTCAGCTCAAATTATTATAAAAATACAAACACAAAAGAAAAATGTAAGTAACATAAAGATAAAGGTATTTATAGTCTATTATAGAAGTAATCTGTAATTGTTTACATGAGCAGGAATGTGCAAACCGATGTGGTATCAATGTGGTAACTTAGCAAGTAGCAATGTCACTATATTGGATGTTGAATGTTCTAAGAGTGCAATGAATGAGTTCAAATGATGTTAAGAGACTGAGTTTAGGAGCCTGATGGCCTGGGGAAAAAACCTTCTCCTAATTCTCTCTGTTTTGGCCAAAACATTTTGAAGATCAAATGTCTTTTAAACCACCCAGAGGTCAGGGTTATCGGCAAATGCTGGGGATGTCAAAATGGTCAAATATCACCCTATTTATCAGTGTGGGTTATTTTTATGCCTATCGCTGACGCACAGACACAGTGGGAACTGCTAATAAAAGAATGCTCTGTTGTTCTATGTCGATTCTCATGAAACCCTCAGCAGTAGACAGTCATCATGACACGACTCCCCCTACTGTAGTTAAGAAGGCCCTGCGCATTGCCCTTATCTCAGATTTACCTTGTGTCTCAAATAATATTTAGGTTTTCCTGTTTGTGATGGCAGTATCTTGACTGGTTGTAGCATCAACAATGGCATCAGGGCTCGACATTAACTTTTGTCCGGGATAAGTGAATGTTTCGTCTGGGCAAGTGAGGGAGAATTTTAGGACTACTAAAATGTAGAGTGCACTTAGAGTGTAGTCTCTGTGTTCGACTTGTTCTCTGTATGCGCAGCGCCGAATAAGGTCGACCGTGCCAGTTTCTGAACTGTCCTTCTCAATCAATAGCAACTGACACAATGGCAAAAATTCCAAAAACTAATCCAGGCGCATCGGAGAATATTTTACATGAACTATCCCTGGAAGAACTGCAATCAATTTTTTTTTCGACAAGGGTTCGGCTTTCTAGGGATGGGCATGAGTACTTGAGTTCTCGGACACAACGATGATCGTTTGGGTCTATAAATACATTTTTTAAACAAAATATTTTTTTCTGATTGATCATGCTGGCATTTCGTGTGGTACCCAGAGATTTGATTGGTTGCATTACAAGAGCGTGGTGCGATGCAACATGGCAAAAGCAAAAGAAACTAAACTAAAGGTGTTTAATCCAAGCATCCAATGGGCACTGAATTGCTGTTTATAATGGGTTCTAGTGTTGTATCCGCGCAAGCTTTTTCAATCCATTCCCATGGAAGCTGAGCTTGCGTGGCACTCATGGAGCAAAGCGAGCATTCCTCTGCTCAACGTGCGTTCAAGTTCATAAGAATGGATTAAAAACGTTCGCTCTGCTCCCCACCAGTATATGTGGACACAAAATGTCAGGTGAGACAACAACTCAGACATGATATGTCAAATGAGCATAAGACACTGACAGACAGAAATGCTGAAATATTTTCAAAAACATTGATAGTGAATTTTTAATAATCTAACAATGTTGATTTAATTATTCACTCAATACTGTCATAGTTTTATCAACATACATTTTCGTATCAGTGTTGTTATTAAAATCTTTTAATTGTCACCATGGGGGAAACGCCCCATCTTGATCCAGGAAAAACCCTGTTTAGTTACCATTTGCCCTTAGCATTTATTATTTAATGGCATCTCATCTATTTTTTCGAATCCACTCACTGTTGATAATTATTTGTTGAGTTGATTGGTTATCTCGGTTTTATCTTGCTTAGATGTAAGGTGGCTGTGTAAAGGTTTCTGGCAGTGCTATCTATAGTGCATTTAAAATTTGATTTTACAGCATTTATGGCTTAAAACAATGTGTCATCACAATGTTCTGTGCATTTCTATTCTGTGATGCTAGATCTGCTACATTAAATGTATGTTTGATCACTTTTCTGTGACTTTAACAGATATTCATTTTTAGGATTCATACTGCATATTCAGGGCTCAGCAATAGTGTTGAATTGCCCACCGATCACACTGGCCCAGGGCCAGTGTGATCGGTGCTTTGGAAAGATGATAGAACTGTTGCTTAATGCTTATTACCATTTCCATGTGCCTTTTACCTTTCCCACAATGGTTGATTTCTTGAAAAACTGACTTATTCCATGTTAAAATGCTAAAATCAGTTCTCTTGTGCATCTGCCAACTCTGAAAACATGTAAATGACAAATCATTAACTTTTTTATGTGAGCCTATCTCTACAAGCCTGCGAGAAAACAAGCGCTTCAGAAATCGCTCTCTTACGGATGAAAGCAGCCTTCTTAATATAATATTTCCGCCCCTTGTTCTGAATGAGTTCACCCATTATGCCCCCGCTAATGTTGTTTTCGCATGTGTGAAGTTCCAACACCATGGCAAAAGTAGCAAAGCTTAGGAACTGTTCTGTTGTTGGCTCCACAGACCATGTTCCCACCCTCATGGGAGACAAGAGAGCAATGGATTTATTTAGTTTTCTAAATGTCACTGTGACACGTTTGTCCGTTCACTATTAGAAAGCAATGTGGCTTGTAAACATGCGATGGGATTGTCCTGTGTGAATTAAATTTTGAAATGGCGATGTGTTTGTCTTGAGTATCTTCACTTCAGAAAACGGTGTGTATGGTTTGTAAACATGCGATGCGGTTCTCTCTCCCGAATGCGGTCATGACCGGACCAACAGGGACCGGAGGGGCTTTGCGAATGGCCACGGGAAACCGGTGTGCTTATCGAAAACAATGTGTTTGGTGTTCAAAGACGAGACCTTGATTCTCGTTCACTTTATGTGACACTACTGTGTTTTGTCACTGGAAGCACAGGCTCAAAGCACTGGCTCAGTTTTCTGCTAAAAAGGGGGCGGAGACTATCAGCTCATTTGCACTAAAAAACCCCATTCACACAGCCCGCTGATCCCAGAAAATTGCCCCAAAATTGCCAGACTGCTTTCTGTGTGAACGCAAACGAATCCAGGATAGATCTGAAAAATGATTCCGGAAAGGGGACCTAGTAACATTAACGGGATCAGTCCCGGAATGCCCCCTGTGTGAACGAAAGGCAGGAGCAATGCGTAAGGGGTGTCGTAGTGGTGACGCACGCGTCATTACAATGACGTAGCTATCATGTTACTGTTTGAGCGGGGGGGTTATTTATTTGTGCTATTGATCAATTTGTTTTTCTTTTTTGTTACATTTTAGGACTGCCTGTATACTAACAATATTTAAATGTATATTTCTAAGGCATTGTTTTTTTGGTGCCATAATCTTCTCTATTAAGATTTTTTTTACATGGGTGAAAAAGGTATTTAACTATTTTGTGGCTGGGCCAGTAAAGCTTTGAGCAGGGCCGGTAAAATTTTGAACCACTGGCCCAACCGGCCCAGTAGAACATTTTTAAACTTTAACCATAACACTGCAGAAAGGTTGGGCACAGGTCATCTAGTAATAGGTCATCATAGTAGACAGGAAATTTGCATGCTGCACTCAAAATACAAATTAAATGCTGCTGATTGTGCAGAAATAGTATGTGAAGAATAGCTTGCTAATACATGGCTGAACACTGATGCTCTGTTAATAGCAGTGAGAACTAAAGAGTAATGTGAAAACTGACCAATCAGGAAATGAAAGCTTAGTCCTATCCAAAGGACAAAGTGAGTGCATTAGTAACCGAGTCCCAGAGTGAATGGAGCTGCCAGCTGAGAAGCTGAGTTTCCTGCTCTCTGAGCGAATCTGGCTCAAGCCTGAAGGCCTCTTTGTTAGACAATGTTTGCGTTCTGAGCAGCTACTGAGCTCGGCACAAAAACACTCTTTCTAGGCCTCCTGTCCCCATCAGCACCGGAGGTGTGTTCTTTAATAATTAAAGGGCTAGTTCAGAGGCAAAACAAAATCACACCATGTTTTACTCACCCCCAAGGTATTCTAGGTGTATAAGAGTTTCTTCTTTTAGACGAATAGAGTTAATAATTGTTAATAAAAAAATGTATTGGCTCTTCCAAGCTTAAGAATGGATGTGAATTGAGGATGAGATTTTGAAGCTTAATAAAGTGCACCCATTGATCAAAAAACAGATGAGAATCGTGTTCCGTCAAATGACGCAGGCGGCTGAGGGATAACGGAAGTTAGATAATGTAGTTAATAAAGTTGTAAATATTGAGATTTTTTCTTAAACGCATTGATTCGCTTCAGAAGTTCTTTATTAACATCATGGAGCAGTGTCCAGCAGTTTTAAGGTCCAATCACTACCATTATAAAGCTTGGAAAAGTCAAGATAAATAGTCTGATTATATAAAAATAGACTTTATTCGCCTGAAAGGAGAAGGTCACAAACATTATACACCTAGGATGCCTTGATGGTGAGTAAAACAAGTTGTTATTTTGTTTTGCTTCTGAACTATCCCTTTAAAGGTTCCCCAGTGTAGTGATAAGCGCAATTGTCTGTTACTAGTGTCATAAATAATGTCGTGAAATAATAATAGCGTGAATTTGTTTTGATAAGCTGATGGAACCGGTGAATGCGGAAACGTCGTTTGGAAACCATATCGCACTCGTCCGCAGGAAGGGGATGGGGAGAACTTACAGAGCGTGGTTGTAGCCGCTATGAGGGTTCTTGGGTAGCAGAGGCAGTATAATTTGTCCGTTGTTCTGAAACAGAACTCATTTTAGAGATATATTATTTTACGGTTGAAATTCTACAAAGTGTTGCTTTAATGTAACAACCACACGTGTGCGCTCATCAAAACATATGCTGTGGTTTTGCTATTACTGTCAAATCTGCTTTGGGTAAAAACAGAAATCGGCTTAAAGGAGACATCATATGAAAACCCCACTTTTTCTGTGTTAAAGTGCTATAATCGGTTCCCTGGTGCATCTAGCAACACAGAAATCGTGAAAAATAAGAACCCAGTAAGTTTGTTTTGGTCAGCCTTTCCCTGCAAGCATGTGAGAAATCGAGCCGTTCAGATGTCACTCCGGTTGTGATGTCCAAAGCGGATTTTATTATAAAGTTACCGCCCCTTATTCTACACTGTTCCACTCACCGTGCTCCGCCATTGTTGTTTTCACAGTGTACATGACCTCATGGCTAAAGTTTGTGGACAACATGCAAGGTGATCGCTGCACAAAGTCCAAACCTAGGAACATGGAGGAGTAGATTTATTTTATTTTTAGTGGAAATCCATGCGAAACCATAAGTAAAAACCTACTTGTTTGTGCGAATCACTTCAAGCCCCAGTGCTTTTTCAACCTGGGACAGTACAAGCAGGATTAGCTTCAAAGTTGTTCCTCAAGGGGGATAGAGACGTTAATATGTTAAGCTGCGGCAAGCTGTTTGTTTTGGTTATGAACAGGGGCGAACACTGCAGGTTAGTTTCATTTTAAACGTATACATCATTCGTGCTTAGGCACAATGCGTGTATGCAAATGTTTGCTGTGACGGAATTTTTAGTCTCCAGACGAATGTTTTGAGACGTTCAAGACGCAACGAACCGTGGAGGAATTCAGGAAATATCATTTAGCTAAACCATTGCCATGGCAGTAGGCTACACGTGTTGTGTGTTGACATGCTGGACGGAAGGGGGTTTGGGGTTCGCTGTAACTCATTATCATTTAAAGAGACATGCACCAAAACGGGTTGCTGTGAGCAGAGCTGTTTTTGACGAGGCAAGAAGGGTTTTGTTTACACACCCATTGAGGGTTTTTAAACAAAATATGTTCCAGACATTTCATTTCACTCAAGACCCTGATAAGTCATACCAACTTGTTGAAAGTTCTCATCTGAGGAAACCTTTAAAATGCTTAATTACTGCATTAAAATGCAGTGTGTTTAATTAAGGCATAGTAATTGTGTAATGAATTATAATACTAATCAGGTATAGCTGTAATACTTGGCCAACCGGTTATTGTTACAGGTTTAAATGTTGCACAGTGCAACACAATACATGTGCAGTATTTTGATTGTGTGTGTTGTAATGTGTTGTTTTCATGTCGTTATTTATGATGACATGTAGGGGTGGGAATCGTTTGTTCCTTTAGGATTTGATTCAGAAACGATTCTTAGGGTCACGATTCGATTCTTGATGTACTAATAAGCCTATTTAAGATGTCATTGCATCACGTTTGCGCTCAGTCAGATTAGGGTTGGTACTTTGGCTTCTACTCTTAGATCTTCAATTCAAGTTTATTTATATAGTGCTTTTTACAATGTGCATTATTCGAAACCAGCTTTACAGGAAAAACAGAAAAACACAGTGCATGGTGCATGCACTGTGTGCACCAAGCACAGTGCATGGTGTTATAGAACAAGCAAGATCATTCTAATATCTAATTAATAAATAAATGCAGTCTCCCGGTGAGCAAGCCAACAACGCCCTGCTGTGGCGAGGAACCCAAACTCCAGTGATTGATTGATGGAGAAAAAAAACTTGGGAGAAACCAGGCTCAGCCGGGAGGGCAAGATCTCCTCTGACGTGTCATAGCTGCACTCAGTGACTCCGACGAAAAGCCACCGAGCAAATATCAACGAGGAAAAGGGAGAGCACCCCTACCGCGACCCAGAAAGTCCCAGTCGCAGAAAACCGTGCAGGTCCAACCCGGTCCCACTCCCCGATCAACACTAGAAAACAGAGGAAAACCAGGGAAAATAGCAATGGCATGTTGTAACTTTATCCCTCTATTTTCTGACATCGACCACAAAACAAGACCAGACCCACACAGACCCAACCAAATTGTCTGTCATAAATTGTATTTTAAATCAACTGAGTGCCCAGTAAAGCCATCCTCATTGACGTATTTTGCTGTCAGACATTCAAATAAGTAAATAATAGTCATTAAAAGTGACTCATTAATGCTGTTGTTAAACGACACTCACGGCTAACAAACTGTACATATTTAAAGAAGATTGATCGTGGTATGAAGTCTAAACAGCGACAGGTTTTGGGAAACGCTATTTTGCACTAACTGAGAAGTCAGCTGCGGTATAGTAAATTGAATGCTCTGTTTCTCCCTGCTGCTAACTCACTGCACAGAGCAGATGCAGAGAAAGACTATCCTAAAAAATTATTCAGTTGATCTTGCAGTTTAGTCCTACAGGTCTGAATGTATTTGGTTTTCTCTCTTTCTTCGCTGTGCTTGCGAGTGAGGTGTGCACTCTGTAAAAGGTCCGGGTGTTGAACCGCTCTTGCACTTGACTTCAGCCTTATTTGTTCCAAAGACATCACGTTATTATTTTTAGTAACGTTTAAAAATTTGGGAATCGATTTGAAACGCTAACAGATTGAATCAATATTCATTGTGAATCGATATGTCTCTAGAATGTCTGTACTCATTATAGTGCACAGTTTACAAATAAAGCTGTGCAGAACAGAGCCATTCAAATCTTTTTTAAATCGGCCACGTCATGTGTTGTGTGTTATTCAAATCATTCGGTTTTAGAATTCATTTGGTTTGTTTGGAGTAGGTGACCATGTATGTAGCTCCGGGGCGGAGAGTAACCCTGGTTGCATAATCTGTGAATGACACAACAGCATGTTGATAGCAGGATTATTGGCACAAGTTTGAATCAATCATTTACTGGATGTGCTCAGGGTTCAAGCATTTTCACATGCTCTGCACATCTCAGCTGCCCAGAAGCGTCTTCCAGGATCAAAGACGTCCCATGTTCCAGTAGCTTGGGTGCCGTGTTACTCCTGGATACGGACTGTAGACTCACGCTGCTTTGACAGTAGTAGGATGTTTTTATCATTTGCTAATATTTGCACAATAGAAAGGAAATTTGCTTGGATGATAAGTTAAAATTAATGAACAGTTTGTTTTGGAGTCAGTGTGGGAGTAAAAGTGAGACAGGCTTTGGGATATTATTTTTGGCTTTGTTTATCAAGGAGACATGAATAATGGATATTCTATTAACTTAAAAATGTTTTCATGTTTTACCAGATTTTTTCACTTTAAAACTATGACTGATTGTATGACTATTGTTGTTATGTGATCTAGCTGTATGTTACTCTCTGTGCTTGTTTATTGGTGTATTATATTACTGTTTTGTTTAGGAGTCAAAGTAAATTGTCTGTCAGTTGCCAAGCATCTGTCATGAAGGAACGCATTGTTTTAGTGTGCTTGAATATATTAGATTCTCATACGTTGACAAGTTTTTGTCTGTGGATTTTTGTTTTTATAGCATACATTTTGATTTTATTTATACAGTTTTTTACAAAATAATTATTAAATTCATGCCGTTATAGAATAGATTATTTGCAGGAATTTACAACTCTTTCATGAAATGTTAGACATTGTCAAGATGTGCTTTAGACAAGTTGTTCTATGATGGCTAATGTTGTGCTTTTATGAACTGAACAAAATCTAATCTAATCAACTAAAGAGATTGTGGGTTGGGGTGTGATCAGACTTTTTTATTACTGCAATATGAAATGACGTATTAACACATTGATGTTCGATCTTTTAAGCAATACACTTATGTAATTGATGTGCTGCATAAGTGTAATCAAATTTATGCCAAGGTTTGCGGCATAACCATTCTTGTCCATACAAATTTTTGTCAGGCAGGAGCTGTGCAAGTCTTTTTGCTGATGACAAAGGAACCCATTGGCATTGTAATATTGACGATATTTCATGGCATTTTTCAATGTGATACTTAAACACTACATACTTGTAAACAAGCTGCGCAGACACACGACTTTATTCAGTGCCAGCTGCGCATTTATTAAGTCAAACTTGTGTCATCTGTATAGCATGAGCTTCACAGGTATATAATGTCAGGTGTGTTTTCTTTATACAACGCGAGCTGCGCAGACATGAGTCTTTATACCGTTGTAAAGTCAGGCAAGAAGCTGAGCTTCTTCTTTTTACAGCGCGAGCTCCACAGTTATAAAGTTTGGCGCATCTGATTTGAACAGTGCGAGCTTATATTATATAATAATTATTAATTCATATTATAATTTTTTATTATATATTTAGTATTGTTCATATTTGTTTACAACGTGATTTGCAGCCCGTAGCACAGAGCAGCGAGGGGCAAGTGACGAAAGTGAAACATTTGTTGGAATCACTATCAGCCCAACCGTGATTTTTTTAGTATACAGTGAGTGGATTGAAGCAGAGGGAAATCTTTTCAATGCTTTGTCATATAAAGCAATGGGTTGTTGGCTGTGTCAGTATAACACCAAAGGGTGCACCATTGACTTCTAGGCAATGTGTATAGCATTTACTTCAGTATCTCATGCCATTATTGCGTTTTACTGGTCAGTTGGAAATATTTAACGTGCCGTTTTTACCTGACAATGATTAAAGCTTGTTGTTAAACAATAGCAAAATATCTAGCAATGTCAATACAAGTTTATTTTATGGTTAAAACAATAAACTCATTTCACCTGATGAACATGAAACATGGACATGAAATCCCACTATTCTATCAGACACACCTAACATGCAGATGAACAATAATGTATTAAAGAGCCCAGAGGGACTTGCACAAATAACAAGCACGTATTTTATAGCAAACATTAACGTTTTTGCAGTGACGCAAAGCTTAAAGTTTTGTAATTTGTTGTAGTTTAGGCCCAGCTGATGTATGTTTTGCACAAACTGCAGTTTTATGTAGAAATTTGGTTTTCACAGATTTTTCAATTTGATTTTCAAACAGGGGTGTCTTAACTTGGCAGTTCTTGGTGATTGAGGCTATAAAAGATGTGTATAGGAGAGCATAATTTAGAATATTTCATTATTCACATTTTCACTGCTTTCATTTTGCAGGAGGAGAATGAAGAGTAGGGCCCCTCCTCCACCTCGACCCCCTCAGCCTGCCCCCCGCAGGATCTTCCGTAATGCTGTCCCTGACGGAGGAGGATCTTCTGGTGGGGAAAGCAAAGAAAACATACTTCAATCCAGCGTAGATCTCCACATCACTCTGCCTACTGGGTACCAGACCACCATCAATGTGGACGGCAGGTGAGTGTTCATTTGATTGTCACTAGCGCATAAATACGATTACTGAAGGCAACAAAATGTACAGCTTTTCTGTAGTTAATAAATCACAAATATGTCAATGTTTTTGTGTTTTGTGGAAAAAATTGTCTGTTCTTTATTCAAGAGTATAAATAGAATATGGGTAGTGCAAGGTTTTTTCACTTAATGTTGCATGGCAAAATGTTGAATGTTCTCACTGTTGCACGAAAATTTGGAATATTTCTGTAACTGTGAACAGTCTGTCTTGTTAGTTACCTTTGGTCGAAGTGCAGACTTGACAGTCACGTATTTAAAGCGGCATTTTACCACTTTCCAGTTTTGGTTATACTGTATATAGCTTTGTTTGTGTTTTTGTTTCAAAGAAAGTACACTTATATTTTGATATTACTAATGAGTTTTTGATGATGCAGAGAGTGCATTCTTTGATGATGCAAAGATGCATTCTTAAAGTGACAATGATGTTTCTTATCAGGGGTTTAACTGGAGAAGAGCTTAGTGTTCACAGCCTTGTAATATGCAAGTGTGGCCTGTTAATGCCAGAGTTCTTGCTAGTAAACAACTCATGAGACACTCTGACATGTCATGTCGGTGCTGTCATTTTTATTTTTGAACATAAATCATCAAAATTCTAATTAGTCACCCTTTATTTTTGTATTCGCCCAATAAAAAGTATTAAAAAGTGTTTGTCAACTTTGACAACACAGTTTTCAATCATTTAAAAAGTGCAGCTTTTGTCCCGTTTCCTGAAAAAGTGTGAATTTGGGCATCCAAGGTTTTGCAAAAACAGCGATGACGATATATAAAATATTTTATATATTTTTAATTAATCATTAGATGAAAAGAAACCCTATACACATAGATAGGAGTATATTAGCCGTGACTATCAGAGACTCATCTACATGGGCTCGTTTTTGACAATGTTGTATAGTTGCTGATTTCAACACAATTAAAACCTTTTCATGATGAATTATAGCGGCCACTCAAAACAGAGTTCTCAAAGTACTCGTGCACTAGTGTGTCATGGGTCAAAGATCTAGCATGGTAGCTGAAGGGTTCAAGGTTCAAATAACGTAAAGAGTGGTCAATAATACAGCCACACATTTTTTTTAAAGCCTGCTCCAAATTTTCATTTCACATCAGTGTTTCTAGATTTGTTGTGGTCATTCCAGTCCGGTGTTTGTTGAATTTCAACAAATTCAAACCCTCAGGAGTGACATAAAGTCATCCGACAGCAATGTGAAAGACTGACAGCATGACAATAGACATGAAAACTGTGATACAAATCCAAGTTGGCATATAAAGAAATTTTTCCTAAATACATGTACAAATAGTACTGTTGTGGCTCTTATTCACAAAGCAGTCGGATTATAGTCCAAATGTTTTTTAGTAAAACAACAGAGACATTTGGTAAAAAATTCTGATAGAGAGCAAGACCCCACACCTACTGATGTCACTGATGCTCTTGTATCTAATGTTGTGAAAAGGAAATAAAGCCATCAGTAGTGTTTAATTATTCATGAATAGTTTTTGAAAGGTGACTGTTCAATTACTGACAGCTGGTTAGTGAGGCCAAACCTTTAAGACCAGCGCTCATGCAAGTTTGCTGCTTTACGTAACACCTGTAACATAAGCTCTCTCTCTCTCTCTCTCTCTCTCTCTCTCTCTCTCTCTCTCTCTCTCTCTCTCTCTCTCTCTCTCTCTCTCTCTCTCTCTCTCTCTCTCTCTCTCTCTCTCTCTCTCTCTCTCTCTCTCTCTCTCTCTCTCTCTCTCTCTCTCTCTCTCTCTCTCACAAGTCTTAATTGTCAAGTAACTCTATCTTTCTCTGTCCTTGTTTCTCCCCTTGTCTCTTCAGAAAAGCTCTGATGGATCTGTTGGTGGATCTGTGCAGTCAGTACCATCTCAATCCAACATATCACACCCTGGAGCTGCTGTCACCTGATGCTCAGCCCGTCGCCTTCAAGCCCAACGCCCTGCTGGGCGCTCTGGATGTCTCCTGCGCCCTGATCAAAGAACGAGTCTTTGAGGACAAAGTGATACGGAAACCTCCACCCAAAGTGCCAGAGGTGAGTGACTGTCTGAAAGACGCTGCGTGTTATAACCGTGCTGGACAATATATAGGGCTGATGGCATTAAAGTCACGTAATGTGGCAGTCCTGGGATAGCTTATTTTGGCTCATTTACAAAAATGAAAGTGCACTCTCATTTGTAAGAAGCGTCTGCTAAATGAATAAATATCAATGGAACAGTAAGGGCGCTCAGAAACTACTGCTGACATTAGATCACGGATGTAGACATGCATATCTTCAAGAGATTCAAGCATTGGCAAGTGTTTGTCTACATCCCATGTGCGAAATTTCCTGGTTTATATAGTCTTGTTTATTTTTTTATATTTTGTTTTGTGTTTTTGATCTTGCATATAAGTCGTATTTCTTTTAATGGCACAGTAATTATTCCCCATGTACTGCATCAGGAGGGTGGAGTCATCAATAAAAGGGTTTGAGTAAAGGTACAGTGTGTCTTTAAAAGGTTGTGCTCTGAGTGTTCATTCTCTCTTTCTCTAGTGCCCTTTTCTCCCGCACATGTGTGAATATTTGATGAGAGTCTTACCTTTAGTTACCATGCATTATTTCTTCCTCAGCCAGGTTGGTTGGCCTCTCTCTCTCTCTCTCTCTCTCTCATATCTGACCTCTGGGCAGAGTTAGAGGCTCTTCACTTTAGTCTGACCTCTGATTAGATTTAAGGAGTATAGTAGCCGTGACTATCAGAGACTCGCGTTCACCTACATGGGCTTGTTTTCAACAAACATACAGCCTGTCACTGGGCTACAGCAGTCACACAGAATAAGCACAGAAATGAAAGGCTTTCTGTGTATTGACACACAACCACATGTCGGCTCAGGAATTCATTTTTTTTTGTGTGAGGTGTGATAGTGTTATGCAAGAAAAAGATAATAAGGAATGGACAGGTTATTATTACACAATAAACCATGACCCGGGGAATAGGGTGTTGTGCCACATGTGTTTGTTTTGTGATGTCTGACTGTATATTATATCGGCTATTACATGTTGCCCAATCAATGGAAATATTTGTTTTTGGTTAAATTGAGATAAAAAAGACCAAGAATGTCACAGTGAAAAAGCAGCTCAGCTATGTAAGAAGTGGTTGTCAATCGTCAATGCAGAATGGCACCAGGCTGTGTCTAGTGTCGATATCTTTATTTATGCTATATCCGTCACGTTACAAATATGCTTTCATACACGACGGATGGACAAACACTCAAAGAACACTTAGACTGTGCAGTGCATATCCTGTAAGTTTTCTCACATCCATGTAAGTGTGAGGATGTTTCATAGCAAGCGTGTGACCAACTGAAATGGCACTTTCTTTAGGTGGGATTACACTTGAACTAAAGCAGAAAACAGCCACACATCTGTCTTGTTTGTGGTGACTGTCTGTCTGCATGCTTGTGTACGTAGAAGGTCTGTTGTGTACCTGTCCAGCTGAAACTTTCATACAGAGTAATTTCATGAATATGAATACTTGATGCTGTCTGAAGCTTTTCTTTGAGATTTGCAATTGTTCTCAATAAATTGTTGTTAGCAGAACATGTCACTTGGCACTGTGCATGTTCACAATTGTATCCTTTTTATTAGTGTGTTTATATTTAATATAAGTTATATATTAAATATAAGTTATTTATTAAGTTGCAGTAATGCCTTTCTCTATTGAACCCTGGTCATTTAGCTGTCTGTTTCTTTCTTTCTATTCATATTTTGTAGAAAACAGTGCGTTTGGTTGTGAACTATCATCGCAATCAGAAGGCTGTGTTTCGAGTAAATCCACTGGTCCCCCTGCATACCCTGGTGCCGGTTATCTGTCAGAAGTGCGAGTTTGATCCAGCCCATGTTCTCCTGCTCACAGACAACATCAGCAACCACGAGCTGGACTTGGACAAATCCTTGAGTGATCTGGAAATCAAGGAACTGTATGTCCTGGACCAGACCCTAGGTACAGCATTGACACATGGTATATTTGTTTACGAGGCCCTTTGGACACTTAGACTGTCTGTTGTCTTCAATCCCAAATGTTCTTTTGTAATTAATCTATAAGTATTCAATTAAATCGCAAAGAAAACCCTAATGAAGTGAGGGTAGTGGCTATGATATCTGAGTTTTGATCATAACTTGATTTGTTTTCAGTCCGGCAGCCTAAAATGACTTTGACACCTGCCCTGAGCTACTCAGGTACTAATGGTGTGTTAATGATTTCAAGCACAAGGGCTTTATGTGTAGTTGAATATGCTCTGCTTGATTTATGTCTCTGTCATAGAACATGCATTTTAAAAAGGAACTAACCTGTTAATAATGAAATATTAGGCATGCAGTGCTTGTCTTATATTTTCATCTCTTGTGCTTTTTGTGTGATGCTTGGGTAATTTTTTTGCATTTAGAAAAACCTGCTCAATGTCTTGCTAATTCAACTTAAATAGTGTTCTTGCTGTGTAGATTTGTGGATAAAGAGGCTTTGTAGCATCACAGAAGTGCAGCGCCATCTTGTGTTGAAATGTAGTACATGTCACAGGAATAACACTTTACTCAATGCCAAAAGCTTTCAAAACACTAAACATGCTTTCTTTAATGAGACAGATTGTGTATGGGTTTAGCGTTTATTAACTTGATTATTCTAAATGTTCTGTATTTTTTATGGTAATTGAGTGAAGTGTTTTGTTAGACTGTAATGCGTTATCGAAAAAGTGTGCATGAAATTAGTTGTAACTGTGTTACAGTGCGTGAACACTGTGTTTGTTTGTTTTTGTTTTTTTAGTTACAAATGTGCTGACATCATTGTTTTGCTTGCAAACCGATCATTGTGATTGGTCCATTTACTCATCCACTGCACAATTACTGTTATTTGTATGCACATATTTATTCAGAACAAAACATTAGTTACAGTCACCTAAAACTCCATTCTGCACATCACTTTCATCTGGAAATGCAAATCTTGTTTACTACCATTACCCATCTTTTGACTTATGGTTTTTGTGTAAGATGCCCACTAAATGCATTTGTCTTCCAGCAGAATCTCTTCACTCCACTCAGAGTCTGAGTGGCTCAGAGAGGAAGGGGCTGCTGGGATTCCTGAAGTTTAATCGTAGGAAATCAAAGGTAAAACAGAGGCTCACACCTGCTTAGACACGCACACACATTGCGTTTATATCTGTGTCTTTACAGTGCTCTATATATGAATAATGCACAATGAAACTCAGACTTGATTGACCACAACCTGTAATATTGACTGGGTGGTTGAATAGGGAACTGATGTATTAGAATAACTAAGCATGTGAAAATGAAAGCTATCTCTGTTATTTACTCCAGTAGCAGTCTATATGCAGTGAACTTCATGGTTTGGGGGATATTATGAAGTGTGACTGCAGTGATAGTTTTACAATCCCATTTCAGACCTCTGAGGACATGGACAGTCTTGATGGTGATAGTGTTGTTGACAATGCTGATACTAACAAGAATGTAAGTACTAACCCATTAACCTCCTTTGCTACTGTACTCTCATCTCTTTCATATAGTTTAATATATATTTGCAGTTTATTATCTCTACCGTTTCATTTTTAGTGTGTTTATATTTATTTTGGTTGAAATTGGCTTCTTGAAACATCATTCTGGTTGTCTTTTCTGATTGGTTAATGCTAAACTGTTCTAATATTCTTGTCTTTCATGAATTATATACTACTAGATAACACCACTAGGTGTCGGTAATCACAAAGGCACAGGAGTGAGCACAAAGCATGCTTGACTTAGCTATTTTCTTTATGATTTAAAAGTCATTTGAATTGTTCTGGCTAATCACAATACTTTTAATTACACTCCTTTCCTGTTTTCACCTGAACCATTCACACATTTTAGGAAAACAATGTGGATGTTTATGCTTCAATCACTTGTCACAAGTTCGTGTGGTTTAGAAGTCTTCCACATTGTGTTTCATTGAGGTCATTACAGTGCTCTCTCGCTGTTTTATAACATGCTTTTCATGTGCCAAATTTATGATCATCTCTTACAAAAAGAACACACACACACATACTCAAGCTGCCAAAGATCTTATATTCACACCCAGATAGCACTGACCCTCTCCCTTCTCTTTTCCAAGGAACACATTGTGTTCTTAAACAGACTCTCGCAAGTGCGCCCAACAGCACAGACACCCATACTTTTATCTCTAAAATGTCAGCTTTTTTCAGTCTCTGTTACACCCTGCCAAACGGCCCAGTAACTCATTTTTTTAATTATCTTCCCTGTTCTTGTAATTATACACGTTCAGGTGCACGTTGTAATGGAACATCATCACAGTCAGTGCCAAGTTGTATTTCCAACACGTCGCAGTAACTGATTTCCCATTCAATAACCTGCTAATAGCCATCCCTGCTTTGAACATTCCGTTCTTAGGGACGTGAAGAAAAAAAGAGTCGTCGAACTTTTAGCAGCAAGCTTGTGTAGTCTAATGACAGTGGCCGTGATGGAGAGCTGTGATTATTTTGTCTTGCTGCACTTACAAGTGTCAGTGTTTGTTTGTGTAAGTGCGTGTGTACGTTTTTTATGGTGACTGGTTTAAATCTGTGTTTGTCACAATTTCTTCAGTCAAGCTCAATCGAAAACAAAAAAATAGGCCTGCTATTTGTCTTAAGCTTAATCGTGGATGAATGCAAGAGTTGAAACTTGAAATTGTTTTTATCAAAATTATTGACACGAAAATACACAGCGCTTCAATAAACTTGATCGCTTACCAACCTTTAAAACACAGCTAAGTGTGCACCATGAGAAGTCACAAGTTTCTGTGCAGACAGTGGTAAAAGTCCAAACTGTTACCCAAACATGTATGTGCTTGTTTTTCTCAACAAAAACATGGTAAACAATATAAACATGATGATCATATACTGATCTAAGTGTTTATTTATGTTTTTTTATAGCATTGTGTGTAATATGCTTTAGGGCCAATTAATGAGATTTTCTGTTTTTTTCTGTTTTTTTTTTCATTTGTGTGAGCTTATTCCCAAATGGTTAAAAAAATCGAAATGCTAAATAACTTTTCTGAATCTTTGTAAAAAATACGATAAACCTATTTTTAAACTCACATTTTTTACATCATATTACTGAAAAATGATTATACCGTGGCTATGTTGCAAAAATAATGGCTAATTTTTACTTCGCACATTTAGCATTACTTAATATTCGCAAAAGGCAACAATATATGCTACGGAATAACCAAAAGATTTTTGGCACTAAATAAAGGAAGGAAGTAATATTTATTAATCAAAATACTTCAAGGAAATATCTTTCACCGTCATCAACTCTATATTCAAGACGAAAAAAAATGCAGATAGCATAACATTGAAGTTTATTACGTCACGTGTCTTTACGGGATCTTCACGGGATGTGTGTTAAGACACGCACAGATTCCAGAAAATCACTGGCAGTGTGAATGAACAAAATCGAACGATCCCGGGACAAATTCCTGGACGCATTTTCTGTGTATTGTCCAGGAACTCTGTGTGAAAAGGGCTTTAGACGACAAGATATCAAATTCAACTCTTTTACAAAGTGTGGTGCTCATACTCACGCTATAAGACTAGATGTGATCTGCATTTTCCTCTCGCCCAAACATCAAAGCAGATGAACTTCATTCATTCATTGTGCACTAGACATTAGGGGAACTCTGGAATGTGGAGGTATCATTGTACCCTCTTGTCATCTCAAACCAGTTTCCTGATATTTTTTTCAAAACAACACAAAAGGAGAATTTGAGCTGAATGCTGCCGTGATCTCTCCTCACTATTGTTGTCTACTGTATGTCACAATTCTCCGTGCTAAACATCTGGTTTATGGCATGTGACTGTGGGGTCATGGCAAGGGTAATGCCCTCAGAACTCTCTACAGGAGCAGGTTGTGACATTTCCAGCCCAAATGTTATTGATTTCCTGTCCTCTGTTAAACCTTCTGGCCTTTTAATGGCATTTAGAGTGTTTGAGCTGTGCGACTCTGAACTTACAGTGGCCCTATGCCTTACCTGCCTCCCCCGAGGGGCTTAACTCTGGATACACCGCAGGACTATTGTAAGACACCTTCACACGCACAGGATATAAGAGAAATTATGTTGAACTCATGATCTGCAGTGTGATAAATAAGAGTCGTTCACAGGGAATGTTACCTTTTGACGATTTGTATGTACTTTTATTCAACTTTAAAAGTTGAAGATGTTTTTTCAAGTTTTACTTTAAACACCAAAGTTTTGCAAACAAAATGATTTGGGCTTACATGTGAGATCCATTTTTTTGGAAGTGAAAATGTCACAAGATTCTTGTTGAACACATTCTGCATTCTTAGAAGGCAGTTAATAAATTATAGATTTTTTTACGTCAAGAATTTGAGAGAATTAAGCCGAATGAGATCTTAATGCAAAATACACGTTTGATAAATTATCATTATAAATAATCATATTATGAGGAAGAAAGAAAGTCTTACAGGTTTGAAAGGACAAGAGGGTGAGCAAATGATGACAGAATTTTAATTTTGTAGGTGAACTACTCCTTCAATTGAAAGTTTATACATCATAGAGTAAAAGAGCCTTTTAGCTCTCTCTCTAGGATCTCAAAGAGTACAATATGAAAGCTTTATGCAGCGATTAATGTAATGTTGTGTCAAAGTGCAAATGACGCAATTCAATATGTGACATAAAAAATACACAAAAAACTGAAACATGCTCCACTTCATCAGTTTTGATGTGATGCTCACTCATAGTTCGGTAATGCATTTGAGAAGAGGAGAGAAAGTCAGTCGAGATACTTCATGGTCGCCACCTCAAACACATGTCACGTTTATAATCTGGTCTCTGGAGATCCATTTGTCAGCTGTTTACTCTGACTTGCACGTTAAGATTATATTTTTTTGTTATACATATTGTCATTTAAAAAAAAATGCATGCATACTATATGACACAGCCAAGGAGGTAATATTTACTTTTTAGAAACAAGATTCTCTGTTAAATTAATCTGTTGAAATCTTCAGGTTAATCGGTTGATATCTTCAACTTTTTCTCGAAACTACTCATATTGTAATAATAAAAAGATGATGAGCATTTACATAAGCTGATCGACCCGTAACCCAGAATCCGTACTATGATCCGAACCGTGAGTTTTGTGATCCGTTGCACCACTAATACATTCTATTTAACTCTCTGCTATTTCAACTTCAACTCTTCTACAGTTCTACTTTATGTAAAACATACAGCCATTTCTAAACATGTTTCTGTTAATTGTCTATAATTAAATGTGTTTGTATCTCTAACCCTGGTCTCTCTTTGTGTTGTACTCAGGGTGTGACCGTGGTGCCAGGTGTCCTGTGCGTAGAGACCCGTCCTAGCACTTTGGGTCAGTCTCAGTCTGTGATGAACATCTCCAGGATGTCCCCGAAAGTGGAATTAAAAAAACGAAGGGCTCCTGCACCCCCACCAGCACCCACGCAGACGATGAAATCACAGGTTGGAACAATGACACACAAGCACATTAACCAGCATTGGCTTAATCTCACACGGTCAAAATGATCATTTTAGAGCCCCGACAGAAAAGTACTGTACACAAGCAGCTTAGTTTAGTAGTATGATGAACACGACACCTTAAATAGATGAAAATGTTTTGCACAGCATCAGAGAGCAAATTCCAGGGATTCTGTATCCATTTGAACCCATCGAAGCCTGATGATCATGAAAGTTTGTTCACCTCATGTGCACCTCTGTATGCCTGAGATGAGGATTATGAAATGCTTTTCTTTAAGAGGCTCGAGGTTATTGACCCACCCTGATCCTCTCTTGACATCATCAGAGACAAATGTGAGATCAGCGCATTAAAATACTCTAAAATACGCATGACTCAGAGACCTTAATAGAATTAATAAACTCTCGCCAGATCCTAGACTGAGTTTGAACCTTTAATGTAATAACGTTTACCAGTGAGTTGTTATCTAAATACAATGGCTTAAGCCTGCTGTTTCATAAGCACATTAAAGATCAACCACAGATGTCAGTTGAATTTAATAATGTCTTCAACATTATAAACAATAAAATGTACATAGTCTTACACTATTGTATTTTTCAGATTTAGAGTCACAGTAACGGGATACTTACTTATCTTATACAGTGACATTTACAGCCTTGGACTTAGTTACATTTACAGGGCCAAACACTTATTAGCAAACGTGACTATACACATAATTAAAACAAAGTTAAACAGGTGACATGCTTTTGCACAGGCAGTGCCGAACACCGTAAGCAGTACAATAATTTATAGTATATGTACTGGAATTCAGATCGATTTCGTTCATGTATTAAGTCTTTAATGAAGTGTTCTCATGAAAAAAATATTTGTCCACGTTACACTAAATAAATTTTGGACTGAATTGGGTTGTTGAATTTTGTGTTCATTTTGTCAGCTATTTTTAATTTTAGTCTTACACCGTGTCTACACCGGACACTAGGTATCCTTTTTCCTTTTTTGTTTAGTAAAGTTTAGTTGACTAAATGTCTATGCATTCTTGTCTTGTTTTAGTCAATACAAAAAAAACATGTGATGCGGTATAATTGTAAAAATGATTAAAAGTGTTATTTTGCCAAAAGATATAATCACAGTGATTGTTGTCATTTGAGAAGTTTGTTTTTATATCTCATTATAAGTATGTCTTTTACCAATAAGCACAAATCAATAGAATGCCAAATCATGTGAATAGTTTATTCAACGTCATCTAGCTTCATCTAAGAAGTATTTCCACAGAGGTTTGAAAAGTGCAACGGCCTATTCATAGACATCCAACCTCTCTCTTAAATTCACCTGCAAATTACAAGCGGCTTCCAGATGCCCGCAAAATATTTCACGTCAACTATATTGCGTGCTGAAATAGTCTTAGTTGTTGTTTAATGGCCTTATTTTTGTCCCGTCTCCATCCTGGGAAAATAGTCGTTGACAAATATTTTTTTGTCATTATTTTCATTAAAAAAGTTTAAATGAATTTCACATTGAAGAGAAAAGTATTCAGTTGTCATGAAAGTCATTGAGCCATTGATCCTTTGGTGTCTTGTGTAAGAAAGATCTAGAAGGCTGAAACAGATGTGATGTAATGTTCACTGACATTGTGGCCTCTTCAGATGTGTTTGCGCTTCTCTCAGTGGTCGCTGGATTTAAGAATGATTAGGCAACGCTGTGGAGGTGTGATGTGAACTGGAATGGTGTGATAAAAATAAAATGGTAAAAACAAGGAAGTGAGGTTCTGACGCAAAACCAAACCGTTTACAGCACCTCTCTTTTTCTCTCACATGCGTTTGGAGGTAAACAATGTACTTTGCGTCTACTAAAACAAACAGCTTTGTTTTGGTGTATGTTCAATGAGAGGGTGCTTTTTTTTCTGTTTTTGTATTTGCATAGTATTTTCTTTTGTTGTTCGAACAAAATTGCAAATAGTTACACATTGTTTCATTGCATTGACAAACCATTGAGGGATTAAAGGACTTTGCTAAGGCAAGCATCATGTTGGTAATGATAAAATAATTTATTAAAGGAAGGGTGAATTTAAATCACAATTTTAACCCAAGCTTTTGTTATATAAGAGTGAATCGTATTCACGCGAACATCATGTAAGTGTTAAAACTGAAAACGCCCTTATCACTGAGATTACATCTGTTATTGACACAGGACCCAGGGAATGCCAGGTTCTAGAATGCACCTGTTCTTAAAATGGATTTACAGGAGTGCGTGACCATGAAATGGTTGAGAACCACTGCAATAGCAATAGAGTATTTGGACCCGGAAGCGCTGGTTCGTGACGTTAGGCTTACCAATAGTCATTCTCACGAAACCACTGAAACATCATGGCAGTAAAGATTTTAATTATAAAATATATAATTCGGTAACACACAAAAAGTGATTATAATAAGTATAACTGTAAGTTCTACTTTGCACAACATTTAATTTTGATATAGGAATTAATTATTTATGTTTCTTACTGGTTTTTCTGCTAAAATTCTCATTACTGAACATGTCCCTTAAAATTGAAATATTCTGAAAAAACTATTTGATGTTCTCAAATGTCAAAAAAGTAAATAAATAAATAATTGACAGAATATTCATGTATAATGAAAATGAAGAAATAAGGGGAATAAAGTGTCCATGACTGATATTCTCACCCCCCGTAACAATTACTGTTTACACGCACACAAAGATATTTACATTCAGTTTGATCTTATGTAAATATTATTTATGTAAATAAATCTCAAATTGCTATATTTTTACTAGTTAAAAGTTTGATATTCTCTTGTCAGGCTGTGTACACCACTTTTTCATTCTCGTTACAGATACAACTAGTTATCTGCAATAGGTTGTTTGCAATCAAATGGTTTTAATGGCTGGAGGGCTGCAATTGATTTTCTCCATATGAATTCACTATCACAAACTCAAAGTACCTAAGTTTAACGACCTAAACAACAACCAGGTAATCCCACATTTCTGTCAAACTGTACTTGTAATAAACACTAGCTTCTGTTAAGAGAACGAGCCATTATTAAATGGATAAAGTGAGAAATCTTGCGTTAAGCGTTTCTTTCACATTGAAGTCCATTATAAGGAAACAGCTTAACGTACCAATCCAACAAGAAAGAAAATCAAACATAAACATGATAACAGAAGTTTTATGTTCTCAGTTTGTCGCTGCCTTGATCCACGTTATGTGGTTTCTTTAGAATGAACTTCTTTGAAGAGCAAGCTTAACGTAAGACTATTCTTATTAAGTGCTTGTTCTTTTAACAAGAGCTAGTGTTTATTAAAGTTAAGGTTTAATAGAAATTTGGTTTTAAGTCACTGTTGTTTCAGTAAATTAAGCCGTTTCATTATAATGGAGCATATGTGGGAGAAACCCTTAATGCAGATTTATCAATTAAGCTGCTGTTAAAAGATTGAGTCCTAATTAAACAGATAGTGTTTATGACAAGATTTGACAGAAATTTGAATCTCCTGAATGTATAATTTTCTATTAAAATATATTTCATTAATGTCTTATGTATGCGAAGTAAAACTTTTTAGATTTTTTTTGCAAAACATACTATTGGATTGACAGTTTTAAATGGTTATGGTAATGAGAACATGTCATATCAGATTTTTGTGAATCAAAAGGAAATTTGTTGATGTGCATGTTTTAAGAAAATCATTTTTGACATCTTTGGTTGGGATGTGTACAGGTCTATATAGAATTTGTGCACACTGTTATTGCATAAAGTTAATATTATTAACTAATTTATTAAATTTACCATTTAGTTAATGAATTATGTGTTTTGAATTAAAATATTATTCAGGGTTAATGATGCCAGTCTACCACTGTTAAATGTACAACGTTTTAAAACAGTAACAATCACAGAAACATCTGGATGCTCTACATTTATTCAGGGAACCCAAAGCGAACATGTTTCTCAATGTTTGTCATTTCAAGTAATGCAAAGTAGGCTACCCGGGTTCACCTCAGGTCAGGAGTGTAGCGTAAAAGGGCGGCTGTGACCCAGCGACCAGTTGTCAAGCACATGGTCGCCACGGTTGTTTTCACACGAGCAGTTTAAACCGCAACAATTGATTTCAAAGAGCGAAACATAAACAAAGGGAAGGCACATGTCAAACATAGTAACACATGAAGTTGACCCACTTCTTTTGTCCTCATATTCCGTGCAAATATGACATACATAGAGCAGTTTCTATGACCTACATTTGACCATGCATGTATTCAGGACTATTTTTTAGGCTTGTTTATGCCAAACATGGCTCGTCTTAGATTTATCACTTCACGCATGGAATTAAACTGGATTCGGGCCTGTCAAGCTGGTTGCAGAGGTCTTGACATGCCAAAGCATGCTGGTTCATATACAGTTCAGTAGATTTTCCGGTAGCGCTATGTTCTTAAACAGATAAACTGTACTGTTTGCCGCTTTTCTGATTCATGAAAGACTCTCTTTGTTTGCACTGGACCAGCCTGTTGAGCCGTACAAAGTTTATTGATTTTACAAACGGTTAATTGCAAGTTGATGTACAGGCAGATGAGGCAGGACATGGAGTTCTTCCTGCCTTTGAAATTCTACGCATAATATCTGTTGCTGCCTGTGAAAATGCAGATCTGTCTTCGTACAGATTGATTCCTGTCAGTACTCTGGAATCTGCAGCACTAGAGCGTCTGTCGCCTCTGGCTCAGATTGGATGGAAATTTAGAAGCTAAAACTGAAAACTTTTTAATGCGTTTTGGCTGTTCATTTAAACGACAACAGCATTTTGGGGGACTGAAAACGCAAACTTTTGAAAACAAGTCTCAAAGTGCAAGTTCTTGAAAATGACGTCATTATCGTTTCTGTGTAAACTCTGAAGGCCGCGCTTTCCAAAAACAGACTGTAGGCATGCGTCAGTATTCCTCAAACAATATTGGCGGCCTCCCTGCTGTTTGGTTGTGGTGTGTGACATACCCATTATCATTCCTCCAGCAAAAAGTAGATTCACTGCAACACTACAACCAGCTGAGACATAGTATTTATATACACAAATTATATACGCACATACACACCGACAAACTGTATTAGAAGGGCTTTTAGCTTAAAAAATTTGATAACGGTGTCGTGTAAAGCTGCAACATCATTTATCGCGATACCACTTAATCTAAATAAAATCAAGCTGGCTGCGATATGCAATGTGTCGATATATTTTTTAATGCGTAGCTTGTCTGTGAAGCACGGCTCTGAGATCAGTAGGAAATGCTGCTCGATCTTAAAGCAGTGCAAGTTTGAGTTGCTTAAAATGTGCATTTTAAAAAGCAACACCTGTCCAAAATTATGATTATAAATATACTTTATTATCATAAAAATACCTAATGAGGCTTGAGTAACAGTGATAAAAAGATGTCCATAGGTATTTCCTAGATTCTAGAACATGTTATGGTCTTCTTCCGCAATGCGTATTTGGAGTTTCTGCACAAGAGCGCCCACTGGCTTACGGGTGCAGCAGCATTTTCCCGTACTTCACTCAAAAAATCGAGTGATATTTATCTTCGGTTTATCACGACAGCCCTAGTCGTGTGTCCATGAATCTTAAAAAAAAAAAAGGAAAAACGTTTCTGATTTTCATCATGTAAACGTACTCTATGTGACAAGTGAGTGCCACAGGGTTGTGATTCATTTCTCACCATCTAGATATACATCTGTTATCTGATGTTAAAAAAAACAGCTTGTGCTGATGAGATGTAGTGGAGATATCACTCTGTTCAACCTTTACTCTACTTTTCGCTGATGTACTGTCGTCTGACTTTAACCAAACCCTTTCAGTTAATGGACATAATTTACTATATTTCCAACAAGCTGGACCATTTTTGTCCTGACATGTTTTATACAAGTTTGTCTTTTACTTACTTTATTTATTTGAAACTCATATTTTATTCAATAGTGCAATATACACCATTTTCTGTAATTTATATGTTTCTATTTAAGAAAATGTGAAAATTGACTTTTTAGTTCATTTCAAACCTCTCTCCTTAATCTTCATCTCTCCATCCTCACAGAACCTGTTAAAGAAGCGCAAGGCTCCAGTCCCTCCGCCAACCCCAACCCCCAGTACACCTGAGCCCTTTATCCCAACTATTTTATCTACTTCACCCATGCGGGCCCCCAGCATCCCAGTGCCAACAGAAAGGACCCTGGTGACAGTTGCCAGCAGCACCGCAGATCCTGCCGATGACTCTGATCTGAGTCACAGTATTGAGGATTCAGAGCCGGCCGGGTCCATCTGCAGTAGCTCCAGCGGTGATGATGCTGCAGCATGTTCCAGCAGCAGCAGTATGTCTGAGGAACCCGTGGCTCATCGGGCTCAGGTGATAGCGGAGTACACCATATCTAAACCACAGGCTGAACCTGTTCTTGAATACAAGGAAGTCCCTGTACCTGAATACAAGAAACAACATATACCTGAATACAAGGAACCTGTACCTGAATACAAGGAAGTCCCTGTACCTGAATACAAGGAAGTCCCTGTACCTGAATACAAGAAACAACATATACCTGAATACAAGGAACCTGTACCTGAATACAAGAAGGAACGGGTACCTGAACACAAGAAAGAACTGGCCCCCCAGATCACGACAGGGGAGGAACCAGGTCCCAGTCCCACACTGGAAGAGACCGATTTAGTGATGGAGCTTAAAATGGACGAGACGGAAAATAACCGCAATAGTGGAATAGGTAACGTAGCGATATCTTTTTATTACAATATCCAATAGATGTTCAAGTTGACATATGTAGAGTAATGAATTTTCGTTATGGTTGAAATACCATGGAGTAGATTTATTACAAAGACAACAAACTGTTGTGAATCCCGTGGGAACTGTAATCGCTGTGGCTTTTCAAAACAATGCCCTTTTTTGACAGCAACTTTGACCTGACCAATGGGGTAAATTTAGAGTAGAACTATACAACACGCTTGCTTGTTAAGCATTGAGTACCTGCGTCAACTCTTTGAGAACTTGCCATTGAGGATAGCTGAAAACTGTTATTATCATGGCTTAGTTTACAATAGCTTCAAAACTTACATTTTAGAAAACATCAGTTTTATCGGATCCTTTTCATATGACTTTGGGAAAAAAGAGAAATAGGATTACATTTACTGGAAAGCCTGTGTGTAAAAGTGCTTTTCAAACATACTGAGGTTTATATTAAGTCTGCCATTCAGTCTTACACTCTTTATAGTTCGAGGCTAAATCGGTTAATATTGAACCTGTGTTGAGTGTGAATGTTGAATGGAGGACAACAGGATAAGACGACCAGTATATCTGGTTTCCCTTCTCACCTCCAGGCTAACTTTATAACACATCACTGAGAGCACAGCATGCCAGCTCCCGGCCAACGTCTTCCCGGTAATACAAACAACGGTTCCCAACTAGCAAATATGATCCCATTTCCCAATAGCTAACTGGATTATCAGATTTGCAGTTTGGATAAGATACTGCTGAAATGATGATGACTGTGCAGACTGCCAGACCTGCAGTTTTTTTGCCGAGACAGTTTGACAGTTTATTGTAGAAAACGCATTCAACCTCGTAGACTGCCAAAGTTGCTTGACACATCACACTACTGCAGTCTTAATTGTTTCAACCCTGAATTTGTGGAGGATCATATATGACACACATTTGATTAAACGGTAGCAGGTGCCGGTAGAGAGAAGAATGCATTGTGCAGATTAGACCAGAGGGATGTCGGCAACCAGGCGCCTCAACTCTTCAACACCTTTTTTTCAGTTATGTTGTTAGTTTTGGCTAAATGTTTGGCTTTACAGAGATAGGAATAAACAAATGGATATGTTTGTGTTACAGATGCTCTGCTAGCAGTTTTTTTGGAAAATAAATAAAGAACAACACAAACATTCAACATTTTAAAGAACTGTGGCAGTTAGACATTTAAGATCATGATTATAGTGAACAAGTTTATCAATGTTATCGCAGTTATATTAAAATTCTGGAAATGTCAAAAAAGTACTGATGTTAACCAAATTTAATATTGAGTTTACCTGTAAATGTACTTTTGTTTGATTCACATCAAATAAATAGTCATGGCACGTTGGGGGCACGAGGTAAAAGTTTCCTAGTTCAGATTAAACACAACTTTGAGTAAATCAGATTTTCATATAAACCCAGGAGAAAGTGGCACAACATCTGTGCTCATAGCAGAAGAAACAAGCTGAACGGAGTTTCAAACTCATCATATCACATCCTTTAAAGTGTACCTAACGTATGTTTTCTTTAGGCCCTACTTTGGTTAATGGAGTGTCCAAAATTAAGTTTATGTACATACAATGTGTAAAAACACTATAATCTCGTAATTATATGCAGTTATTCGTGCCTTACTTCTTGACTGACTCTCAAATGATTCGTTCCACGATTCATCCGTCTAGTTCCCACCTACCCTCTAACCTTGTGTCATGTGATCGGTCAGATGGTGTAGTCTGTTGTTATTGGTCAAACGCGTTCATCATTTGTCGCAGCTTGAACCCCACTACAATTATCACAGGATTACGGTTTACATGTG
Source organism: Triplophysa bombifrons (assembly GCA_029783895.1). NCBI lineage: Eukaryota > Metazoa > Chordata > Actinopteri > Cypriniformes > Nemacheilidae > Triplophysa > Triplophysa bombifrons. The sequence continues at coordinate 14,686,426 of CM056455.1, forward strand.
GTTGGATGTCATGTATATTATATGTGTAGCTAGAGATGGCGCTGATTTTACCGAACCAATATGAGCCCGAGTCTGACGAGGAAGCATCATAAAACACTAATCCAGTGTCAGTGGCATATCTATATAGGTGCACGTGCGGCAAATGTGTCAAAATTCAAAGTTAATAGTCAGATAAACAATCTGTAACACCCCAGAAATAACGGCACATGCTAATGTTAGCGTTATATGCTAATGTTAGCGTTATATGCATTAGCTAAACACAGACATAAGGTACAAAAATATTTCTTGAAGTTAAGACAAAATGAATAGTCACACTTACAGGTTGGGATTCGGTGGAGCTAACAGGTCCAAATAGAGTTTGTATTCCCCCTCTTTCAAGGATAATCATTTCACATACCCTGCAGTGAACGCGCCAAGATTATTAAATGAAATGACGCGCGCACAGTTAAACCCTGGGGTTATACTCCTTTGGTATCGTTTGAAAAATGAATTGTTCCCTCAGACGTTCTTCGTTTGGTAGTTGAAATAAGACGCACGTATTGTCACACCGTAGAACACAGACTCTAGACATGATACACACGCATCACGAACGAGCGACAGTGTTTGGGGGAGGAGACATAAGTTTTCGCGTCAGTCTCAGCCAAGCGTAGACGGGGACTATGTAGAGTGACGTAGATACGCATCCACCACTCGTTTGTGTGATTCAGAGTCGACTCCCATTTTTACAAGCAAATAACTTTTTTATTTATTCACCTTCGGACTTACAACTTGGCAGACAGCTTACTTTCAAATACGGCAACAGAACAGACTGCATTATATGTAATTTTCATGATTTCATGTTAGCTACTCTTTAATGAAAAAGGAATTGAACTAATGGGTCTGTATAAAGACATATGAAGTAAACTTGTGTCAGTATATCTATGTTTTTACAAATGTGCACATTTTTGGATTTAAGTCTTTATTAGTGAAGCACTGTCGTCCCAAACTCACAGGAGCAGACGTGAATAATTTAAATATGGTAGATCTTGCATTATTTTTTTCCGAATGTCAATACTCCTGATTTACTCTGCTGACATAAATGAATCAAAACCCATGTTTCATGTTGCATGTTATAAGTTACTCTTGATAACTTTGTTTGATGCTGGACAGGGTTTTTGAAGCCGTAACACTGGTAATGTTACGTTTTAATGGAAATTAAAATATGACACAGTAATACTAACCGTTGAACGTTATTATCACAGTAAACCTTTCATCGTTATATCCCTAGTGGCAGCATTGGCAGCAGCCTCTGGTAACATCTTGGAAATTGTAGTTTGAAATTTAAGAAGAAAATGAGAGGGTTTATTGATCCCGCCGCAATCTCAGTGTCCCCTCAGACGGTTAGGAGGGTAATATTTATATATGTGGTCATAGAGATTTCGCATGTTTTGAAGCCTCTTTTTGTTTCTGGTCTTCTGAAGGAAACTAGAGAAACTTAGAGAAGTTTCAACCTAGACATCTGAAATATTTCTGCAGTTGTACACAGTGCCTGAATATCTGTTCAGCATTGTTTAGTGTTTGATGAGTTGTTTGTTGCTGACAACCTGTTCTGACATTGTATCCGCTAGGGCTGGGCAATATATATTGTGATTCACGCTAATTATACATGTCTTAATCAATTCTGAAATCTATTTCAAGGTTTTATGCACAGCTCTTCCGTGAACTACAGCTGTTTGATAAGTGGGAAGTACTGCTCGTCTGTTCAATCTAAAATCACTACGAGATTGAGTCGTTTATAACGTGTATTTGAAAAAGCAACACTCGTCTATCATGAAGTAATTCAGAAACTGAGATCATAAGAATCGTACGATATATCGCCCAGCCCTATATCCCGCATTGTCTGTATACATTTGTCTGTTACATGCTAGAACAGTGTTTGAAAACAATGCAACTGGGTGTCCGTGGTAGTGTTGGGTGATATTCTACATTTACATTTACATTTAGTCATTTAGCAGACGCTTTTATCCAAAGCGACTTACATTTGGGGTAGGCAATGGAAGCAATTGGGACAGCATAAGTGCAATCGAAAAAAAGAGGATTGGGTCTCATATAACCTAACACAGTATACAGGACCATTCATTCATTCATTCATATTTTTTTTTAATAAAGAGTAGAGAAGAAAATAGAGTCAGAACAGATCAGTCAGATGTAGACGGAAGAGATGCGTTTTCAGACGTTTCTTAAAGATGGCTACAGAATCTGCAGATTTTGTAGCAGCAGGTAGATCGTTCCACATAGGTGGAACAGATCCGGAGAAGGTGCGCGAGAGAGATTTTTTACCTTTTTGGGATGGTACCACAAAACGCCGTTCGTTTGCAGAGCGTAGGCATATGGCGGGTACGTATGTCTGGAGTAGCGAGTGAAGATAAGGTGGTGCCAAACCAGTGGTGGTCTTGTAGGCCAGGAGCAGAGTCTTAAATTTGATTCGAGCAACTAAAGGGAGCCAATGTAGCTTAATGAATAGAGGAGTGACATGTGCTCTCTTCGGTTCATTAAAGATAACTCTTGCTGCAGCATTCTGGATCATCTGTAGAGGTTTGGTTGTGCAAGCTGGAAGTCCACCAAGTAGCGCATTGCAGTAGTCCAGTCTGGACAGGACCAGAGCCTGTACTAGGACTTGCGTAGCATGCTCTGATAGGAAGGGTCTAATTTTCCTAATATTGTAGAGAATGAATCTACAGGACCTGGCGGTGCTGGCAACTTGATCTGTGAAGTTGAGCTGATCATCGATCACCACTCCCAGGTTTCTTGCCTTTCTGGAAGATGTGATGGTTGATGAGCCCAGTTGAATGGAGAGGCTGTGATGAGTCTTTGTATCGGCCGGGATTGCAAGCAGTTCTGTTTTTAAAAGGTTCAGCTGCAGGTGATGGTCATTCATCCAGAGTGAGATGTCGGCTAGGCAAGCTGAGATGCGTGCAGAAACCGTCGGATCATCTGGGCGAAAAGAAAGGTAGAGTTGTGTATCATCCGCATAGCAGTGATAGGAAATGCCATGTTTCCGGATGACAGAGCCTAGGGATTACATGTATACAGAGAATAGCAACGGACCAAGCACTGATTCCATAGGCACACCTGTGTCGAGATGTTGGGACTCAGACACCTCACCTCTCCAAGATACTCTAAAGGACCTACCCGAGAGGTAAGACCTGAACCATTGTAGCACCATTCCGGAGACCCCCATAGTCTTGAGGGTGGACAGGAGGATGTGATGTTTAACGGTGTCAAAGGCGGCAGATAGGTCCAGTAGGATGAGAACAGATGAGTTAGAGGAAGCTCTTTCCAGTCTCAGGGCTTCAATGACAGAGAGCAGCGCAGTTTCAGTGGAATGACCGCTCTTGAAACCCGACTGGTTGCTGTCTAGGAGGTTGTTCTGGACGAGAAAGGATGAGAGCTGGTTACATACATCACGTTCTAGAGTTTTCGCAACGAAGGGGAGGAGGGATACCGGTCTATAGTTTTCTAACAGTGCAGGATTAAGAGTAGGTTTTTTTAGTAAGGGAGTAATACGGGCCTCTTTGAAGAGTGTAGGAAATGTACCTGTGGTGAGAGATGAGTTGATAATGTGGGTCAGAGAGGGAACAACCGATGGGGAAATGGCCTGGAGGAGATGAGTGGGGATGGGATCTAGGGGGCAGGTAGTCGGGTGGTTAGAAGAAATGACCTTGGAAACGTCCTCTTCAGATACGAGAGAGAACGAGGGGAGCAAGCATGTGTCTGGGGATTGGGCGTGGTCAAGAGGTGGTGGCGCAGAGAATTGATTACTGATGGTGGTCGTTTTCTGTACAAAGAACGACGCAAATTTGTCAGCTTTTAAGTCCGATGGAGGTGAGGGGGTAGGCGGGCAAAGAAGAGCAGAAAAGGTTTTAAAGAGAGTACGAGGGTCAGGAGAGTTATTGATTTTAGCGTGGTAGTACTGGGTTTTTCGCAGAGGAGACATCCGCAGAGAAGGAAGAGAGTATGGACTGATAAAGAGAGAGGTCGGTAGGTTCTTTTGATTTGCGCCACTTTCTCTCAGCAGACCTGAGAGAGGCGCGATGTTCACGGAGAACATCAGATAACCAGGGGGCAGAAGGAGATGCACGAGATGGCCTAGATCGAAGAGGGCATAAGATGTCCAAGCAGGAGGTTAGTGAGGAGCAAAGGGTGTGGATGGCGGTGTTAGCATCAAGGAAAGAGAACTGTTTAGGGGCTGGGAGAGTGGCAGAGACTGCAGAGGACAAGCGGGAGGGAGAGCGTGATCGTAGGTTGCGTCGGAATGTGACCAGTGAGGAAGCATGTGTAGTGTCTGGAGAAGTTAAGTCGAGATCAAGAGTGATGAGGAAATGATCTGACTTGTACAGCGGGGTGACCTGGGAGTGATGGGTGAAACAATGGCGTGTGTAGATAAGATCGAGTTGATTACCAGATTTATGAGTCGCTGAAGTTGGGACCCGCTTGAGGTCAAACGACGCAGTCAGGTTGTTGAAGTCAGCAGCCTGTGGTTTTTCCAGGTGGATGTTGAAGTCTCCAAGTACCACCAGAGGAGTACCGTCCTCGGGAAAAGATGACAGAAGCACATCCAACTCCTCCAAGAAAAGTCCAAGGTGCCCTGGGGGACGATAGATAACTACAACATGTGTTTTAACAGGGTGGATGACAGTAACAGCATGAGATTCAAAGGCGGTGTTGTTGCAAGAGGGTGCCAGCTGTTTGAATTTCAAGTCATTAGAAATAAGAAGTCCGGTTCCTCCACCCCTCTCTGATATGCGTGGGCTGTGGGAGAAAGTGTAATTATTGGAGAGGGTAGCCGGTGTGGCAGTGTCCTCTGGTTTGATCCAGGTTTCGGTAAGTGCTAAAAGAGAAAGACCAGAATGTTTGGCAAAAGCTGTGATGAAATCTGCCTTGTTTACAGCAGATTGGCAGTTCCATAAACCAATAGGAAAGGTAATGGAGGTAGTTTTGGATGCTGAAAGAGTGCGCAGATTGTTAGCATTAGCTATGCGTGGCCTTCTATGTGTTACCGGTGATTTACGAGTTGTAATGACAGTGTGGATTTGAAAACACATATTGAAAAATGAAGGGATGTACAAGACAAATATAGAAAAGATGGTGGTCTAGTGGGTTACACCACTGAACTGGTAAATCAGAAGGTTGCTGGTTCGATACCAGCAGCAACCACCAGTGTGCCCTTGAGCAAGACACTTTACTCCATGTTGCTCCAGGGGGATTGTCCCTGTAATAAGTGCACTGTAAGTCGCTTTGGATAAAAGCGTCTGCAAAATGACTAAATAGTAATAGTAATAGAAAAGAGAATAAATAAGGTGCAATAGTATAAGTGCAAAACATTAATACTCAAGTGCGAATTAACGCAACTATTAACACGTGACTCAGCGTGACTCACCGGACGCACTCAATGGAAACGAAACTGCGTTAGACTCAATAAGACACACACACACTATTAATCAATTAAACTTACGACTTTCAGATGATTCTCAAACTGCAACAAACTGCTTCTCCCACAAACTGGGTTTAAACAACTGTTTAAATACTTTTAGCTGGCGTTGGACACGCCTTCCAAAATCTCCCAATAACACGCGAATTAACGCAACTATTAACACGTGACTCACCGGACGCACTCAATGGAAACGAAACTGCGTTAGACTCAATAAGACACACACACACTATTAATCAATTAAACTTACGACTTTCAGATGATTCTCAAACTGCAACAAACTGCTTCTCCCACAAACTGGGCTTAAACAACTGTTTAAATACTTTTAGCTGGCGTTGGACACGCCTTCCAAAATCTCCCAATAACACGCGAATTAACGCAACTATTAACACATGACTCAGCGTGACTCACCGGAAACACTCAATGGAAACGAAACTGCGTCAGACTCAATAAGACACACACACACTATTAATCAATTAAACTTACGACTTTCAGATGATTCTCAAACTGCAACAAACTGCTTCTCCCACGAACTGGGCTTAAACAACTGTTTAAATACTTTTAGCTGGCGTTGGACACGCCTTCCAAAATCTCCCAATAACACGCGAATTAACGCAACTATTAACACGTGACTCAGCGTGACTCACCGGAAGCACTCAATGGAAACGAAACTGCGTTAGACTTAATAAGACACACACACACACTATTAATCAATTAAACTTACGACTTTCAAAAATCTGACTATATTCTCTATAGTCAGATCGTTCTATCGCCAGCCTGTGGATCGCCGATACACAATAGTATCGAAGGGTGGGGAAATTTATGCATTTATCTATGACAAGCTGAATTTTCGGACAAAAACAGAAGATCACATGGCTAGAAAATGCTCATGTTTGACTTAATTTGCATTCTATCAGAGTGGCAACATTGTTACTTTCCACCACAACCTTTTAAATGAGAGAAAGTAGCTTGCTGTGAGTCAATATCATTATTCCAAATGCATTACTGATGCCTGCTTGCACTGTTCTTATTTGATTGCCAAATGGGAACAACTTGTGCGCTGGTTTTAAACCCTCACGCACATTGAAATTCCTACAAGGACAACCCAGAGCCCCTATGCCACTACAGCCGATATGTCTGAGTATTATTGATACACGATAGTATCGTCAATGGAACAACCATTGTCAGCGGGGAAATGATTCTCCCATGATGAAATGATTCCTTGATTCTCCTTAAACTTTAGTCTCATGCATGTATCTACATAATATTATATATACATTCTTGGGGCTTCAGTGTACACTGACTGTCCATCATGGCGGTGCGAGTAGACACACGTCTTCAGTAATGAAATTGAGTTTCCGTCCGTTAAACTGCTAAACTGGCAATTATCATCTTGCTCACGGGGCTAAATGTTGCCACACCTCCTTTCAAAACACATACATTATTACTGTTTAAACCCCTGCTAACTCAAAATAACCTCCACAGGAGGTAGGGGACTTGATAATGAGAGAACATTCAGACACCACACGGGCACAAGTGTTCCTTTACTCATGTTATTTCGGATTCATAATAATTCATATAATGATTGCATGCAGGATCGCATTAGCTGATGACATCAGTCTCTGTACGTAAATGAAGCTAAAGTGCATAAACATGGAGATCAATGTTTTGAAGAGTTCTGCTTTGTGTGTATTACTGATATAGTAATTGTTGTAAATTGATAAATAGCCAAAATTAGATAAGCGAAACGACTTTAAAACATCCAACTAAAGCGCTCTGTTGATGCTTTGTCTCTCTTAGGTCTCTTCCACGGATTTACTGGAAATGAGGGAAATGCGAAAAAAGAGCAAGGCACTGAATCCACAGTCATAGGTTCTATGTTTATGGTTGCATATACACGTTTTCACTTCAATTGTATTTGAACACAGTATTTATGCGAAGTCTGAGCTGTGACTCATGTCATTTCCTATTAATTAATGGTTCAGACTGTTCTTGCAGTGAACGGTTCAGAAGAAAGGTCCTTACAGCAGCATGTCTCATCATTTCCTCTTTGTGGGACTAATGTGACGGTAAACCACTTAATATACAGCATGTGTTGTAAGAGGTCAGATGAACAAGATTGAGCTTCTGTTTGGATAAAAATGAGTCATTGTGTTAGAGGAACAGAATTCAGGACATGTTGGATATGTTTGCCATTAGGGCTGTGACGGTGGCCGTGACAACCGCATCACCGCAGTGGATAAGTGCCATGACGGTGGTGAACTGCCACCGGCGGTAGTGCACGTCACTGTGACAAATGTGTGTTTAAAACAGGATGGTATTTGTACCCTTTCAGTTGTGGATGGGTTTTATTTAAAAGTTTTGACATTAACACAGAAATTACTGGGATACGTTTCCGTTGGTGCGTTCGAGCACAGACCTGCGTGGCAAAACCCAGGTTATTCTGCGGGTTCTGCAATGGATCTTGTTGTGAAATGAACATATACATCAAAACAAAACCAGCTATGACCCGCTTGCTTGGTGTCGGAGCGCACACAGGTTGCCGCGGTTGCGGAGAGACATCTATTCATTTGCGCTCTGAGCACATCTTCTAAATGCGCATTTAGTGCAGCTGTACACATCTTAATCTGGACAATGTCAACATGTTAGTTTCCCATCAGCGAGTAGGAAAAAGTTACTTTTTTCTGGCAATCTGAATAGAAGACCCAAGGAAGTTTAAACAGTTTGTTTCAAATAAAAAATTGTTAAGGCCTGTAAGGGTTACATTTACATTTAGTCATTTGGCAGACGCTTTTATCCAAAGCGACTTACAGTGCACTTATTACAGGGACAATCCCCCTGGAGCAGCATGGAGTAAAGTGTCTTGCTCAAGGACACACTGGTGGTGGCTGCTGGTATCGAACTAGCAACCTTTGATTTACCAGTTCAGTGGTTTAACCCACTAGACCACCATCTCCATGGGGGTTAATACGCCACTGACTCAAATTCTCATTGCAATTTAATATTTAACTTTTTAATATTATTTAAGTTTCCATTATTTACTGATGTTTATTTAAATGTTACTGTTGTGTGCCGTTTCACCTATCATTGACAGATCGTTTCATCCTCATTTATTTCAAATAACGTTATTATATTTCAAAAAGTATTTATATAAGTTCTATATTTCTCGTCGACTCATCGTGTGGTTGCTACACGCAAATATAATATAAATATTATTTATATAGTATTTGTATAAGTAGTATATACTTCCCAACCACCGCACCAACCCGGTTAATTTGTACATTTACACCACGGTGATAATGTATTTAAAGAAACCGTATGGCATATTTCTTTTGCTTGTTATCAGAAATAACTTTTGGAAAATCAGACCTTTCCTGTTCAAGCATGCCACTCAAGTCCTAGTCCAAGAACTTGTCCTGTCTAGACTGGACTACTGCGATGTGCTACTGGCTGGACTCCCAGCTTGCACAACCAAACCTCTACAGATGATCCAGAATGCAGCGGCAAGAGTGGTCTTCAATAAACTGAAGAGAGCACACTTCCACTCCTCTCTTCATTAGGTTACATTGGCTCCCTATAGTCGCTCGCATCAAATTCAAAGCTCTGCTCTTGGCCTACAAGACCACTGCTGGTGCGGCATCTCCTTTTCTTCACTTGCTAATGCAGATTTATGTACCCGCCTGATATCTACACTCTGCAAACGAACAACGTCTTGTAGTCCCATCCCAAAAGGGAAAAAATAACTCTTACATACCTTCTCTGGATCAGTTCCACATTTGTGTAATGATCTGCCCGCTGCTACAAGATCAGCAGATTCTAGGGATGTTACAATATCAAAATCTCACTGTACAATAATACCTCAGTATTTGTTGCCATATTATAATGAAAAATGATGACTTGTAAATAGGGATGGGAATCGAGAACCGGTTCTTCCTTGGAATCGTTAGTGTACCTGCTTATCGATTCCGCTTATCGGTTCTGCTAGTTTTAAATGTGTCATCATCATAATCACACACACGCGCTGCGTTGTTTTGGTTATGCAGCAAACATGTCATCGAGGCAGAAGCGATCTAAAGCTTGATTATATTTCACTAGAAAAGACGCCAATGCGGACATTTGCAACAACTGTAAAAGTTTAATTTCGGCAAAGAGAGGAACTCCCTCCAATATGCAGAAACATTTGGCCACACATCACGCAATGCATTTGCAGGACTGTCGCGTGTTTGATACACTACTACTTAGCAACACAGCAACAAAAAGTGAGTCAAGCAGCAGCGGAGCTAACGAGACGTCATCTGCTATTAATGCCGATGGTAACTTCTCTATTTAGTTCATGTGAGCGCTAGAGATGCGCGGATAAGCTCATGTCACCCGCATCCGCTGCTTCAAATAAATGATCCGCCCGCACGTATAATTTCCTCCGATATAGATATCCGGACCCGATCGTCACTTTAAATACTCAGGAAATGTTACTGATTTTTACGGTTTACTGTCTTTGTAAATGCTTGCATCTAATCTTTCGATGTAGCACACACACGATGTAGCATATAAGATGTAGTAGTCTTATGGCTTTCATAAACATACATTGCCTCACAGTCGCTGCATATTACATACTCAGCACTTGATTCATCCTTTTTAAACCACTTCGTTAAAACGCTACCACACGGTACTTTTCTTTCTTTCCAATTTTTTGTTTGTTTGTAATTCTCCCTTTTTAAATTTCTCTCGGATCTGTTTTGACTCCATTTCGGCTTTAAGAAATAGACCCTCCCTACGCCACGCGCGCATTTCTTTAAAATTACTGCAAATTAGCGCCTGATTAAAAATGCATTTAAAACGTATTCGTATTTTTTGAGAAAATTTGTTAATATTGTATATGATATCATCCACCCGCAATTAATCAGAATGTATTTTTTTATTACCCAACCCACCCGACCCGCGGATCATCCGCAGCGCCCGCGGATTTAACCGCCATCCGCGCATCACTAGTGAGCGCCATTTCATTGTGTATGTCAGTTGAGTTGAATTTTGTTTCTTCCTTGACTGTTTAGTCTTTGTTTTTAGTTTTTATGGCACTTAAAAGGCACTTAAATGGCAGTTTTATTTTATTTTTTTGTCTGGACCAATGATGAATTCTATAGGTCCCTGGACTTAACTTTGTAGCCTACTTTTAGGTTTTTTCTGAGGTTGCTACACATAATTTGTGTATACTCTGAGTATGTGCTGTGTTCTTATCAGATATTAAAGCGAGTTTATACAAACAAACAAATTTGTACTTATTCCCTCACCCAATGAGAATCGATAAGAGAATCGATAAGGAATCGGATCGATAAGCAATATCGATAATGGAATCGGAATCGTTAAATTCTTATCAATTCCCATCCCTACTTGTAAATGTGCAATAAGCATCCTCTTTTCTTTATCCTCTAATCATAACTGTTGCTCAGAGCTGTGAGTTTTAGGATGAGTCGGGTCAAATAACCTAAAAATCTAAATAAAATAATTGCACCAGATGGACCCTAACATCTATTATTTTTTTGAACATTCTCTATGTCAGGCTGGAAGATTTATCATTTAATACAGTCATGTCACTACGATAATTTTGAAACAGCTTTGCTATTGCGTTAGCAAGATATCACCTATATCAGTGGTTCTCAACTCTGGCTGCAAGATCCATTTTCCTGCCGAGTTTAGCCCGTACTCTGATTTAAAACACCTGAACAAGCTAATCAGCGTCTTTAGCAATAGTCAGGTTCAACTTAATGCGGCGCTGCGCAAATCTATCAGCGTATGACATTTAAGTACCGCGAGAGAAATTCAACTGCAGATTGTTCGGTACGGATTTGAATCGATCTCGCAGTACTTTAATGCGATATGCCAAACAATCTGTGCAGCCCTACATTAAGTTGAACGCGTCTCTTCCTGAAGTCACTGATTAGCCTCAACGGGTGTTATATCAGAGCTGGGGCTAAACTCTGTAGGAAAATGGATCTCGCGGGCCAGAGTTGAGAACCACTGACCTATATTGCTACAGATTCTGTGGCCATCTTTAAAAATCGGCTGAAAACACATCTCCTCCGTCAACAGCTGAGCGATTAATACGGACTCCTGTTTCTACCTTAAAAAAAAAAATGCTTTGCATACTGTGGTGGGCTATATGAGACTTATGTTATTCCGATTGCTTCCATTGTTAACCTCATTTGTAAGTCGCTTTGGATAAAAGCGTCTGCTAAATGACTAAATATAAATAATCTACACTACAGGCACTCTATTGTTTGCAAACGTTAACCACAAGTTAAGGGCAGTCCACGAACACGTGTACGCGCAGTAATGTTTGTTTTTGTTGATACTTTGAAACCGTCTATAAGGGCTGTTACAATATCCGATTTTCATATACAGTAAGCATCATATTTTACAGCTTTTAAGATTTAGTTTTTCCAGTCCAGGCAATATTTGCTTTATTCATCTCTTTTTTTTACCTCTGCAGTCTATTGCTGTGCCCCCATGTCTCTGCGCTCTGGACGCCGATGAACTTCTTTCACTTCTTCCCTTCATCTTCCTCTGCCTGATGGCGTTCTACTCATCTGCTTCCACCTTGTTTCTTGCTGTTTTCCCTATACAATTATATTATTCTATGATACTTAACTCAAGCCAACACGTGAGACTTGAGACCTTTTTTATTGTCTGTACATAAACTCATTTTTTGTATTGCAACTGATTAGCTTAAGAAACCATGTGTATGAAGGGAACCGTACAGGGGTTCAGAGGTATCAATACGTGGTTATTTTAGAGGCTTGGATTGATATTGGGAAATGGTTGGAGGGATGTTAAAGCATGTGATGTAATGTTCACTGGTCAAAGACAGATTTTAAATCTATACACAGGTTAGATAACAAAACAAGTTTTGTTTTATACCTGTTGAATGGTGGTTAGTTTAAAACATTGTCTGAAATGAATTATGGGTTGGTAAACCATGCATTCTCTATGTGAGGCTACAATAAATGAATTAAGAATATCATTGTCGTCGTTTACATATGCTACGTTTTGAATAGCGTGTTAAACTTTTTCGTTGGACTTTCAGAACTTTGTGCACTTTGTTTTGAAAAATGCTTTCTCTTTGACTACAAGGGTCTGTGTGATTGGTTTTTATTAAATGATTTGAGATATGCCTACTCTGGATGTTTGAGTTTGCTCTTTTATACAGATTACATTTACGATGATGTTAGCTGTAAGATATTTGCCTTAAGATGTCACAGGATAATAAAAGCATGTAATATAAGCATATATATTATGATAACTAGGGTAGTAAAGGGCATTTTTGTCTGTTAAGCAAGTGAGTTAGTAAGTGTTAGCTGCAGTCTACTGTAAATGTTACGTGAGGTAAATTAACATTCTGAACATTCTGAGACTTTTCAATCTGTTGTTAGTGTGAGTCCACGCTGCAGGACGTTACCACAACTACAGTGTATAATAACTACCACTATGTGCTATTAATTTCTTAGGAATTTTTAATCAAATGCTACTTAGGTCCTGTTAATAACGCGTGCATTGAATGCTAATTCCCTCTGGAAATGAACCAAAAATGTAGTTTCAACGGTTTGTGACCTGGGACGATCTCCTCGTGTGATTTACTTCAAAGTAAGGTGCTTTATTCATTTCGCATGTTGATGTACTGTAGGTGAGAGCTTTGCATGGGTTTGTATAAAATCAAGACAAGGATACCCAAGCAGTATTTTAGTGATTATAGAAATTGTTCTTTAATTGAAGAAGCATGAGCATGCATTTGACTGAGAAGATTTGGGAGCATGTTTGTATGATTGGTGTGGCTGTGAGAGTTCATGATTTAGATGATACCGTGTGTGTAACTCACTGCAGTGAAGTCTGACTAATATACTGTATGTTATGACAATTCAGATTCATATAGTATATATCCTACATGAGGTGGGACTGAGTTTTCATTTGAAGCTCTTAACTCTTGTCATTTAAAAAAAACACTTCCCAGCCAAAGACGAGTTTTTATGGCAATCAAGTGTTTGTACTGTTGTACAGCAGGTGGCGCTATTACACACCTTTGGGAAAAAGTACAGAATCCCAGAACCTGGAATGTATATGTTTTAGCGGTTTTTAATGATTGTTCTGAGTGGAATCTGGGTGGAAACTTTGACAAAAAAACGTTAATAATCTCAACTGTTCAATCAAAATAATGCTTTTTTGAAGAAACTTACCCACATCTACGGAGTGATAAAAACCGAACAGATCAAGATAGAAGAATACGGTTTCTTTTGTTTAAAAGCTGAGACTCTGTTCTTTCATTTGACATATTGTTTGTCCATATATTCTTTACAGACAATTTACTGTGTGCCATTAAAGTTTGGTAAAAAATGTTAAAAAACGCTGGCGTAGACTGGCAACTTTTTTTTAAAGAGGCTGGCGACGAATGAGTTAATAATTGAAGGACAGTCATTTTAAGGCCATTATTTATAGGATAAACTGAAAGGTTGTCTTAATCTATTGTTTATGGAAGTCCATGGCTTTAAAGCTCTTTTGAATAAATTTGCTGTTTTTCCCCCATTTATAAACTTAGGGTCATTAAAATAGATGCAATGTTATCCAGTCGTTCACAGCGCAGGACGCATGGCTACATAGATACGCCTCATGCTCAGCTTAGTCACGTATAGGGTTAAACAATGAATCGCATCCAGAATAAAATTTTGTGTTTACATTAAGGATGCACAGATAACGATAACCGATCATTCTTGAATATTGGAAGCCAATAACCGATATATTGGCCGAAAGGTGTTCTCAATAGCCACAAGTCTAACAGGTCTCAAGAAATATGCTTTTGTTCCTATAATTTAGACTTATAAATATCTACATTCTGCATCAACAATGTTTTACTATTAGGAGAAAGTGAATGGTCATAACAGAAAGACAGTACTCTACTGGATTTTAACTGTGAACAGTGTGCAGCTGAAGTGTTTCAATCCATAGGAAATTATTAATAATCTTTCAGCTATAATATACCGGCCTAAATTGTCTAATTCCCTTTATTTCCATTGTCAAAGTGTATAATTTTGGCTAATGACTCAAACTCTTACACCTTTAAAATTTAAAAATGTCCATTTATCGTCCGATACCGATATGGCCGATAATTTATTGTACATCCTAAATGCACTCTAAAGTCCATATCTTAGATGTAGTTGTTTTGCTCACAGCTTGATTTCATTAATATTTGTTATGTTATGTGACACTGTTTAATCATGTCGTGAGATGTCATGCGCCGCTAATCGATAGTGCGTCTATGTATTTATGTTTGTGTGTGTCCATGCACAAGCACATCAACTCTCGCTGTGGTTGCAGCTGGCGTTTATATGAGCTCTGCTGGGAAACGGCTGGGAAACAGTTTGTGAGTCACAATGAATCCAGGAACAGGCCTCTCCTCCGCTTAACTGCCCAAACCTGAACACACACACATTAATATACACACAAAGTTCAACCAAAGGTTCCTCAAGCAAAACATATCGGTCTCTCTTTTAAAGTAGCTGTTGAATAGCTTTTTTAATTTAGTCATTTTAAATGGAAAGTCTGTAATTACTGCATTGGAATCCAAGTAGGCAAGAAGATCAGTGGATTAAAAAGAGTTTAACTCACAGAAAGAGAGAATGTGCTGTATGGCAGTTAATAGATCAGGAGGCTGCTTTCCACAAATGTTTTTAAAGAGCAAAGTCAGCTATGTTTAGTTTGTTTGGCTATTATCCATGACCCACATTCCACCTGATTTTATTTACATATATCTTACCTTTGGCAAGAATGTGGAACACAGATCTGTTTACACTTAAAAAAGATTATTATTAGAACTATTCACAATTCAGAGAGGAATGTGAGATGCTAAATATGATACGTAGCGATTCATTTTCCCCCATCCATAATGTTTTATTGTGCATGTATTAACAGAGACTGTGGCAAGCACTTTTTGTACTAATTCTCTTTGAAGCATGGGACATCTAAAGTAGCATCAGGACATCAATAACAATATAATTTTACTTTCTCTTCCAGCATGGCTACGTTCAGCTCATGAGAAGGTTGAAACGGTTTCTGTGGGCAGCAGTGAGAGCTTTGCTGACCAGGGCTATGCAGCGTCAGAGGGCATGGCAGAGGAGCCAGGTCCGGTTTCTCACTGTGAAATGATCCAATCAGCATCATCCGTGAACATCATCTCTCTAAATGGTGTCCCAGCTGTGGCCGTAAAGCAGTCCAAAGACTCTTCCAGTGACAGCGATGAGGGCTGTGCTACCTGGGGCTCCAGACACAGGTACACACCCACTTTCACTACAGACCTTCACAACACACAAAAACGGTGACCCTTCAAATAATCTGTTTTTGATGTTGGGAACATTTTTACTTTAGTTTTCAGCATATGACTTTTCAACAACAAACATTCATAATTTTTTAATTGACTGCACCTAAACTGAAAAACATCCATCGCTTTATTGCGCTTTTATTTGTCTGCTGGACAGGAAGCTAAACCTCTTCCAGGAAGAGTGGAGACAGAGCAGATGATTTATCTCTTTAATTCTGTCTTCATTATGTTTACGACCATAAGATTATTTGCATATTCATTTAGGCATCTATGCATTTAGATCATGCCGATGTTCCTACTGGGCTGACTGTTAAGTCAAGGTAGAATTTTTTAACTTTGCTTCATGGAGCTGAGGATTTTGGGGCCGGATTCACAATTATTCTTAAGAAAATTCTTAACTCTCATATTTTTTTCTCAAATTCAAATTTAAGGAAAGTCAGGAATGTTACAGTATATATGTAGACCAAATTGATCTTGGGAAAAAATGAGGAAGAAACCAAATTCTCAAAAGAAGGACTAATTCACAAAAAAAAAAATTCTGTCATCATTTACTCACCCTCTGTTTTTTTCAAACCTATATACATTTCTTTGTTCTGTTAAACACGAAGAAAGATATTTATAAGAATATTTGCCATTTTCAGTTCTGTGACATCATCCACTACCACAGTAGAAAAAAATATTGTATCTTAAGTCTGTTGAACACAAAGTGAGATATTTTGAAGAAAAAATAACAGTTCTGGGGCACCTTTGACAACCATTTAATTTCCTACAATGGCAGTCAATGATGTCAACATTCTTCCAAATATCTTTCTGTGTACTTCAGAACAAAGTGATTTATACAGGTATGAAACGACATGAGGCTGAATGAATGATGACAGAATTTTCATTTTTGGGTGAACTATCACTTTAAAATTAAGATTCCCTCAGGGTTGTCTTAAATCTCAAAAGGTAGATTGTTAAATACATGTTTTTGGTTGTTTGATATGTGACATGTATTGTATTGAGCCAGAATTATCATTTTGATGTCTACTTGCCAATGTGAAAATTTTATATTGATATAATAATGATGATGGTTAGCTCCCTTACTTCAGCTTTCATTATTAAAAACTGAGTGCTTTTTACATTCATTCTGGGACAATGCAACTTGAAAAGGAAAGAAAATATTTTATAACTTTAAATAACTTTAGAATTGCACATAGGAACATTCTTACAAACTTTCTATAATTTATTGTAAGAACAATCTTATATTTTGTCTAAAGAACAGTTTCGTTTATCCGGCCCCTGGTGTCTAGATTTGGCTGGTTTTGTCTTTGCTCACATGTTCAGCTCCTCGCTCAAGCTCAAGTTTCTGCTTCCACACTGCTCCAGTGTCAGTAGTGACCGGCGGAATCATGTTTGTGTATAGATAGGCTTCTGAACCTATATGGGTCCAGGACAAAAAGTTATTTCTCTAATGTAATATTATAGACCATTTTGTAGACATAATTGTATGTGTCAGTTTAGTACAGAAAGTAAGTGCTCAAAACAGCGATCCAAAATTAACCCTGGTCAGCCGGCTGGTAACTTTAGAAGATACTCTTGTATGCAGTGAGTGTAAAGCGCATGTATGCCGGGAAACAGCTAATTCTATTTATATCCTTTGTCAAAGTGGCCAAAAAAGTTAAATTTGGCCAATGACTCAAACTCTTTACACATGATACAAAGAGTGACTGAAGAAATATGAAAAAAATGTATATTGTATCAGGATATTATTGTCACTTACAAGGGTTGGCCATTTTGTTTGTTTTTTGCTTTTATTAATACACTTCCAGATAAGATGTTTTTACTTATTTCTGATGCAAGTAGTGGGAATATTCAGCGAGAACATCTGCCAATCCAGCGACAGAATAGTTATGAAGAGGACCCAGAGATCACAGCTCAGATACATCTGACCCTGGCCGATTTAGATGCAAATCTAGCAGGTAAATGATTTATGGATAAACTCAATGACAGACAACATAGAAGCAGATTTAAACCCTGTGAATAACATGTTTATTCCATTTTTCTTCTATATTAGACATGAATCATTCAGATAGAGCATCTGTGTTTGTGGATGAGGAAATCCCTGTGTCAATGGTTGACGTGGACATTCCAGTTACAACTATCGATGAAGTTCCTGTTGACAACAGATCCAACATCAAGGAGCATGAGTTGCCAACATTGTGCACCTCTCCGAACATCACCAAACAATCCTGTACACTATATGAGGCTATCCAAAACAAAAACAACAATGCCTGCCTGACGGTGAAGTATGTGAGACTGTCCTCAGGCATTCAGAAGCAGTTGCAAGAGCCTAAGCTTCCAGACATGAAGAAAAACGTGAGTCCATCTACAGATGAACAGAAGCAGCTGAAAGAGTGTAAACCTATAGACATTAAGAAAAACACAAGTCTACCTTTAGTTGCCCAGAAACAGTCACAAAAGAATAAGCTCAGAGACAATAAAGAACAAAAATTTGACACTAAGGGTAAAGCTGAGACTGATATACCAAATGGACAGAATAACATTGTATCACAGAAGTCTCAAAGTCAGATGGTGCGTCCTGCTGTTCAAAGCGCTCAGAAGGTTCCTGACTACAGGCTGAACTCTGAACCTGCCGTCCAGAGGCTTAACACAGAGACTGTAAAAAAAGAAAGGACGCCTGCTATCAAAGCCCCAGCAATTCAAGGTAAGATCACCCAGAGCTCAGTCTCCAGATTTGGAATGAAAACCTTTGTAGTCATCCCTCCCAAACCAGCTGTGTCCCAGACACAAAAGCCTGCTGGCTCTCTAGTCGTGGGTGCCATTAAGATCGACGAACAGGGAAACATGGTTACAAGGAGACAGATAAACAGTGTCACAGAGAAATATGCCACAAATGAAGAGGTCACGAGTGCACGAGAATCCTCACTAGGACAAGCAAAAGCCTTCTGGAGCTCAGCAGAGAGGGAAGACCAATCAACGATGGCCAACCAAGGTAGCACAGTGAAGAATGAAGATGCATCTGGAGTCTTTAAAATGTCAGAGAAATCAATTTCAGAAGAAGGACCCAAAGAGGTGATTATTTTGGAAAGGAACCCCATTTCTGTAGTAGTAAGCAATCCTTCATTTCCAGATCCTGCGCAGAAATCTTCTTTCACCGGTGAAGGACGTGATCTCTCCTTTCTGAAACCTTCCAAAAGAACATCAAGCCAATATGTAGCTTCTGCCATTGCTAAAAACAGCAGCATTTACACTACTAAAATAACCACCCTTCAGGAGCCAACAGAGTCTGTTGTCAGAGTTCAAAAACCTTTCAGTCAGCGGTTCAATAATGAGAATAAACCTACAAATGCACCTTCATTGGCTTCGCAAAAACCTGGCACCACTTTAAAACCCACTGAAGGTTCAGTGCCTTCTTTTGCAGGACCCAAACGCTCACAGTCATACCCCAGAAATGTAGAAAAGGTGTCGAATTCTGAAAATTTCAGAAGTGTTGAAGAAACTCTAATTGGGGCAGATAAACCCAAATCTTTAGATTCCGTAAATAAAGTCCAGGTCATCACACAAACGTCTTCTCACATTAAACCCATTGAATCCTTCTCTAAAAAAGCCACATCAATCCCAGACACCACCTTTCCTATACAGATGCCAACACACTTCACAAGTCAACCTCTTAGAAAGAAGCCAGAACTGCAAAAAACTGAGCTTCAGTCAGAACCCAATCAAACTAATATGTTCGGACCTTTGAAGAAGATCAAGCCTGTTGTTTTTAAGCCTGTTCAGAAGGAAGCTTCTCTCCATAGCTCACTAATGGAGGCCATTCAGTCTGGAGAGGGGATTGAACGCCTTAAAAAGGTAAACTGTAAATCACAGCATGTCTTTCATTGTTCCAGGAAATGTAAAATGTTTGAGGAATAAAAATGATTTTTTTGGTGTGTCCAGGTATCTGATTATTCTAGTAACAGCACTGGTAAGAAGCCGCCATACGTTGATGCAGAGAACGAGCGTTCAGCACTTCTGTCAGCAATCAGAGCTCCAACCAACTCATCCAGACTGAAGAAGGTACATTGAATAACAAGATTGATTTTTCAAGATATTTATTTGTCGCATGGGTCATTCTTGTATTCGATGCATTTCAGAGCAGTAACTTTTCATAAAGAATGCTAAACTTTCTATCATTGTAGTTGAAGGAGGGCTTATTAAATAAGAAGTACTGGTCCAGCTCAGGATGTATATATTTTTTTTTCATTTGACAGGTGAAATGTCATCCCTGATACAGGACATTCTCATCTCTTTTTTTAAAGTGTTTAGAATTAAAAGTTATGTACTATTTATATTTTCTAAGGGCAATATTTCAATTTTGTATTACTAACCAAGTATTATCTAAAAAAGCCATGTTATGTTTATGCCACATTTATTATTATTATTTCCTCATTTAGTATAAAAAAAATGAGTGACCTTATCTTGCCAATTAATTTCTTGCAAATAACTAGAAAAACATGTCAAATATACTTAGATTTTTTTCTTTTTTTTTTTAAAACGGGTTGGCAGAGGGGAAACAGGGTGAACACAACGTAGGTTGGACAGTAACAGGAGTGACATTTTATGCTAAGCTCAGTCATTTCTACTGAACAGCAGAATTGACATGTTGATCTCGGAGGAAAATAAATTTTTACCATGTTTATTAACAATACTATGAAAAATACAAGTCAACATTTTTTTATCAAAAGTATATTTTAAAACAAAAAATGTAAGACATTTGCACTGTTATGTGTTGTATAACATGGATTACGAGTAGTTCCTGTTGAAATACAGTATCCAACTGTGTATTGTACGTTAACAGTTTCTTTGTGTAACTTCCTTTCTTTTTATTCCAGTAAACAGTATTCCTGTATCATTTATACGTTAGCCATTCATTGTTTGATAAACCTGAAAAATGTATATCTCTACTTTCTAAGAAATGTTTTAATAAATGGCTGCATACAAATCCAAAGACAGCAATTACTCAACAATATGTAAAACTTAAGTCTGGTAGTCGGGTGACAAATATGCGCATTGCGGCATAGGATTGCCAGATGATTTATCCACATTGCTTTTGGGTTTCAGCACTGAAAGCCTTGATGGGTTCCATGAAATCACGTGACGGTCACAGTTTTCTACCCATTGTTGACCTATTTTCTGTTGAAACAAGAAGTTTGGGTTGGACATATTGAAGGGCTCATTCTTTATTTAATCAGAAAGTAGTTACAAAGCAATAAATTAACATTTGCTACGTGCTAGTTGTTTCAAGAGGAAGGGATTATTTGGACATTAATCTAACAGGAGTCCTTTTTTCCAAGTGCATTTGTAATTTTTCTTTTGTTTATTGCTCAAAGTCGAGCTGATTTGTTGCATGTAGCTTTGATTTGCTTGCTTGTCAGTCATAACTACAACTTCATTGTTGCTTCTTTTAGACCAAATCAGGAGCAACTGAAGAGCTGGAGCAGCTCAGGAAGACTGAGGACAACAGAAATATCCAGACAGATAGTTTCTCACCTCCTCCCACCTTTCCTCCGGCTTTTGTGGCACCCCCACCTTCAGTTCTTTGTCCTCCCCCACCTCCAGCTCCAAACAAGCCACCTCTAGTGTTGCCTGCCGGGGGGAACCCAGAGGTGGCTCGAGATGCTCTTCTGGAGGCCATCCGCTCCGGCTCCGCAGCTCAACGTCTGAGGAAGGTAATACAGGGCTGATCATATTCTTATATACGTAGATCTTATATGCAGAAGTGATTGAAATACATAAGAACATTACAAATGTAGACGTGTCATTTCACAGGTCCCTGTAACACAGACAAGGAGGCAAGTGAATGGAAGGCTTGGCACCATTCAGGCAACGTCGGCACTTTCTCACGGACACTAGAAACTTTCACCGGATCAGAGTTTGGGTTTTCTGGAAGCCAGAGACAAATCTGGTGTTGTAGCATTTACGCTAATGCTCTTGCATATTATGTTAACATAGCCTTTTTTATTTATAGTGATATGCTGCTTCACATGTGTGCCAATAATTGTTTGCTTAGTATCATGCACTTTATGTTCTGCTACTGACGTTCTGAGTTTAATGTTGCATTTCTATGCTAACGCTAAAAGGCGTTTGACTTTGCTTTTTCATACAGGTTGGACTGCCTTCTATATCTTTATCAGTATTATACCTAAATAAATTATGCTGGTATATTCTGCTGTGTCACAGTATGATGTGGTGAACTGCAGTTTATACAATACCACCTGCCAGTCACAATGATCATCGGTAATATGCTTGTATCAATAGTAGGTGGTAAATTTGTTGAAACTGACAGATTTGATTTTTATTTTTTTCAAAGATATTTATATATTTTAAGAATGATCGTTAGATCATAAGCTATTTGATTAGAAAAAGATTTCTGTAGACTACACATCGATCTTGACGATGTAAATTGTGTTGAAGGCTTTGTAAATACATATGCCATACATTTGGACACTTTAAAATAAAGTTATTTTGGAAACAGCAGTAAAGATACTACGTATATGACACGATTAGACATTAAATGTAATCAATGCCTTTTGAAAGCTGCTGAACTGTGATCTTAAGCTGTCATGGTGCTTCAGCTTTACTTATGCCATTGGGAATCATACACTAGAGTAAATTGTTTAATATACAGTATATTTACATAAGTTGTAATTCTTTTGTTGAGGTTATGGGGTACTTTAGACAACATGACATACCTGTATGGTATGTACACTATATGTTTCTCGAATCAATGAAAAATGCTGAAAGTTGTATATTTTGTAAAAATATACTTAAAACTAATATAATGTTTAAAATGTGACACTATAGCATAAGTGTAAAGTGATCTTTTTTGAACAATGCCTTTGTAATGTTAAAATGTATATTTGTTTGCTTTTTGATTTCAGCTCTAATTGATTTAAACTTGTAAATCAATAAACTATTTTTAGTTTAAATAACTTTACAGTTCTTTCTAGCGGAGTTATTCTCAGGAAGGAGAAATTTGTGCACTCCAAATTAAATGCTTTCATGCAGGACTATATATAATTTCATAAACAGCTTTTATATTGCGTCTAGAAACTATGCCCTCTGTGTCATTGTTTAGTCTCGACTGTGTAGCAATCGCTTCTATTTAATACTGAGCTTTTAAACTTGACAAAATGTACTAAGGCACCTTCAAGAAATGCACCAAATGTCAGATTGATCTGCAACTGAAAGTTTCAGCATAATGTTAAGCATGATTTCAATCAGTCATCTTGTTTTAAAGCGTTTATGCTCTTACGTACAGAATAAAAGCGTTTGCCAAATGAATAAATGTATAGGTACAGTGTTACTCACAGGGTTTCATTAGAAACCTAATTTGTTAAGGTTCAGCTCCAGTCAGGAAAAACTGGCTAGTCACGCAAGGTTATACCGCACTTTAGTTTATGTCTTGACTCGTCGTTCTTGTTCTCCAGCTGTCTCTGCTGGATCTGGCAAATGTTTGGCCGTTGAGTTTTCCACATGATTAACAAAACTGACAGAAAGGCATAATAGCATAAGTGACTTTACAATTTGACAATGTTCACTTGGGGCTCATTAAAATAAGTTTTACCTGCCAAAAGATTTGACAAGGAGCTGTTACATCATCAAGGTTTTCAGATGGCTCCCAAACAGGTAATTTTAAAACTTAAGATTTCCAGCCCTGAACATTTTATTCAAAGCGACTCAAAGAAGCAATCACCACAGCAAAAGAACATAATTTACATGTGCATCACAACTGAGAACAAGTTAATATAACACGGTATACTAATTTAGAATAAAAAAAATTTGAAGAAGAATGGACCGGATAGAACGGACAGTACTAGTGTTTTTGAGTCAGATGTTGACGAAAGAAGTGAGTCTTCTGATGTTTTTTTGAAAATGACTATAACGATTTAACTCCTCTGGTGTGGATGGGCAGGTCGTTCCACCAACAACCTGCCCTGCCATAATGCATAATGTTTGTGGTTTCTATAGTCAATCTAACTTGAGCTATGATGACCTGAAATTATGAAATGACACGAAATTGCTATTTGAAAATGCAAGTTTGAAAGCCATGACAGTCTGGCAAAGTTATTTAAGTTTATTGGTCAAAAGGTGTGGAAATTCCTTTTAACAAGGTAATATGTGACCCTGAACAACAAAACCAGTTTTATGGGTCAATCTTTTGAAATTGCGATGTTTACATAATCTGAAACGGAATAAATAAGCTTTCTATTGATGTATGAGTTGTTAGAATAGGACGATATCTGGCTGAGATACAAGTGTTTAAATCTCTGGAATTTGAAAGTGCAAAAAAACTAAATATTAAGAAAATGCTGTTTGAAGTTGTTAATTGGGGCAGTGTGGTATAGGCCATCCACTCACAAAAATAAAGTTTTGATATGTTTATCATAGGAAATTTACAAAATATCTTCATGGAACATGATCTTTACTTAACATCCTAATGATTTTTGGCATAAAAGAAAAATTGATCATTTTGACCCATACAATGTATTTTTGTCTTTTCCTAAAAATGTTCCTGTAACACTGGTTTTGTGATCCAGGGTCACATATGGTTTCGTAGCAATGCTACTATTCTTCATTGTGTATTTGAGGTCTTGCGGTTCATCCTGTTATCCTTTTTCTTTTCCGAGAGTTGTTGGACGCCTGATGAGAGCCAACAACTCTACTTCAACTAAACATTTCCAGAATTTTCCTTTCTTACAGTATCTTCAAATTTCTGCAATGTGGTAAAATGTTAAACAACAGATTATTTCTGGTTTCATCTGCCTGAATTTATCAGTTTTTATGGTTGTTTTTTACAGTGCTGCAACTTAAAGCAACACTTTTTATAGTTTTTCGACCTTAAAATTATTTCTCAAAAATTATTTCAGTGGTAGAACAACTTAACCGGACAAATTATACTGCCGCTGCTCATAGAGGCTACAACACTCTGTAACTTATGCTCGGAAGAGTGCGATATGGTTTACTTTCCAAACAACATTTCTGCCAGCGGCAGCTGGTGCACTATTTTTTTTGAAAGGGCGCAAAAAACATTTGACATGTAAACGTATCATCACTGCTTCTCTAAAAAGAGGTTTAACTATAAAAGCATGTAATGGTGTTTATTAACAGTTATACATGCCAGTCCAAATGAAAAAAAATGCAGTATCCTTTATTATTTATTATAGTAAACTAGTAAAATTCCTGGATGCTACAGTATTTTTGAACCGTACCATAGTAAATATTAAGGTACAATACAGTATTTTCCACAGTTTATCAATTCATTATTGTAGAGTATGGAGTGTTCAGGAAACTCTGGAATTGTTAATAATAACCTTAGAGAGAGAGTTGCCCTGTTTATTGTTTTTGTTGGCCATTCATAAAATAACTTTAGTAATAAGAGTAAATTTAGTTCAGTAAAGAATAATAATAGTCCATCAGGTGTCTCTTCATTTATTTGTGTTACAAGCTATACACCGCCCAAGAGCCTCCTATTGACCAGCCACCACTGGATTCTGCATTTGCCTCTTCCATCAGCTTACTTAAACAGTACATAACTTTTTTAAGGTCCTACTTCAGTTTATGTAGTGTGCAACAACACGTTCATGTACATAGAAGGTGTAGAAACCATATTGTTTCATTCTAATAGGCAGTTATTCTTTACCTTACTTCTTGACTGACTCTCAAATGATTAGTTCCCCTCAATTCATCTGTCTAATCCCCTCCTTTCCACTAGCCTAATCTGATGTGATTGGTCAGATGGTCTAGTCTGCTGTGATTGGTCAGATTGGCCAAGTGATTGGTCTACCATGAAAGAGGCTCACGATCTACAGTGTTTGGGGGAGAAGAGTGAAGTTTTCGCCGGCAGTCCTAGCAAAACATAGGCGGGGACTATATGTAGTGACGTACATCCGCGGCGGTTCGCGAATAGGACAAGGGACGACTCGTTTGCATGATTTGGAGTTGACTCCCTTTTTTCCAACCCAATAACTTTGTTATCCATTCAACATTTACAACTTGGCAGACTGCTTACTTTCAAACACGGCAACATTACGCACAGCATGAAATGTCAATTTCATGATCTCATGTTATGTACTCTTTAAACAAATTCACGTGTATTGCGGTGCTCACTGGGAAGCTTATACAGCAACATTATTAACGACACTGGTAACGGACAATTGCATTCTCAACCGCATGGGGGACCCCTGAGCAAAGCTTCTATAGTGTGGCTTTAAAAAAAAAAGTCAGCTTTAGTTAAATTGGCTTTACAAGTTACTTGATTTTAATCATATTAAACTATTAAAAATCAAATAGCATTTTCTTCAACTTTTAATATGAAGTTGAAATTTTTTAAGTTTAAATTACTAGTGGATCAACATGTTAACATTACTTATTACGCATAATTTTAACAGTGATAGGGCCTTGGTTTAGTGTTTGTTGTATGTACTTTAAATTGGACAATATCATTCATGTTTAGTCTACTGCGGTCCCAGAGTCTTGGTTACAGGTTGTGCTCATGCACAATGATCCAATCTTTCAAAAACCAGCGGTTATGAGGTCATCTCAAAGGTAGTGACTTTATTACTGGCAATGAACAGATTAGTAAATAACCGCATCAGGGAACTCTATGATCTCAATTATGTAAACATCCCAGTCACGGTTTCCTGGAACTGGAATTATTGTTTTTGGAAATTCTGTTCTTGGTTTGTTTATTAAGATATAATATACACCAACAAGTTATTAATACAAATCATGATTTAACATGCTTCAATGTTGATTACTTATCACACTTTAAAGTGTTATACAAGCATTTTGTAATGTTTGACACATGATTCACACAGACTAATTTGTCTCTCTGTACAATACGTCCACATTTTAAAGTTTGGCAAGTACAAAAGTCCCTTTTCAAAATCTTTACTCATTTAAGTTCACCCTTTTTCTATGTACTGCTGTGCCACATTTTGTCTCATAAAACATCATGTGTTTCCGTGTTAATGTGCTGTTATATATTTTGGCCGAGCTCATGTGCTCTGAGGATTTTGGGGAGGATGGTAGCATAGCCTGCTGACTGTCTCTGGGCAGGCCTTTCTTCACTCTGATGGGGTAATCCCTTCTCCGGCGGGTGGCAGTAAATTCTTCCCCTTTCACAATCCCTCTGTTGGTCAGAATTCCGGCTCGTTTGTGGCCATTCTGATATGTTATGAAACTTGCTTCCAGAACAGGGCAGCCATTAGTGAAGCAAAACAAATTCTGAAGAAATTAGACCAAAGGTCACAATCTCATCTACAGAGACATGAACGATGGCAATTGAATGTTAAACAACATTTTAAAACAAAGCTGAATTGAATAACAGTGCATTGTGAAGTTTTAGCATAGCAGTTACAAATGAATGGAGTGTGGATCTGCTCTGATTTCGATACATTTCAAAACAAGTCATCTTTTAATATATACGCAAATTCTAGTCTTGTATTTGTTCTTTCAAAGGAAAGATGTGTGTAAAAACATTACAGATCTTGTTAGTGGGAGGGTGAGGTCTGGTGTGACAGGTGTGACTTCTGGACATTACTAGAATCTCCCAAGTAGGCTAACGTTTTCTTTTAGCTTTGACCCATTCAAATCAAATTTCAATATTTATGTTTATATTTGGTTTAATAACTGAGCTTCCCAACCTAAATGATGTCATCATGTAATACAGACTTCCATGTATGCCTAAATGCAAGATATTGATATGGAATAAATACAAACAACCGAACATCACTGTCTTAACATTATCTTCTGATGAAAGCATAGCACACAATACATTTGTTTGATATCGTTTTAATGAATCCTCTTACTTGGTGATGCCCTAATATTTAAGTAGGCCTATGTTGAAAACCCAGAAAGTAATAATAATATCATAGATTATATATAAATGTCAGATGGGTTTTTATGATTTAGGTTGATAGGAAACATCCTGAAATTAGATTAAATGCCTCATTAATCTTGAGGACCACATAGGTAAAAGGTGGCAACAAAACTAGATCTTAATAAAAAGGGCGTTGTTCTGCAAAACTTTTTTTATAAACTATAACAGATTTCTAACGCTTGATACAAGAGTAAATTGGCCTCAATGTGTTCTAGAGAGATCTGTGTTGTGTTCATTACCGCTGTGAGGCATCACGTAACTGGAGCTATTAGCTGTTTGATTTGATAAGCGCGGCTCATGTTGGGGATAGAGTTACAGACACATGCTGCAGGGCAACAGACCGTCATGTGCATGATTAGACTAGATTAGATTCAACTTTATTGTCATTACACATATACAAGTACAGTGTAACGAAATGTAGTTTAGGTCTAACCAGAAGTGCAATTAGCAAGTGCAGATGTACAGTGTGAATAAATACAGATACAATATTAGGAAATTACTATACAATGGGCATGTACTATGAAAATACTTTACAGAAGGAGTGTACTATTGACAATATATACAGAAGGCTATATACTGTGAACATTAATGTACACGAGGTTATGAACAGATAACAATATAGACTATACAATAGTGCAAGTGACCTGAGTGTGAATTAGTTACGGACATTAGCTATTAAAGGTACAGTGCAGTAGATGAGTTAATGTGGTTATTAAAGGTACGGTGCAGTACATGAGTAGATGCAGATATACAGTTACAGTGCAGTAGATGAGTTAGTGCAGTTATTGAAGCTATAGTGCAATAAATGAGAAGATGCAGTTAGTTATGCGATAGATGCAATAATGCAATAGATGAGTTACAGTGCAGTAGGTGAGTTAGTGCAGTTATTGAAGTTACAGTGCAGTAGATGAGTTAATGCAGTTATGAAAGTAGTCCATTCGTGCTAATGAGCATTCAGTGTAATATTCCTGGTGTGCAAGTGAGCAGTATAGAGTGCAAATGATGCTGTGTGTGTAAACAGTCCGGTAGAGCAGATACATGAAGTACTGGTGTGTACAGTTCCGTCATGCATGGCAGCCCTGTAGTGCAATGTTAACATTGTAATAGCAGCATTAAGTTAAAGTTATGAGAGGTAGTGAAGTCAGTGGGGAGCAGAGTTCAGTAATGAAACAGCTCTGGAAAAAAAGCTGTTTCCTAGTCTGCTGGTTCTTGTCCGGAGGCACCTGAAGCGCCTACCGGAAGGCAGGAGAGTAAACAGTCTATGAGCGGGGTGAGAGGAGTCCTTGAGAATGCTGCGAGCTCGACGGAGACAGCGTTTCTTCTGGATGTCCTCAATGGAAGGGAGTGCAGTTCCTGTGATGCGCTGGGCTGTTTTCACCACCCGCTGCAGTGCCTTGCGCTCAGCAACAGAACAGTTCCCGTACCAGACTGTGACACAGTTGGTCAGGATGCTCTCTATCGTGCAGCGATAGAAGTTCACCAGGATAGTTGAAGACAGTTGGTTCTTCTTCAGTGTCCTCAGAAAGAAGAGGCTTCTGGTGAGCCTTCTTGACCAGGCATGAGGTGTTGGTGGTCCAGGACAGGTCCTCCGAAATGTGGGTCCCCAGGAACTTAAAACTGGGAACACGTTCAACAGCCGTTCCGTTAATGTGGATTGGGTCGTGTGTGCCTCCTTTCGCCTTCCTGAAGTCCACGATGATCTCCTTTGTCTTGGAGGTGTTAAGGAGCAGGTTGTTGTTTGAGCACCATATGGCCAGGTGCCGTACTTCCTCCCTGTAAGCAGTCTCATCGTTGTTGCTGATGAGACCAATCACTGTTGTATCGTCTGCAAACTTGATGAAGGAGTTAGATCCATTCACAGGCCTGCAGTCGAGTATGAAAAGGGAGTAGAGAAAGGGGCTCAGTACGCAGCCCTGTGGTACACCAGTGTTGAGGGTGGTTGTGGTGGAGCAGATGTTGCCTAACCTAACAAGCTGAGGCCTGTTCGTCAGGAAATCCATAATCCGTTTGCAGTCTGAATTGTTAATGCCTAGGTTTCCAAGTTTGATGATTAGCTTGGAAGGGATTACAGTATTGAATGCAGAGCTGAAGTCTACAAACAGCATGCATGCTGTTACGTCCATAAATGTGCCTGTGTTCGCTCTCGCTCTCTTTCTCTCTCTCTCTCTCTCTCTCTCTCTCTCTCTCTCTCCTTGTTCACTGTCAAACTCTTAGGCCACCTCCCTTGTGTGCTGATTGGCTCTGGAAGCTGTCAGTCATCAGTTATCAATGTGACACCGACCTATTCAGTGCCAGTAAAGTTTCCACCGGCAGATAAAAGGACGTGCAAGGAAGTGAACTGGAAGCTTTTGCTTCCTGGGATTCTTTGCTGTTAAGTTTTACCTAAGAGGAAGGTGGATAGGAAAGATGTCGTGCGACTTCCATTGTGCAACATTTAGGTACCTCGATTTGTTTAGACACCCTAGGTAAGAGGTGAACGCCACCCCCTGTATGTTTGGTTTTTATTAGTTGAGGATAGGGAAGTATATGGCGCTTGGCGCTGAAGATTTGCTTTCTTTTCTTTCGTTAGGTTAGAGGTTTAAAATAAGTAAGAAGTGTTTTGTTTTTGTTTCTTTCTTTCTTTTGGCTTCACTAGCGTCCTCTTTCTCTTGGGTTGATTTGTATTGTTCTTTTGTTTGTTTTCTGAGTTGTAAATATTGGTTGTCTCTTTAATATATATATTCTTATAAAAACTTTTGGTAATTATTTGGGATTTTCACTTTGTACAATAAATCACATTTGTTTGCAACTGGTGTCTCTGCGTTGTCTCTTGCTGCCTCCTTCAGTTTTACAGTTTTACCACAAAAATTTGAATGTTACTCCTTTTTCCCTAGACCTTTTTAAGAGGGTCGTAACATTTAATGGGGGCTCGTCTGGGATACAATTAATCCCTTAAGAGTATGTTAATTGTGGTAATTTTGTGAATGTGGGTGGCAAAGCAATGGACATTGCATTGTTTGTACTGTGACAGTATAGGATTTTCTCATGTGGTGTAGTAGGGTAATGCTTATTGTTTATTAATTATGGAAGTGTTTAAGTTGCAAGATTTTGTTACCAGTCCATCTGTACAGCAAATTAACTCATGCAGGAAGCAGGATTTATTGCAGATCGCGGACCATTTTCAGATTGTTGTAAGTAAACAGTCTCTTAAAAAAGAAATAAAACGAATACTGATCTTGGGTTTGAATGAGTTGCAGGTGTTGCCTATGTCAAACGTTGGGGGCAGTGAAACGGGTGGAGATGTTAACGTGGATGGCGTGGCTCTGGCGCAATTCAGTTCTGGGGAGGAGGACAAGCGTAGTGGTGGAGCTGAGGCTGACGTGGAGGCAGAGGTCGAAGCCAAGGCCGGCTTACCGCCGTTTGAGCCGTTTTCACCCAGTTCTGTTGATTCACGGGAAGGAACGCGACTGAAGGTCCGCCTTGCCCGTTTGCATTATGAAGCGCAAGAGAGAGCCCAGGTACGCCAAGCAGAACTGAATTTGCAGTTGGAAGTTCGCAAGCTGGAAATTGAGGCTGAGACGCAGGTGAAGCTGAGGCAGCTTGAGCTAGGTGCATCAAACGTTGCTACCGGCTCAGCTGTACAGCCAGTCCCGGCTCAAGTCTCTTCTACTCCTCCGCGGGTTGGGTTAGCCCAAGATGCTTTTGATGTAGGTAAACACATTGCACTTGTTCCTCAATTTAGAGAAACAGAAGTTGATACTTACTTCAGTGCGTTTGAACGCATCGCAACTTCTCTTCATTGGCCTAAGGAGGTTTGGTCTTTGCTTTTACAATGTAGATTGTTTGGTAAAGCGCAAGAAGTTTGTTCTACGTTATCGTTAGAAGAGAGTCTGAAATATGAGTCTGTGAAGTCTGCTATCCTGCGAGCATATGAGTTGGTTCCGGAAGCTTATAGGCAACGTTTTAGGAAACACAAAAAGAGTCCTACCCAAACATTTGTGGAATTTGCTAGGGAGAAGGGAGTGTTGTTTGATAAATGGTGCGCTGCCAGTAAATTGAGTGATTTTGACTCCTTAAGGGAGTTGATATTGCTAGAGGAATTTAAGGGATGCTTATCTGAACGCGTAGTAGTATACCTTAGTGAACAGAAGGTGACTACTTTGTCACACGCAGCTGTACTTGCAGATGAGTTTATTTTAACCCATAAGAATGTATTTGCCTCTGCACGTCCTGAAAAGTTACAGATTGACAGTTCGCAATCTCAAACGTCACGTTCCAGATTTAGTCCACTTCATGATAAAGAGGAGCGTGAATGTTTTTACTGTCACAAAAAAGGGCACGTAATTGCGGATTGCTTGGCATTGAAGCGCAAGCAGCAACCACAACCAAAGAGTGTGGGGTTTGTAAAAGCTGTTAAATCTGCAGTCGCTGTGCACACTGAGGAAAGTATTGATGAGAGTTATCGGCCCTTTGTGTCGAAAGGGTTAATATCACTGAGTGGGATAAGAGAGGACCAGGAAGAAGTAAGAATACTCAGGGACACTGGGGCCATGCAATCGTTTATCTTGGCAGGTAAATTACAGCTGTCTGACAACACTTTTTGTGGGTCTAGCGTGATTGTACAGGGCATTGATATGGGTTGTGTGAAATTTCCGCTTCATCGAGTGCACTTACAAAGCGAGTTGTTTACTGGTTTCGTCAGAGTTGCTGTGTGTCCTTCACTTCCTGTGAAGGGTGTTGATTTTATCCTTGGAAATGAGCTGGCAGGTGGAAAGGTA
Source organism: Triplophysa bombifrons (assembly GCA_029783895.1). Taxonomy (NCBI): domain Eukaryota; kingdom Metazoa; phylum Chordata; class Actinopteri; order Cypriniformes; family Nemacheilidae; genus Triplophysa; species Triplophysa bombifrons. The sequence continues at coordinate 14,718,942 of CM056455.1, forward strand.
ATGCCCGTTATTGAAGTTGTTGATGAACCAAATGCGTTTTGTGAGTTAGAGCTACTTCCTGAAATTTACCCTGATGTTTTCCCAGCCTGCGCCATCACGCGTGCTCAGTCGCGCAGAGTAGGTGATGAAGTTAATCTGTCTAATTCCTTCATGTTTCCACTGTTGTCAGGGGACGCATCACTGGAGATGAATCTTGAAAAGAAAAATGGTTCAAAGACAGAAAATAAAGATGTAATTGTGTTTGACGCAGAGACACTTAAATTACCAGTCTCACGTGAGAGAATTATTGCTGCGCAGAAGGAGGATAAAACTCTTGTGACTTCTTTCAATTCTGCTCTTTCCCTTGATAGGGCTAAGGAAAATAAATTTGCTTATTTTATTGACAATGACTTATTGATGAGGAAGTGGTCTTCTCATGTTGACAAGAATTCAGACTGGAATGTTGTTTATCAGATTGTTGTCCCATTTTCCTATCGTCAACATGTCTTGTGTTTGGCTCATGATCACCAGCTTGCTGGTCATTTAGGAGTTACGAAGACCTATAATAGGATTTTGAGCCATTTCTTTTGGCCAGGATTAAAAAAAGATGTCACTCATTATTGCCGTACTTGTCATACCTGTCAGATTGTCGGGAAACCAAACCAGAGAATTCCACCCGCTCCTTTGTCTCCTATACCTGCGATTGGAGAACCGTTTGAACATGTGATGGTAGACTGTGTTGGTCCACTACCTAAGACTAAGTCTGGTAACCAGTTTTTATTAACCATGATGTGTGTGGCTACCAGATTCCCTGAGGCGATTCCACTACGAAAAATCACGGCGCCTGTCATCATAAAAGCATTGGTGAAATTCTTTTCCACGTTTGGTCTTCCAAAAGTAGTGCAAACCGACCAAGGTACGAATTTCTTATCAAAACTTTTTAAACAAGTACTCGAATCACTGGCAATTTCTCACAGAGTCTCAAGTGCATACCATCCGCAGAGCCAGGGTGCACTTGAGCGTTTTCACCAAACTCTGAAATCAATGCTTAAGAAATATTGCCAGGACACTGCTAAAGACTGGGATGAGGGGGTTCCCTTAGTTTTATTTGCTGTCAGAGAGACCAGTCAAGAATCTCTTGGTTTTAGCCCAGCCGAACTTGTGTTCGGACACCAAGTTAGAGGTCCCCTCAAAGTTCTTAAAGAACAGATTTTAGAGCCCAAGTTGAGTTCAAACACTAATGTATTGGATTTTGTATGCACGTTTCGAGATCGTCTTCATACTGCTTGGTTGCTAGCTAGAGAATCGCTTGCTAAAGCTCAGAAAGACATGAAGAGTAAATACGATAAGCAAGCGGTAGTGCGATCATTTCAACCGGGTGATGAAGTGCTTGTGCTGTTACCTGTCCCAGGATCATCTTTGTCTGCTCGTTTCTTTGGTCCTTATGTTGTGAAAAAGAGAATGAGTGAAACTGATTACATGTTGTGCACACCTGATCGAAAACGAAAAACCCGTGTCTGTCACCTAAACATGTTAAAATCTTATCATACTAGAGAGTCGTCAACAGCAAGTGCTGTGGAACAGACTGCAGGGCCCGTGGTCTCTTCTGTTGCGATAGCTGTGGATTTGGCGCCATCTCCTAGTATCTTGGGCGTGGACACAGATGGTGTGGTGCTTCGCCAGACTTTTCAACAGGGTACAAGGTTAGCAAATTCAGAGATTTTAGAAGATCTACGCTCCTATCTTGATCATTTGACTGTGGATCAGAGGATAGACATTGTAACATTACTTTCTGATTTCAAAGGCCTGTTTGGTGATGTTCCTACACAAACCAATGTCCTGAAACATGATATTAAGGTGAATGGAGCTCGTCCTATTAAGCAACATTCTTATCGTGTAAACTCCGTAAAAAGATCTGTTATGCGTCAAGAGGTAGCGTATTTGCTGGAAAATGATTTAGCCAAGCCCAGTTGCAGTCCATGGAGCTCTCCGTGCCTGCTTGTTCCCAAACCTGATGGCACCTTCAGATTCTGCACTGATTACCGTAAGGTAAATGCTGTGACTGTGCCAGACAGTTACCCGTTACCTCGAATGGAGGATTGTATAGATAACATCGGTTCTGCACGTTTCGTTACAAAGCTTGATATGCTGAAAGGATATTGGCAAGTTCCACTCACACAACAAGCTTCGGAGATTTCAGCCTTTGTAACCCCAGATAACTTCCTCCAGTATACGGCGATGGCTTTCGGGCTTAGAAATGCCCCAGCAACATTCCAGCGCCTCGTTGATATCGTTTTACATGATGTACCAAATTGCAACGCGTATCTCGATGATTTGGTATTGTATTCGTTGAGTTGGACAGAACATATTGGCTTGTTAAGAACAGTGTTTGAACGACTGGTTAAAGCAAATTTAACGCTTAACCTAGCAAAATGTGAATTTGGCAAAGCAACGATCACTTACCTTGGTAAGGAGGTTGGTCAAGGCCAAGTACGACCAGTAGAGGCTAAGGTAACTGCAATAACGGAATTTCCGGTTCCTACTACCCGGAGAGAGTTGCGGAGGTTCTTGGGTATGGCAGGCTATTATCGTAGTTTCTGTAAGAATTTCTCTACTATCGTGAGTCCTCTTACTTCACTACTCAGCCCATCTAAATCTTATGAGTGGTCTGCTGAGAGTCAGCACGCGTTTGATTCAGTCAAAATTTTGATGTGTAATTCACCTGTTTTAATGGCACCTGACTGTACTCAAGTTTTTAAATTGGAGGTTGACGCAAGCGCCGTGGGTGCTGGTGCTGTCCTTATTCAGGAGGATGAAAATGGGATAGAACATCCTATTAGTTATTTTTCTCGTAAGTTTAATAAACATCAGCTGAATTACTCGACAATTGAAAAAGAAGCTCTTGCTTTATTATTCGCATTACAACACTTTGAAGTCTACCTTGGTTCCAGTAGTCTCCCGATTGTGGTTTATACAGATCACAATCCTCTTGTGTTTTTAACTCGAATGTGCAACCACAATCAGCGTTTAATGCGCTGGGCTCTTATTGTCCAGAGCTACAATTTGGAAATCAGACATAAGAAGGGTTCAGAGAATGTCTTAGCTGACGCTCTCTCGAGAGCATAGTTGGTATGGTGTTTGTTTTACAAAACGAGTTTGTTCTTAAGGGTGGGAGTGTTACGTCCATAAATGTGCCTGTGTTCGCTCTCGCTCTCTTTCTCTCTCTCTCTCTCTCTCTCTCTCTCTCCTTGTTCACTGTCAAACTCTTAGGCCACCTCCCTTGTGTGCTGATTGGCTCTGGAAGCTGTCAGTCATCAGTTATCAATGTGACACCGACCTATCCAGTGCCAGTAAAGTTTCCACCGGCAGATAAAAGGACGTGCAAGGAAGTGAACTGGAAGCTTTTGCTTCCTGGGATTCTTTGCTGTTAAGTTTTACCTAAGAGGAAGGTGGATAGGAAAGATGTCGTGCGACTTCCATTGTGCAACATTTAGGTACCTCGATTTGTTTAGACACCCTAGGTAAGAGGTGAACGCCACCCCCTGTATGTTTGGTTTTTATTAGTTGAGGATAGGGAAGTATATGGCGCTTGGCGCTGAAGATTTGCTTTCTTTTCTTTCGTTAGGTTAGAGGTTTAAAATAAGTTAGAAGTGTTTTGTTTTTGTTTCTTTCTTTCTTTTGGCTTCACTAGCGTCCTCTTTCTCTTGGGTTGATTTGTATTGTTCTTTTGTTTGTTTTCTGAGTTGTAAATATTGGTTGTCTCTTTAATATATATATTCTTATAAAAACTTTTGGTAATTATTTGGGATTTTCACTTTGTACAATAAATCACATTTGTTTGCAACTGGTGTCTCTGCGTTGTCTCTTGCTGCCTCCTTCAGTTTTACAGTTTTACCACAAAAATTTGAATGTTACTCCTTTTTCCCTAGACCTTTTTAAGAGGGTCGTAACAATGCATAAGTGTCCTTATTGTCCAGATGTGTGAGCACGGAGTGCAGCGCCATGGACACTGCATCATCGGTGCTCCTATTGCTACGGTAGACAAATTGGTATGGGTCCAGTGTGGATGGTAGAGAGTCTTTTAGGTGTGACAGGACCAGCCGCTTGAAGCACTTCATAACAATGGGTGTGAGTGCTACAGGGCGGTAATCGTTCAGGCATGTCGGGCTGGAATATTTTGGAATGGGCACAATGGAGGTGGATTTGAAACATGCTGGAACCACTGCTTGGGCGAGGGACAGGTTGAAGATGTCCGTGAAGACCCCAGCGAGCTGCTCCGCACATGCCCTGAGTACGCGACCAGGGATGCCATCAGGGCCAGCAGCCTTGCGCGCGTTTATCCGGCTTAGTGCAGTGAAAACATCTGTGGAATTTACTGTGATGATTGGGTGGTCAGTGGAAGGTGTGAGCCTGGTGGCGGGTTCCTTATTGTCTCTCTCAAAGCGTGCATAAAAGTCATTAAGCTCGTTCAGAAAGGCAGCATCTGTGGTTATGGGGATGGAGTGGTTGGGTTTATAATCACTAATGGCCTGGATGCCCTGCCACATGCGTCGAGGGTCAGAATTGGTAAAATGCTCCTCTACCTTCAACTTGTAGCAGTGCTTGGCCTTTTTGATGCCCCTCTTCAGATTTGCCCTGGAAGTACTATAGGCCTGAATGACATGAATGACTGATGCAAGAGACAATGTACATTGTTCTGCTTCTTTCTTTCTATAAAAAGACGTTTGTGCTGTCACTACCACAATAATGTATTCTCTTTGTCTAAACCATAATGCATGTGTGTTTCTTTAGTACAGGGGCAGTTGCATTTAACAATACGTTTGCATAAACAATACCTGCAAAATGATCAAGCTCAAAATTCAGTGCCAAGCAAGATATTGTCTTTAACAAATTTCGCTTTTCAAGGACTACAGAGAACGGCTGGAATCGGACTACAGCCCTCTACTTCCCGGGTACATGATGTCACTATTCCGAGTGCTTTTAGTTACCTCACCCCAAAGGAATACGGCAAAAAAGGGGCAAGGCCTTCCTTAAGGCGTGGGTCCACCAATGCCTTTACGCCTGCGCCCGGCTTCTTTTTCAATTGTTTTTAACGGTTACGCCACGCTTTTAAAAACGGCACCAGTTGATGTTTTTTTCGCTCACACTCGTGATGTGTGTTTTTTCCCACGATCAGCGCCGGCGTTCGACCGGGCTCCCAGAGTTGAAAAATGCTCATACGCGCTCTAAGCCGGTAACCAATCACGACAGACCTGGTCAGCTTCACCAATCAGAAGGAAGGAGAGACTTTATATAGCCCAGAATAATTCCAGTCGTTTTGTGAGAAGAGGGACAGCGGTGAACAATAGACTTAAAATATGTGAAATATAAAGCGATTTTTGAAAGTAGAAACATGAACATCCATTGTTAAACACCCAAAAAACAAAATCAAACCCTCTAAAAAGGCAAAAGACTGTCTCCTTTAAGAGAATCGGGACAACCAGTTTAGACCAGGGCGCGCCGACCGTTTCACCGTCGTTAAATTAGCTATAGTGGATTCGGACACGCCCGAGTGCAGCTTCGCCGTGCGCTTAGGTCGTCAAAATAGGGCTCTTATACTAATTTGGGAAAACCTCTGAGCAGTACCCTATTACCTCAGTGTTTCCCACGGCTGGGTTAAACAATTTCTCATGGACGTGCAGCTTGAGTCGTGCTTCTAGAACAAGCAGCCTACGGGTTTACTACAGTACTAGCCATCAATTTGAAATATTAACTTAATGGAAATCAACCCACCAAAACTCTTAGGAAAATATAGTAAAGGTAGTGGGTACGGTTGCATAAACTGCTTAGACTTCAAATAAAAAAAATAAAAGGTAGATTGTTCTTAGTGAAATATGAAAAGTTAGATTTATAAATCCTAACTAGTTGCTAGTCTGTGAGAATAGCTGTTTAAGACTCCGTCTTAATTTACCGGCTATGTTTATGCAACTGGCCTCATGTTTAAGCAGGTTGTTTGCCACTATAATGTAATTGTATATAGCTATAGTGAGACCGTGTTTAGTAATATGTTTAAATTCACATTCATTTCAAAGGAAATGCGCGCTCTTGTCATTTCGAGCAGTCTTCAAAGTGCACGTTCAAAAACGTCATCACCCTATTTACAAACAAACACCACGCGGGGTTATTTTTAAAACCATATTGTTTAACGACTAAAATGTGAATAGTGTACAAGACGTGTGTTTGTGTACTTTGTGTGCTCACAGCCATGTCACGCGCTCGGCTTATTCGAGCACGCATTGGGTCGCGCGGGGGTCTGGCCAAAGCTCGAGACGCTAGTGGCTGATGACGGGGTGGCGTTGCCCTTCAGTGGGCGGGGTCATGGCAACGAGGGCGGGGTCTCCTGAATAGTGACAGCGAGCAGCGTGCAAACACACAGTGAATAAGACGGGCATCTGCGAATGTGGAAGGTAAGTGATGCGTTTTATATTTTACTCTTTCATTCGTTTAAATCAATCGTTCTTTTATAAAGTTCAAGTGTGTGGGAACTGGGAGCATAAATGTGTTTAGGTGGCCTTAAAAAGCGCGTGAGTAAACAGTGATGGTTGGTGAGACATGAGAGGTGTGGCTTCTGACTATTCAAGAATCCTGGTGAGCAGAACAGATAAACACTGGAAACTTTATCAGTGTTGTGACGCGTATTTTAGAGCAAGAACACACAACAGAACGTTTTATATATAATCTGCATAAAATACAAGAGGAATATCCAGAAAAAAGTGGTTTAGTTCGAGTCAATGTTTAGTAAACATGTTTTATTTTTGGAAGATCGATGATCTGTGTTTTATTATTGTAAGAAAAACTATAGTAAATCTGACAAATACCACAGTTAAAATAAGATAACTGTCGTAAAAGCATTTCATAAGGGTTAATAACAAAAGAAAATAATAATAAAAGGAAACTCTAGAACTTTAAACCAAGGTGCATTATTCTATTATTGCTCCTGTATGACATAATGACTAAATATAAATATAAATTAATTGAACAATATTATACTATTGTTTTTTTTATAAAATACGCTTATACAAATTTATGGTGTAATTTATGATCTTATTTCAAAGCTCTCATAATGATTTCTTCGTTGATGGCACTTCAGACCCAAAGAGTTTTAAAAATACGGCAGCCTTCGTCTGAAAATAAGGTCAACTAATAACAAACCAGTGAAACTGTAATCTAGTCAATATAAATGAATTTTCTCATCCTGTCACTTAACCAAAACGAACTGTTTATTGTACCGTTTAATTGTAAACCCTATAATGTATTTGCTGTACGGATGCGCTGGGGCTAAAGACACGGATTTGGACTATAATGAATGTTGCGGGGTGGGGCTATGAGAAAGGAGGAGTTGTTTGGTGTGTTTTGGAGAGAGTCAGTCAGCTGAGAGATAGGCAGATCGTGCATGCGTGCATGGGCATATTGGATATCTAGGAACAGGAGCGGTACTCGTAAGGCAGTCTCGTCATACCCTCTGTATATTGAGCTCTACTTGACCGGGCAGACGCACACCAGACAGCGGTGAGTCTCGGATCATAGTCGCCGTTAATGCGCTCACGGTCATCAAATGAAGCTGCTGTTAAAGAGCATGGCAAAGTTAAGGGAGTTTGAGGGGGATTCGTGAATGGCGGAGGTCCGGAGGAAGACTTGTGGATGGGGGAATTGTATGTGTTTGTTTGTCAGATGGGTGAGATCAACTTCTCTGCTTCTTACTGTAGTGAAATGCAACATTTGATGATGGAGGGGAGACGCAATTCACTTTATGAGTCAAGTAAACAATGGGAAAACTAACTCCTTAAATGTAAACGTTACCTTATATTATTGACATTGAACATTTAAAAGTTAATTTCGCGTATTTTGCCAGATTGATACAGTTGATTAATTGCACATTAATTAAACTATATTTCTGTTTAATAAAATCACTTTGTAAACGTTGAGACTAATGTAAAGAATGATAATTCATTGTTTAGTGGTAGCAAGGCGATTTCCATTACTGATGGAGGTAATAAAATCTGTAATGCAATTGTATAAGGGAATTTCTGTCACATTACTGCAAACTCTTGTTTGATAAATGCAAGTAATTTAGCAGTTTATGAAAATGTTCACAGATATAGCCTACACATCATCCATCCTTATTATTACAACGAGGAAAAATATATACACCTACTAGTTTTTTAAGAGTTGTCTTTTGAAACACAAAACTTAAAGGGATACCCCGCCCAAAAAGGAAAATTCTGTCATAAATTACTTGTACATATATCTGTATAATTGTTTGTACGGTTGTATACAGAGAAAGATATTTGGAAGAATGTTAGCAAATGAGATTTCTGGGGCACCGTTGACTACCTTATTAAAAAAATTTTTTAAAATGGTATTGGTATTTGTTTTCATAAATTGTGTTCAACATAATACAATAATTCTTTCTACCATGGTAGTCAATAGTGATCTCTTTAACGGACTGTAATGGGGAGTTGGGTATTTATTTTAGTTACTCCTAGATTAACTGTATTGTCTAGTTAACTGTATTGTCTAGTGATGTTTGGTTTTGTTGTCAAGTCTGACATTTGGGTCAGAATTGTCAGCAGACAGCTGATCTATAGTGTACACGGAACAGTATGTCTTTCAGCCTATAGGTGCCGGAGTGGTCATGTTGTGTCTGAAGTCATCGTTCAGGACAGGTGCCTTAAAGTTATATTTCACCCCAAAATGAAAATGATATCATCATTTACTCACCCTTATGACTTTCTTTCTTCCGCAGAACTCACAAGAAGGTGTTTTGAAGAATGTTGGTAACCGAACAGCTCTGGACCCCATTCACTTTCATTGTTTGGACACAAAACCAACGCAAGTGAATGGGGTCCAGTTAACAAATTTTTTCAAAATATCTTCTTTTGTGTTCTGCGGAAGAAAGAAAGTCATACAGTTTTGAAATGACAAAAGGGTGATTAAATGATGACAGTTTTTATTTTAGGGTGAACTATTTAAGTGTAATTAGACTGTTCTAGGACCCTTTATTTCTTTTAAAATTTTAAGAGATGCTGTCACATGGAGGACAGGTCCGTATCAATCACTGACTTTGTTTACTTTCAATGGCAGCTGGACTCTATTGACACAATCCATACCTTGTTTCAGTTTGCTGTTATTCAAAGTTTCCTATAGAGTGTTAATACCCCCCGCAATGATGCAATGACGGGACGCTATAGACCCCAGCCTGGACATGACTATTCAGAGTGGAAATCCCTTCTGTTCATTCATTTGGCTCTTGTGTACATTGAGTTGTGAATCATACGGGATGATAATGTGTTGTGGTCAGAGCGATCTGTTCCAGACTTTAATGACCCCAAGTCTCACAGCTTCAGAACTCACTGACAGTTCGTGAAAGAAATTGAACGTGCTGAACTGCTGTGGTCTTTGTTCCTGGAATGTGTTGGAACGTGTAAAGAAACTGACAGTGTTGGTTAGAAGTTGGAGTTGACACTGTTGTGTAATGAAAACTTTCCTAGAGGAAATTTGTATTGCTCTGAGGTTTCCCTTTCATAGCTCAGAAGATTTGAAGTTCTCAGTTTGGTTTCATTTGAGTGTCAACCCAGATGTTTGTCCTGAAATTTCTTATAATAAATAAATAAAAACCAAAACAAATTAAACAATTATTAAAATACATAATGGCTCTGCACAATGAAAGTACTGTAGATTTTATATAATCAGGGTTTGGATAAATATGATGAGAAATGCTTCAGTTCATATTGAAGTCTTCAATTATATTGACTTTTAATTGAAGACTTGGTGATCAGTTTATTACATTCTTGAGATCTTTTGAATTATGAGATCTTTCTGAAACAGACATTTGTGAGATTTCTAGGTCTTTGTAGGAGAAATATCTGAGACACATGTGCTCTCAATTTAATTTAATTGATGACTATGGGAAATAATTGTGATATTAGAGAAATTTTATCTGTGATGTCTTTATAGGGCAAATGTACTTGCAGGCCTCTTACTTCAGTACAAAGATGACATGACCTGTTGTTTTTGGATGCATTATAATTTCCAATACAACAGAAATATTGCTGAATATTGAAAAAGTTGCTATTTTGGTGGCTATTTTTATATGCTTAATCAACAACATATAACCTTTATTACACCAACCTTTAATAACATTCTGTACCTTCTCGGAGAATCAAAGAAGTAAATCTTGTGAGGCAGTGAGGCACATTCCCCCTCAGGAAAGCATTTTTGTCCAGTCAGCATGTTTCTTACGGCATCACAAACTTCTTAATTATATAAATCGAACTATAAATTCAAGTAGACCTTATAGTGACATATGGTTTGGATGTGCTCATTGCCGCTGTTAAAAAAGGAACCAATTACGGCCACCCTAACAGCAAACATGCACAAATGTAAGAACTTCCATTCATCATTCAGATTGCATAAGAGTCTGTTCTTCATTGCCCAATGAATTTCTCATCCAATTAGCAATTGTCTATGTTTCCAAAAGCTATTCTCCCTGGTTGCTCATTCAGCCATCCTGATGACGTCATGTTTTCTTATAGCGTTCTCTGCATTCTGGCTCAAGAAGAAAGGCATTATTAGGTTGAGCAACTGAGGTGTGACCGTTGTTCACATGAGCATATTCAGATATTGTGCTTACTTTCTCTATCATCCTTAACTTTATATGATTCAGCACTGGATTTGATAGGGTTTTGCTATCCGACCGAATTACTACCAGTTTTTCACTTGTTTTTATTGTAGCTACTGTTTGTACTTTGCTGAAGTAAAGCTTTTAAAAATGCATGCCGCATGCATGCACTATTCTGGAATAAAAACACGTTTATCAGAACACTTCAGTTTTCTAATACTGACTTTGTGAATATGTAAATAAGAATTTGTATCCAATTGAAATAAAACCAAACCTCACTCCACTATAAATGCAGCAAGTGCTTTGGAAAATAGTTGGCAGATGGTCTAATCTACACTCTTTTAGCATTTCTGAGTCTACATGTACGTACAAGTATCTTGACACAAAGCTGGGTGTTGCGAAATAAAACGTTTGAGGGGAAAAAATGTAGACTTAGCAGTCATCTGATATCCCTCTGCTTTGTCCTGCTAACTTCTCCTTCAAGAAAGTGTCCAGGAATGGTATCCTGCATTTGTAGCCTGAATTTCTCCATGCACCTAACATAAAAGGTGGAAATGGATGTGGCCAATAACACAACTGACCCAGATTTAGAGTCAATGGTGTATCTCAAGTCCATATCTTAAACACTAGATTTGAGTTGATTCAGGTACTAAAGTACTTAAGCAATTGGTGTATTAATATCTTCATATTCTATAATAAATGCACTGTGGTGGTTTCTTAGCCTTGGTTTGCTTGTAAATATTAATGTAATATAGTTTTAAAGCTTTATAACGACTACTGTGTCTTAACACAACACACATTATGTGCATTCTAAGTATTGTCGGATTGTGTAAACTGTATTCTAAAGAGCAACAGTTTAAAGTATCTTGCTGAGCAAGTTAAACTTTCAAAATGTTTATAGCTAACTGTACCTATATAACATCTGGTTCAGTGGCACATATGTTGCAGAAGTCATTTTATCTCTCTCTCTGGTAACCTTAAGAAGGGTATATACTTCAGAGCAAGTAGCAAGTGTTCATGTTTTAACAAACACTACTTCATGGGGAAAATATCTACTAATCATTCGGTTTTTTTGGCAGTAGGTGGAGGCATTAGACCCTATCTAAAGATACTTCTTCCCTTTTGAACAGAAGAAGTAGAATGAAGCTTTCTGCTTCCATTGTGCAAAGGTCATGGGCTGTAATAACTCAAGAAGGCATGCATGCGTGTATAAATGGTCAGAGAATAATAATGATGGATTGTTTCTGGCACCACTTAAACACGTAACATATTGCCCAACACGTTAAACTATTCACTTTTCTAGTGCCTGGCTATGAAGATGAATCGGTCCCGATGCCTCAGCAGAATACAGCATGTTTTCTTCTGGGAATGTGCTGTACAACATCCATTTTCTATTTTATGGATTTTCCAGTCGCTGACACAAAGAATTCCCAAAAAACATCCCCAAAAATGGCAAAATATGCTGTGGGGATGCTCTCAGTTTGATGTGCTAGGTTAGGTTTGGCTGGCTTTACCCAAACAATCCTTAGAGATTTAGTTGGGTATTAAAAAATCTGTTAGGTACCATTATCGGATGTCTAGCATACCATCACAGTCTATCAAGTTTATTAATGTATCAATCTTCTCATGTTGATTGATGTTCTCGTGTTTCAATTTCCTTTCTTCGAGGAGCTGTAATGCCCGTAGACCTGCTGGAAATCTCTGGGTAGCTTCTTATCTTCTGACTGTTCTTGCTTGATCGCTGATTTTTTTCTGCGATTGTTTTTCACATTAAACGCCACTGTGCTTTGAAATGTATAATTATACAGTTTTTCCCTCCAGGAATCTGTTATCCTGGTAGTGTAATGTTTTGCTTTCCTCGTCTTTTTGGTGAAGTTCCAGAAGAAGACCTGAGATAATTACTGGCGAGGATGGAATTGTTCTTGACCCCCTGTCCAGCTCAAGAAAGGCACGTTCTGATTTCACGCGGGAGGAGTCAGACAAGAGGAGTGTGGGAAATAGCTCACAAATATTCATAACCTGCTTTATTTGGGAAGGCCCCTTTGCCTCTGGACAACCCAGCTGGACAGAACGGCTCACATTCCGGCGTCCTTCCCTACCAGACACTCTCTTTCACCCTATACTGCTGTCCTACTTTCAGCTCGTCTCATCGCTACACTTTGCTCTACAAATCAATGCATGCCATTTAGTGGCTCTCCTCCCTGTACCCTATGTGGAAAGAATGTGCTCCCAGCATTCCAGAGAAGATGGTGCATTCGGACGAACGGTCTCTAGAGTATTCCTAGGATGTTGCATGGGAATGTTGGAGTGAGGACTACAATTCTTTCTGAGTGATGTAAAAGGATTTAAAGTTAATCAGCTTTATTGGGTGGATCTCATCTTGGTTTTTTTTCTGCTTTGGTAAAGGATTAGGAATTTAGTATGATTATTGTTTTTGATTAAGTGTTTCAATGGAGGATGAAGGTCATTTTAAGATTGAACATTTAAGTAAAGACAACACTGTGCTTGGAGTGTGTTTTGATACAGGACGGTCAGTCCTAAAAATAACCCAAAATGTTTACACGTGTGCTTCATTTAGAAAGAATGGCCATTTTTAGCCTGTAGAACGCAGACAATCTGGGAGGGGAGCGAATGCACCAAATGCCACGTGAAAGTCAACACATTTCCCTTTGCAAGTTATGTTACTGCCTTTCTCTGTGTCAGTATTTCAGATGTCATTCATTCCTGTCATTTTGACCGACATTCTGTCATTCGTGAAATATTCTCTTCTCACTTTTGAAAACCATTCCCGTGGCGTTTAAGTGCCACATTCCTGCTCAATGGGTGTTTTCTAGCCAGTCTGATGAATCTCTGTACATACTTTAGGGCATAGCTGTGATGTTTTCTGCATTAAAGGATTTACTGTTCCATTCCTCTCTGTGTCACACATGATTGCAAGCCACGAGATTTATTTTATAATGCCAAAACTGTAAGACACCCGCTGAATGTGCAGATGCGTTCAGGAAGAGTCAAGCTTGAGATGCAGCCAGGATCGCTCGCTCGCTGTAGCTTTAGATTGCGTAACAGGGCAGGCCGTCCTCTCTCCCCACCCACTGACAGCCTCGCATTACTCAGTGGTTTCAAGGACTCTGACAACCACATGGAGAAGTTTAAACTGGACCTGAGTACAGCGGTGGTGGATTTGTGTCACCAGTCTGACGCAAGAACTGCTAGTGTAGTCTCTCAAGAAAGTGAGATGAAATCTCAGATAATTTTATAGAGCTAAAGGTTATTCATGAATATTTTTTATTGGAGATTCCGTGTTCCTGTTGTACATATAATCTTTGAGTATAATGAAAGTATATATATCCTACTGGTCTTGTTTATGATGTAATACGTGATCCGGAATAAAGGTGAATTGGAGTGACGTTGGGATGACAGAACATTTGTTATGGTTGAGAGGGTAGAAGCTGTTTTGACAAGGCATCACAATTGACAACATCAGGTAACTTCTACCAAGCCTTGGATTTTCATAGATCTAAGACATTTTGTCTTAGTGAGTGGTGTGTTTCATAGTATCCAACTCATGAATTTATAGGGCCCTATCATAAACCCAGCGCAATACGGCGGCAGGCGCGACGCAAGTGTTTTTTTTGCTAGTTTGAGTCCGTCACAGTTATAATTTTCACATCATGAGCCAGGCTATTTAAATTGCAAATATATCTTTGCCCATTTGTGCGCACATAGGCGTGCTGGTCTGAAAACAAGGTAAGCGTTGCTATTTTGAGGACACTGAAATAGAATGCGCTATTCACCAACTAAAACCTGGTTTAAAACCAATGGCGCAATATGTTTGGGTTATTTAAAGATTGCGTTAGTAATATGCGCCTATAGAACGTGCATACAATCTGCTATTTACACACAGAGGGACTCCCAGCAGCACACAAACAAGCCAAATGTTATAAACGAAAGGACTACAATATAAAAGATTATTATTGTGTATATAATAAACATACAAATCCGACTTTATGTACACAATAATAATGTGTGCTGTTTCCTCGATAGAGAAGCGTTCAGTCTTTGCCCTGTTAAATTCCGACACGTAAATAGCGGATCCATAATGACGCGACCGCAACTGTCTCTGAAAGGGAATGGGAAATGAGACTGGTTGCTTTACTGCACGTTTTGCCTAAACACACCCAATTCCCACTAAGAAAATAACCCTTTGAGATCATGCACTGGGTGCCCCGGCCATTTTTTCCCGTTGTTAAACTTGCAAGAGTAGATTCTGACATGCCCTAAGACCATGTGCTTAGATCTCTAAAATAGGGCCCTGTAATGTCCACCATGCTTCAGGGTTCCTCTAGCTCAAAGTTTAAAGCTTGAAAGTTGAAGGTTCATTTAGGGCTGGGAGTCAGATATTGTCATGATTCCGCCTCACCTAGTCTGGTATATCTTGGTCTAGAGGTGGAATCATACAGGATCCTTTGTTTTATGTGGGAGAGAGACTATTTTGGCACATGTTGTCGCCATACTCTCTCTCTGGTCTTGTCATTGTTCCTGCCCTCCTGTTTCCAAGTTGTGCTAATTAGTTTATCTCCTGCACCTGTCCCCTCTTGATTTGATTCCCTTTATATTGACCTCGTGTCTCTTGTCTTGTGCTGGATCATTGTGTTTGTCTCGTGTGTGCCATGTGGGTGAGTTCTTGTTCCCTGGAGTTTTTAGTCTAGTTTATTGTAGTTTAATGTCAAGTGTTGTTATGAGTTTAGTCTAGTCTAGTTAGTCCATGTTCCTGTTGTCATGTTTTGTTATGTTACCCCCTCGTGGGTGTTTGTTTTGTATTTTATTGTTTATTAAAGTCCTGTTAACCCCTAACCTCCCTGTCTGCACCTGGGTCCTCTGTCTCTCACCTCACCCACCCTGTGGGTTCATGACAGAATGATCCAGCCATCACAGGACCCAGCAGACAGTAGGATGTTGGCGTGAGGGTTGAGTCTCCCGAATTCCTCTCGAAGGTTGAGGCCGCTGGGTTCCCCTTGAGGGTCGAAACTGACAAATGTTTTCTCTATGTTTGAGGTCGTTGGTTTCCCCTCTAGGGTCGAGCTCGGTGGCTTCCCTTCCTGGGTTGAGGCCGCAGGACTCCCCTCCAGGATACGTGCAGCAGATCCCTCCAGGGTTGAGACTGTCGGGTTCCCCTCGAAGGTTGAGGCCGCTGGGTTCCCCTTCAGGGTCGAGACCGTCGGATTTCCCTCGGAAGTCGAGGTCGTCGGTTTCCCCTCCAGGGTTGAACCCACCGGTTTCCCGTCCATGGTTGAACCCGCCAGACTCCCCTCCAGGGAGATGGCTGCCAGTATCCGGTCCTCGCCACATCCAGTCGGCTGTGCAACCGGAGTGTAGCCTTGTGCAGCCGACACCCCCATGTCAGTGTCCAGCCGGCCTTCCGACCGGCGTCCAGCCCGTGTGTCCAGCCGGCCTTCCGACCGGCGTCCAGCCCGTGTGTCCAGCCGGCCTTCCGACCGGCGTCCAGCCCGTGTGTCCAGCCGGCCTTCCGACCGGCGTCCAGCCCGTGTGTCCAGCCGGCCTTCCGACCGGCGTCCAGCCCGTGTGTCCAGCCGGCCTTCCGACCGGCGTCCAGCCCGTGTGCCAGGCGGCCATTCCAGCCCGTGTGCCAGGCGGCCATTCCAGCCCGTGTGCCAGGCGGCCATTCCAGCCCGTGTGCCAGGCGGCCATTCCAGCCCGTGTGCCAGGCGGCCATTCCAGCCCGTGTGCCAGGCGGCCATTCCAGCCCGTGTGCCAGGCGGCCATTCCAGCCGCCAGAGAGCGCTACCGAGCCAGTCTTCAGCCAGTGTCCAGTCCGGCTTCCCCTGCGTTTTCCCCGTTGGACTCTTGTGCTCCCTCCCCGTTGGACTCTTGTGCTCCCTCCCCGTTGGACTCTTGTGCTCCCTCCCCGTTGGACTCTTGTGCTCCCTCCCCGTTGGACTCTTGTGCTCCCTCCCCGTTGGACTCTTGTGTTACCTCCCCTCGGACTCTTGTGCTTTCCTTCCTTGGACTCTTGTCTATGTGTTAAAGTGCTGTTTTATCTTGTTCCTGTTTGTTTTTGCCTTGTCATAGTCTGTCTTGTCTTGTTTGTGCCTTGAGGAGCATCAGGTTGCTGCTCCTTAAGGCGGGGGTTCTGTCATGATTCCGCCTCACCTAGTCTGGTATATCTTGGTCTAGAGGTGGAATCATACAGGATCCTTTGTTTTATGTGGGAGAGAGACTATTTTGGCACATGTTGTCGCCATACTCTCTCTCTGGTCTTGTCATTGTTCCTGCCCTCCTGTTTCCAAGTTGTGCTAATTAGTTTATCTCCTGCACCTGTCCCCTCTTGATTTGATTCCCTTTATATTGACCTCGTGTCTCTTGTCTTGTGCTGGATCATTGTGTTTGTCTCGTGTGTGCCATGTGGGTGAGTTCTTGTTCCCTGGAGTTTTTAGTCTAGTTTATTGTAGTTTAATGTCAAGTGTTGTTATGAGTTTAGTCTAGTCTAGTTAGTCCATGTTCCTGTTGTCATGTTTTGTTATGTTACCCCCTCGTGGGTGTTTGTTTTGTATTTTATTGTTTATTAAAGTCCTGTTAACCCCTAACCTCCCTGTCTGCACCTGGGTCCTCTGTCTCTCACCTCACCCACCCTGTGGGTTCATGACAGATATACATGCAGAGTTCAGCCCGTGCAAATTATCATCAACCCTTAAGTCCTCAACTGAAGACCTACTAAAGAAATGATCTCCTCACTGTTGGTACAGTTTCAGTAAGGATTTACTTTAGATAGCCGGTGACTGGTGGTGTTCTTGGGCTTGGTTTTTGCCTTCTGTTCAGGGCTAATCATTGCAAGACATTAAAGCTCTCTATTTACCGTGTATGCACACATGAACCTCTTACCCAACTTCCCAACAAACTTATGACGCCGTCATACCTCGCAGTACAATTATGATTTTGTGCAGGGAATGTCTGTCGAACAAACAAACAAGCACACACATCCATCTTTACATCTTTATCTCGGTGTCTGTTGATCTTTCTATAGTCCATAATTAAAAGTCAAAGATCTATTAAAAAGTGTAGAGCAGAACTGTGGCTTTCCTGCATATTTACACAAATAATATATAGCATATTAACAAAATGTTTTGTCCTATGTTTAAACTGGCACATTAAAACCAATTATGCACATTACTTATACATGGTGTTTGTAATCTGAACAACACAATCTGATTAAACCACAAAGTGGATTGCTGCAGATGCAACCAGATTGAAGTGTTTGGCTCTAGGTAGCAACACACATTCAATGTAAGAAAGTAATTATTCTATATTGCTACTCTGTTTCTTTGTACTATGCCAGGGGCAAAAATAGAGAAATTTAATCGTCTTCCAAAAAGTAGGAAGACAAATTTACACGGCCTTGGAAATAATGGCATGAACAGAGAGAATAAAATTTTACCTTTAAAAGGGGTTCCCCTTCAGTCGGTCTCTTGACGTTGTGTTGAGAGACAGACTGGGGTTTGATTCTGAGAACCTATCATCTCCGAGATAAAACTAAAACGCCAATGGGGAAAGGCCAATGGCCCGCCCACGCCAGTCTCCGCCCCGTAATACGGATATAAAAGGAAGATGGCGGCGGTCATTCATCATCCTTTGTTCTTCGGAACCTTCTCGGCGTATATGTCGAGTTTATCTCTTCGAGTTCCTGCTGGATTTTTGACGCAGAGCAGCGGACTTCTCCCTTCTGATGGCGGATCCCCCTCGGCGAGTGGACTCTCCCTCGGTGGCGGATTTCTCCTCCGGAGCGCAGACTTCCCCTGGGCGTCTCGGCAGCGAGCTACAGATTTAAAAGAGCAGGTCCTTTTCAGGACCAATTTTCTCACAGTTTTCACTCTCATCCAGGAGGGAGGACGGACATAGCGGCTACCCCGGATGTTGGTCTTCCGGCATCTGGGGCGGCCGTTGTGGATCAGTTCTGTCCGCACTGCGGGCGGTGTATGATTCAGACGTTGCGTCATGGGCGGCTGTGTTCCCACGGGACTCAGCCGCCAACTCGCTGCTTCCCGTTTCGTGACGGCATTGGCTACGGCCTTGCCGTCCGCGGCGGGGAGGGGCGAGGGTGATGTGAGGGTGTGAACGTCTTCGTCAGCCCTGGCTGGCGGATCGTTCGCACCTTCCCTCGTCTGACTGTTCCCCAAGAGACGGTCCCACCGTCTTGTTCCTACACCACGCACCGGAAACGGTGTGTGGTGATGATGAGATGCTGCAAGCTGTGTTCTTGGGTATGACAGACCCATCTTCGGGTCTGACGGGCACAACGCCTATACTGCACGTATGGGTTGTCCTCAGGTGTGGCGGTCACAGCGGCTACGTTCTCCGGAATGTTGCCGCAACCCCGTCTGTTCCCTGTGCGTGACCGCCGCCACGGCGAGGTTGAACGCTTCGGCGAACGTCGGGGGTGATGAGGGATTACCGTGTTTGTTACTCCGCCAGCTTCGGCTCGCGGGTCATTCATGCCCCAACACGCTCACCTAGCTCGTCCCGGATGGGCGGTGGTGACCGTCCCATATCGGGCAAGATCCGACAACGTGCTCTGTCATAACATCTGATAGCTACCTCCGGTCATCAGATGCGAAGCCCCTTGGAGCTCCCGCCTTCGGGTGGTCGAGCCCAAGAAGAGGCAACGCAGAGATGACGGCCGTGCTTCCCAGGGCCATAGATTTACGTTGAGCTCACTAGACGTGGAGTATGCCGTTCGCGGCTTGCTCCTGTCTGATGCGAAGCCCCTTAGAGCTCTCGCCTCTGGGCGGTCGAGCTCAGGAGGCAACGCAAAAGTGAGGGCCGTTTTTCCCCGGTATTCCCCGGAGATCCACGTGGAGCTCATTAGACGTCGGTATGCCGTCCGCGGCATGCTCCTGTCTGAAGGGCTCAGGGAGTTATTACTTTCCTGGACAGTGAGGTAAGCTGGGGGGCTATGTTGATCACCCAGGTGGTTTAGCGGCCGTGGTACTCCACGGATGCTGCCACTTGGAGGAGTCGACAAGGTCTCCCAAGCTGCTTTCACGCTCCACGCTATGGCGGTCAATAGGGTCCAATCGTTATGGCGACCCATTGGGTTATATGCCAGAATGTTTGGATCTGGTTGATGGAAAGGTCAACCCGGCTGCGCACCGCCACAGCCCTTGCGCATCGAGCGACGAAGGTCAGGGTGGGTGCCCTGGGTTGGACGATGTCCACAATAGTGGTCCAAGGATCTGTGGCTCAACCTTGCGCGATGATGCTCGGAAGGTCCGCCTTCTTGGGCACCGCGCAAGTTGGGCTGGATGGTGACACTGACCCCCGGTCATCAGATGCGAAGCCCCTTGGAGCTCCCACCTTCGGGAGGTCGAGCCCAAGAAGAGGCAACGCAGAGATGACGGCCGTGCTTCCCCGGGCCGGAGATGCACGTTGAGCTCACTAGACTTGGAGTATGCCGTTCGCGGCTTGCTCCTGTCTGATGCGAAGCCCCTTAGAGCTCCCGCCTCTGGGCGGTCGAGCTCAGGAGGAACCGCAAAAGTGAGGGCCGTGCTTCGCCGGACTTCCCCGGAGATCCACGTGGGAGATCTATGGTAAAGAAGCAGACTGTTCTGTGACCCGACCATCTATGGATGCTAAGGTCCTGCGCACAGCCTGCCCTCCATCAGCCCTGCCTCCCCGCGGTGGCCCCTTTGACACTTGGCCCTCGTAGGATGGCCCGTCAGAGATGTGGAGCCACGCAGGAGGAGGCCTCTACCCTGTTGGGTAACCGCCTCAGGGCGGCCCTGACAGGAGAGCCGTGGAGATGGAGAGTACACTCTCTCTCCGGGCTTCCCTCTGTGGTAGCTGCCTTCCGCAATCTCCACGTGACGTTGCGTTGGCCGGCGGCAACACTAAGCAGGTAAGTAGGCAGAGCAGTCAAACCTCTCCGGGGTCTCACCCTGTGTAAGGTGACCGCTCTGTCAGCCACTAACCAGCCTCCCTGGCACAGTGAAGCAGATTATCCTCCGGTTTCGTACAGCGCCTGCCATTACGAAGGGCTAGAGGACGATCCATCTTGGTTATGCGATCCATTTTTCGCCAGGCACCCGCCAGGTTCGGGGCATTCTCCTAAGGGGAAGCTCCCGTGCTCAGGCCGAGGTTGCTGCTTATGGCGGGAAGTACGGTCGAACCTGTCCCTCTAACCGAGATGTTTTCCGGGCCGGACTTCATAGTGCCTTTAAGGGGGGGGAGGCCGCGCCCCTCTCTGTATCTATGATACAGAAGCGCATCTTGGCGACAAGATTGGTTGTGGCAATCGACCCGTAGGACCCTTACTCTTACGTCTCCTTCCTTCTGCGATATTCGTGTTGAAGGAAGAACGTATCAGTACTAGGTCGGTTCCTGTCTCCACTCTCGGTCATGGGGACCTTGTGCTTCGGCACCTAGACCTTCAGGCCTACGGGTTAACTGGGAAAGAGCAAGCTCTCCCCAAAGAGCGGGAGCTCCTCTTATCTTGGTGTGGAACTAGACTCTGCCCTTACGCAGCATGCTCACCAAACGAGTTTCTGCAGTTGGTGTTGAACTGGTTGAATTGTTCAGCCGGACCCTTGATCCCGCTGATCACTTCAGAGGCTCCTGGACACGTGGCGTCCTCGACGGATAATCCGATTGAGTTGATGCACGCACAGCCACTTCAACACTGGCCTCAGAGTCAGGTTCCTGGGATGGTGGCACACTGGCACCAGGTGGGTTAGGCTACGCCTCAGTGTCTACACATCCCAAACCCTGGTCACTTCTGACCCTTCTCCGAGCAGGCCCGCTCGGGCAGGTACGAGGCGCGTCAAGCGCATCCCTGCGTGGTGGGGTGTGGTGTGCAACGGGCAGTAGCGGGCAGTGACGGGTTCCCTACTGCCTAGAGTTTTTGGCAGTCCCCTTGGCACTAGACCTCTAGTGCAGGACTACGTGTAGTCCGGTCGGACAGCACGACTGCCGTGGCGGCATACGCTCACAGCAGATGCCACTACTCGCCCAATGCCTCCTCTTATGGAGTCAGCAGGATGATCTTTCCCTGCGGGCCAGGTTACCCTTGGCAAACTGAACCCGACAGCCTTTGCGCTCTCTCGTCAGTGTAACGCCTCGGAGAGTGGCCATTCAGTCCTCGCGCAGCCAGCTCTCAGGGGACCGGTGTGGCCAGGATCAGATCATGTTGCCCCCAGAATCCCCATTTTTCTGCTTTTGTACCCTACGGGTACCTTAGCACACAGCTGGCCACGGGACAAGCGGAAGTACGACTTCCCCCAGGAGCCTCCTTGCACAGGGCCTGTGCAAAGTCGGAGAAGAGTGGCTTCACGTACTGTTGTTGCGCCTTACTGGCCCAACCAGACTTGATTTTCAGACTTCTCAGTTCTGATACAGCCCCCTCTGGCCGATTCCCCTGACGAAACCTTACACAGGGGAAGGACACGGTTGGCACCCCAGGCCAGGCCTCTGGAATCTCCATGCCTGACCTCCGGATAGGACGAGGAGGCCCAGAGTGGCTTGCAGTGACGGCCAGACCATCCTGCCGAAGCCCCACCACTTGGCGTGTGCACGCCTTTAAGTGGCGCCTCTCGCTCTAGTGTTCTCCCTCAGTGAGAACCCACGGAGTTGCTTGATCCGGTCAGTGTTGACCTTCAGAGACTAGAGAGTAATCTCTCCCCTTCTGCTTTTAGTGTATGCAGCCGCTATGGCCGCTCATCACAATCGCCTGGAGGGTAAGTTTCTTGGTTAACATAACCTGGTCACCAGGTTCTCAGGAGCGCGACTCCGGCAGCACTCCGTACCCTCTTAGGACCGTAGGTCCTACATGGCCTTTGGGCCTGTGAGCCCCTCGGAGACGCCTCTCGTCCTTGTTACCCTCTGTAGAGGGTAGGGACCTCCAGTATTCTTCGTGTCCCATGGGTGCCTGGAAATTGGGCGGTAGTCTTCTGAGATACCGGCCTGGTTACGTGCCCAAGGTTCCCACACCCCCTTCCGGGTTCAGGTGGTGAACCTGCAGGCGCTCCCCTCGGGAGAGAAGACCCAACCTCCTAGTGTTGTGTCCAGCGCACTGCGCCTCTACTTGGACCGCACACAGAGCATTGGCTCTGAGCAGCTCTTGTCTGTTCAGAAGACAGCACCAGGGGAGGGCTGTCTCAGACAGAGGCTGGCGCATTGGATTGTGGGCGCCACGGCGTACCAATCCCTGGATCACCCGTGCCCACTCGCAGTGAGAGCCCACTCCACCGGAGCAGGGCCTCCTCGTGGACACCGGCCCAAGGCACCCCTCTGGCAGACATGTGTAGCTACAGGTTGGGCTACACCCAGTACTTTCGTGAGGCTTACAACCTCCGAAAGGAATCAGTGTCCTAGACCTAATATGTAGGACAGGCATCTGGGCTGGGCGTACGCCTGCGAAAGCGCCTTCTTCCCTATTAGGTAAGTTCAGTGCGCTATGTAGTCTCCCTACTTCCCCCTCATTGGGTGAAGTATAGGCATTCTATCCATCACTAGCAATCTGGTAACGGACCGGGCGGAGCGGTCTGTTTGAACCAAGTCCAGTACTGGCAGTGTCGCCCCTACTTAGGTGGACCCCTATACTAGGACTATTGCCCCATACGTAGGAACTCCCCCGTTGGGTAGTCCCGTATGTTGACTTCTTCACACCTGATTCCCCTGTTGGCGAATCTGTGACCTCCCCTCCGGTGGCACACCCACCTTGGCTGGCCCCCTACGGCCAAACTTTTTTTGTTGCATGTGATCTCCTTCGGGAGACCATGTCAGTTTCCACATGTTACCTCCCGTACGGCAGGATGTGGTCTCCGTAACATACTCTCCAAGAGGAGAGCAGTGTTCTTTCCCAGTGCGACGGCTCCGGACGGCGCCTCACTTACAAGGCGAACGCCCTGTCCGTGGTGACTGTCTGTACAGGCATCGCAAAATGCCTATTTTAGGCTTCGCAGTATGTCCACTACTATTCACTGGAAGGTTACATCTCGCTGCACCGCTCACTTGTGACTCGCTAGCCTAGTCAGTGTCGCTCAGCTCGAGGTCGTAATACGGCTCAGCGCCGTGGCGTGTTAAGATATATCCCCAGTCTGTCTCTCAACACAACGTCGAGAGACTGACTGAAGGGGAACGTCTCGGTTACGTCTGTAACCTTCGTTCCCTGATGGAGGGAACGAGACGTTGTGTCTTCATGCCACAACGCTTTGCCGATCCGCTGCAAGGAGTACCTCTAAGGTTCCTCAGCACAAAGGGTGATGAATGACCGCCGCCATCTTCGTTTTATACTCGTATTACGGGGCGGAGACTGGCGTGGGCGGGCCATTGGCCAATCCCCATTGGCGTTTTAGTTTTATCTCGGAGATGATAGGTTCTCAGAATCAAACCCCAGTCTGTCTCTCAACACAACGTCTCGTTCCCTCCATCAGGGAACGAAGGTTACAGACGTAACCGAGACGATTTCTCAAAGACACCAACAAACAAACCCCCTGCCTCTGTGAAAAACATTTATAATTACAAAACAAGAAAATAATTACCCTTTATTAACTTCTTGAATTTATTTAATAAAATATTTGAGGCTGACAAACATGTGAAACTTGGCTATTTAGGCAGCAACATCTCTAAAGCCCTATTCGCACGGGATTAATATAACCTGGGGACCTCTGGTCATTTGTAATACTTGCAGAGATTGTCTGTGATCTTAATCCCGTGTGAATCGGCCATGTCGGTAATTTGTAATGTAAAAATTCCCCCACAAATCACCTACCATATTTTGACCAACAACGAGGTCCTGTGACAATATTAGTCCCGTGCGAATCGGCATCTCTGTGATTTGGCAGGCTCATATATAATTCTTTCAAGGTATTATCCACCGTTTGCGAATAATGAAGGCTGTTTTGAAGTGTTTTGATATTAATTTGGTTGCTGGGTCATTTCCATACATTTCCATACATCATTCCATACATGGAAACGCTTGTTACATTATCAGCAATTGAGACCCGTGATCGCAAACCTGACAGAAGATCACCGCGATCATGGGTCTCAAATGCTGAGAGGCAGGGTCATATATCATTAAACACCATACAACAATAGGCTATACAAACTCTACTCAAAGCATTGCCATCACATCCGGGAAATAAGTCAGGAAATTTGAGTAAAATCACAGGCTTCACTTATTCTGTGCAAATGTGCCACATGACATACAGATGTGGGGAGGTTATTTATAAATCTTAAATTTTAAGGCTAAAGTTACCTCAAAAAAACTGTCTTTGCTCCACATAGCTTTTTGAAAACATTAATTATATTAATAAAAAATATTTAACGTCTTTCTGTACTTTATAGTAATAAAAGGGTCTTTCTGTTCTCCCTCAGAGACCTGGGATGTTGGTTGGCAAGTGTAGTCCAGGAAGCCTTGAATGCTGATTCTGAGTGAGTCGAACCGAATGAAAGCAGATACCAAAAGAACCGGGAAGTGAATCACATGATTAACAGCGATGACATCATCCCCCGGGGTCTGCTGACACTCTAGTTACTGGTTTGGACTCCGAGAAACGTGCAGACCTGACTCCATTATGTAATCCCAGGGGTGAATAGGGTCTTTAAGGAACGTGGAAAAATCCCATAATTTTTGTGGCTCTTACTTCGGGAAAGGGATTTAAACTAAATATGGTAACCCAAATAATTAAACTTAAGCATTTTTCTAACCTATTATGGAATAATTCAAGGGAGATTCTAGGTTTTCAATATTAGGGGGGCTCAGCCTCCAATGAGGATATACATTTATATAGAACCTCATACTGTATACATTACTAAAATAAATAATTAAGAAACAAAGACAAGTTATTCTTATTAAGATAGTATAACATTTATCAATCGATCTGCAACGCGTATAATTCAAAGTGACAATAAATCCATATTATACTGCACATGAATGATTATTTTGTAGAAGGAATTACTTGATGGTGTTTCATTCGGATTAGAACGAGTGCTGTCACTCCTTTGCACGACTGGGTGTTCATCTGTCATATCAACAATATGTTTTAACTAAATAATAAAAATACTGAAGCTTCTGAAAAACGACAAAGAGCGTCTAGGTACACTTTTGTTCACTCGGAACTCAAAACAATGAATAACACAGCTTCACCAGGCTGAACAATCTCTATCTGCCCGTCGTCTTTCCGGGCTCTCAAAACTACCGTCAGCTCTTTATAACCAGATGTATCAAAATAAAACAGAAATTAATCATAATGACACATTTCTGTGCGCTACAATATCATCATGATTGTCTTCTAGAGTATGCCGTCATTAGTGTGAAGTGTGACGAGGGGTGAACGCATACAAAACTTTTTACAGTGGATGGGAAAGGGTCTTGTATCGCTCCCGCATTATATTGCATCTGCATTTAGAACAAAGAATGGCAAAGATGCAGATGTCATGTTAATGCACACACCTTGTACTCAGCTTCTGACATTGACTCCAGTCTGTGCCTATGTGAAGAATATTTAGGGGGCTAAGTTAGACATTTAGGGTGGTTAAAGCCCACCTAAAAAGGCCCTAGCTATGCCACTGATTTACAATACATTTACATTTATGTATTTGTCAGACGCTTTTATCCAAAGCGGCAATATCCTATACATTTATACATAGGTATGTGCAATCCCCTGGGATCGAACCCACAACCTTGCAATGCTCATACCACTGAGCTACAGGAAAACTCTTATGACTGCTAGGGAAATTGTGTTTGAATCAAGTGAATTGTTGAGGAGACATGTGCTATTACCTGTGTGTGAACAAACTTGTGATTTTTGCCATGTTGGAAGATGGAAAGATTCCAAAAGGAATCCCATAGCTGCAAAAGACACCCTTCTAAACTAACACTAGTTTGATGTACATTTTCGGAAATAGATGTCTGTTATGTCAGGTTTAGATTAAAAGGGTTACTTTTTCAAAATCCAGTATAAGAATATAAAAATGATGAATCAACAAAAAGAAGCCATAGGATTGACTTTGCTACTCTACATAATTAAAGGGGTCATATGATACGGCTAAAACGAATATTATTGTTTGTTTTAGATGTAATGCAATTTGTATACACGATTTAAGGTTAAAAATGCTGTATTTTCCCATACTGTGCATGTTTGTATGCTCTGAAAAGCGAGGTGTGCTATGATTGGCAAGTTAACCAGTGCGTTGGTCGAATACTGCGGAGGTGTGACAGAAATGTAACGCCTCTTACCATATTTGAAACATCCAAAGCGATTGTTCTAGGCCCACCTAACTTGCGTATACATTTGGTTGGTCTAGCCAAATCATACCATGAACTGACGTAGATTTGTGGGGGTGTGGTTACACAATGCGTTTCAGGCAGGTCTAGGTGAGCATTCGCTTTTAGTTTCAATGCATTTTTTGTTCCGACACTTAAATTTTTGCAATTTTACGTGTCTAATTTATTATACACAGAGGACACCGAAAAACACGTATTTGCACCATATGACCCCTTTAAAAACAAGATCCCATTATATGTGTGAATATGTAATTTTGGGGGTCAGTGGAAATGTTCAGAGCTCATGCCTTTTTGGCATGTTCTGATCTTCTGCCTTTTTTTATTTCTTTAGTTTTTTTAATAGAATGGATATCGTTTCATGTAACCCCGGGGCTGCGTGATTGGTCAGCGTCAGTTCAGATTCTGTATTTCCCTCTGCATTTCTCTCAATCTCATGTTGTTTACTGACCCTGTGGAACTATTTGGGTTAAGAAGTGCTCTGTGCTATATTAGTAGTTGCCACTTAGACTCAACTAAGCAAGAGATTGCTCTTTTCACCTTGAATAAATGTTTGATGTATAACTAAGATCTTTTGTTGTTTCTTTTTCAGACTATTCCCTAATCTGTCTGAGGTGAATGCGATATCTGACAGAGAGACATTTCAGAACGAGTATTATGGCTCTGGCCGGATGTCCAGATTATTTTCTGCACCATCCAAACTTCCAGGTAAAACATTGTTTGTGTTTGTTCTGTTGAAATATACACAACATCAGCTTTATTTTTAGTATGTTTAGCCTGGCTTTTAATTACAAATGAATCAAAACAACTGAATTACTCTGAAGCTGCACCATAATTGTACACAAACGTTTTCATAATATTCATTTGGTGCAAGCTAAACAGACTTAATAGTTTGTATCATCTTTGTCTTAGATGTCTCTCTTTACATTCATAAATAGACTATTTACAAACAGTTATATGACATTTGTTATTTGCATATCGATGTTTAAAAAATATATGAACAGAAAGGTATTGTTCAGAAGTTCATATCAAAATCTGTCACTTTTTATTGCAAGCTGGTATTTTTCCGAGTCTGAACACAGAAAGCCCCAATATCTTATACAATATTTCAAAAAAGAAAAATAAGAGAAGCAGTCCCCATTTGTTCATTGCATCAAAGTTCATTGCAAACAACAGCGAGCATTTGAGAAAGAGAGCAAGAGGGAGAGCAGGAAATAAAGAAGGCTTCTGTGTATATTCAATGTACCTGTCATGAGCTGTAGATTTAAAGTCTTGATCATGAATGAAGATGGAGGGCCAGTGAATGGCTATGGCATCAGTATGCATCCCTTTCAGATGAACGCATTGGATTCACATGGTGTAACCTGGTATGAGAGGATCCAAACTCTGGCCTCACTCGCTAGATTAACTGCCTGCTTGAGAAGGCCTCTCTTTGGCATTGTCTGCATCCACTTACGGCAGTTTAAACTCACTGGGAAATATCAGTCGGGCCCATCAGCTTGTGGAGAGCTGGCATGGGTACAACAAGTCTTCTGGTTAGGATTTTATCATACAAGATACTCCAATTAAATGGTCAGTTCAGTGATGCATGTCAAGGAAAGTTTTTATAATGGCTTTCTTCTGGCACATTTATGTCTCAGAGCTTGTCGAATTCAGTTGGAAAGACACGGAAGTTGTGATGCTGACGTATATATGAGAGTAACGGCTTCTTGAATGAGAAAAATGTAGTGCGTGGCTAGATTTCGACATTTGGGAATTGATTGTATTGTTGGAAGTTGAATATTTACGCCCTTTCGGATTTTGATTAGATTATGATGACAAATGAATAAGAAAACTCACAAAAATAAATTATTGATAATAAGCAGTGCAATATTACATGAAAAATAAAAATATAAGAATAATCTATTTTGATATTATGAAACTAAAAA
Source organism: Triplophysa bombifrons (assembly GCA_029783895.1). Taxonomy (NCBI): domain Eukaryota; kingdom Metazoa; phylum Chordata; class Actinopteri; order Cypriniformes; family Nemacheilidae; genus Triplophysa; species Triplophysa bombifrons. The sequence goes on from CM056455.1 coordinate 14,747,803, forward strand.
CAAATAGGAAAAAAAATATTCTTTTAAGTCTGATCAACTATGACAGACTAATCCGGTGTTGCAATTTATAGAATCTTGTACATGTAAGTTGACAAAATAAATTAGTATTGAAAAGCATATTATAAAAAGTCCACAGAATTGCTTATGGTTAAAGAAGCTACATATCTCTGAAAAAACTATTGGTGTCAAAATAGTTAATCGTGATATGTCGATTCCAAAATGAATGTTTGTGTTTATATAATATATGTGTCACAGCCCCATCTGTTTCCCTGCCTGTTCTCGCGGTATATCCCATTGGACTTCATTTCTCACGATCCTCTGCATTCCCTCACCTGTCTTGTATCAGACATAATCCTCACCTGCCAGACATCTCCCTCATCACCGGACACTTTATAAACATATTATTTTTCCACCATCATTGTCTTGTCTAAATGTAACCCTACACAGTATGTACGAGTGGTCTACCCTTGTTGGAGGTTTCACAATAAAGATTGAGATTTGCATCTTACCTCATCTGTTGTCCATCCTGTTACAATATGTGTGTGGCTCGTATATTTAATGTATTTATAAATGCACCCACATACATGTGTACATACACATATAAACTTATATTTAAACAGAATTTACATTCTAAATATATATATTTATTTTAGTGGTGGGCCGTTAACGGCGTTAATGTGCTGTGTTAACGTGAGACTCTTATCGCGCGATAAAAAAAATGTCGCCGTTAATCTATTCTCAAAGTTGGGTTGGGAGCTGGGTCTATACTACGCAAGCTATGATTACTTTCACCTTGATATTTTAGCGCGGTTGTATACCTAGCTTAATTGCACTGTGCCTGGCGAGAACGAGATTTTTCAAAAAAATAATCCATGCCCACCACTAATTATTAACATTTTTTCATTTGGAAGACACTTTTATCTAAAGCGACTTACATTGTCCTATACATTTGTGTCTGACTATGTGCAATCCCTAGGATTGAACCCATGACCTTGGCGTTGCTGACGCCATGCTCTAACAACTCAGCCACAGGAAAGCTATTGAGTATTTTGTACAGTACATGGTATAGAAAGAGTAATACCATTTTAATAAAGCAATGTTAATGGAATTAACTGAACCCTAAACTAATCTAATATCAGCAGTCTCCTGGTGAGCAAACCAACACGGCCCAGTGGCGAGGAACTAAGTCCAATGTTGATTAAAAGGGAGAATAAAATTTCAGGAGAGTCCAGCCTTAAGTGGGAAGGCCAGGTCTCCTCTTACATGTTACAGCTGCACTCAGTAACTTTGATTAAAAGTTACGGAGTAAATGTAATTTATTTAATTTATTATACTCATATTTCTTAAATATAATCATGTATCTTTGTGTATTCATATATTCATATACACAGCACACACATATACAGTATTATATAAACAACGATTTTTTCTTCACAACAAAGATTTATTTATAATCATGATTAATAGATTTCACAGCACTAGAAAATACAAATATCCTACAGATGCTTAGAAAGATGAGGCAGTCATAACCTTGTAGTGCATTTTTTGTATCTGGGGCGAGTGGAAAGGCAGCGGATTTTGGAAACAGGTAAATAACCAGCAGTCAGCCGCATGCATCTGTCTGTGTAATTCTGGTAAGTAAGTGGGATTCTGGGACGGGTTCCAGGCATGGCTAAGGCAGGGGGACTGGAGGTCTGCCACGGTCCTTCGAGGAGAACTCGCAAACTTCTGTTTTAAAAGAACTGCTGAATTGGCTTTTATTGAGCTGCGCCTATCGCCTTTGTGCTCTCAATTAAGATGATGAGACACTGTTTGAATTGCTCTCAATGTGTGAACCCCGCTCTCACCGTCTTTATTATGCTTGTGATCGAGCTGAATCAGAAGCTTGTATATTGCTGTGCCTTTTATCAGCTGAAGATTTACTGCTCCAGAAATGTGGGTTTGTCATTAGCTCGCCAGCCATATTGGCTTTTGCCTCATCCTGCTTTGGCCATTAGGCAGGGGCCTTTTCTGCTAGTGCATCGTTTTTTTTTCAGAGCAATACATTTTGCCCCTTAAGTTTTATAGGTGTTTTCAGAGTAAATCAAGAGGGATTTTAGACAGCATATGGTTCCTTGTTCTTGGAAATCAGAATTCCTGTTTTATGTATTTCCTGGAACTTGTGGATTTTGCATGAGGGTCTTTAGTTATTTTCTGGGTGTGTCTGATTTAGTATGATTTTATAATTGAAACAAAAACACTTTTCAGGATCTAATGGGACCGGCTCATGACAAGACAATATTAGACCATTCAGATTGAACTATTATTTCTAGAATTAATTATGGAGGTTGACTGCATAATATAATGTACAGTATATACTATGTCTAATAATGATCAGCTATAGGTGCTGTGCAGTGATACTTAAAGCAGTTTGGCTATTGCTATGCTTTATCATATTAAATCACTATCACTTTTTCAAATGTTATTTAAAAAAAAACTCCTAAGCAAAAAACACGTCCCACGACATTTACACAAGACATGAACGATACCTCAATTAAAGTTGTGTCCAAATACTTTTTAAACCCATTAAGACATGTCTCTTTTGCGGTCTCTTGTGACCTAGACCAGTAAGTGTCAGGAAAGGAGTCAGGGTCAGAGTTCACATGTGAGGCTCGAGCTGGAGTGCAGAGGTGAAGAGTTCACAGTCAAGTTCAATGCACGACAGATGCCGAGTCCTTCGCCAGTCGGCAGCGAGCTTCAATCAGCAGCAACGCAAATTCTCATCGGATTTGAGTTCTAGAGGCGGCAGAAGCCAAGTTCAGTGCCGTAGAACCACATACAACACCCCACAGCAGTGTAGGGGCATCGCCGAGCCAAGTTCCAAGGCACTGCAAAGGGAGAGAGGATCCGTGGCCGGCCAACCAGCGGCGGCTCCGAAAGGAGCTTGAGGTGGTGGGACCGTGGAGAGACCGGGGCAGATGGTAACGAGGCGCAGGGTGATAAATAGGAGAGGCAGAGGAAAAGGCAGTAGCAATGGAATCTTCATTCAGACTTTAGACAACTAAATGAAAAATTAGACAAAATGCTGAGGTGGCGATACTCACTAATATATACTCGACAAGACTAGATTAAGTGCTGAGAAAACAAGCGTCAGTGAAACTAGACAGTCAAATACAAAACCGGGAATAAATGGCAACCTAAGGAGGGAAAAAACGAGGAACAGGTGAGAAAGATGATTACTGCATAAGGCAAATGACAGGAGAGCGTTTGACCGCCTGTAAAAACATTCATGCTAAAACAAAGCACATGATCACAAAGACTACATAGTCGGGTGGATCAGATCGAAGTCATGACAGTAAGTATATTTATGTATGATTTTCTTATCCAAGCCATTTCTTATTTGAAGCCACAATATAATGCGTTTTTGCATTATAAGCACAGTTCCCTTTCTGTCGGTCTCTCGACGTTGTGTCGAGAACGACAGATGGGGTTCGTCTTTGAGAACCTATCAACTCTGACTACTAAGTAAAGGCCAATGAAATTAGGCGAATGAAATTTGCATGCCGGCTCCGCCCCCGGATATCCGGTATAAAACGAAGCCGGCGTGCAGCATTCATTTACCTTTTGTTCTTCAGAGCCATCGACTCATGAGCAATCCTAAAGCTAAAAGCTTAACTCTACAACTACAACTGCCGGATCTACGACCTGTCCCAGCGGATCGTCCCTCCTGCGTCGACCTTCCCCTGGGTGTCTCGGCGGTTTCAGTGGTGTCAGAGCAATTTCTACAACAGTCCTTTTCAGGACTCACTCTACAGTGTGGCATGTCCCGCTGTTCTCTTGGGTGCGGTACCCTCATCGAGGAGGGGGACAAACACGAGCGCTGTGTTAGGTGTCTGGGCGTCCAGCACGCCGAAGCAGCGTTCGTTGACACATCTTGCCCGCACTGCGGGCAGATTGTCATACAGAAGTTGCGGTCACGGTTGGCTGTCTTCCTACGGGAACCAGCCAACATCTCGTCTGCCCGGTTCCATTTTTCCCGGAGGTGCATGAGGAGCTGTGTCGGACTTGGAGCGCCCCTCTCACGGCTCGTTCCACTCAGACCAGCTCCCCCTCCCTCACCACCCTCGATGGTGGGGCAGCCAGGGGATATGTCGAAGTCCCCCAGGTGGAGCGTGCCATCGCGGTGCACCTATGCCCGCAGACGGCTGCCACCTGGAGGACCCGACCCTGTCTCCCGTCCAAAGCCTGTAAGACTTCTTCTTCCCTGGTGGCGAAGGCTTACAGTGCTGCGGGCCAGGCTGCCTCGTCTCTCCACGCCATGGCCATCCTGCAGGTCCATCAGGCGAAGGTGTTGAGAGAACTCCACGAGGGTGGGGCCGACCCGGGTGTCATGCAGGAACTCCGCGCCGCCACTGACCTCGCTCTAAGGGCGACTAAAGTGACGGCGCGGGCCCTGGGTCGGACGATGTCCACTCTGGTGGTCCAAGAGAGACACCTCTGGCTCAACCTTGCGAGTATGAGTGACGCCGACAAAGTACGCTTTCTCGACGCACCCATCTCGCAGGGTGGGCTGTTCGGTGACACCGTCGAGAGCTTCGCACAGCAGTTCTCGACGGTGAAGGAGCAGACGGAGGCGATAAGCCACATTCTTCCGCGCCGTGAATCGACGCCCCCCCGGCCTTCGACTTCCCGCGCACTTCCTGCTCCCCAACAGCCCAGGGCCTCTTCGAACCCGAATCCGGCTAAGGTGCACCCCCAGGCTACACCCCGGAAGAGGACTCCGAAGGGAAGGCCCCCTCCTCGTCAGCAACCTTCTAGGAAGCGACCCTGACGAGACGACACCGGGGAAAACAACATCTGGCCTGACCGTCACAACTCCATCTCTGACTGGTCAGTATGGAACGAAGCCTGCCTCGTTTCCAAAGCCGGGCCCTTATCAGGGCCTGGCGCCCACTTCCTCACAAAGAGAGTTGTTTCCCCCGGGCGTTCTGTCCAGCCGTTCGCACACTCCCCCGGACTGTGCACGGCGAACCGACCTCACACCCTGGCGAGGTGTGAGGCCGCACACATTCGACAGCTGTCACCACTCTCGTTCGGACAGTGCGTGCCGTTGTCCCGCCAGGCAGGCAAAAACGTGGAGCCAACCATCCCTCCGGGGAAGCCCCGGCGACATCCGGTTGGCTCCACCCGCCGACGAACCACCCTCCGTGGGAATGGTGAAGCAGGCCGTCCCCTTGGTCCCCCTGTCACAGTCCCTGGGAGCTTGGCAGAAGTTGCCCACACTGTCTCGGTGGCTGATGCGGACGGTCCATCTCGGCTACTCGATCCAGTTCGCCAGGGCCCCTCCCAAGTTTCGGGGCATCATCTCCCCCTCTCTCAGAGGCAGAGACGCCTCCGTGCTTCGGGCAGAGGTCTCCACCCTCCTTGCGAAACAGGCGATCGAGTCCGTCCCTCCAGCCGAGATGTTCAGCGGGTTTTACAGCCCCGTCTTCATCGTTCCAAAGAAAGACTGAGGGTTGCGCCCCATTCTGGACTTACGTATCCTGAACAGGCACCTCCACAAGCTGCCTTTCAAGGTGCTAACCCAGAGGCGCATCCTGGCATCTATCAGGTGTCAGGATTGGTTCGTGGCAATCGACCTGAAGGACGCTTACTTTCATGTCTCGATTCTTCCTCGACACCGACCGTTCCTACGGTTCGCTTTCGAGGGTCGGGCATATCAGTACAGAGTCCTCCCCTTCGGTCTGTCCCTGTCTCCACGAGTCTTCACGAAGATCGTGGAGGCCGCCCTCTCTCCTCTTCGGGAAAGAGGTGTGCGAATACTCAACTATCTCGACGACTGGCTTATCTTGGCGCACTCGCGAGATCTGTTGTGTACTCAGAGGGACATGGTGCTCCGGCACCTAGATCGATTGGGCTTTCAGGTCAACCGGGAAAAGAGCAAACTCTCCCCAGTGCAGAGTATCCTCTTTCTCGGTATGGAACTCAACTCTGTCACCATGATGGCGCAGCTGTCCTCAGCTCGCGCCCAGTCAGTGTTGGATTGCCTGGAACATTTCAAGCAACCGGCGGTCCCCCTGAAACAATTTCAGGCATGGCATCTTACGCGGCAGTAACACCCCTCGGATTGATGCACATGAGACCGCTTCAACACTGGCTACAGAGTCGAGTTCCGAGGATGGCGTGGCACACCGGCAGCAGGCGTATGGTGATAACTCCTGTTTGCCGACGCACCCTAGCCCCTTGGTCTTCCATGACTTTTCTCCGAGCGGAAGTTCCCCTCGGCCTAGCTACGAGGCACGTCGTGGTGACGACGGACGCCTCGCTGCAGGGGTGGGGTGCAGTGTGCAACGGGCACGCAGTAGCGGGGCGCTGGACGGGCCCCCGGCTGCGCTGGCGCATCAATTGCCTAGAGTTGTGCACTGTACTGCTTGCACTCAGAAGGCTCCAGCCTCTAGTGCAAGGTCAGCACGTACTGGTTCGCCTGGACAGTACCACAGCCGTAGCGTACATCAATCGCCAGGGTGGCGTACGCTCACGGCAACTATCACAACTTGCTTGACGCCTCCTCCTGTGGAGTCAGCAGTTGATCCGCTCCCTGCGGGCCACACATATCCCAGGCGTATTGAACGAGACAGCCGACGCGCTCTCTCGCCAGTACACACCCTGCGGAGAGTGGCGACTCCACCCTCGTGCAGTTCAGCTTATTTGGGCTCGGTTCGGACAGGCACAGATCGACCTCTTTGCCTCCCGACTCACCACCCATTGTCCGCTTTGGTATGCCCTGACCGAGGCCCCCCTCGGCACGGAAGTCCTGGCGCACAGCTGGCCACGAGACAAGCGGAAGTACGCCTTCCCCCCAGTGAGCCTCCTTGCACAGACACTGTGCAAGGTAAGGGAAGAGGAGCAAGAGGTGCTTCTGGTTGCGCCATACTGGCCCAACCGCACTTGGTTCTCGGAGCTGATGCTCTTGACAACAACTCCCCCCTGGCCCATTCCCCTGACAGAGGACCTGCTCTCTCAGGGGATGGGCACGTTTTGGCATCCCAGGCCAGACCTCTGGAACCTCGATGTCTGGTCTCTGGACGGGACGAGGAAATCCTGAGTAGGTTACAGCCCGCTGTGGCTGAAACCATCCTACAGGCCAGGGCACCATCCACTAGGCGACTATACGCCTACAAATGGCGCCTCTTCTCATCCTGGTGTCTCTCCCGTGGAGAAGACCCACAGAGATGCTCGGTCGGGATCGTGCTGTCCTTTCTACAACAGAGGTTGGAGACCAACATCTCCCCTTCCACACTGAAAGTGTATGTAGCCGCTATTGCCTCTCATCACGACTCAGTGGACGGAAGGTCTCTAGGGCAGCACGACCTGGTCAGTAGGTTCCTAAGGGGCGCGAGACGACGCAACCCGCCTCGTCTCCGCTCCATACCCTCATGGGACCTGAACGTGGTCCTGAGGGGCCTATCCGAGCCCCCCTTTGAGCCCCTTGAAGCTTCCGATCTTCCTCACCTAACGAGTAAGACGGTTCTTCTTGTGGCGCTCGCATCCTTCAAAAGGATAGGGGATCTCCATGCATTCTCTGTGTCCCCGGACTGCCTTGATTTCGGCCCTGGTCACTCTCACGTTTACCTGAGACCCAGGCCCGGATACGTGCCCAAAGTTCCCACTACTCCCTTTCGGGACCAAGTGGTGAACTTGCAGGCGCTCCCCACCGGGGAGGAAGACCCAACCCCGTCCGTGTTGTGTCCAGTACGTGCACTCCGCCTCTACTTGGACCGCACACAGAACTTCCGTAGTTCTGATCAGCTCTTTATCTGTTTCGGAGGTCAGCAGAAGGGGAAGGCTGTCTCCAAACAGAGATTAGCGCACTGGATCGTGGATGCCGTTACCACGGCATACCGATCACAGAATCTACCATGTCCATTGACGGTCACGGCTCACTCCACTCGGGGTCTAGCCACCTCATGGGCACTGGCTAGAGGCGCGTCTCTGGCAGATATCTGTAGAGCTGCGGGTTGGGCTACGCCCACAACCTTCGCAAGGTTTTACAATCTTCGCGTAAACCCGGTGTCAGCCCACGTCCTACGTGGCAACATGTAGGATTGGCATCCAGGAGGGCGTATGCCTGCGAAAGCACCTTCCCACCCTCCCCGAGGTTGGGTCAGTGTGCTATCTACCCTTTTCTTCTTACCCAACCTTGGCTAAGAAAATTGGTACCTCACCAGCCTCCCTTCTTACCCAGACCTGGTTAAGAACAGGCATTCCATCCATCACTAAGCAAGCACATCCTGGGGGTTGACTGGGCAGAGCAGCCTTCCCCCTTAGGCCGGGATACCTTATGACCTATCTCACATAGTTCTAACCGGACCTGTGCTATCAGACGCAGTAACACCCCCACCGTGGGCTGTTCCGTCTGTTATACCCTCATGACTATGGTTCCCACACTCGGTAACCAATGAGCTTCCCCAGGTGGACCTCCACCTCGCGGTTAACTACCCAGTCGGCACGTTCCATGCGTTCTCCTCCAAGGACGAGACCATACTTATCTCCACCATTTTCCTCCCCACGGGTAGGAGGTGGCCTCTGCAGCGCTTCTCTGATTTTGAGTGCGCTTTCCCGGTGTAAACCTATCCGGACGGCCTCTCGCCTTTAGAGAGCTAAGGCCCCGTCCGTGAAAGTTACCGGTCAGGGGTGTTCCCATCTTTCTCCTGGAAAGCTCTGGTACCCCCCGACCACCACACTGGAAGGTTACAAGTTTCACGACAGCTTCGAGCACACACGCCCTGGCTTGTTTCCGTTGCTTCGCTGAGATTGTGACGCGATACAGCGTTTGTGGCGTTTTCCATAGATAACCCCATCTGTCGTTCTCGACACAACGTCGAGAGACCGACAGAAAGGGAACGTCTTGGTTACGTATGTAACCTCAGTTCCCTGATGGAGGGAACGAGACGTTGTGTCCCTTATGCCACAAACCCGTATCGTTTCTGTTGCAGTTGTGAGAGGCTCTCAGGCTCTTCAGAACAAGAATGCTGCACGCCGGCTTCCTTTTATACCGGATATCCGGGGGCGGAGCCGGCATGCAAATTTCATTCGCCTAATTTCATTCGCCTTTTCTTAGTAGTCAGAGTTGATAGGTTCTCAAGGACGAACCCCATCTGTCGTTCTCGACACAACGTCTCGTTCCCTCCATCAGGGAACTGAGGTTACATACGTAACCAAGACGTTTTCTATTGTTACAAGCAGGGCAAGGGAAAACAAGGAGCGGATCCAAGTGCACTTTGAGATGCTTTATTAAAGTCCACAGACTAACACGAGATCCAAAAAACACAACGATCGACCACTGACAACTGAATACAAGAGTTACAGTATATATACACAGATGCAGGGACAAACAGGAAATGGGACACGAGTGAAAACAAAAGACAAAAACTGGACACAATTAGTCTTAAACCAAAACAGAGCCAGAAACACTGAGCAACATGTCGTCGTCAGGTGGAAAGCCAGGGCGCCAGCAACAGGCTGTGACATAAATGGCAGATTCCTGATGTCCCATAAATACCAGTTCAGGAGGGCAGTGGAGTGTAGGTGGAACCGTGGGAGGGTTGGCGGGCCAGGGCCCTGGGATGGCACGGGAGGCAGAGGCGGAGTGGCTGGAGGAGATCAAGGCTGACCTGAAGGCGGAATCCAGGGCGTAAATGGAGGCAGAGCAGGAGGTGGAGTCCAGGGCGATGCTGGAGGTAGAGTAGGCAGAGCAGGAGGTTTAGTCCAGGGCAGCGCTGGAGGCAGAGCCAGCAGAGCAGGAGGTGGAGTCCAGGGCGGAGCGTTAGGCAATGCCGGCAGAGTAGGAGGTTGATTCCAGGGCAGAGCCGGAGGCAGAACTGATGAAACTGGAGGACGGCGGCAATGGTGGAGTCAACAGTTTTGTGGGTTGCAACCAGAGCAGGACCCGAGACAGAGGCGACTGAGCTGAAGGAGGCGGCCATGGTGTTGGAGGCAGGACAGAGGTTGGCTATAAGAGCAGAGGCAGCGCAGGTGGAGTAGACACCCAAAACTCGCCAAGCTTTTCAGCTACTCCAAAAAGCGGTTAATCTTGAAGTGTATTTTTGAGAAGTATCATAAACTCCACCACACACCAGATCTCACTCACAGGAGACAGCATTTCAATAAGCTCATCTTCGACCGTTTCTCACTGCAATCCATTCAATCCACACACTTGATGACGCGTTCCTTTCTTTTCTTTCTTCCGTACAAACACATTTCCTTTTATCTACTTCCTTCCGCTGTTGATTACATGACTCCGCCCATTTCATCACAGTGAAAGCAAAATAGGGTTGTGGCTATTTTCTGCACTGTCACACTCTCCCACCCTGGAAAAACAACAACAAAAGGTTGTGAAAAATAAAACCATTAGAAACCTAGGAATTCTTCGTCTTCTTCAGATGTTTCTTGAAATATCTCACAGAGTTTTTGTTTTTCTCTGGACTCTTATTCATTATAAATTACAGACATTTGCTGTACGGACATTTTCACCAGATTCCTGGACTTGACCAGACTCGGAAACAAACTCTGTGTATGGACTTGGCTCAGGAACGGATTCATGGACTGGACTTGGTTCAGGAACAGGATCTTTGACTTAAATAGACTTATGAATGGACTCTAGGATAAAAATGTACTCAGGAGTGGATTCCTCCTCCTCCACTGCTGAAGGCCATGGGATGCCCGCCGCACTCACTGATCTCACACGCAACACTCATGATGACTGGGAACTCTGGTTTGGAGTCCATGATGACAGGAAACACTGGAGTGTCCTCTATGACACCTGGGATTGGGAACACGGGTGTGTCGTGTATTGTAGGTGAATGATTTAGTGTGGCTTTCATAACAGCTGGAGGCTCTGGCTGGGCGGCCATCTTGCAAGTGGGGTCTGCACTGGCGGCCATCTTGCGAGCAGGCTCCCTTGAAGATCATAACTGATGAGCTGAGTTTTAAGTGGATCATTAAGACTGGAGCGGTAAAACCTATAAGGGACTTATCTGGAAAGTGCGTTTGGTGGGCTAGGTCCAAGAAATCCTGTGTGTGATCTTCAAGGAGTGGCAACCCTGGCGTAGAATGAGTAAGCGGGCTCCTGGGGTAACAAGATCTGCTGAATCCATTGTTGGTTGATCATTCTGTTATGAGTGGGCAGACAGGAAAACAGGCAGTGGATCCAAATTAAGTTATATCCTTTAAAATAGTCTGTAACAAACTTCAAGATACGGAAGGAAGGAGGCGAGAACCGGAAGTCAATAAAATAAACTTTTAATAAATAATAACAGCCGACGGCCCCTCACGGACGACCGCCGGCGAACAAAACATAAATACAAATATATAAAACAAACTTAACACATGTTCGGGCCCGTACCTCTCTCTTCGACGGTCCGGTCGCTCATTCCTTTTATGCTCCCCATCTCCTACGAGATTCGAGCCCGGTGTGCGCACAGCTGGCGCTAATCCACAATTACTCACCGGACTCGAACCACGGTCTCGCCCCGCCTACTCTACTACATACCCCCATCACCCCTCACAGGCCGGGGGGCACCCCCGCGACTGTGCAAGGTCCCTCCCCCTCCCTCGGGGGGGGGTGGGGTGGGGGGTATGCAGCGACGAGACGAGACAACGGAGATGGGAGCCCTCGGAGCGACCGGAAAGAGAGAGGGGAGAGAGGAAAAATAAAATAAAAAATCCGGTCCCCCGACATGCTGCCGCTCGTTCCTCAACCAGCCGGAGTACTCATTCGCGGTGCCTTGCGGTGGCCCTGGGGCTTCGGTGGACGGCTCGACCGTCCGCCCCCTGGCGGCCGGCGGTGGCTCCTCCTTAATCTGAGAGTCGGGGCGGGTTCCCCGTCCCCTGCTCCGCCCCCTTGGGCGGACGGACGCAGGCTCCGGCCTCTGGCAGGCGGTGGCCGCACTCGGCGCTTCCGCCCCCTGCTCCTCCCCCTCGGGTGACGGACGCAGGCTCCGGCCTCTGGCGGACGGCGGCAACTCCCCCGCTCCCGCTCGGACGAAAGCCACCCCACCTCGACCCAGGGGCGCGGCAGCAAAGGTCGCCGTTCCACCGAAGTTTTGACGGTGGCCGCACTGTGCACTTCCGTTTTCCCCAGAGCCACCGCTTCGGGCAGCCACTGGCGGACGCCCTTCGTCCGCGCTGCCCGAACTCTCCGGCACCGCGAGGCCACTCGGCGGCGAGGACTCTCCGACAGCATGTCTCTCCTTCCTCCCGGGTTTCGGCACCAATGTAACAAACTTCAAGATACGGAAGGAAGGAGGCGAGAACCGGAAGTCAATAAAATAAACTTTTAATAAATAATAACAGCCGACGGCCCCTCACGGACGACCGCCGGCGAACAAAACATAAATACAAATATATAAAACAAACTTAACACATGTTCGGGCCCGTACCTCTCTCTTCGACGGTCCGGTCGCTCATTCCTTTTATGCTCCCCATCTCCTACGAGATTCGAGCCCGGTGTGCGCACAGCTGGCGCTAATCCACAATTACTCACCGGACTCGAACCACGGTCTCGCCCCGCCTACTCTACTACATAGTCCAACGAGTAACATAGAATCCAGAAAACAATGAGAAACACAAGCAGGTACTGTAACTAAAAAGACAAAACAAAACAAGGCATTACATTAAACAACGATCGACAACTACTGAAGACAAAGGCAATATGGCACAAGTGAATGGACAAACAGTAAATTAAATGTTATGAAAGGCACAGAAGAACCCAAACGCAGGCAGAAGTACGGGCAACAAAGAGAACTTTTAATTAATAAACAAAAACCCACGATGGGGGAAAACGGAACACAATAACAAATTAACAAACAAAAGACTTCCCAAAAATGGGCAAAAACTGAACTAAAGCAAGAACACAAGGTCCATAACAGAACAAGGTAGTCCACAGGAAAATATCTCAGCAAGAGGAACATGAAGCACAACACGAGACTCACGGGAGTACATGCATCTACACGTAACGAACCAGCACAAGACAATGAAACATGAGAGGTATATATAGGGGAAACAGACAAAGGATAATTAATAGGGACCGGGTGATAGGGGTTAACAATCAAGGAAAGCTAACGAGACAGAAAGGGCGGGAACTGACGAGACTCGGGGAGAGAGTATCGAAAGCCAAAAGGCCAAAAACTTCTCTCCCCACATAAAACAGGGAATTCTGTTTTGGTTCTGCCTCAAGACCAAGAATAGCCAAACATGATAGACAGAACCGTGACAATTAAACATGTGAAACCGACGCCATGTGCGCAATATCCATGGTTTCCACTTGTTCTGCTTTGTTCGGCATTACGCGACTCTGGGCAGATTGATTGGTTGTATGACATCAAAAGTATCTTGAGAGCTACTGGACAGTACTGCTTTCAAATCTCACATAATACTTTGATGTAGTAATGATGCATTTGGCCTGCCACTCATTAAAAGATTTTATCAAGCCAGTTTGACAGCTTGTGTCAACGTAACAGTTAAAAACTTGAACATATATAGCTGTTTCATAACAATTTTTCTTAGTCCCTTATTGGACAATTCTCCTGGAAAAGCACACGGCACGCCCATGTGGCAACACGGAGAGCAGGATATGGAGCATGCGCAGACGTGACTTTCACTTGTGTTCAGGAGAGAGAGAGAGAGAGAGAGAGAGAGAGAGCATACGTTCGCGAAGTTCAGGTGTTTGTTTGTTCACTGCATTTGGGTGATGAATGTAATATAAACGGGGATTAAACGCTGGATTTAGAGATTGTTTGAAACTGATATATGGAGCCGTCCCCGTGCTAAAAGACGTCGGACATGAACCGCATGCGGTGAGTTTTGTTGGAGATGTGTGCGTTCTTAAGTTCAGCCTACCCTTTAAAATAACTCTTTCTGGTCAGTGTTGGGTGTAACTAGTTACTAAGTAAATAAGTTACTCTAATTGAATTACTTTTCCCGTGAAAAAAGTAAAGTTAGAGATTACTCTTTTTTTCTGTAATTGAATTAGTTACATTTTATGTATTAAAACTAAATACTTTGTGTAATATACTGGACAACAAAACCAGTCTTATGGGTCATTTTTTGAAATTGAGATTTGTACATAATCTCAAAGCTTTCTATTGATGTATGATTTGTAGGAATATGACAATATCTGGCTGAGATACAACCGTTTAAAACTCAATAATCTGAGAGTACAAAAAATCTAAATATTGAGAAAATTGCCTTTGAAGTTGATAATCAGGGGCACTGTGGCCATCCATTTACTAAATAAAGTTTTTATATATTGTAGTTAGGAAATTTTTAAAATATCTTCATGGAACATGATCTATACTTAATACATGATTTTTGGCATAAAAGAAAAATCGATAATTTTAACCCATACAATGTATTTTTGTCTTTTTTTTGTGCAACTTAAGACTGGTTTTGTGATCCAGGGTCACATATGTGTTTGCAACAGTGGAGTTGACATCAAAATTCAAAGTCAAACTTTAAAATCCATGCTTTAATGTACCATTCATACATTTGTTATAATTTGGTCAGTTAATAATACTACTTTATGTAGTTATATATATATTTTTGAATGAATTAAAAGAGCCGTTTCATGCATATCCTTAAATCACTTAGGTAATCAAGGTTGGCATAGGATATAGAAAGTAATTAGTAATAAGTAATTAAATACTTTTTGGAGAGAGTGATTTGTTCAGTAATCTAATTAAACTATTGAATATGTAAATAGTAATTACCTCTTCAGAGTAAGTTTCTGCTATTTTATTTTTCTTGTTTTGTCAACCTTTTTTGCTACAACCAGCTGCCTTGAGCTGTGCTGAGTAAGTTTATGAATGAGGGTCTGTTTTCACATTGTAATCTATCCTCTCAGAAAAATCTTAACCATCTTAGCAAGACTCATACCTCACCTTTCCATACCTCAATATTTATATTAGCACAGATAAAAATAATCCAAACACGAAATGCTTGAAGTAAGCATATTTACGTTAAGCACCTTATGTGTTACAGTAAGGAGAACAAGTTAAGCCAAGTCATGTTCAGGAGATTCGTGAACCCTAATAAACAGCTTTGTGGTTATTTATTGCATGCACCTGTTAGTAGAAACTAGATCTAGAATTAACAGCATGTGCAGGGTTATGACTTCAGCGCATGTACAATCAAGAGCTATGACATACAGTTATAATCTATATGGTGTTACATTCCTGCCTGACTGTAACTCAATTATCATTGTTGAATAAAAATATAAAAATACCTTTTGCTTATAAATATCATGTCCAGTAACACTAAGGAGTTAAGACATAACACCTTGTTTACCTTGGGGTTACAAATATTGTACATTCCTCATGTTGCATCAACAAAATAACTAATGAGAAACAAAATCCCAATGTGATGAAGTTTTGGTGTCAGGTGTTGTTTCAGCTTGTTTCTGATGTTATGACCATACTGTATATAACACAATGGCCTCTGCTATTAGTGAGAAAGTAAAATAGTGCATAAATAAAAACCCAAATAAGCCCAACTGGCATGTGAACAAAACTATATTAGAAGAAAAATTCTAATTTAAAGTGTGATATTTGTGTTCTTTGGGCCGTCTATCTGGACTTCAGCTGTGTCTGGTCAGACAGAACCACTGCTGCTTCCCCCAATCCAGACATGAGAGGAATTTAGACCAGATCAGTCACACTCGACTGGTTCGACCCCCCAGCCCCTGGCCACTTACTACTGTTCTTAATGAAGTTTTAATCTGTCTGATACTCCCAAAGTACACATGTATTG
This sequence comes from Triplophysa bombifrons, assembly GCA_029783895.1. Classification (NCBI taxonomy): domain Eukaryota; kingdom Metazoa; phylum Chordata; class Actinopteri; order Cypriniformes; family Nemacheilidae; genus Triplophysa; species Triplophysa bombifrons. The sequence goes on from CM056455.1 coordinate 14,763,589, forward strand.
TTTTACAATTACATGCTGAAAAACCGTGTTTCTACAATTCCTATAATTTCTTAGATTTAGTAGATCGTTATTAATATGTTATATTAAATTTCAATGCCGGTTATGTCTTAAACTCCTGTGTCTATGGATAAGATGAAGGATGCAGAATATCGATATTGGCCATCCATCCATCCATCCATCCATTTTCTTCCGCTTTATCCGGGGCAGGGTCGCGGGGGCTGCAGTCTAAGCAGGGATACCCAGACCTCCCTCTCCCTAGACACTTCCTCCATCTCTTCCGGGGGGACACCGAGGCGTTCCCAGGCCAGCCGGGAGACATAGTCCCTCCAGCGTGTCCTAGGTCTTCCCCGGGGTCTCCTCCCGGTGGGACATGCCCGGGAAGGCGTCCAGTGGGCATCCGGAAAAGATGCCCGAGCCACCTCAGCTGGCCCCTCTCGATGTGGAGGAGCAGCGGATCTACTCTGAGCTCCTCCCGAGTGACCGAGCTTCTCACCCTATCTCTAAGGGATCGCCCAGCCACCCTGCGGAGAAAGCTAATTTCGGCCGCCTGTATCCGGGATCTTGTCCTTTCGGTCATGACCCACAGCTCATGACCATAGGTGAGAGTAGGAACGTAGATTGACCGGTAAATCGAGAGCTGAGCCGCTTCACCACGACGGACCGGTACAGCGACCGCATTACTGCAGAGGCTGCACTGATCCGTCTGTCAATCTCCTGTTCCATCCTTCCCTCACTCGTGAACAAGACCCCAAGATACTTGAACTCCTCCACTTGAGGCAGGAAGTGTCGCCGATATTGGCCAAAAAAGGGTCATTTTAATGTTATCGGTTTTGGCCCGATAATAAAATCAAGCTGATATATTAAAGGGACAGTTTACACATAAAAAATCTGTCATCATTTACTTACCCTCAAGTTGTTCAAGATCTGTATAAATGCCTTTGATGATATAAATGATCATAAATAATAACATTCCCTATGAAGTGATTTAAAAAAAAGCACTATCTTGAGCAATATAAAACTGAGATACGAATGATGGTGTTGTCTTGCTTTGTTGATTCATATAGATCACTTAAATAAAATTTATCGACACAAAAAAAATACAAAGCTGATAGGCAACTGAAATGATGGGAAAATGTCATTTGAACATAACAGGGAGTGCAGATCAAGGACTGGTAAGTATTTACTGTAAATGTTCTTGTAATTAAAACTATGTCACATAATTGTGATTACATTAAATGTTTGCAATTAGAGGATTATTTAATAAATGTGACAGCCCTAGTCCATACTAAAGACTACTCCGTACATCTGTCTAGACTTGTTCCCCATTTCTGTTTTGCATTGCGGTGTTGAAATAGATTGAAAATAAAATCTTACCAATACTTTGTGAACTTTCCCAATAAACGCTAAAATCTAAACTGTTTTGACTTGTAATGATGTGATAAAAAATGCTTGCAATTCAAGTGTGGAGTAGATGAATCTTTCTTGCCATCATCTTGAAGAATTCGCTTGAAAATTCGCTTGACAAAAACATGAGCCACAACTGCTGTTTTCATTCAACACCATAATCGCACAGCTGCATGTGTCCGACACTCGCAACCGCTGCACATTTACACCAGACAACAAAAAAATTGCTCTTCTTCTGGAACATTCTAGTTAGCGTTCAGAAGCCTTAAAACTACTGACGCTCTGTAGACACATCACAGCCAGATTCTGGGTTGTGCGGTCTCGCTCCCAACATAATCTCCAAATAGGAAAGTGCCACAGGACATTCTGTTCCCAGCTCTTGCTGTGAAAGCTCCAATCAGTGCTGAAAGAGATATCCCACAATCCTCTATCCCGCCGTGCTCAAACCAAGCTTTTGTTTTGGTACATCATCCAAGAATCTAAAGTGTTCCCCTCTGGTGAGAAAGCAGAGAGGCTCTTCTGTGGAAAGGGACGAGTAATTGAATTTAGCCGCCACCTGTAGTTTAAACATGTACAGAGAAACCCACTGGGAACATGACTCCCAGCTGCTGGACTCTTTAGATGTCAAGACGTGAACACAATGGGCGGTTTCAGCTGATCAAATGAAGAGCTTGTGCCTGAGGCATAATATAGTTTACTAAAACTAAAACGGTAACATTTACAAGTTGTATTTGCGTAGCTAATGCATGAGATAGCATGAACTATCAATAAACAACTTATATAGCATTTATTAATCTTAATTGTTCATGTTAATATTAGTATTTAATAATAATTAAAAAAAAATATATATAATGGTAAGACTTTACTTAAAGCCTATAGGTATAATACATTATTAAGGGTTATTGAATTAAATGGAATGGGCTAGTTATTTTAGCCAAGTAACCTTACATTAGTTAATGCACAGTGACAAAAACAATTGTATTGACATTGACTAACGTAAACAAAAATTAATGCATGCTTAAAATCTATAGTGTTCTTTGTTAGTTCATGTTTGCTAATTAATTTACTAATTTTAACAAATACAAGGATATTGTAAAGTTATTTTAAAGTTAAAATACTGAATTATTTACAAAACTAAACAAAAATTTGTAATGTTATAAAAACCAAAATTAGCTGAAAAGTAATTTGAAGCAAAAACAATTAAAAAAATACATTACTGCATAACGTGAAAGACGTAGCTCCAGGAATGAATCGCCGCATCCTTCGAGTGGAATGTCCACTAGAGGCACGTTTTTTCTCCTTTATAAGGTGTGTTTATTAAAAGTTATGAAGCAGACACATGCACAAAGAACATAGGTTAGAGCACCTAACCCCACTTCCACCCTAAACCTACATGCTTCCCAAACCGAAATCTAGATATTTTTTAATGCAACGTGACCGTTTTATTCATTTTACAAGAGCTTTTATGCAAAACGACCTAAATTCAAGGTATGGTATTCATTTGATGTATATGTAGGATGTGTGTTCCCTGCTTTCAACACAGGACTTAAGAACAGCTTACAGGAACACATAATAAAACATGTGTGTGTGTATTTGCGTGATGTCAAATGTTAAACAATTTTTTAAAAGTAAAACCACTTGATGGCTTTTCTCTCAGCAGGATAATGTAGACCGGACAGCCAATCACAGACAAGCAGATCTGATTGGGCCAAGTTTTCAGCAGTCAACCAATCGGAATTCACCCTCCCATCAAGGTTAGTTAACTAATACTTTACATTTACTTCTTTCATGCCTGCAATATTCATGTGTCTTGTTTGATTTCTGATTTAATTTAGTGTTTATCAGATTAATCTGCTTTTAACATCTCAAACAGAATGTTAAAGTCGAGCTTTTAATAGATTTGTTGAAAAACACATAGTAGAATAGTCGACACAGTTATTATGTGTGTACATGTGTGTGTGTGTGCATAATGGATTATGGGCAGGGGTCCGTTTCGCGCACTTGGACCTGGGTGGGGGCTGTCTGTTATAGTGGCCTCTTCTAGCTAAGGAAGAATCGCTCATTAAAGCGCTATCTATATTCAGGCCTCTTCCACAGTAAACACTCCAGCAGTTCAAATGCTTGATTTATAAAGACACAGGGTGCCACTCATTAAGCCTCCAATCTAATTGTGCCATACAAAATACAGAGGCATAATATTTGGAGCATGAGATTTAAGTACAATATCGCCTCAGCATGGGAGGTACAGGCCGGAATGTTTTCCGTAAGTCTGATGTTGTCATTGAAGTAAATGGAGCAGAAACTTTCATTTATTTCCCTGACTTCTCAAAGTACACAGCATTCTCACAGCTGTGATTACACGAAACTCTCGCTTGTAATGTTTCATTGCCCCTTATTATTCAGTTTGAGCAGTAAAACGGAGTTACTCAATAAGAACAAGTAGTTGTCTGCTCAATTTAGAGATTTTATTCATTTCGTCATGTGCGAACATCATTCTATTTGATGACAATGATGCGATGATAATCAAACCACTACATGAATGAACGTGTGGAAAAAATAAAAAGGAATGTTCCCATAACTGTTCTTTGACCTCACTGGTTTACATACTCCATTGAAAACAACAAACTGTGAAAACAAAGGTCTTTGGGAAGCTAGAATGCAGCTAAGAATAGATGTGAAGCGTTTGATGTATACATCAGGTCCCAGATTTAGACCAGGAATATTTGTGGCGGCATTCAAATCCTGTGTTCTTATACTAAAAAACTTATATTAAAAACATATTGTGTTATAATGGAATTAAAGAGCACATGTTATCCATAATGAGCTGTTGGAAATGTATGGTTTTACATAAAAAAAATATAAAATCAAAATTAATAAAATCAAACTTTACATTTTAATTTTAAGTGTGCCACTGTTATTGCATGAGCATTCATTTAAACGTTTGTAAAAATGTATTTGCAGTGTATTTTTCACATTTGCCTTTTAATTTTAATATTGGCAGTCTTGCCTCGAGATTTCAGTTAAAATTAAATCACCAATTGCATTTTATTTTTCAATTTGACATGGACAGCACACAGCGCACTGTCACTGTAAAAATTTAAATACAATTATTTTATTTTGTTTTTCACTTTAGCTTTTCGTGTGCTCAGTTATGTATAATGAAATTGTTAATCTGGTTTTCATTTTCATTATTTGTTTAATTTATTGAAATTTGGCAGGAATTTCCTTTCCTTACTGGTCTTAAGCTCAGGTTTTTAGTTTACATTTGGAAAAAAGTCAGTTTATCCTCTTGTTTTTTTATCATTCCAAACAAACAAAGTTGTTTTTCTATCATTTTATTTTGCACTTACAACATTGTATTATGTTTGTATGATTTATCACATGTCTTTACATTTTTATAATTTCCTGGTTGCTTTAAACCAAGTCTGCTAAAGAAATACATACATGCATAAATGTAAAGGGATTGTACTGCACAAGGTTGTCATTTTATAGTCATTGCTCTAATGGCTAAATCATAAATAAATAAAGCATACTGTATATATTTAATATTTCTGTATAATTTTAAATAGTTTAATATAGCCTAGTTAACATCCCTGACTGAACTAGTGTAGTATTAATACACAACAAATCATCACCTTGTCTCAAGTAACTGATGAAATAAAGATATGTAAAGATATTGTTGCAAGTAATTTGTGAGCACATTTATACTATTATTTGTACAAATAGCAGATCTCTAAAAATAATGCACACCGGTTGAACATTCATGACATTCAATCAGAATGAAGCATTCACCCCCGTGTTATAAAAATAAAATAAAGATGTTGATCTTTTTCATGTTTTCCTTTTCACCTCCTTGGGTTTATGAGTTTTTTCCTTCATATTTACTTTTTATTTACTTAACAGAGATTTGCGAAAAGACCATCTCTTTTCACATGTAAATAACCTTTTGCTTTCTTTGGTGCCTCTTATAGGATACCCATGCAAACACTTTTGTTAACACTTATCATGATCTGCGTCACTAAATGTCTTGAACACACCAAGATTCATGAATGTGAATGCATACATACTGTATGTGCTTCCTTAATATGTTCTTTGGTTGGTTGTGTGTTTGTCCAGTTACTACATGATCATTGACTTGATGCATCAGCATTTATGTGCTGGAAGCTTGATGTGTCATGTGTTTCCTACTGCCTCTGAATGTGCTCACAGTGAACAGATCACAAATAGATTTGGACATCATTTACAACCTGTTTTTAGATCTGTCAGCTTCGGATTACCCGAGACAGATATCTATACGAAGTATAAATAGGGCGTACGTGTGTATGGTGGTAGCTTTGTGTCTACCAGACTTTAATGGAATGTGTGGTAGCTGAGTTCATACAAACATAGTTCATAGGGACGCAGTTCAAACCCTAAACCTGTGTCAAGAGCTGGAGCCGTGCGTACACAATACACCCTGTAATATCTGAATATGGTGTATTACGCTGACCTATAGCAGGCTATCTGGTAGAAGTGTATTATACAGACTGTGTCAGATTATTTATAGACCATTTGGAAAGATGTAAACACCGCAGGTACAGAGGCACTTCTTGTTGCTTCCTGTTTCAGTTACACTTGGGTTTGAACAAAATACAACCGACAGAACATTTGTAACTAAATTGAAATGTTAAACCAACATCTTCAAGACTTAAAGCGATAGTTTAAAATGTTGTCATCATTTACTCACCCTCTTATCATTTCAAACCTTTATGACTTTCTTTCTTCGGTAGAACAAAAAGAAAAAGAAGATATATTTACATGTGAATTTCAACAAAGTCATCCAACAGCAATGTGAAAGACGGACAGCATGAAATAAAAATAAAAATCCAGGTTATCACAATTTCTTTCCATGTATACTTTGGTTTCTACAATTTATAGCATGCATATATAGTAAAAATTTAAACAAATCATAAAAACCTCAGATATAATGCATAATAAAAATAGTTCTGATTCATATAAATCAGGATTGTAGGTTTTTCTCTTGACTGCTCTTCGATTTTCCAGAGAAGCAGCTCATATGACATCAGCTGAAGTAACACGCAGTAATAAAGCATCTGAATTGATGTTCGTGATGTGCTGAGTCAGATCACATTTCATTCTGCAAGTCTGACCATACAAAATCATTCATGTCTGAGAGACGTCCGGCCTCAGCCACTCCACATCCACGTCTACCTGAGCCACACACTAAAATCACTCTAATGATTTTTATGGTTAAAACAAAAAGCTCTCTCTGTTTTCTCTTGAGAAGTGTTGACAGTGAGGCTGCCTGACATCCTGAGGAAATCATGACTATTTTTTTTATGTGTTCGCTCTTCTCAGAAAGGTTCTTTGATCCTGAGGAACGTTACCAGTCTTCCTCTTCACCAGTCTCACATCTGCTTTCCTCTTTACTTTAAAAGACAAATAGGCATTTCTAAGCGCTCAGACTGGACGGTTGTTCACCTGTTTTATAAAGTGAAGATGATCTTTTGGGCATCAATTGTCTGCTTCTGTGTTTGAAATTCTAAGAGAGGTTAGTTTATATCTGGAATAACAGATTGCTTGTGGTTTATAACACCTCAGATGTTTTTGTCTGTGGAGTTTCTGCTCAATGAAACTGTTGTCTGGATTTTTAGTTAGGCCTGAGGGATGCTGGTCGAGAATGATCTGTGGATTTAAAGTGTGTCCATTTGTTTGTTTTAACACCATCTGGTGGACAATAATAAATGTTCTTCGTTACTTGTAGTTGCTTCATTACATGTACTTCCAGAAGGCCAGGTGCATGTTAAATTAGTAGAGATGATTAGATAATTAATGTACAAGTTAGGCTTAGCTTAGTTAAGGTTCCACTAAGGTTAATAGTATGGATTTATATAGCATTAAAAAAAAATGCACACATTTTTCACGTCATGTTCAGTTTAAATATTGTGTTAAAATCTTATTGAGAGGAATTTATGTCTGGTTTTATAACAGACAGTTTAGGTTCAGACAGAAGACAATGAAGCACGTCGCAAATACTCAACATGAAGTCAATTTTACACATTACACTCACCTTAAGGATTATTAGGAACACCTGTTCAATTTCTCATTAATGCAGTTATGGTGGTGGTGTAATGGTGTGGGGGATGTTTTCTTGGCACACTTTAGGCCCCTTAGTGCCAATTGGGCATCGTTTAAATGCCACGGCCTACCTGAGCATTGTTTCTGACCATGTCCATCCCTTTATGACCACCATGTACCCGTCCTCTGATGGCTTCTTCCAGCAGGATAATGCACCATGTCACAATGCTCGAATCATTTCAAACTGGTTTCTTGAACATGACAATGAGTTCACTGTACTAAAATGGCCCCCACAGTCACCAGATCTCAACCCAATAGAGCATCTTTGGGATGTGGGGGAACGGGAGCTTCGTGCATCCCACAAATCTCCATCAACTGCAGGATGCTATCCTATCAATATGGGCCAACATTTCTAAAGAATGCTTTCAGCACCTTGTTGAATCAATGCCACGTAGAATTAAGGCAGTTCTGAAGGCGAAAGGGGATCAAACGCAGTATTAGTGTGGTGTTCCTAATAATCCTTTTGGTGAATGTATATTAACTTACACAGTTCTGCCTTAAAATGTGGAGAATTTCCATTCCATGTTGTATCTATTCAATAGCCTTCAAATGCTATGCCCATTTCGTAAAAAAGTGGCATTTTTTGCATCTATGATTTAAATATCCTCCCAAACCACATTATTCAGCCACCAAATTTACACTGCATTCATGTATAAAGACGAATCCAAAGTGACTTACAGTATATTCTAGCATTTTTATATTCATTTTTTATGTTTTTTTTTTCGTTTAGCTATATATAGTCCTGCTATACATGTTTGGTTCAAAGAATATTTGAATATTTCATTTTGACTTCAACAGATTAATCGACTCTCAACCTCTCCAGTGAGCCAGAGCCTGTGTGTGTGCGCATCTTAGCTCTCTAGGATCTCTAAGTAGAGAAGGTGCTTACCTGTCTCTATAAATACAAAGGGATCAGCTGATTACATGAAGCGTTTGCAGAAAAAGGTCTTGCAGAGGGCAACTTTGGGTCAGAAGAGTGAGAAGAAAGGCCAAGAGAGAACAGATGTGCAGTTACTCTCATGTTGTTAATCAATATTTTTTCTGCCAATCTGCAAATTTCTGATGATTTTGGCATGAGAATAGCACTATTATAATGCAAATATGATTTTGACAAACAATGTAAAATAACATTACTGGTAGTGGGTCATTCTTCAATATATCAAGACCTTTATTAACAGTAAAACTGCCTTGGAATTTTGACCAAAATGGCAGCTTAAATGAAATCAAACCATTTTTATTTCATTGTGGGTAATAAAACAACAGTGATTGTTTATCGGTTCGATTTGAACATTTGTCACACACTACTCTATAAAGGATACAACTTGTGGTGAATACCATGTGTAATACTTTGAAAAGAAGTAGAGTTAAAAATGACACAATGAAATGTTTTTCGGAAGCTGATATAGTAAAGTTACGCTATGCACATCGAATAATGATGCTGTTCATCTTGTAAAACACTCACAGTGGAGTCTTATTACCAAAGTCCGTTTACAGAAGTCGTGCCACTTGATGGCCATGTTTGCAATGCCTCCGGGCAGCTATTTACGTCATAACAAGACAACAGGCAGATATTTCCAAAATCGCTATCAAAATTAGAATTAAATAGCATATTTCAGATTAACAATTATATCTAACATAAACTGTACCATAGCTTAAATTGCGCTAAAATCAAAAATTTTCAGTGGCCATATTGAGCGTCACATTTCTCCCTATTCATTGTAATTGCAGTGCCACATCTATTTAATATCTATTATCTTTGTCATTACATAGCAGTACTGTGAGGTGTCTCGGCCTGATTTTGCCAAGTGGTTGATGTCCTCAGGGCAACATATTTTGTTGTGAGGTGGGCATTGAGTAGCAACATCCTTAAACCACAGGACAAGAAGGTATTACATCTCCCTCTAGTGGCGAGATGATGAAATGAATACAGCTTCTATAAACTTTATTTTTTAAAATAGGCACTTGATTTAGAATGTTACTTACATTGCATTGGAGTTTGGATATTTTAAAAGCATGTGTGTTTCCTGAGGATCGATTGTGAACTTTTCTTCAAGTTGAGCTATAGAAACAGGCATGTCATTTAGTTATTAATGTATTTACAATCTGCATTCACATCATGTCCTAAATTATCACCTTTCTCCCTCTTTTGCTCCTTTTTAGAGGATGACGTGGATTTGGAGGCACTGGTGAATGATATGAACTCTTCCTTTGAGAGTTTGTACTCTTCCTGTACCGTGTCGGCTGATTCCGCTCCCCTGCTACACAACGGCCAGCCACAGAGACCCATCTATCAAACACACGCTCAGCCCACCTCCCCACACCAGAGACTGCGACGGTCCCAGCCCATGCACATTCTCGCTGTCAGGTAAACAAACATGCATCTAAGATACGTTTCTAAGGAAAAGTTAAGACGAGACACTGCAGGTGAATAGGATTTTTATTTTAATTGAAACATATAACTTGAAATTTTACCAATACATTAAATACATTATTTGTAAAAAAAATTGCATTGCAAGTTTTCAAAAAAATGTGACGATATCTCATTAAATATGCACATATTTACATATATTTAAAAAGCAAAAGTCTAGGCACTGAAAACAGTTACACATGCTATCTTTGTTTCATTTAAACAACATACAGTAACCTATCAGTGTTACACATTTTTACAAAAGAGATTTCAGATTTCTCTTTTTTTATAAATATCAAAATACTATGAACACAAATAAAAAGTAATTATCCCCCAAAAATGATATGTATATCAGCTAAAACATTGATTCAATAAATCCTACTGTAATAACCTTCAGAATATAACTAAGAATGAACATGGAAAGTATGGTAAGTACACGAGTTGACATTTTTGGTACAGAATGTTGAAAAAAATAATTTTGAGAAAACGTCTGCTAAAGATACACAATTAGATGAGGACAAATAGACGACAGGAGTAACAAAACACCTCAAATAAACATTTTATTGTGAACTTTGTCAATTTTATAGTATCACTGTTAGACATGTTATAGAGGCAAAATATACAAAAATCTGACTTTTTTGTCTTCCATGTCTTGCCTTAAGAACAAAATATCCAGTCCAGTGGAGCCTCAGACATTTGCATCTCACTGCATGTCTCACAAAACACATTTTGTCTAAATAAATAGCACAAGCTCGAAATATGTGAAACATTTCGAGATCAAAGATCTTTCCAGAGCAATAGCTTAAATGTAACACGCACTAAGATCATCTTGCAGTGATCTTTCTCTCTATCAAGGGCGTCACTATTGTTATTCCATCACTGCGTGGTACTGAAACCTCTGAGAGTAAATGGTTTCCATTTGGTGAGCATGTTTTATCCCTCTCAGCTGCGGATCAGTTCAGGAAGTGAAGCATAACAAGCTCATGAACGACGGTTTGCTCAAGCGAAAGTTCACTCAGAGGTTACCTTTCAGATTTGATATCAGACACTCAGCGAATGTGTGTCTCTCTTCTGTGAAATTCTCACTTCAAAAGAACTCCCCTTCTCTCTGCCAGCATGCAAAGGTTGCCCAAAGCCGCAACACTCTTTGCTGACTATTAAACCCTGAAGGTTGAGAAACAATGTTTTATGTCTCTGATCTAATCCTAAATCTGAGATTTTTTGCCATATTCCCACAGAAGACTTCAGGAAGAAGAGCAACAGTACCGAACGTCCTCTCTACCTGCCATCCCCAACCCTTTTCCAGAGCTCTGCAGTCCTGCCGGTTCCCCTACGCTCAGCACCGGCTCTTTACCTCAGTGTCAGCCCACAGGCAAATACGTGAGAGAACTTTTCATTTCTCTCCCGCTAGTTTATTATTGACTCGCCTTTATTTCGTAAACAGTTATTTTCTGTGGAAAACATAATAAATGATTGAGTCTGCTATGCAGGAAAAAAAACACTGTGCATTTCTAGACAATGTTTTTGTGTTCACTGGAAAACATAACAGGATGTGAAACTATATGAAAGTAAACAAAAATATGTACAGAATTTTATTTTTGAGTGCTCTGGTTCCTCGAATCTGTCGGTGTGGTTGTTGTCTACCTTGAAAGCCAATTGTCAGACTTAAAGGAATAGTTCAACTTCAAAATTAAAATTCTGTCTTCAACTCACCCTTTTTTCTACAGAACAGAAAATAAGATATTTGGAAGAATGTTGTTAATAGCAAATGTTGGTAGAAGTGAATGGGGGGCTTTGCTGTTCTGTTACCAACGTTTTTTTACATATCATCTTTTATGTTCTGCCAAATAAAGAAAGTCATAAGGTTTGAAATGACAAGTGGGTGTGTAAAGGATGACAGAATATTCATTTTGAAGGTGAACTATCCCTTTAAGTGAAAAACAGCTTTTCGTTGTGGTGGGTGTGAATCTGAAACGCGGTTTGATTAGGTTGACGTGTCCGGATTCAAGTTTCCTGGTGAACGAGTCACTTCCTGTGCAGTGCCTGAATCATGAGCACTTACAGTAAGACTTCGAAAGTTATGTACATGGGAATCTCCCCAAAATCGTAGTCGTAGACTTTTATCTTTAATGATGAAAACTGTCCAAATTATACTGGGGGTTTTGTGACGGGGAAATGACTAGAACCAGATTTGTACCCAGGTTGCTTGGACATAAGCACCACCTCCACCACGCAACGTCTCAAGGCACGTGCCACATGTCATGTCAACGTCAGGTCATGCCTCTATCAATTTCAGGATTGTTTTGCGCATGTTTTCGGGCCTGTTCGCCTGTAATAATGTGCCCGCACTTGTATGTATTTGTATACACTGTGCATGCAATGAGAGCATTTGTTTATGTTTGTGTATAAAGTTATCTTTGAAACGTAATCTGAGTGAGGCCCCTGATATATTCCTGGAAAGCCCTATCATTCCTGCAGGCTAACCACCTCCATATGGGACTGGGATTTGTTACCGTAACATGGCCCCTATGTTACCGTAAAAATTGCTATAGACATTAATCAATTACCCTAATCCCTCTCTCTTCACTTTTATTGTGCTGTGGATGGAACCCAGCAGGGGTCTTAAGTGCCAGAGTGGGCTTTTGGTCTGTCAATAAGAGAAAAAACCTGGAGGAACGCCTGGAAGTCATTTAAAACAGCTGAGAAATCTTCAGTGACTGATGATGTCCATAAATATAATCGAGATGTAAAGCACATTGCCTGTTTGTATGTATGTGAATAGCAAACGTCCCTTTACATTTGTGAAATTTGTGAACATTCAGGATTTCAGAGATGTGGGGGTTTGTCTGCATGCAGTTGTTGTATAATGTGCAGGGAATCACGTGGAGAAGGCAGGTCGCGACACATCAAAACAAAATCTCCCTCTATTGAAACACTGTCTTGTTGAGTTGGAACTTGATTCTTTAAATGGCCCCTTTATTTATTAAATACAATAATTTTATTCATAAATATAATACGAGTGAGTTTCATGAAAGAAACGTTGTGAGGTGACGTGCAGCTCGACACTTGTAGTGTAAATATGGTCTGCAGATTGTTGTGTGTGTATTTCTGTAGGTGCATTATGCATGTTTGTGTATACTGTAGATTGTTGTATGTATGCGCTTGTCCGTAGAATGTTTTAGGCATGTGTCTGTATATTGTTGTATGCATGTATGTCTGTAGATTGATGTGTGATTGTGTGACTTTATGTTGTTGTATACATGTGTGTATTTCTGTAGGTTGTATGCATGTTTGTGTATACTGTAGATTGTTGTATGTATGCGTTTGTCTGTAGAAGGCTTTGGGCATGTGTCTGTAGATTTTTGTGTGTGTGTGTCTGTATGTTGCTGTATGCACTTGTCTGTAGAATGTTTAAGGCGTGTGTTTGTAGATTTTTTAAGGAATGTGTGTCTGTAGATTGTTGTGTGCATGTGCTACTGTATGTTGTTGCATGCATGTGTGTCTGTAGATTGTTGTTTGCATGCATTTGTCTGTTTGTTTTTATATGCATGTATCTGTAGTAGGGTTGCATGGTGTACCAGTTCTACGGTAGCATCACAGTATTAAGATTCAAAATACTGCTGATGCCACTGTACTTTTACGGTAGTGTCATAGCATCATATAAGTAATGTTGCAAATGCTCATTCGCAATTATTTAAATGTCTGATTGTCATATTGAGTGCCGTCACCGATTTGTTGTGTCTAATAAGGATGCAAAATTGCTGTGTAGAATGTCACAAGCAAGAGATTTTCTTATATCACAACTGCAAGAGTGATCAGTGTCGTACAGTTCAATAAACAAGACATTAATATTAAATCGCATTGTCAAATTGCGCTATTTCGCCAATGAAAATAGTTCTAAACAAAGCAGAATTATTGTATTTCTCTGGATAACACAGCCGTGTATCATTCCTAAATGAATCGTGATTTTAGCGATTCAAAAGAGTTGATAATTCAGTGAGTCATTTATGAAGACTTTCAATTACTCGGGAAAAAAATTGCAACCAGCGACTGGATGCTTTGCTTTTACTTTTAAAAGTAAGCCTAACATTTACTTTAGTATCTAATATAGTAAACTGTCTTAAAAAGTCTTATACCTAGATTCCTAAATCCTGGTATAACGAAGCTGGCGAAATATATGTAATTACATGAGCACGCCTTCATCCTTCAGAGAGAGCATCCAGCCTTTGCAGTCAAATTTTTTAAGAAAATACATCCAGGAAAGAAAATGAAAGCATCAACAGTCATTTTAGTGTCTGGGAACACTGCATTGTGTGGGCTTAAAATAAACATAACGTTATCATCCGCTGGTGTGGACGCAAATACAGTTTATCCCATTACTATTGTTAATGCTATCAAATACTGTACAAATGTGTACATTAGATAAGCGTAGTGATTCTGTAACATATTACAGTATACTACAGTTAACTTAAGTAAATACAAATATATTTTTAATGTGGGTTTTAATGCAATTTGTTTGATCGGTCTTGAGTTTTTTCATATTGCCAGTTATACCAGTCGTGATAGCTGGTATGGTATGGTTAGAAATGCTAGTCTGTGTTTGGTTGTACGGATGTGTCGCACTGTGGAATGTTGAATGCGTGTGTGTGTGTGTGTGTAGATTCCCAGCAACGAATCTCTGCAATTTCCAGCACTGGTATGCATGTGTCTGTCTGTAGATCATTATGTGGATGTGTCTGTAGAATGTTGTCTGAAAAGTGGACTGTTTTGAGAATGTGTGATATGAAGCTTTTTTTCTTGGATCTTGTACGTGCTACTCTCTAACAGCTGCCTTTGGTTTGCACCCCCTGGATAGATGTTTTCAATCGTTCGCGCGTACGAGTACAGATGTCTTTCGGCCTGCTCGCCTGGTAAGAAGCACGACGTTTTGTGTTCACAGAATTTTCCAAGCTGCGGGCGTTTTCTGACAGGCCCCCATGCTCCCCAGATCCCATGCAGAAGGCACGCGAACCAGAGCGCTTCCGCAAGCCAGAAGGCCTTTCAGTGGCACGCTACGGCTTTCCAGAACTAGAACTCATTCTCATAACCAATGCTGCTTCCATGTGTCTGCTTCCTGACTCCAGATCAGAGTTTATTTGTATTGTGACATACGTAACCTGTCTCTTCTAGTCTGGAAACTCGCAACACGTTCTTCTGAGAGGTATATAACCACCTTTCACAGAGAGAGAGAGAGAGAGAGAGAGAGAGAGAGATGTAGGCTTTAATCCATTTAAAGCACTCACTGACATCAGTTTTTGGCACCCACTGAGAACGCCTTGAACGCAAATAAGGGATGAGCAATATGTTTAATAGTATCTTACCTCACTTTAATGTGTCGATGCATTTTTACTCCAGGGTGAGGTAAGATGCTGGAAATAACCCAGCACTGGGAAGGGCTCTCAGGACTCAAGCCCACGCAGAACGGCACAACCTGAAAAGGGCCCGAGAGACGCTCGCGCCGTGTTGGTTTTATTGTAGACACTGAGGTGTGGCATGTGCAGAAGTTGCAGATGTTCTAAAACTAGTGTTTGTATGTCAGTAGGAGCAGTTGGGTCATAGATGATGGTCCCAAGTGAGGTTTTAAAACCCTTGTTTTGGATAAATGTTGTTGTGTGGCATGAGTAGGTGATCAGTCAGTGCTGCCACTGAAGGTGAAAAACACACGGTAATACCAAGGAGCTTTCATTTTACATCTTTTAGTTATTGCTTTACAGAAGATTATATACAAGTAAAATGTCATGATTGATAAAAGACTGTGCAGAAAGTGTGTAACAGATTAGGTTAGGTTACATGTTGCCGTTATTCTCTTCTTGTGAATTGACGCTGCTGGTTTGTGTACGTGTCAGGTCGCACATCCAGGTGAGCTACTGTGCATAAAATCTGTGGGGAGGATTTGGTTCTCTTAGCTGGTCGGATACTTGTCACTAAAGAGCTCTTGACAAATGCCGGTCTGGAGACGTGCCAGGCTATGGTTTAGTCTATAGCCTCTCCTGAGTCAGAGAGCCAATTTTATTCTTTACCCCAGTGAACAAGCCGTAACCTGCCTGGATTACTGGCTGCTGAACACAGCCCTGACCGAGGGCTGTGATTTAACCATCTCCATTGGAAGAGACAGCAATTAAAACAAGCCGTGGAGGACACACTGCCAGCTCAGATACCTGCTAATGCTGTCCTGCTGAGATGAACTGTCATAAACCCTGTTCTAATAGTCTGTACATGTTCTGCCACCCTACTCAGCTGAGATTTTTGTATCATAAATTGCTTTAAAAAAATATGTTGTACCACTAGTTTTATTTTCACAGAAGCACCACATCAAGCTCATTTCATTGGTTGATTTGAAGTTACTATCTCGTGTTTGGGGCAGTCGTGGCCGAATGGTTCTCCGGGCTGGCAGGTAACGACTGAGGTGCCCTTGGGCAAGGCACCTTACCCCTACTTGCTCCCCACGTGCTGCAGTGATAGCTGCCCAATCATCCGGGTGTACGTGTGTTCACAACTTACTGTGCGTGTGTTCTCTACTAGATGGGTTAAATGCAGAGGTAACATTTCGGGTATTAGTCACCATATCTGAAAAATAGGTAACTTTCACTTAGCTCAAGCCAAAGGGTCAAGGATTAGCATGGAACAGTTAGGTCCTGTAGGTAGATGCCATACTGTAATACAGGACTGTACAGTGAGACCTATTTGTCTGCACTAAGAATAAATTTAATAGTGTATCACGCAAGCGATACAGTTTGGCAGGGGCTTTAGATGAGCCGCCTGTTTGTGTGAAGTGCGTTTGTCCTTGTGCTTGTTCTTGTTTGAGGTTAACTAATGGCGCACCACTATTTATTTTCGTTTTTGTTTTGATTTGCAATTAAAACTTGTTCGCTGGCTGCATCGAGTCCATTGTGCTCTATGATCTGCGTGATGTGGGAAAACATGGAAGGACTCACGAAAGCGGAACACTATTACGTTATTTAAAACGTAATCTGCGTGATTATGAGTGAATGAGTTGCACACTTTAACATGTTAAAAACATGACACTCGTGGATTTGCCTGTATCTTATATGGGGACATGAACTTCATCCACAAAGTTGTTCTAAGTTTGAGTGAAGCTACTGTCAAACAATGTAACTCAAAATCTTTGCGACGACCCGCCAAAATAAAAGTCTTCTTAATTTGAACCAGATAAAATAATAAACTTGTAGTCTATTTCTAAACTGTAGTAAACACCATAGTATTATTTTATATTTACTATAGTAAGGTTCAAATATACTATAGTACACAAGAATGTTACTGCAGTCTAATGTAGTAAATACTATAGTCTATACTACAGTATTTTATGGAAAAATGTATTTACTACTGTATAGTAAAGCCTTGAAAAGGCAGAACTCAGAAAATTAAAAAGGAAAAATGAATTTGGGAAAAAAATTATATGGCCCTAATTTATCCATTTGTATAATGTTGATGTCATTATTACCTGTAACCTGTCTATTTTTGTGATGACCTGCACTTGTGTGTGTTTTTTTTAATGATGATAACAGACGTATACTTGTGCAACAACAGTTTGGCTTGTGCTACAAAACTTTAAACCTCTGTAGCACATGTGCTATTTGCAAAAAAAGTTAACGTACAGCCTTGTAATGGTGCCATCTGGACCAAGAAGGCAAATTAATATTCTGTGCATCATTTATGTTCATAACATTTCACAAAAGTTTAGTAGCTCTTAAAGCCCACAAAAACTCAAAGTGGAAGTTTTCTTACTTTTAGCATGTTAGACTTAAAGGAATAGTTCGCCCAAAAAATACAAACCCTTTCAAACTTTTTATTCACCCTCATGTCATTTAAAACCTGCATGACGTTTATTCTGAAGAACGCAACAGAAGATATTTTGAGAAATGTCTTTTTATGCCAGGTTTTATATCCATGTAATGGAATTCAAAGGAGGAGATTGTTGTTGATTGTATGAAGAATTTTCATTTTGGGATGAACTATGCCTTTAAGGCTATCTATAAGCTAATGTGCCTCAAAACAGATGTGCATTTAGAAGATGTAAACATTTTTCCCCTGTCTGTCCCCCTTTTATTGTTGTAGTGACATCAGCTGTTGTGCTTTAATGTCTTATTTAATTCTCAGATGATTTGCCTAAAAGGTTGAAAAACAAAACAAATCACATTTTAAGTAATGAGAAATAACTTTACATATTCGTCTGTTCAGTAATATATATGAAATAAATTTGGCCTGAATGGAACTCTAGAGAAATAAATACGGCTCTTAGCTCCCAGCTATGTTTCTTGGCGTTTTTAACCTATCACACTTGCTATGGTTCAGTGATTCTGCCATGAACTGCTTTGTCAGCACACTGAAGACTTATAGCTGAAGAGCTCAGAGCAGTTGGATTCATGTAGGTCACACAGACGGCACGTAGCATCAGACTTTAGTAGCTCATCTGGAGCGCAGGAACGCATGTCTGTGAGAACAAGAAACTAGGACAGAGATAGAAAAAGAAACAAGGGAAGGCCAAAAAATCTCTGTCAGCATGCAAAGTTTTGGAGTAGGAAATGCAGACTGACAAGCAACTCAATTTTGTGGCAGTAATTATGTCCAGAAAGAACTAGCGAAGAGGAGGGGAGCAAAAGAGCCAAAAGAACATGGGACTTGGCGGCCGCCCAGACCAGCCTCATTATGAAGACCCACTGAGGCAGATTGGACCGTACTGTACAGAAACCCGTGTTTCTTTCACCTTTGTCCTCATTCTTTGGTTTGAGGGCCACATTCCACATAGTTCCTTACCCCGTCCAAGTGCTCCGGATACTTTCAGCATTAACAATAATGTTCAGGTTCAGTGATATGTTAAGTTGGGCCGTTCTCTCGGGTTCAGCTGTATCACAGGTCAGAGTTGAACTGTTTAATCCTCGGGGAAAGATTCTGAAGAAAAATGTATGGAAAAAGTGAGCTCACGTTCCCTTTCTCAATACTTTGCTTGCAGGTTTTTTCAGTTAATGGGACAAAGAAGTGTGTTGTATCTGAAGGGGGGCTGTCAGCCGATTAAAAAAATAACCAAATATTCCCTAATAATGCCTTTAACAATATAACGAAAGCATTGTAGATTTGTCCGTGTCAATCTGTCTTAGGTGAAATTCACTTTTTCTTTTAATTGTTACACATTCAGAGGACATTCACAGTGAATGCTGTGTCTTAATATGTAGCTTAAAGAAGTTCAACTTTGAAAAACAGGTCAAGATAAATGTGGTATAGCAAGGCAAGTATACAGTATCTTGCTATTTATATATGATTATCATACTTAGAGTTAATTTGATAGTTTTAATCTAATGGTGAGATAAATGTTTTATTCTTTTAACCACTTTGATAATAAACCAAGTACAACCAAACAAAAATGACTGCAGCATGAACGTTTGAAATGAACGTTTGTTGTTATGGGTTCAGTAAAAGTTAAACTGTATTAAATATGTGACAAATTAGAGAAAACCACAAACAATCATTTGGACCTCAGTTAAGACACAGGACCAGGCCAGTAACTCTGTCTATTTGATGTTTTTACCAGTCTTTTAACTTTATTTTCATGATAGGACTGCACGATTAATCATATTTTAATCGCGAATAGATTACTGCTTCCCTATAATCATCGCAATATTGATATGTTGACAGCAAACACAAAGCTCATGAAGATAAGTTCAGAGATGTTTGGGACAGAGCTTATGGATGAGTGTTTAGTAAAGTGCAAGTATGTTATACAAGTAAACTATAAAATGTTCTAAACTGGCATGATTATTGTAATGATTAATCGTGGTTAAAATTGTAAAGATCCCATTCCCCGCTGGTCCCATTTTTCAACCTTTAGTTAGTGTGTCATGTTGCTGTTAGAGCATAAACAATACCTGCAAAATGATGAAGCTCAAAGTTCAGTAATAAGCGAGATATTGTCTTTAACAGAATTCGCTTTTCAAGGACTACAGAGAACGGCTGGAATGGGACTACAGGCCTCTACTTCCTGGGTACATGGTGTCACTATTCCGAGTGCTTTTAATAACCTCCGCCAAAGGAATACGCCGAAAAAGGGTCAAGGTCTTCCTTAGAAAAGAGGATGAGCTGCAAGAGTAGTGTTTGGTTCTTAGAGATTATAAACATTTGACTGAGCTCAGCGCTAAAGTATAATACACTGATATTTTGTGTGTTTTCACGCATAGCCTACCTGTAAAACACTTCTATGAAATGTCCTTTGAAGTTCTGCTTACAAATGTCTCCTGGTCAATCTGCTTGTTTTATTATCCAACTCTGGTCCAATAAAAAAAAGGCAAAACTAATGATTCTGTTATTAGCGTTAATTAATATAACATTTCCCTCGCCATACTAGGAAATTGCAATCTCTTACAAAGATTGATGTTTGCACATGCACTAGCAGAAATCTGTTACACTTCGATCGATCCGCAAGTATTTAACTGATAAAGTCAAGTTGACGCCATTGTTACTGTTTATTGCTAAAAGTTTATGAATACACACGCACTGAGAGGGGCACCGACCAATCACAACAGCCTGAGAAGCGGAATCTTGCTGATATGGTATGGGTGGGACATCTTCACACACACACACTCTAAGCCTGGAACCAATCCCGACAGACCTGGTCAGCTTTACAAATCAGAGCCTTTCGGAAGGAGGGATTTTATATAGACTGGAAGAAATCCAGTTGTTTTGTTAAAAGAGGGACACCGGTGAAGAATAGACTTGAAATATGTGAAATATATAGCGTATTTTTAAACAAGAAACATGAACATTGATTGTTAAACACCCCAAAAAAATTATCAAACCCCAAAAAGAGCAAAAGATGGCTCTTTTAAGCAAAATAATGGTGATTATCACTTAACCCATTATCATGCAACCCTATGATAACAAGCCGGTTAATGTCGCACTATGGGCCCTATCATACTCCTGGCAAGCCAAGCGCGACGGAAGTGGGGGTCAAGATCAGCAGATGTATGCAGAACATGGAGCTCACGTATTGCTGAGCTTTACACTTTTTATGAACATAATATTCCATTGTTGAGATGTGGCTATGCCCATAATTTCGCTTTAGCTCACTTCCTCTTTTACCTATATATATACTAGACCTTTCTGAATAAGATTAGACTCTGATTAAAACTGCACTTCTGTGTCTGTATCATTCTTTGTCCCCGGATCCAGACATCTGAGTGTTTCATCGACTCGACTCTTAAACCTTATAGCTAGACAATAGATCACAAATTGATCCTAACAATTAATTTAACTGCTTTAATACATAATTCGAAGCTTCACATTCCTGCTTTAAACCCTTTGATCTAAGCATATAAAAAGTAATAGTAAAATAATTTCCAAGCTGTCCATATAATGCCTCACTGAAACGTACTGTATTTTCGATCAAGTTCACTTTGTCTGAAAAATCATCTTTGCCAAGTCTCGCTTTGTGCAGTGATTGACTGAGTGAATGGTCTTTAGTTGGCAGCAGTTAACGGAGAGGAGGGGTTACTGTCTGGGTGGCATGAGCAGGAAGCATTAATACAGTTTTGCCTGTCCTGCAATGATTGTTAAATGGAAAAGTAATGATGTCATCCTTTTTGTGTGGTGATTTTTCGTCCCCAGACAGACATTGATTTGCTGTTGGGCTGCATGAGCGTTCCTGCTACCCAAATACTCAACACAAAAACTCTTTGCTTCTATTGGGGAAACATTTGGCTCTTCTTTGGTTTGATCTCAGTTGGACGCCATGGGCTTAAGAGGCAGTGCATTCAGGAGTGGATTGTTAGTGTCTACGTGTGTGGCTTAGAACGAGATGAGAGGCCAAAAGATCTGACTGCAGGGATTCATGCACACTGATACTGTCCGTGTGATCTATATATAGTCTCTCTGTTCCTTCACTTGCTGGCCCAAATGAAAAAGAAAGCTTTTACCACAAAAAAAGTCAGTTGGGCCATATATGATTTAGTATCTGGGAAATTAAGAGGACTTTATATATTTAAACAAAGGTTTAAAATAGTGTTTTTATTGGTGATTTTATAAACATGTATACAGTATGTCTCATATATTGATTTCAGTCAAATTTGAGAAAACTCTTTTTATCTGCCATTTACTGTATAAATAATCAATAAAACATGCTTAAAATATTAAACTCCCAAAAAACATAATCAAACCCCAAAAAAGCAAAAGATGGCTCCTTTAAGCAAAATAATCATGATTATCACTTAACCCATTATCATGCAACCCTATGATAACAAGCCGGTTAATGTCTCACTATGGGCCCTATCATACATAATATATATAAACATTCAAATTTGAATATACATAGATACACAAAATAATGTTTCTTGACATTTAATATTTTCATTAAAGTGATCAACATCTGCGGAATGAAGGAAGTCAGTGACAAGAGGATGAAAAAATTGTCAGAATTTTCATCTTTGAGTGAACTATCATTTTAACCAACAATGAGGTAACATGCAATTTCATGCATTCTGACTTTTTAACTTTGTTAAATGTGCTGGCTTCTTAAGCTTAACATGGTCAACTTGTCAAAAACGAGTTATTTCTGTGCTCGATTCACTCCGCTGGGGTTCATACAGGTTTCGGAAAGTTTTTTTCGAACATGGATTCCCGTTTCGCAACATGGGTTCAGTGTCTTATTGGACAATTCTCCCTGAAAAGCACACCCACGCGTCATCCAGCGAGTGAAAGTTCACGCGTGAGAGAAAGAGCACTTCCACGTGTCAACCAGCCAGCATGAGAAAGAGCACGCCCCTCTATGCTGCTTCACTCGGTTGTTGGAAGTTCAGGTGTATGTTTGCTCACTGCATTCCGTTGATGTATGTTATATAAAAGATGGATATAACGCTGGATTTGGAGAGCGGTTGAAACTGATAGATGGCGCGGTCCCAGCGCTAAAACATGCCGGACATGAAGCATACGCGGCTAAGTCATATGTCCGTGTTTTGTTAGCAATCGGCGTGTATGGGAATTATGTAATCAACACAAATTTACAGTGAATCAATGCGATAATGTATTGTGTGCTCATCTTTTAGTTTGGCCCCCCTGCACGCCACCAGCACGTCTTGCACGTCTGCTCTGCCCTGCACGGCTTTTTCTGGGAACAATCGTACAGCTGTATCTGTCTTTTATAAATTTGATCAAACTAAATACTCTTCAAAGATACAAAGTGTGCAATAAAACTCTATAGGTTCTCAAGATTAAAATGTCATTGGCAGAAAAGGTGTTACCTCATCTTTAACTAATAAAATTGTGGTTTCTTTCTATTTACTTTACATATTGTATAATTTATAAGGATTTTTTTAAACCAATTATCCTCCAAAGGTCACTTTAGTCAATATAATGAATCATGACGTTTAAATTACTTACTTATGTCATCAGTACATCAAGGTTGTGTGTACATTCTTTCTTTTTGTCTGGTCTCCTTTGTGTGGTGCTGTTGTGATAATGATAATCAGCTGCTTTGGTGGTTCATGGAAACCTCGGTGTGGTGAATACGGCTAGAGATGTGATGCAAGCTCAGCTCTTTTAGGCCAACCATAGACTGTACAGAATCCAAAACCCAGCTCGTGTTTTTTTAGTGCAAGCTTAATCATATGCTCGCTGATACATTTGTGTTATATGATAACAGAGCGTATGTGTCACGAACGCTCTCTTTGTCACAAACAACAAAAGACGTCATTACAGCAAGTCAGTATGAATCAAGACAAGATCACCTCAACACAAGTTCACCTCATAATGAACATTCTTTCATCATTTACTCACTCTTACGTCATTCCAAACCTGTATGACTTTCTATCTTTTGCAGAACACAAAAGAAGACCACTTACACATTTTTTTAAATATCTTCTTTTGTGTTCCACAGAAGAAAGAAAGTCATTTGAGGAGCATTTGAGGCTTGAGTTTTCAGGGCAGGTGGGAGTGATGAAAAGCCTATAGTGTCTCATGGACGCCTGGTAGTGCGTAGACGGGGAACCATGGCTTTCTGGAGGCCTCTGATTGTCCCGCTCGGGTTTTGTCTCACTATCTCATTAGAGGTGAAGTCAGTCTCTGCTTTAGGCAAACAACAGCTCGTGGTGGGAGGAGTGGGTCCGGTCATTAGAAAGGCACTTGTTAGCTCAGGGGCGGAGCGGGGGGATGTGTCATGCTCCTCAATGGATGACTTGCAGGCAATACATTAGTAGGTCAGGCGAAATCATAAGGTCGCAGGATCCAGGCATTTTTCTGAAGCATTTTGAGGTCAGCCTGTTGGACAGGTTTTTTTTCTCATGCGTCATGCTTTTAACATTCTTTGTCATATGTGACAGGCATGCTGTAAATTAGGTGGTGAATATATAGGTTACTTTTCAAAGAATAAGAACTTGTGTCCGCTGACTAATATACTTTCAGTCAGCTGTTTAAATAGTTTTGGCACTGTACGTCCTAGGATTTCCGACAGTGGCATGCTACGAGACCTCGCTTTGTTTGTCACATGATCATCACCGTATTTCAGGGGTGTCAAGTTATCGTTTTGTAAATACTTATGTCATTTCATTCTGATTGGTCAGTTGCTGTATTTTATTCACAATAATGACAACTGTACCTAATGATTCTCCCTGCATCCGAAATCACCTACTTACATACTATATTGTAGGCGAGAATCAGTATGAGTCATGAATAGGATGTCTGAAACGTCAGAATGCAAAAAAACGTAGGCGAGAAATACCTGGATGGTCTATTGCTTCCGCTGAGATTAGTTATTGTGCCTTGGATTGAGAATATTCTCTCCCATGATGCCACTGCTGAGCTGAGCAACGGTCAAATTTCAAAAGTAAATTTAACTTTATGTCCATTTTCAAATGCAAGTTCCGGTAAATCATTTCTTGTGACTAAATTACGTTTTTATCAACGCCAACATACAGGCTGTTGTTTATATGTCATAGATCAAATTGCTGCCCAGCACCCTTAGCAACCACCCTTAGCAATGTAAATGAAACATTCTGTTGCTGAATGCATGGCTGAAGTGGA
The DNA here is from genome assembly GCA_029783895.1 of Triplophysa bombifrons. Lineage (NCBI taxonomy): Eukaryota > Metazoa > Chordata > Actinopteri > Cypriniformes > Nemacheilidae > Triplophysa > Triplophysa bombifrons. The sequence continues at coordinate 14,788,598 of CM056455.1, forward strand.
TGTTCCTGTTCCCCACCGTAACGCCACTAAAGCGGCTGGCAACAGGCAGACGTCTTATGCCGTGGTAGCCTTGTGTGGAGTCTTGCCACGGCTTACCCCTGACTCTCCCAGTATCCCTGTCAGTATTCTTTCGATTAAAGATACATACCTGTATTGGATCTCTGTCTGCTGTCGTCTCTGGCATCTCCTGGTTCACTTACATGCGTGTTAACATACCTTAACAAATATATTATTTCTCCACGTTTTAGTTTTTTAATGGTATATAATCATTTTAGGTTTCCAGTCCTGATAACAATATTTAAGATTACAAAATACATTAGTAAAATAGGACAATCCAGGGCTGGGTTTTCCAAAACCTTTGTATCATTACTTCGTTCATAAGAATATATTGCCACCACTCTTTAAGTATAACTGAAAGTTCCAGTGAAATAAAAATTGACAATTTGTGTTTTTTCATGAGATATTGCAGACTTTAAAGTAAATATCATATCAATATGGGTCATTTTCTTTTTAAAATTCATCACCCTCATAATCTTAAAATCAAATCTGAAAATGCACAATCCAGCTCAAATTATGTAGAGTAGACGGCTCGACCAGAGCAGAGCCATTGAGAGAGAGAGTTTTGCCAACGGAAGTCAGAAAACGCTGCAGCGTCATGTGATTTTTACTTCAGTTGGTCTGTTCAGTCGTGGCTCCATGCGTAACTAACTTCCGGGAGCTATTGAGAGCCTGTGTCTCGTGATCCATGGAGCCTTCAGATAGTTCCAGGAAGTTATGTTTTCTCTTTAAATGCTTTTTTTCTTTAATTTTTTATTCATTAAATTAGTTAGAAGTTTACCTCAGTTGGTTTGTTAAGTCGCGGCTCCATGCATACCGTCATTGCTGTGAAAAAATTGTTCCATTGTAGTCAACGTAGTTGATGCGACTCTCACTCTCTCAATGGCTCTAGGCCAGAGCATCCGTTATCTATTCCCATTCAACTGTCAGTCTGCTGCCAGTTTCATTTAAAAATGCATTGCTGTTTTTTATCCAATCAATTCGAAGTGAAAAACGCAAGTCACGCCCACTCATTTTCTCCTTTGAAATTTTACGAAAGTAAAAATGATCGCAATTTCCGGTTCACAGGGACTTTAAGAAGGACTACTTAATGCTACTAATATTATTATTAATAATAGTTTTTCCTTAATTATGATTTATGTTAAGCTGCTTTGCAACAATGAAATTTGTGAAAAGCGCAAAAAAAATAGAATTGATTTTTTTTGAGAATTGAAGAGTTTATTCACGATTAAGCACACCCTCTCAGACCTTTTTGCGTCTTCTCATCCAATTTCGAAAATTCTGTCTCAAGAAGGGTATGTTAAAAATTGTAGCTGATACTTTTTTTTATTAATTACACAAAAAAATTTAACATGTTTATTTATACATGTGTATTTTACTGTACGTCGCTTTGATAAATGAATGTACTTTACACATGTAAATTAACAAGTAGTTAGGTCCTTTAGATTTGTGCAGGAAATCAGTGGGTAGTGGACTGGCACTACAGAACAATACACTGCCTAAAACGCTCCTTGTGTGGGATTACATAACCAAGAACCAGACATTATCTTTCCGTCCTTTATAACTGTGTCCATGGAGGAATGGCCAGGAGTATCTATGTTTCCTTTACCAATAAATGCAAACAATTGCAGTCTGTATGAAGGACTGATGACGGAAAACTCTATGGCATCATGGTCGGCTAATAACTGTAACGAGAAAATAAACACAAATCTTGTCATGGATCGGGTGGTATGGACAAATATAATCAGCTCAGCCTTTATAAATCATAATATACTGGAAACAGAAAAGAGGAAGTAGTTGATGTGTGAGTTTTACCCTGGAACTGAAATGTAACACCATTCCTTTCTTATAACGATTTTAATTAATGACTGGAAAACTAGGTGTGGTAATATGTGTTGGCCTGGGCACTGTATCACCAGTCATTTGACTTATTGCTGAATTAACAACCCGAAGTCATTCATTCTCGCAGCGTTTCAACACCGTTGGGACAAATGCTCCTGCGTGACAATATAATTGTCTTATGTAACTCAATATGTGTATCTTGGGAGGAACTGGTGTTCAGTAAGAGCTCAAGGCTATTGGACTGTTGCAATAATTATTTGTCCTCATAGCAGAATGATTTCTAGTCATGCTTTGTTTTTCTTACCGAAAAAGGGATTTTGCTTTGTTTTGAAGGCTCTTTCATGGTCAGAAATATTCCAATGATTTCCAGATTTGCAATGGAAAAAGTTCCTTTGCAGTTTTTTTTAAACAAACACTTGTCAGAGGCATAGCCTAGCGAGTCTTTCTTTCTCAAACAGCATATAAGCTCCATACAAATAACCATAAAGTACAGGGCCGGATCATCAAATGGGTATTATGGGCACAGGCCCAGGGGCCCAAGCAAGCTAGGGGAAGAAAATTTCACATGACAGCGGTTTCGCTATATTCATTCTACTGTACAATTCTCTGACCCGCGTTCATGGATGTGCGCACTCAAAACAATATTTCTAACTTAGGAAGACTGTCTTTTGATTAAGTCACTTTTATGAGCCCTCTAGCGGCGTTTGTTCAGAAGAAGCGCATAGCGACAAATATAGCGACTTCTTGGATAAACCTTTGCTTTCATTCAGTTGGAAAATGTCGCCAGTGCTGCCCCCCGAGCGCGAGGTCTCTCTTTCCCGGCGCAGGGATCCCTTCTCTTGGCTTCACTCTGTAACATTAATGCCGTTTATGGTAACACATCACACGCTTACATAACATAAGTCGCAAGTTGCTTGTTACACAAACAAAGTTTAACAAATGGACAAATTACTCTTATAGTTTAATCATTGACAAAACTGCCCTTTTAATTGCACTTAAGAATAGTCTTTATAACATTCTAAAATTTATCTTAAGAAAGTTCTTATATTTTCTATTCAGAACAGTTTGGTGGTTGTGTGTGAATTATGGAAGAATCTGATAGAACTGAATTGATAGAGGTCTGGAAGTGAGTGCTGCTAGCGTATGCCAGTGAGTTACAGTATGCCGGGAAATGTCTTTGTATTGTTGCTGCTGGTCCAGGCTAATTTTAAATTTTATTGTCCACACGTGTGTGTATGGGGGTCCATAAGACACTTGTGCCCAGGGAAGAGCCATTGAAAGAGTTGCATCAACTCCGTTGACTCCAATGGAACTGTATTTTCACAGCAATGGAGGCTCTCAATAGTTCCGGGAAGTTACTAGTTATGCAATAAGCTGTGACTAAACAGACCAACTGACGTAAAAGACACGATAAACACCAAAGGAAGCTTTAAATCTGGTTTATAGAATTAAAGGGTAACTTGAGAAACATCCAATGTAACACTGGACAGGGAAACATCCAATGTAACACTGGACAGGTAAACATCCAACGTAACACAGAACAGGTAAACATCCAACGTAACACAGAACAGGTAAACATCCAACGTAACACAGAACAGGTAAATATCCAACGTAACACAGAACAGGTAAACATCCAACGTAACACAGAACAGGTAAACATCCAACGTAACACAGAACAGGTAAACATCCAACGTAACACAGAACAGGTAAATATCCAACGTAACACAGAACAGGTAAACATCCAACGTAACACAGAACAGGTAAACATCCAACGTAACACAGAACAGGTAAACATCCAACGTAACACAGAACAGGTAAACATCCAACGTAACACAGAACAGGTAAACATCCAACGTAACACAGAACAGGTCAACATCCAACGTAACACAGAACAGGTAAACATCCACGTGAACTAAGAACAGGTAAACATCCACGTGAACTAAAAACAGGTAACGTCCATAGAGCAGTCAGAGCTACATGAAACAACTAGATCTGACAATCGTGTATGGATGATTGCGGGATATAAAGGGAGTTCATTAGTGAGTACAGGTGTGAGTGTAATCAGTAATGAGTGAGTGCAAGGGTTTCTGGGTAATGAAGTCCATAATGAAAAGTCCAGTGGATGTGAGTGGGAAAGTATATGATGAGGCACTGCGGCGGAAGGTGTGGCCGTTGTTAGTACTGCGGGTGTTACAGTTTTATTAAAACATTTAATGTGTCTTGAACTCTCTATTCCAAGTCTCTGCACTGTAGGATAACATCATGTGAGAAACAGCCAAAGATTAATAACAACGTAAACAAAGCTCTAAAAATGGCCACAATATACTATTTTAATATGAAGGAACTTTCTATAGTGATGTTTTACAGACTTTTTTATATGCATTTTGAATCTTGCAATATATTGCGATGTGCTTTATCATTAATGGAGACGTCTGTAAAATTAACAGACAACGGCCTCCCTGAAAGTTTTACTGTGAATCCTGCTGTCCACCATAACTCTCAAATCGGATGATTTATTGAATATTTATTTATATATAAATATTAGGGCTGTCAAACGATTAATAGTGAGTAATCGCATCCAAAATAAAAGTTTATATTTACATAATATTTGTCTGTGTACTGTGCTTATTAATTTTGTAGCCTGTTCATAAAAATATACACATACGTGCATATATTAAAGAAAAATATAAAATATGAAAATTAAAGAACATTTATATATATATATATATAAGTTAAATTATTGGTACATATAAATTAATACATGTAAATATTTCCTAAATATGTATACATGTATGTGTGTGTGTTTATAAATACAAAATTAATATGCACAGTACACAGACAGACATTATGTAAACAATCTTTTATTCTGTATGGGATTAATCATTTTACAGCCCTAATAAATATTATTTGATCATATTTATTTTATTATTTGTATATTTATATTTATGTATTATATTTTTTTTTTTCTTATTTATTTCATATTTATTTTTAGGTAAACGGTCATATTAAGCAAATGTATCCCAGCTAGCTTAGTTTGTAGAAATTTGAATTGCACAAAACATTGAAATATCTTATTGTAATGCTACCTGTCCATTTTGGCTTTTTGCCTCCACCAAGTACCAGAACATTATATACGTACATATATATATATATTCAGTATATTTTACAGACAAGTTTAAATCTAGATCACTCCCTCGCAACACTTCAGATCCCATTCCCTTCCTGTCTCACAATAGTTCCCTGTCTTCTCTCTCCATCTGTACTATAAATAAACTGTCAAAAAGGCCAAAAAAAGAACACCGCCCTGCCTTTTAATTAACCTCTCTGAAACGGCACCAGGCATCATGCAATGATAATATAGGTCAGACGGATAATGACGGACGCGCCGCACGACACGACTGCAGCTTATGGCTCTATGAGCTGGTGTGAGCACATATGTGACCCAGTCGTCTCCCCACCTACCGCCCAAATGTTAGAGTGATGATTGAAAGAGAGGAGGAGGAGAAAAGGAGGAGCGCTGGAGCCAGCTGGAGCGCTGGAGAGTTTGCATACCTTTTATGTTACCACCCCTACCGACTCTTTCTTCTGGCTTGATTCCAGTTCTCCCTCCAGCCCTCTATCCCCGACTTCCTCTCATTCTCTCCCCACCCCCGTAACTGAAATAGTCTCCTAAAGGATTGAAAGGGATTGAGTCATCCTTTCTGTCCGGTTTCCTGTGGTCACAGAAAGTTATATTTAGCAGGGGTGGCCAAGCAGATAGGAGCGCGCGCGTCCAACCTGGAGTTTCATCCGAATCTCTGCGGTTTATCACAAAGATGTAGTTCACTTCCACAAAAGTGTGCAGAGAGGAACAGGCGGGGCGTGAACACTCTCTGTGTCAGTCTTCTGTTGAATTAGCTGTCTGAAAGTTTGGATTTGACTCCTGCTTGTTTGTGTGTTTGTGAATTCGAGGGGTGAAACCACTGGGCTTGGCTTTTTGCCTTATTCTTGGGTTAAGTGGAGGAATGCGGGCATAACGTTTGACTGAGACGTCTCGAGTTCTCACGTCGGTCTCATTTGGTCTGTAAAGAGACTTGCCCTGTCGTGAGAGCGACTTCTGCCTTCAAAACCGCCGACTTCAAAGCCGGCCTTTTGAAAAGAGAAACTTTAAACAAGTCCTCACTTGAAACTTCTTGGAGACGATAGGAAATTAAGTTAGGGTTTAGACAGCTGAGAAGCTTTGCTCTGTCCGCTTCAATCACTCCCATCTCCACTTGAGAGGAAAAACCGTGCCAGCGCAATAAAGAAACCAAAGCTATGCAGGATAGGGGAGAGGAAAGTTGAGGCTGTGCGTGCGTATGACTGCGCGTCCGTCTATGTGTGTGCGTGCGCGATGGGCGTGCGAGTGTGTGCGCTTCTGTGTCTGTGTGGGAATGATTACATCAGCTTGAGCTAGCCCTATGATTGGTTGGGGAAGTGTGGTTTGATTCACTACCTAAAAGCCTGTGGCTGTAACCCTTTGTGAGAGGAACAGAAGGAAGTTGCCTGCCAAGCTGGAAACAGTGCTATCCGCAAGCTCTGTCCTGAGCCAAAGCTAGGCAGAGGGAGAACGAGAGGAATTGTGTGACAGGTAGGACGCGCCGAGCCACCGACAGGAAGGAACATCTGCGAAGGATCGGACCTGCCTTTTTTTGGGTCTTTTTTTTCTTTTCCTGTGGAGTTGTGGAGACATTGGGGGAGCAGTTCCTTCTCTCGGTTTGCGGAGGAGCTCACGGGCTGCTGGGGGAAATGCCATCTTGTTCTCCTGACTGCTGCCTGCTCAGGCCTGGGGAGGTAAGATTGACGCCTCTGGCTACTTAAGACAGTCTTTATCCCCCTGGGCGACTGGAAGCTCGAAGAGTAGGTTTGTGCTTGAAGTGGGGCGAAAGTAGAGACCTGTAGATTGCCGGAGGGAATCCTGTGGCGGCCACAGTTACGTCGCATTGACGGTTTAACTGTAAATGATGGAGGGTAAATATGTCGCGTATGAGGTTTGAAGAATTTTGAACGTGTACGGGAGATTAGAGAATTTTCGAGAAAAGCTAGCATGCGAGTGGTCCTGGTGTAAGGGACACATTGACAAGACTCGTCACTCGTCGTGTTGAGCATGAAACTTGAAAATGTTTTTTTTTATTATAATTAAGAATATAATATAGACACAGATTTCTATGATTACAGTTTTACTCTTTAGCTCAATTCTTCGGTAAAGTTTCCAAAATCTTTTTTTTGAACATTATCATTTTGTGTCATATCAAATGTTACTGTGAATTGCTACTTTTACGCTTATTTCACTCCCGCCTGGACCCTGAAAGTAAAATTGTCCTGTGACGCAGTAAAAAATTACAAAGGTTTAACAATGTTTTCCATATTAAGACATGATTGTTTCCACTAATGTAACAAATGTCATTATTTTGTTGTGTATTTCAGATCATAAAAATCTTCAGCGAGGATGGGTTCGGAAAGATGGTGGAGATCCCAGCCGACATGACGGCGCGAGACCTGTGCCAGCTCCTCGTCTATAAAAACCATTGTGTGGACGATAACAGTTGGGCGCTTGTGGAGCATCATCCGGCCCTGGGACTCGGTAACTGGCTAGCTAGTTTTCTAAGCTAAGGGTGTGTGTGTGGATTTATAGAGCTGTTTTACAGTGTCTGTGTGTGCGTCAGCCACTTTAGATGTTGTAATTACAGGGTCTTTGTGTCGGAGTTGAAATCAATGATGACCACGTGAAGAAGGCCACTGACTTTCTTGATTCATCCTTTTATGTCCTCAGGCGGATGGCAATTGCTTAATGGTTGCTGAGGGGAAATTCCTTCACACGGAGGAAGTTAGTTTCACCTTTAGTAAATGGTTACGTCACAACTCGTTGCTCAAACGACTTATGTTGTCACATAAAGTTGTATTAAATTGTATAAAGCAGTAGTTCAGATTTAACATTTGACATCAAGAGGTGGTCTAACTCGGTTCCATATTTCTATTAAATTTTATTTGCATATTTGCCAGATGCTTTTATCCCAAGTTGAACTTATGCCCTTTGCATTGCATGGTGCTACGAATTGGGCTACAGGAATTTCAGCAGATGTTTGTCAAATAAACTGTTCATGCTGGCATATATTTAATTTGGCTGCATTCTTTCAAATGAAGCGCAAATGTTTGCCAAAATACCATAGAGTTTGATCCAATGGCTTGGGAAGTGATTTCCCCTAACTTTTTCGCCATGCTTACTATGCACGATTATATCTTAGGTTGCATACGATTTGGCTAAATAGCGTTTTTTTCCAGTCAGCCAGTCACTGATCGGTTTAAAGCTCAGATATGGTGAGTGTGTTTTTTGTCATGAAGGGTTACTGTCAACGTGCAAATGTTGTGGGTAAATGTCCATCGTGCTGTGTGTTAATTGGTCACCTCAAATAACCTGTAGCGTGAGCTTTGGGCTCACCAATGGCACAACATTTGAAGTCATACAGGAAGTTCAGTACTGAGTATGTATAGGATTTTTTTCCAGTCCCACGTTTTGTTTTGTTTAGCAAACAAAAATCCAACTTTTTAATTTGCGTTTTCTCATACAGTTTTACTTTCGGTTTTCCAGAATGGCAATGAATACTTTCTATTTGAGATTAAGCTCATTTCTAAAGGGCACCAATTGTGTTGGTTTGGTGAGTCCAATTACACAAATGCGTGTTTCTTCTAGCAGTTGTTTTGTGAACAGATGAACTAAAATAACAAACCAGTTAACTTCAGGTAATGGCCAACTCTGTATCGGATATATGACCAAACTAAAAAAGAGCTGTGTTCTCAGAAGAAAGCCTTGCTTAAGCCTGCCCAAAACACAGTAAAATTGTAATGGATTTAATGATTACAATGGGAATGGTATTGGTTTTAATGGAAAGTATAATGGTGCCTACTGGTATGTGATAAATTATGTCGGTGAGGTGTTATCTGGCAGCTTAATCCTGTTGGAATAATGCCCAAAACACACTACAAAAAGAAGTTTTATAATAGTTTTAATTAAAAAGAGGTAAAGGTTCATTATGGTATTTTAATAGAAACCATTAGAATTTCTGTGAGGATTGTTTTTTCAGCAGAGAGGGTTGGGGCACATATTGTCAAATGTGAAAATAATATTAATGTATACAATTTATGAATTTATGACAATATTTGTTGTCAAAAACAGTAGTTCCTTTTACCTTTATGTTTTAGTTACGTTTTGAATCTTTAATGTACATTTTTGCTGGAAATCCAATAAGGGCTGTTTAATAGAAGCTCATTTTGTGACAACTTTCTCCATGCACTGTGAGAACATGTTCTGCTATTAAAGATATCTTTATTCAGGGTCACTAGTAACAAAAATGTTCAGAAACGTTGTTTTGCCGAAATGTTGTTCGATTTAACATTTATCTTCACATCAGTCTTCACTGGTGTAAAAAGTATAACAGCCAGCTCCAGTCTCAGCATTTATTCAAAAGAAAGAACATTTCCTTGTGTCTGTTTTCTGCAAGCTCAGTATTTGGTATCCAGGAGACATTTTAATTAAACCGTAAACTGGACATTTAAATAACATTCAAGCAGAGGTGGGTAGACTGGACAAAATCTTTACTCAAGTAAAAGTACAAGTAACTAGAGAAATTGTTACTCCAGTAAAAGTCAAATTCACTATTTTAAAAATTACCCGATTAAAAGTATAAAACGTATGCAATGAAAAAACTTTTGAAGTAGATAGTTACTTAGTTACTTTGTATCTGATTATATAGGCCTATATTCATAAAATTAATATTAACGCCAATATTTTAATATTATATTTTAATCAATATTATTATCATAAGCAGATATCTTTGCAATATACACACAGAGACTAAAGAATAGACAAACATTTGTGTAAATTTCATCTAGTCCCAATGTCAATGAAGCCAACACAACTACAACTTATTTAGAATAATATAGACCATGTCAAACCTGCAGAGTTTTGCGTTTACAACGCATTTAACTAAACTCAAAGCAAACTCATGTTTTCTGATGTTGTGTCACACATGTGTGTGTTGTGAAATGCTTTACTTGAAAACATACAGTAAACAGTGAACCACAAGCCCATCAACCAATCAAAGTTCCTTCTGTTCTTCAAATGTATATTTCTGCAAGCCCACGTCTCTGTGCATCAAACAGGTTGCGGGCATTTTGCTGTGTCTGACGAACAGGTGCACGCATATGGCGGGCATTTATCATTGCTGGCAAACAATATGACACATTTGCAGTTTTGATTGGTTGGATATAGATTCATATCCACTTCATCCAACGCTTGTGTTCTGCGTTTTCTTAAGTTTCGCGCTACGAGGAATGAGTGATCCGCTCCTTCAGATGATTCGGATCGTCCTGTGAACTGAACAAATCATTTGAACTGATTCGTGAACCAATTCAAACGGTTTTGCCCACTGTTCAATGTTACACGCAGTGTAGTGAAGTAAAAGTAGAGATTTTCTATTAGAAATCTACTCAAGTAAGAGTAAAAGTACATATTTTCCAAAATGTTACTCAAGTAAATGTAACAAAGTAAATGTAGCGCGTTACTACCCACCTCTGCATTCAAGTACTGAGATTCATTGTTTCTACAGAACTATTATAGCATAAATACTGCATTTAAAAACAAATGTGGATGTTCTTCTGTTGTGTTGGACCAGCTCTGCATTTTATATTCGTCACACAGGCCGGTTTAATGCTTAAACCGCCTAAGCATGTCCGTTTCTCATTTGTTATGGATCCACTGTGCTGGAAAAGTGTGATGTGTGGTTAAGCAGAGAATGACATCATCTCTCTACAACGCCCGACTCGCTTTTTATTAAGGCAAATATTGAACTGCGGGCTGATGGAGCAGAGCGAGTACTTTTGCATCTCCAAGTGTCACTTTAAGATGAATGTGTTGTGATGAAAATGTCCTAAACCAGATCTGCGTTGTAAAGTGGATTAAAGTGTGTGTGTCTTCTGCTTTTCTCCCATACTTTACACTGTACAAACTCCAACGTGTATGTGTGCCGTGGTCACGGATCTGTTCCTACTAAATCTGGCCCTTAAACTTTACATGCAATGTGACTCCTAGCACTCTCACTGTATATTGTTGAGTTTTTGTGTGTTTAGGGCTGAGTCGACCCTACCCCCCAATACCTTCCTGTTGCCAGGCAAGCTCTCTGTCCGGCTCCACAGTCCGATCAAGAACATGTGTGCGGTTCATGTGTACGTTCAGGGGTTTTCTCGCCGGTCATGGGTCGCATTAGTCCTGCCATCCATCAGACTGTTGAGAGAGCGATTGTGAGGAAGAAAGCAAGAGGGAAAGGATGTATGCACAGATCAGATGTTGTGTTTGTTAGTCAGAAAGTCCCTCTGTTGGTTAAGCTGAAGGGGGGTGGGGGAGTGAGAGGTTGGGGGGGTGTTCTCTCTTCCAGACAAACTGTCTTTTCATCAGCCAGGGATCGCTCACCCTGTTTATTTTTTGTCTGCGTGGATGAATGCTAACAGACAATGATGTCATTCTAGATGCAAATATTACACCACGTCCAAGTCTTCAGTTTCAGACATGCATCTTGTCACAGACCTTTTCAATCGTGTAATACGAATTTAGGACCAAACGCTGTACGTGTGTGTGTGACTCATTTTGACCCCATTCTTTTTTTTTCAATCATTCCACAGAAAGATGTTTAGAAGACCATGAACTAGTCGTCCAAGTGCAGGCATCCATGAGCAGCGATAGTAAATTTCTCTTCAGAAAGAACTATGCCAAATATGAATTCTTCAAAAGTCCTTTGGTAAGTTCGTCTTAGACGTGACTAATGAATGACATTAAATGTAGGTTATTTGTGTTTCGCTTTCTCACTCCCACTCGCATTAGTTGACATTTTCATTCTTGCTCACTAGACGCAGAAATCACATGACGGACGGTTCCAGTTCAGTGATTTGCTCTCAGTCAGTCGTAAAGAAAGCCGTGCCTCATGCTGTTTGGGCTGCTAATAAAACACTTTTTTTAAACATTCAGTCGCGCTAATTCAGCTGCCCGTAAATGCAAATCTGTGAGATTGTAATTAACCCACTAACTTTAGAAAGTTTCCTTTAGTTTTTCCACTATATAGTCATTAAAAAAGTTGTATAATTACTTAATAACTTTCATTAATAACAATAACAAATGTTCTATAAAATAAGTAATATATAGCCGCAGGAGAAAATAAGAGACCATTTAAAATGTTTATTTAATCAGCATTTCTAGACTTGTTGTGGTCATTCCAGTCCAGTGTCTGTAGAATTTCAACAAAATCAAACCTCAGGATTGAAAAAAAATCATCCAACAGCAATGTGATACTCAGACAGGATGACAATACACCGAAAACTGACAAAAATCGATCTTTTCCTAAAAACATGTAGAAATATTACTGTTGTAATGCTTAAAGTTGAAATATGAAAAAAAATCTTCTCTAAAAATCTTTTCTGAAATCTTTTTAGTATTTGAGGTCAGATAAAATACAGATGATCTGTTATTTTCACCTGTTTCTCAAATTCCATTTCCTGCAAATAAATGCAAATAGAAACAATATTTTGATTTTAAATATTGTTAGAAGTTCACAGGATGAAACAAAAATTATAATTTTACCTTAACACATAAGTAGTGCGTAGTAAAATAATTTTGAAATGGTCTCTTAATTTTTTTCTGCGGCGGCTTTATAAACATATTAGATATAAAGATATTTGAACATGATTAACATTATCGCATGACTTTCTGGCATATTCAGAAAACTATAAAATCAGTATTCTGTAAACTATATCATTGATACTCTTTTGTTTATTTAATAATCATATTTATATTGACATGTCCATTTATATTTTCATTATCCTTTACTTACAGTATAAGATAGTTAGAAGTTAATTTTACATTGAAGTGAATTTAAAGGCACATGAATTTCATGAGTCATATAAGATGTAGTAAGATAGTAAGATCTGTAGTAAGATCTACAGTGCACATCGTTTATGCGTCACATTTATTTTTGGTGTAATTCAAAAATGATTAGCACTGACAGTTGTGGTAATTGGAATTCGATCTTGAAACCTTTTTTTATATGCAACAAAAAGCTTTGGACCTAATTTTGTGGTTAATCCACCTTAACCACAAAATAAGCTTTTTTCAAGAACAGCCATTACAAAACACTTTTCTTTGTTGAAGATTTTTTCATGTTCACCAAACTAGTTTAAATTGTTTGTCCATCCGTATTTTGACGCATTTCCGAGTGAAATGGAATTTTTAATGAGACTAATAGTGGGTGTGGCTTTCGGCTTTCTCTTGGATTTGATTGGACGTATAAAAACAGCTGTTGCACTTTGAAATGGAACTGGAAGCAGACTTACAGTTGAAGGGGAGGAGTTAAAGGATGCTCCGCCCAAGCCGTCTAACATTTGTCATTTAAGATAGTCTCAAGTCTACTTTATTTATAGAGCCCTTTCAACTACAAAGTAGACAAAAGGAGTGTACAGCCATAACAAAATACAACATAACAACAAGATCAACAGAAAAACTATTTCATTTTCCAAAAGTCAACAATTAAAAGCTATAGAAGACACATGTTTTCATGCGTGATTTAAAAACATCAACTGAGGGTCCAGATCTGATGTCAGGTAGAAGGGTATTCCACAGTCTTGGGGCGCTGACCGAAAATGTACAATCCCACTTAGTTTTCAGGCGAGTTTTTGGAACTGAAAGCAATAAGCAGTTAAATGATCTTTGAGGTCTACCAGAGTTCATATGAATCAAGTCCGTAAAATATATATTTTATTTTATATTACAGGAAGGAAGTTCATTTTCAGGTTTTACCTAAAGATTATAAGGGCACACAAATTTTAAAAAGAGATTGTTAAAATATTTATAATAAACGCTTCAATATTTCATGAAAAAATAGGCATTGTATTTTTTAAGTTCACTAAGACTTTAAAGCAGATTAACCTTTCTTTACCTGTTATAACCTGTATAAACATGTTTTTAGTTAAATTGCATACAGTGTGAATAATGTTATAGTGTCAGTTTAGTAAATTCAAGTGTTGTATGTGTTTTTCTTTATAGTTCAGTATTAGCCAATCAGATGGTGCCATGTCACTACACGGTCAGTCTATTAAAGGGACAGTCCACCCAATTCTTTCATTATTTACTCATCCTCAGGTTAAACCGAACCTGTATAAATTCCATTGTTCTGATGAACACAGAGAAATATACTTGGAAGAATGTCAGTAACAAACAGATCTTATCCCCCATTGACTGCCATAGTAAGTAAAATAAATACTACGTGAGTCAATGGGGGATGAGATCGGTTTGGTTACTTACATTACTCCTAATATCTTCCTTTTTGTTTAGCAGAACAAAGAAATGATGCCAGGTTTGGAACAACCCGAGGATGAGTAAATGATGACAGAATGTTCATTTTGAAGTTGAACTACTCCTTTAATAACATTACTGTTATTAAGTTAATGAAAAAGCGTTCATATCACCGTTTGTTGCACTGAACACTGAACTTTTCACTGAACTAATAATAAGAGACAGTTAACATTATGGAGACTAAAATAGTTTTTTTTCCCCTTTTGTTACTTAGGAAAGTATTAACTTTTCTGTAAATGCACAAAGCAGAATAAATCCAGTATCTTACAGTTTCTTAACATATTTGTGATTTTATTCCCCACAGAACTTTTTCCCTGAGCAGATGGTGGCGTGGTGTCAGGAGACCAATGGGACCATTCCCCCGTCTCAGCTCCTACAGGTACGTGCCATCTCTCCCTTATCTCACGTCAGCTCATACATCTCTGACTCTTTACCAGATAAGAGTTGTCTCCTGTCATCCATCTGACAGCTGTGTTCGTGAGCAACTAACACAATCTACCCTTCTCTCTCACACTCTTAGAAAATGTTTGTAAAAAATTGTTTTTTGTTTTGTGTCTTTAGAACTTTTTAAACTCCAGCAGTTGTCCTGAGATCCAGGGATATTTGCATATGAAGGAGATGGGCAGGAAATCGTGGAAGAAACTGTATGTGTTGTTAAGACGGTCAGGATTGTACATCTCAACAAAAGGAATGTCGAAGGTAGGTTAACTTCAGTAAATGCTGCAACGGCAACCCTGATTTTACATGTCGCCCTGCTTTACTAGTCTACTGCATACAACTGTCTGTTAATGCCATCAGACCCCGGACAGACCCCCTTCCCCCTCCACTCTGAGTGCTGTTTTAGTGCCTTCTCCCCCCTTATCCATTAAATGACATGAGCTGTTGGGTGATCGTTCACAGGAGCCCAGGCATTTACAGCTACTTGCAGACCTGGAGGACAGCAATGTCTTTACAGTAATAACAGAGAGAAAACTGCACAATGCACCGACGGATTTTGTGTTCTGCATAAAAGTAAGTTCATGTGGACAGATTAAATACACCATAGAAGCAGAGGTTTTGTAACTTTAAATAAAAAACACTTAATATCTAACACAGTTGATGTTTTGTTTGCAGCCTAAAAAAGTGATGAATGAACTGAAAGATCTGAGGATGCTGTGTGCGGATGATGAGCAGAGCCGAACGTGCTGGATGACGGCCTTTAGACTGCTTAAGGTTGGTAATGGAATGATTCAATTGGATGATCTAGAATCAAGCCCCTTTCCATTGAGTGATCTAGAACCTGCCACTTTCTCCTGGCCAATCTAGACCCCACACCTAAAAGTGGTTCTTTGCTCGTAATCATAGGGGAACCACTTTAAGTGCTTCATTTAACTTCATTTAACTAAATTAACGTGGTGCTTCAGTGGTTCTTCAGAGGTTTCTCAGCGGTTCTTTGGGATGACCGTGGTGGACTATAGAATGGCTAAAGAAACATACAGGGGCTTAACATTTAAATTTAGTCATTTACCAGACGCCTTTATCCAAAGCGACTTACAAAGAGCTCAGGGAGCAATAAGCGATGATCATGTCATAGAGAAGCAATAATACAATAATATGTTTACAGGTGCTAACAAAGTTTCTAGTTTCAACAAAAGCCAGACCACTACCTGTTGAGAGAAAGAGAGAGGGTTTGTTTTATATTCTTTTTTTTCTCAATTGTCTCTCAAATATTCACAGAAGAGTAGGGTTTTAAGTAGTTATTTGAAATTTGTGAGAGATGTGGTTGACCGAACAGAGTTAGGAAGAATGTTCCACCAGGAAGGAGTTGTGAATGAGAATGAGCAGGAAAGCGATTTACTGACCTTATGCGAAGGCAATACAAGACGCAGCTGATTTGCTGAACGCAGATTTCCTGATGGGCTGTAAGAGTGTAGGAGGGTGTGAAAGTATGCCGGTGCAGATCCAGTGATTGTCCTGTAGGCATGCAGTAGTGACTTGAATCTGATACGGGCTTCAACCGGGTTCTTTATACGGAAGCAGTGTTATATGCAGTAGCACCTCAGTCATCCCAAAGAACCATAGAAGAACCTCTAAAGAACCACTGAAGCACCAAGATATGTTTCTATATGGAACTTAAAGTGGTTCCCCTATGATTATGAGCCAAGAACCACTTTTAGTGCTATATACAGCACCACTTTTTTTTTAGTGTACTGTAGTAAGAAAGAACATTGGTGGTCAATGGTGCCCCAAAACAGTTTAGTTTCGAACATTCCTCAAAATATCTTCTGCTGTTTTGAACAACTTGAGGTTAAATTTTCACTTCTAAACAATCATTCAATTACTAAACAATGAAGGCATTTTTGAACTCCGACAATTTGAGGAAAATATATGAACCTATGGAATCGAAACATTTTTTATTTTATAAATAGTAGAATGTTTTCTGTCTATTTATATCCCTTTTGGTCTTCATTCTAGTACGGAATTCTACTCTATCAAAACTACAAGATCCCCCAGCAGCGAAAAGCATTACTCTCACATTTCTCAGCGCCCGTGGTAAGACTCTTTTACCCCAGTCCCTGTAGTCGCTCAGTCTTTCTCTGTACCTCACAGATGGAGCATTAATCACACATGTGCCAGTATGTGGGCCATGATGTCACATTATGGAATGATTGTTCAAGTGTTGGCAGAGAAACACCATTACTGCAGCTTGTCCTATGGATATTATGTAATCCAGACTGTTTGAGAAAGACACAGGAGGGAGTTCAAGAATAAGTTTAATTAATATCAATTTGGCTAACATAGTGAAAACCACAACCATTCATCTGGACCTACAGTACATGTGGTCAGTGTTGGGTGTAACTAGTAACTAAGTAATTAGTTACTGTAATTTAATTACATTTCCCTTAAAAAAGTAAGGGATTACTCTTATTTTTTCTGTAATTTAAATACAGCTACTTCTGATGTAATTGAACTATATACTGTGTAATATATTCAATAGTGGAAAGGACATAAAAACGATAAGTCTAACTTCAAAATGTATGCTTTAATGTATCCTACTCACATTTTTACTTTGGTCAGTTAATAAGAATATTTTATGTAGTTATTTATTATTTATTTGAATTAATTAAATAAGCCGTTTCATCTTTATCCCTTAATCAGTTCTAATCAAGGTTGATATATGGATATAGAAAGTAATTAGTAATAAGTAATTAAATACTTTTTGGAGAGAAAAATTTGTACAGTAATCTAATCTTACTTATTCAGAGTATTTTACCCAAAACTGCGTGTGGTAGACCATCATTATAGGATCATAATTATTTTTCTTGTTCTTCAGAGAAGTGTCTCAGAGAACTCTCTGGTGGCCATGGATTTCTCAGGGAGTATCGGCAGGGTGATTGACAATCCTGTGGAGGCTCAGTGCGCCGCCATGGAGGAGGGACACGCATGGAGAGTCAGTACCACAAATCTGATCTGATCAAATCTTTTTTTCATTTCCTTATTATGATTTTAACTATGATGATTATCAACTGATTCTTTAGTAAGTGTTGAAATGAATGTGTTACTCTACCAGTCATTCTGCAGTGATTTTTCTAAATAACATGGATATCATACGTATTATGATGAGCTCAAATCAGTTTCAATTTGTCCTGAAGTCAGAATTTGAACGTTTATTGCTTTTGTGTTTTGTGACTGTGTTTTATATCAGAAGAGAAGTCAGCGGATGAACGCCCTGGGAAGCCCAAGCCCTCTTCATCCCTTATCGCTCAGCATAGGTACTGCTTACCTTCTAGAATGATTGAGGATAATGTTTCGTATCATAATAATAAGCCAAAACCTAAATAAATAAAGAATAAACACAATCATAAGAAAACTGTTTTGATCGTGTATAGGTTACAATTATTGGTTCACAATAACCAATTGCATAAAGAATGTTACCACATAACATTATTGACAGTAATAGGCCATGCAGCATATGCTTCTGAAGCAAAAATAAATCTTAACATCAAATGTGTAGAGTTGTCATCATAATTTTTGTCTCTGTTCCAGTTATCCACAGAACTCAGTTGTGGTTTCACGGTCGAATACCACGGGAGGAGTCCCACAAGATGATCCATCAGCAAGGCCGTGTGGATGGGTACGGATCATTAGTTACTATCGGAAACATGCTGAAATATGCTCTATTTTAACCGTGTTACCGTCGACGCTTACACTCAGTTTTCTTTTGTGCAACAGAATGTTCTTGTTACGAGACAGTCAGAGTAACCCCAAGGCGTTTGTGCTCACAATGTGTCACCACCAGAAAATCAAACATTTCCAGATCTTACCGGTAAGAGTTTACAGTATTGTGCATTGAGGATATTTCATTTATTTGGCAATAATAAGGTAACAAGATGGGCGGGGTCAAGACAATAGGTATGTGCATATGGCAGTATCAGTGCTCTGTTACAAAAACCAAGAATAAACTAGACCAAATTGACAGAACCCTGACAATTTTAAAGGGGTTGTATGACACGGCTAAAACTAATGTTATCGTTTGTTTCATTTGTAATCATGGGCGTCGCTAGCGCTATTTATTCAGGGCTCTAGACCCGATTATTTGTAATCTAGCCCCGAATGTTTTGGCCTGGAAATATTATAATAGAAATTCAATAACTGGACGTTTAAAATTCGCTGCTGACCCATGTGTACACGATGCTGATTGGATCCTCTCTCTCTCACACGCGCAGCGTCTGACACACACAGGCATGCACATACACACACTACGTGACTGATTTCAACCTATCCTTACAACAAAACCATGCAGTTGTGCTGCTCGACTAAATCAAATATAACAGTGTGAGGGTAGATAATACTACAGAATGGCAATGGCGTGTGCCAAGAAACAAATCTTCTTTCATTTTGGCAGAAGACGAAGAAAGGTATTAACTTTAGTGTGCGAGTACATGCAGATGAAAATGTACACATATATCTCATGATATAAAAATCCAGATTATCACAACAAGACCGCAAAGATTTTTCTGCCATTGCGGCATAATCTTAATCAAAATCAATGCAAAGGTAGCATAAATTAATTTGATCAATTTGTGAAGCATTATTTTTACGAGGATAATGCACAGATGTTGCCTGTCGCTCATGTGAGGTCAGTGAGTTATCTGTGTGAAACTTTCTTACCTGGCTGCTGTCTTTTATAAGTGCCAAGGACCGGGCAAAGCAATTATATCCTTATATATGACAACGTAGGAGAGCAATACTGATTTGTATACCTTGGAAAAAAAAAATCCTCCTTGAGCAAATGCTTCCAGTCAGTGCGCAAATATTTTCTTTGAGACTTATTGCTTGAATGGTAAAATACACATATAATAATGACAAAATGTCCGTCGAGTTTTTTTAAAACACAATCGGGTATGAGGTAAACAAACAGTTTTTGGGAGACATTTTTTGGGACGTGTATCACTGGATCCGCGCTTTACTACAAGTTTTAGTGCCAGAAGCTCAGTCACACCAGCATTTATTAGGCCACTGGCTGTTTATGTTTACTTAAATTGCACTTCAAAACCTTTCATTTTTATTTATATTAGGTTAAGCATTATCAATTATAGTTATTAAGTATTTATATTCATATAAATACTTTTCGTATTTAAGTAACTAAAGTTGTAAAAAACATAAAAAATATTTACTAATATATGTTTTTCATACATTATTATCGCCCAGCTCATAAACGTGAAAGCACTAACACATTACAAACATTACCATATGCTTTTTTTTGGCTGAAGTCAAGTATAGAAGATACTCTGTGATGATTCCACCATCAAAAAAATTTACAGGAAAATAACATGAATAAAAGAATCATAAAGAACTTTGAAAAGTCCTCAAGATAACGAAGTACAGTAGACATACGTAGCTAGACATAGATAGCAATGGGTCAGATGTATAAAGTTACATATAATTTTTTGTGTTTGATATTATATTGCATAAATGTGTTCATGCAAAGCATTTTTTCCTTGAGAATAATACATTTAAATGTATGTGATTATTTAGTGTTTGCTAATAAACTATATAGCATAAAAACTTCATGCAAGGCATATTTTCCTTGAAAAGAATACCCCTTACAACCTAATCCAAATTCCCTACATTAGCCCCTAATGTTTTAGGCTCAGCCCCTGATGGTTTTATATCCTAGATACGCCCTGTTTGTAATGAAATATGTATACACAATTTAAGGTTAAAAAACGCTGTATTTTCCACATACGCTCATGTTTGTATCTGCTCTTTGCCCCGCCTCTCTGAAACACGCAGATTTTTAATCATCGCTCTGAAGAGCGTGGTGTGTTATGATTGGCCAGTTCAACAGTGCGTATTGATTGGTCGAATACTGCAAGCGTGTGACGGAAATGTAACGCCTCTTACCATATTTGGAACATCAGGTTCCAAAACAATTGTGCTGACAGGTACGCCCACCTTACTTGGGTTTACATTTGGGCAGTCTTAGCCAAATCTTACCATGAACTGATGTAGATTTGTGGGGGTGTGGTTACTCGAGGCATTTCAGGCAGGTCTCGGTGAGGATTCGCTTTTAGATAGAATGGATCTTTTGTTCCGACACTTTAATTTTGGTAATTTACGTGTCTAATACATGCATGGGCAACTTATAACACGCCAAAGACACAGAAAAACACGCGTTCGCGCCATATGACCACTTTAAAGATCTCCTAATATTTTCCTGTATATACTTTTACTCTTAAAGATGATTTTAATAACAATATTTTCCTGTATATTTTTGCAGTGTAAAATGATTTAATTACAATAATTTACACTTTGTTCTCTTTATCCCAAGTGTGAGGAAGATGGTCAGATGTTCTTGAGCCTCGATGACGGCGCAACCAAATTCACAGACCTGATCCAGCTGGTGGAGTTTTACACACTGAACAGGGGAGTTCTGCCTTGTAAACTGAAGCACCCCTGCACCACTGTGGCCTTATGACCCCCTCATGCCTGATTGTGGCTAAAGACAAACACTGCGGTAGTGTGTGCTGTGGTCTGAAACTGTGCCGCTGGGCTGGAATAAAAGCACACCGCAGGCCGCTCTCCGTCTGTAAGAGAGAACATCAGAAGAACAATCAGAACATCTTCTGGAGGAGAAAAACGTGTGCGTTTGAACCTTTCAGCCACCTGCACACTAGAACGTGGCCGGATCAGGTTCTCAGGACAATCCTCCATCAGGATTCTTCAGGATCTGTGGTCTGAATCGAAAAATGTGTTGTGGATTCGGGACGACCGTCAGAACACTCTTAAATCTCGTTACTTTTTATTTTGCACTCGTGAACCAGGAACAACCAAGCTATGGCAATTGTTGCTTTCAGAAATCAAGCAGGTTCCATTGTTTCTTTGTTCTAGAAAGGGCTGTAAGATGTGGACAGCCTGTAGTTGTTTTGAGTACTGTGAAAAGACATTGCCGTTAAATTCATGCGTTCTCTCCGTAATGAGGATTTTTCGAAAGCAGGTCACCTTTGCAATTGCTTCCTTATTATTTAAGTTTATGTAAAAAAGCGATTTGCTCATGGCTTTGAGCATACAAGTCTCATGCATTAATGCATACGCCTTTGCAGACTGTTAAATACATAGAGAACGAAAAGCATAAGCTTCTGCGCTCTCTGCTGGCCATACCGAGTAATAACTTGTCCGATGCTCCTTAAAGGGATAGCTCACACACAAAATGTCCTCACCCTCATGTCATTCCAAACCTGTATGACTTTCTTTCTCCTGTTGAACACAAACAAAGATATTTTAAAGAACGTTGGTAACCAACCTGGCCACCATTGACTCACATTGTATAGACACAAAACCACTGAGACATTTCTCAAAATATTTTCTTTTGTGTTCCACAGTCATTCACAGGTAAATTAATGACGACAAAATTTGTATTTTGGCATGAAATATCCTTTTAAATGAGCAGTGAGCATTCAAAAAAATAAGCCTTGTGTCATTTTCTATTAACTCGTATGTTGTTCCAAACCTGTTTGACTTCTGTGGAACACAAAAGTATAATTTTTTTATAGAAAAAATATTTTTGGTGTACTTAAGAAAAGCAGCAGGTTTGTATATATCTTAATAATGAGTAACCCTAAGCAGCAAATAGCATTTCTACAGACATCACCATCACACATATTTGGAACTGTGCCTTGATTTCCAAGAGGAGTGAAAAATAACCACTAAACCCTCCGATGGAGCTCCGCTCTGGGTCATAGTCCATCAGGAAAAACAGCATCCAACTGGAATCTCTATATGTGCTGACAGCCTCATATTGACTGTCAGTACACGTTTCATACGATTGTCTTCAGTACAACACACTGTGAAGTTCAGGCTACAGTCCACCCGCAGCATGGTGGGCTTCCAATCTCCATCCTGCCTTGTCCATGGTAGCAGTAGTTACAAACAGATCTGTAGAGATAATTTTTGTACTTGTGAAGCAATGTAAAGAAAGAGCCATGTTTTTAGTGTTTACCTATAATGTGTTAAGCTAGATTGAAAGGGCATAGCCACCGTCTACAAGTTCACCCAGAAGAGCGTTACGTAGAGAAATGCAAACGACGCAATCATTTTTAAGTATTGTTTTTGACAAATGTATTTATTTTTAAAGATTACTTGAAATTACGTTTAGCTTTTTGTTCTCAGCACTCTTCAGTACTAATCTTTATTCACAAATATTTGGACCTCAGTTTACCAAGACAGATAGATACTCATTTTTTAACTAAACACTAATTCTTTTCCAATATCCATCCATAGAAGTCCAAAAGTGTTCGTTTTCAGTCACATGAAATGAAATTCACATTGTTGTGAGCAACAGAAGCGTCTAGTTTGTAGATGTCTGTAATGTAGTTTTCATTAAAGATGAAACTTTCTAATATCATTCATGTCAGACAGGCTTTTAGGTATAAATACGACATCAAGTTATTTAGCCACAGAAAGAGACTGCAGGGCTTTTTTCAGCACTACGATTATTCACGTTTCTGCATATTTTGCTCAGTGTAAATGAATTCAGGCTTTTTACCTTGACTTTTTTATATATAAGAACTATACAATCAGCCAGCCGAGGATTTAACATTTCATTAAGTATACTTTTTTGTAGCAACCACATTTAATATGCTTCAGTTCTAGTAAATGAGTTTGTTCCCCACCTTCCTTCATAGACTAATGCTTTTTTTTGGATCTTACCATAGATAATGTTGTATGTGACATAAAGGTTTGTTTATTGTATGTTACGGCGTGTGAAAATTGACCCATAGGACCTTCTGCGCTTAATCTACCGGTTAAAGTCCATCATTTAGTCAGGTTTATAACAATTCAAACCTTCCACATGTCAGTTCTGGGTAAACACAGTTAACGGTGCAATCACATTCATCATTTTGTTTTTTTATCCATCATTTAAAATGCAGCTCAGCAGGACACATCTACACTCCGTTCCCTCCTTCAGCTGTTCATGTTTGTAGATATCACACTGAATTTATGGATGCAGATATTTTTTTCTACAATGGCATATAAAATGAAGAAACTTGACTTGTTTTAGTGCATTTCTGTTATTTGATTATGTGTGTATATATTGAATCTATTTTATGTTGCTTTGTCGTGCTATTTTATCTTAAAGATTTTGTTTATATTTGCATTGAGCTGATGGAAAACTGGACTCACTGAAGGTCAGCATTAAGCTAAATCGCTGTTTTAAAAAGTCACTTATGTTCGCAAATAGCCTACACTTATTATGAAAATGCATAAAAGTTTATGCCTTGTAGATAATTTAGAAATATTTCTTTAATATGAATCAAAGATGGAAATGTTTGCGTTTTCTCCATTGTTGTTGAAAGGAGCTGGCAGGACACGTGTGAACTGTTGAGAGTTTATCCGTGAAAGAAAGAAATGTCATTTTTATATTTAAAAGAAATGAATGTAACTGGGTTGCTCAGGGTTGAAGCGGAGGCTGTTTAAAACTGGTCCTGTGGACCGGCAAGACTTCTTCTCCTGTATTTTGCTTTTTATTAAACTAACATCGAGTCCTTTTGTCAAGTCTTTGACTACCAGACCTCTGTACTTTCCCTTTTCTCCCTTGAGTTTCTTGATGTAATCTGTCAAATAACTTCCACTTCAACATTTATTTCTCTGTTTCATAAAGCATCAGGTGCCTCAAGCCCCGCCCATCCTCTCTTTCTTTCTTACTTTCTTTCATTCTCACTCTCTCTCTCTCTCTCTCTCTCTCTCTCTCTCTTCATTAATTTAGCCCTGAGATGATATTTCATGACCGTTGGTCAGTTTGATGAAAGAAGTTACGCTTTACATTACAGTTATTTGTGTTAAGTTGTAATTACACAAGTAACTACAATGTAATTAAATGAGTTCAGAATCATTTTAATATAGACATGCATTTAATGTGTAATTATATTTAGTATTGCTTGTAATTACACGTTTGTCTTGTAATTGCTCATGTTATGAATCATAATAATAAATACATAACCTGTACTGTAATGTAAAGCAGAATTTCCATTTATATTTCACATCACATGAAAAAGATCACAATATTTTCCATACTCTCAATAATATTTCTTAAGCTATGCGTATACTTTCTTAATGCAAAAAAAGTGTTTTGACCATTAATATGAATATATTCAAATGTCTTTCAGGGAATGAACAAAGCGAAAAGAAAAATATTTCCTCATTTCAGAATATGTATTGATAATGTTTTCTACCTGGTTCTGTTAATATCTGAATGGCTCGCAAATTCTAATTGTAAGCTTTTCAGGAATTTGGGACTGATATATTCTGTTTAGAATAAAACATTAATTCATTGATATCTTAACGTTGTGTAAATATTATCTTAGCAAACAAACACACATAACATATTTATATGATATGAACGACACTAAACTAATAACTTGTTTGTGTTTATAAATTGACCATAGCATGCACTTTTAAGCATGCACTTGTTTTTTTTTACTTTGTGTTGTGAGCAGAACATAACGCATAATGATTTGTCATTATAACTCAGAATTGTCAACTTCACATAACTTAATTCTTTCATTATGCATGAAGTGTATTAACTTTATAGTTTTAAGCAGGTTTCCTAAATTTTTTTAAGTTAAAAGTCACTTTTTACAGTTGCTTCTGACAAATATATATGTATTATACAGCTTTAAGACACCGCTCCAAAATTATGAATTTACTACTTGAATACACTTTAGGCTTAGTAAAATTATGATTTTTGTTTCATTCTGTGAACATTTCTCCCAAATGAAATTATTGTTATTTTAATTTATTTTCAAGGAGGAAACGCGACTGCAAAGAAAGGAGGTTTACTGGATATTCATATTTAAACGTGCAAGTTTTTAAATGTAGTTTAGGACCAGTGAAAAGAATAATATACAGTGTGATGGAATAACACCTTAAGTCTTTGCATTCTCGCAGTCTTCCACAATACTGTTGGGTGAGTTTATGTTATTTCTGAGGTTTGTTTCTGCTTAAATTTAACAGACACTGGATTGGAATTTTCACAACACACTGCTTATCATGAATTATTGTAAATCAGTCACAGAATGCCCCTGCAAGATATATTTCCGTTTTCTTAAATATTAAGACTATACTGCTGTATGTGCTGTATATAGTTGTCACAGTATGCTGCAAGCATTAAACACTTCCATTAGAGGGCAGACAAACTCACCAAAAATGAATCATTTAGTCAATCATCCGACAATTTGTCAAGGCAAACATGTTCAAAACCTTTTTTGGCATGTAACCTAGACAATACATAATGGAAAATTAGTTGCTGCAACATTTGTTTTTCACATTTGCCTACACAAACTATATTAAACTGATAGATTGCAGGATCTGAATTTCTTAAAGAAATTCTGACTTGAGAGTACAGACATTTTGTGTTATTTAAGTTCTTAAATTCTTATCCTGTTATTCTTTATCATTATTATTTGCTATATATTTACTTTATTAGTTTTATATTATATTTAGTTCTTTGTTATATTCTACATTCTGTTGGATGTAGCATTTGTATTTTCTATATATATATAAGGGATTTGAGGTGTCTTATTCTAAAGGTTCATAATAATGTCACAAGACAATGTTATGAAGCATTATTTTTCCACTGTCTATGTTGGTGTAATAACACCTGCTCAATATGTTTCTAGTCAGACGAAGCCAGACAAGGTGAGACAGAGAACTCTAGAGTGAGTTCTAGGCAGGGCTAGAATGGGCATCTGAACGCAATGTGTTTTCTCTCTACAATAAACTTTAATTTTATTTTAGTATAACATCACATCGTCTCCTGCCTGCTGTTCTTCCCCTCTGACATCCAGGTCTGCAGAACAGTTAGAAATATTTGGCGCATGAACAAGATGGAACAACAATATTGTATCATTTTTTATCAATGACAAGGTAGAAAATGTCAGATCTATCATATGATGTTGTCAGCAGGATGGAATGACACCTTGAATGATCGGACTTGTATAAGACGTGAGGGATGTGAGAAATCCTGTGGGTTGTCTTCTCTTGATGCTGCAACTAAACGGACTAAGAAGCAGTGTGAGTTGATTGCTGTGACAACGGGATTCAGCAGGTATTCTCCTCATCGAGCAGCTGCAAATAAGGGGCCTAAAAGAAGTGTGGTGTGCGTTGGTTGTCTCCATACACAGAATCGTGTTGGTTACGTCTGTAACGTCTTGGTTACGTATGTAACCTCAGTTCCCTGATGGAGGGAACGAGACGTTGTGTCGAGAACGACAGATGGGGTTCGTCCTTGAGAACCTATCAACTCTGACTACTAAGAAAAGGCCAAAGAAATTTGGCGAATGAAATTTGCATGCCGGCTCCGCCCCCGGATATCCGGTATAAAAGGAAGCCGGCGTGCAGCATTCATTTACCTCTTGTTCTGAAGAGCCTGAGAGCCTCTCACAACTGCAACAGAAACGATACGGGTTTGTGGCATAAGGGACACAACGTCTCGTTCCCTCCATCGGGGAACTGAGGTTACATACGTAACCAAGACGTTCCCTTTCTGTCGGGCTCTCGACGTTGTGTCGAGAACGACAGATGGGGTTATCTATGGAAAATGCCACAAACGCTGTATCGCGTCACAATCTCAGCGAAGCGACGGAAACAAGCCAGGGCGTGTGTGCTCGAAGCTGTCGTGAAACTTGTAACCTTCCAGTGTGGTGGTCGGGGGGTACCAGAGCTTTCCAGGAGAAAGATGGGAACAGCCCTGACCGGTAACTTTCACGGACGGGGCCTTAGCTCTCTACAGGCGAGAGGCCGTCCGGATCGGTTTACACCGGGAAAGCGCACTCAAAATCAGAGAAGCGCTGCAGAGGACACCTCCTACCCGTGGGGAGGAAATGGTGGAGAAAAGTATGGTCTCGTCCTAGGAGGAGAACGCATGGAACGTGCGGACAGGGTAGTAACCGCGAGGTGGAGGTCCACCTGGGGAAGCTCATTGGTTACCAAGTGTGGGAACCATAGTCATGAGGGTATAACAGACGGAACAGCCCACGGTGGGGGTGTTACTGCGTCTGATAGCACAGGTCCGCTTAGAACTATGTGTGATAGGTCATAAGGTATCCCTGCCTAAGGGGGAAGGCTGCTCTGCCCAGTCAACCCCCAGGATGTGCTTGCTTAGTGATGGATGGAATGCCTGTTCTTAACCAGGGTCTGGGTAAGAAGGGAGGCAGGTGAGGTACCAATTTTCTTAGCCAAGGTTGGGTAAGAAGAAAAGGGTAGATAGCACACTGACCCAACCTCGGGGAGGGTGGGAAGGTGCTTTCGCAGGCATACGCCCTCCTGGATGCCAATCCTACATGTCGCCAGATAGGACGTGGGCTGACACCGGGTTTACGCGAAGATTGTTAAACCTTGCGAAGGTGGTGGGCGTAGCCCAACCCGCAGCTCTACAGATATCTGCCAGAGACGCGCCTCTAGCCAGTGCCCATGAGGTGGCTAGACCCCGAGTGGAGTGAGCCGTGACCGTCAATGGACATGGTAGATTCTGTGATCGGTATGCCGTGGTAACGGCATCCACGATCCAGTGCGCTAATCTCTGTTTGGAGACAGCCTTCCCCTTCTGCTGACCTCCGAAACAGATAAAGAGCTGATCAGAACTACGGAAGTTCTGTGTGCGGTCGAAGTAGAGGCGGAGTGCGCGTACTGGACACAACACGGACGGGGTTGGGTCTTCCTCCCCAGTGGGGAGCGCCTGCAAGTTCACCACTTGGTCCCGAAAGGGAGTAGTGGGAACTTTGGGCACGTATCCGGGCCTGGGTCTCAGGTAAACGTGAGAGTGACCAAGGCCGAAATCAAGGCAGTCCGGGGACACAGAGAATGCATGGAGATCCCCTATCCTTTTGAAGGATGCGAGCGCCACAAGAAGAACCGTCTTACTCGTTAGGTGAGGAAGATCGGAAGCTTCAAGGGGCTCAAAGGGGGGCTCGGATAGGCCCCTCAGGACCACGTTCAGGTCCCATGAGGGTATGGAGCGGAGACGAGGCGGGTTGCGTCGTCTCGCGCCCCTTAGGAACCTAGTGACCAGGTCGTGTTGCCCTAGAGACCTTCCGTCCACTGAGTCGTGATGAGAGGCAATAGCGGCTACATACACTTTCAGTGTGGAAGGGCAGATGTTGGTCTCCAACCTCTGTTGTAGAAAGGACAGCACGATCCCGACCGAGCATCTCTGTGGGTCTTCTCCATGGGAGAGACACCAGGATGAGAAGAGGCGCCATTTGTAGGCGTATAGTCGCCTAGTGGATGGTGCCCTAGCCTGTAGGATGGTTTCAGCCACAGCGGGGTGTAACCTACTCAGGATTTCCTCGTCCCGTCCAGAGACCAGGCATGGAGGTTCCAGAGGTCTGGCCTGGGATGCCAAAACGTGCCCATCCCCTGAGAGAGCAAGTTCTCTGTCAGGGGAATGGGCCAGGGGGGAGTTGTTGTCAAGAGCATCAGCTCCGAGAACCAAGTGCGGTTGGGCCAGTACGGCGCAACCAGAAGCACCTGTTGCTCCTCTTCCCTGACCTTGCACAGTGTCTGTGCAAGGAGGCTCACTGGGGGGAAGGCGTACTTCCGCTTGTCTCGTGGCCAGCTGTGCGCCAGGGCATCCGTGCCGAGGGGGGCCTCGGTCAGGGCATAAGGCGCCAGGCCCCCACCGCCGGTTGGGGAACGACCAGAAGAGCGTGCTGGGGTGCGACTGGCCCGTGAGCGCTTGGCTGGCGGGTGTACAGTCGCAGGATTCCCCAAATCACTAACGCCGCTAACCGGACCGGAGATCTGGGCCGTAGCCATAGATGTCACAGCCCGGGTAGCAGACGAGATGTTGGCTGGTTCCCGTAGGAAGACAGCCAACCGTGACCGCAACTTCTGTATGACAATCTGCCCGCAGTGCGGGCAAGATGTTTCAACGAACGCTGCTTCGGCGTGCTGGACGCCCAGACACCTAACACAGCGCTCGTGTTTGTCCCCCTCCTCGATGAGGGTACCGCACCCTAGAGAACAGCGGGACATGCCACGCTGTAGAGTGAGTCCTGAAAAGGACTGTTGTAGAAATTGCTCTGACACCACTGGAACCGCCGAGACACCCAGGGGAAGGTCGACGCAGGGGGGACGATCCGCTGGGACAGGTCGTAGATCCGGCAGTTGTAGTTGTAGAGAGTTTAAGCTTTTAGCTTTAGGATTGCTCATGAGTCGATGGCTCTGAAGAACAAAAGGTAAATGAATGCTGCACGCCGGCTTCCTTTTATACCTGAAATCCGGGGGCGGAGCCGGCATGCAAATTTCATTCGCCAAATTTCTTTGGCCTTTTCTTAGTAGTCAGAGTTGATAGGTTCTCAAGGACGAACCCCATCTGTCGTTCTCGACACAACGTCGAGAGACCGACAGAAAGGGAACCTCAGTTCCCTGATGGAGGGAACGAGACGTTGTGTCGAGAACGACAGATGGCGTTCGTCCTTGAGAACCTATCAACTCTGACTACTAAGAAAGATCCCTTACCTTGCACAGTGTATGTGCAATGAGGCTCACTAGGGGGAAGGCGTACTTCCGCTTGTCCCATGGCCAGCTGTGCGTAAGGGCATCCTTGGCGAGGGGGGCCTCGGACAGGGAGTACCAAAGGGTGTGGATTACCTGTTGACTCCACAGGAGGAGGCGTCGGGCAAGTCGTGTTAGCTGTCGTGAGCGTACGCCACCCTGACGATGGATGTACCAGTGCTTGTCCTGCACGAGAGGCCGTAGCCTCCTCAGTGCAAGTAGCACAGCCCACAACTCTAGTCAATTGATATGCCAGCGCAGGCGGGGGCCAGTCCAACACCACCCCTGCAGGGAGGCGTCCGTCATCACCACGACATGCCTCGTAACCTGCCCAAGAGGGACCCCAGTCCGGAGAAAGGATCATGAAAGACCATGGCTATAGGGTGCGTCGGCAGCGGGGCGTTATCACCATGCGCATGCTGCCATTGTGCCACGGTCTCCTCGGAACTCGACTCTATAGCCAGTGTTGGAGCAGTCTCATGTGCATCAAGCCGAGGGGTATGTCCCCCGCCGAGGACACCATGTGTCCCAGGAGCACCTGAAACAGTTTCAGGGGGACCGCTAACTGCCTGAAGTGTTCAAGGCAGTTCAACACGGACCGGGCGCGTACTGCGGAAGGTCACGCCGACATAGTTACAGAGTTGAGTTCCATGCCCAGAAAGAGTATGCTCTGCACCGGGAAGAGCTAGCTCTTTTCTCGCTTGACCT
The DNA here is from genome assembly GCA_029783895.1 of Triplophysa bombifrons. Classification (NCBI taxonomy): domain Eukaryota; kingdom Metazoa; phylum Chordata; class Actinopteri; order Cypriniformes; family Nemacheilidae; genus Triplophysa; species Triplophysa bombifrons. The sequence goes on from CM056455.1 coordinate 14,819,655, forward strand.
GTAGTCCCGAGCGATCTAGGTGCTGGAGCACAGGTCCCTTTGTGTACAAAACAGATCTCGCGAGTGTGTCAAGATAAGCCAGTCGTCCAGATAGTTCAGTACCCGCACACCTTTTCCCTTAGGGGAGAAAAGGCTGGCTCCGTCGACCTGCCTGGCAGAGCAGCTGCACGCACTGTCGGTTTGAGAGTGGTGGTGGCTGTAATGTGTGTTCGATCTTACGTCTTGCCAAGACGTGAGGTTGGGTTGCTCTCTCTTTTTGTGAGTAAGTGGGTGCCAGGCCCTGAGAAGGGCCCTTCTTTGAGGCGAGGCAGGAACCGCCTCGTACTGACCGCTCAGAGGCATGGCTGTGATGATCGGACCCTATGTTGTTCTCCGTGGGGTCTTCCCGTCAGGGGCGCTACTTACCAGAAGGTTGCTAACGGGGTGGAAGTTTCCCCTTCGACTTACTCTTCCGGAGAAGATGTCGCGCGGGATCTCGGAGGCCTCCGGGCGGCCGATTGGATGTGGCTTATCGCCTCTGTCTGCTTCTTCACCGTAGAGAACTGCTGAGCAAAGTCCTTTAAGGTGTCACCAAACAGCCCACCCTGCGAGATGGGTGCATCGAGAAAGCTTCCCAAGGTTAAGCCTTTTGGACCACTAGCGTGGACATCATCTGACCAAGGGCCCGTCACCTTGGTCGCCCGTAGAGCGAAGTCAGTCGCGGCACGGAGCTCCTGCATCACACCTGGGTCGGCCTTACCCTCGTGGAGCTCTCTCAACGCCTTGGCTTGGTGGACTTGCAGGATGGCCATGGCGTGAAGAAAGGAGGCAGCCTGGCCCGCAGCATTGTAAGCCTTCACCACCAGAGATGCTGAAGTCTTACATGCTTTGGACTGTAGGCGTGGTTGATTCCTCCAGGTGGCAGCCATCTGCGGGCACAGGTGCACCGCACGCTCCACCTGGGGGATCTCGACGTAGCCTTTGGCTGCCCCATCGAGGGAAGTGAGGGAACTGGTTTGACTGGAGCGAGCTGTGAGTTGGGCACTCCAAGTCTTACACAGCTCCTCATGCACCTCTGGGAAAAATGGCACCGTTTCTATAGTAGTCAGAGTTGATTGGTTCTCAAGGGCAAACCCCATCTGTCGTCGAGAGGCCGACAGAAAGGGAACTACAGTTAGTTCAGAATGCAGCTGTCAGAGTTCTTATCAGGTCAAGAAAATACAATCACATAACCCCAGTTCCCTTTCTGTCTGTCTCTCGACGCTGTGTCCGCTCCAGTCAAACCAGCTCCGGCTCCCTCACTTCCCTCGATGGTGGGGCAGCCAAGGCTACGTCGAGATCCCCCAGGGGGAATCGGCCAAGCGAATCGGCCACGCCTACCACCCAAGGCGTGTAGGACTTCCGCATCACTCGTATCGAAGGCTTGCGCTGCCGCGGGCCAGACTGCTTCCTCTCTCTTGGTCCCCCTGCAGTCCCTGGGAGCTTGAAAGCTGACCACACTCTCTCGGTGGCTTATGAGGACGGTCCGTCTTGGCTACTCGATCCAGTTCGCCAGAAACCCTCCCAAGTTTCGGGGCATCCTCTCTCCCTCTGTCAGAGGCAGGGACGCCTCCATACTTCGGGTAGAGGTCACCACCCTTCTGTCAAAACAGGCATCGAGTTTGTCCCTCAAACCAAGATGTTCAGCGGGTTTAACAGCCCGTACATCATCGTTCCGACGAGATGGCAGGTCGCGCCCCATTCTTGATCTGTGTACCCTGAACAAGCACCTTCACAAGCTGCCGTTCAGGATGATCACATAGAGGCCCACCCTGAAATCCATCGGGTGTCAGGATTGGTTTGTGGCATTCGACCTGAAGGACACTTACTTTCATGTCTCGATCGTCCCTCGACACCAGCCGTTCTTACGGTTCGCGTTCGAGGGGCGGCATATCAGTACAGAGGCCTCCCTTTCGGTCTGTCCCTGTCCCCACGGGTCTTCACGAAGATCGTGGAAGCCGCCCTTTCTCCCTGAGGGGAGGAAGGTGTGCGGGTACTAAACTAACTTGACGACTGGCACAGTCACAAATCTGTTGTGTACACAAAGAGACCTGGTGCTCCGGCACTGAGATCGATTGGGACTACAGGTCAACCGAGAAAGGAGCAAGCTCTCCCCGGTGCAGAGCATCCTCTTTCTCGGCATGGAACTCAACTGTCCGCAGTACGCGCCCAGTCGGTCTTGAACTGCTTCGAACAATTCAGGCAGTCAGCGGTCCCCCTGAAACAGTTTTCAGAGGCTCCTGGGACACATGGCGTCCTCGGCGGGGGTAATACCCCTCAGTTCGATGCACATGAAACCACTCCAACACTGGCTACAGAGTCGAGTTCCAGAGGAAAGCGTGGCACACCGGCAGCAGGCGCATGGCGATGACGCCCCTCTGCCGACGCACCATAACCCCTTGTCTTCCATGACCCTTTTCCGCACTGAGGTCCCACTTGGGCAAGTCGAGGCACGTCGTGGTGACCAACAGGTGATCCGCTCCCTGCGGGCCACACAGATCCCAGACAAACTGAACCAGACAGCCGACGCGCTTTCTCGTCAGTATTCGCCTCGTGGAGAGTGGCGACTCCACCCCCGCGCAGTCCAGCTCATTTGGATGCTGTTCAGGCAGGCACAAGTAAAACTGTTCACCTCCCGCAACACCACCATTGCCCGCTTTGGTACTCCCTGTCCGAGGTCCCCGTCGGCACATATGTCCTTTCGCACAGCTGGCCGCGGGACGGGCAGAAGTGCGCCTTCCCCCCAATGAGCCTCCTTGCACAGACACTGTGCAAGGTCAGGGAAGAGGAGCACCAAGTGTTATTGGTTGCGCCACACTGGCCCAACCGCACTTGGTTCTCAGAGCTGATGCTCTGGACAACGACTCCCCCTGACCCATTCCCTTGACAGAGGACCTGCTCTCTCAGGGGAAGTACTCGTTCTGGCATCCCAGACCAGACCTCTGGAACCTCCATGTCTGGTCTCTAGATGGGACGAGAAGATCCTGAGTAAGCTACTCCCCCTCTGTGGCGGAAACCATCACCCAGGCTAGGGCCCCATCTGCTAGGCGGTTATACGCCTCTAGATGGCCCCTCTTCTCGTCCTGGTGTCTCTCTCAATGAGAAGACCCACTGAGGTGCTCGATCGGGATCGTGTTGTCCTTCTTAAGAGACTGGAGACTAACATCTCCCCTCCACACTGAATGTTTATGTAGTCGCTATCGCCACTCATCACAACTCAGTTGATGGAAAGTTTCTAGGGCAGCATGACCTGGTCACCAGGTTCCTAAGGGGCGCGAGAGGGTGGAATCCGCCTCGTCTCCGCTCCATAACCTCTTGGGACCCTAAAGTGGTCCTGGTGGGTCTCTCTGGGCCCCCCTAGAGCCCCTCGGAGGTTCCGATCTTCCTCACCTTTCGAGTAAGACGGCCCTCCTGATGGCGCTCGCTTCCTTCCTACTTTGACCGCACGCAGAGCTTCAGGAGCTCTGACCAGCTCTTTGTCTGTTGTGGAGGACAGCAGAAGGGGAAGGATGTCACGGCGGTATACCGATCACAGGATCTCCCATGCCCATTGGCAGTTCTGGCTCACTCCATACGGGGTATAGCCACCTTCTGGGCACTGGCTAGAGACCGCCCAAACACCTTCGCAAGGTTTCACAACCTTCACGTAAACCCGGTGTCAGCCCACGTCCTGCGTGGCGACATGTAGGACTGGCATCCGGCGGGGCGTATTCCTGCGAAAGCACCTCCCAACCCCCCAGCAGGCTGGGTCAGTGTGCTATCTACCTCTCTTCTTACCCAAACACATGGCAAACAGGCATTCCATTCATCACTAAGCAAGCACCCCCTTTGGGTCGGCTGGGAAGAGCAGCCTTCCCCCTTAGGCCGGGAGAACATATGAACTATCACAGATAGCTCTAACAGGACCTACACCCCGACCATCACACTGGAAGGTTACATTCTCGCGAAAGCCTAGTGCTGACACGTCCAGGCCTGCTACCGTTGTTTCGCTAGAGATTGTAACGTGATTCAGCGTCGTGGCATTTTCCATAGGAACCCCATCTGTCAGCTCGAGACAACGTCGAGAGACCGACAGAAAGGGAACGTCTTGGTTACGTCTGTAACCTCAGTTCCCTGATGGAGGGAACGAGACATTGTGTCCCTTATGCCACTACACGTAACGTCCTCTACTGTAGTCGTGAGAGGCCCTGATTGGAGGTTGCTGGGTGGGTGTTTGTGGAGATAGTTGGTTGTGGTTGGGGGGATTTTATTTTTGGGGCTGTGTGGGTCTGGTTTGGTCTTGTTTTGTGGCAGTTGTCGGACAACAGAGGAATAAAGTTACAACAATGCATTACTATTTTCCCTGGTTGTTCCTCTGTTTTCTGGTGTCGATTGTGGAGTGGGACCGTGTTGGACCTGTACGGTTTTCGGCGAGTGGGACTTTCTGGGTCGCGCATGGTGGGCTCTCCCTTTTCTCCGTTGATGTTTGCTCGGTGGCTTTTGGTCGGGGTCACTGAGTGCAGCTATGACACTCCAGTGGGGATCTGGCCCTCCCGGCTGAGCCTGGTTTCTCCAGAGTTATTCTTTCTCCATTAATCAATCATTGGAGTTTGGGTTCCTCGCCACAGCAGGGCAGTGTTGGCTTGTTGGTTGTTGTCCTTAGAGTATAGCTACTGTGGCCAAATTAAAAAAAAGCATCTTTTTGGGGACACTGATGGATGGAAATGAAAGTTTTGAAGTCTTCGTTTAGACTGTAAATGTTTGCCTATGTGTGCATGTGGAAAATAACCAATTTTACTGGTATTAAGATTGTGTAAGAGACCAGCCACCTTAGATGAATTAATCATGTACACACGCACCGGCGGCGCCAGGGGGGGTCTTGGGGGGTCTCAAGACCCGCCCAAAAAACGCCTTGACCCCCCCATTTGACCCCCCACCCCCTCCCTGATTAAAAAATACTTAATTTATATAAAAATATATATATCCGGGATAAAGATTGAACAATGGTCCTCTTCAAACTACGCAGAACAATAATAATTTATAATTTATTCGAAATATAAAAAAATATAAACATAAGAATCACTGCGACGCCCCATGAACGTTGCTGGCGCTGCGCCTTGCGTCATTGCGTTCAAGGCGCTGCCGCGAGCCCGCAAGTGCTCCAACACACTTTATATCTTGACGCTTAAAATGGATCGCTTCGTCATACCTAAAAACAAATTGACAGCAGACGGAAATAGGACTGAACAGCAGACGGAAATAGGACTGAAAATATACCCGTTGCAGTGGATGGCGAGCCCTGCATGATCCGAGAATTAGAAATAGAGGACACCGAGGAATTGGAGGATGTGGAGGTGGGACCGGAGCAACTCGCATATGGAAGCATACGTGTTACAAAATTCAATTCAATGCAGTATGTAAATTGACAATGCAATTGTGTATCTAAATATACATTTCAAATAACGTATGTGCAACATTAAGTGCAAAATGAAAATAAAAATTCAATTATATCAATTACATTTGGAAGTTCGCAGGCTCCCCGTGACCCGAGGTAGTTCGGATAAGCGGTAGAAAATGGATGGATGGACATTTCGAAGTTCCTACACGGGTTTTATGATTACAAATGTAATTGATATAATTGAATTTTTATTTTCATTTTGAACTTAATGTTGCACATACGTTATTTGAAATGGAATGGATTTAACGGGGGATTTAAGCCATGGCCCAGCCGAGAAACCAAGACAGCCTAAATTAAAATCATAACCGTGCCGTTCTTTTGGATCGCAGGGGCAGCTAGCATCCAGGGGTTTTAGTTACTCTTGGTTCAAACAGTACCAGTGGCTGGAATATTCTGTCAAAAGACGCGCCTTTTTGTTTTGCCTGTCGTCATTTTTTTCACAGTGTGCATGGATCTGGTTTTATTTGTTTAGTAGCAGTAATATGCAGTTATTAGCCGTGTCCACTGTATTTTTTTTGGTTTTCATGAGACCCCCCTTGAAATGACCAAGACCCCCCATTGCCCCCCCAATCAAAATTGTCTGGAGCCGCCACTGACACACGTAAGCACCCACCTCAATCCATTTGCATGATGTGGATTAGGGTTAAGAGTTTTATAGGTAACGATTAAACGAATAATGACTAGTCACTCTTACCAACCCTGCTGATAAAACTCATTCAGAAGTCTCTCTGACGTCTGTTCTTACCTATATAGCATCCAAATACAAAAGTAAATTTATTCAATATACTGTTATTGTTTCCTTTTTCAGATTCATTTAGACCAAAAGCATGACCTTCTTACAATAGATTTTGTTGTGCTGTAAGGTTACAGATGCTTCTAAAAGGGATCCCATAATAATTTGTCTTTGGCAAATCTGTCAGGTCAGTTTCTTGTACCAACCACTCCTTGAACACGATTTGTCAGGAAAAACTCGATCAAAATCTTCTTTTGGCATGCAACAATATATAACAACAAATGACAGGTTTAACAATGGGTGTTCATATTATTTAGTCCAGCTCGTGTTTGCTCAATAATATAAAATAAATAATAATATGACATTAAGTAAGTAGAAAAAAAAGGAAAAATTATTTCAAGAATTGTAAAATTATAATGCTTTAAATGTTATAACATGCCAAAAGTAAATTCAAATATGCATTGCGTTTAATTCAGTGCATTCATTGAGCTCATATGTAGGCCTATTTGTTTATTATTTGGTCTAGAAGACTATTCACTCAAGATGTGTTAAGGAAAATGTACAGATCTAATGACTAATGTAACAAGAAAGCACATTTGTTCCATCATCCTGCCTATTATTGGTATATTGTTTAGTCACTTTAAGATGCCCCTTAACAGCACAATTACATTCAATTGTATTAACAGTGAATCAGATAAAACCAGAATAATCTTTGAGAGTTTTATTTATAACAAAATAGCTCTTTTTTGTTCTTTTTTATTTATAACATATCAACAATTTTATAGTTACTGTTTGTGCTATTATGATTGTTGTGTTGTGTGTGTGAGTGTGTGCATTTGTGTGTGTAAAGAGTGCAGGTTCTCATTAACTCCTTATGAATCAGCTCCTGCGCTGCCTGTGTGTGCCGATCTCAAGGAAAGCTCTGCTCTGATTGGCTGTCTGAACGGTAGCAGGGCTGATAAATCCCCAGGCTTTCCTGCTGCTCCACATCACTCTGCTTTGCTCTTAGTGTCTGTTTGTGTGTTTATCTATGTGTGTTTGAAACAAAGCGAGAGCGTGTGAGCACTGAGGGCTGAGAGGGAGGACAACGCTGACACTGTGAGTATGATCAAAGCTAAACACAGGAGTGAGATAGTGGGAGCGACACTTGTTGAGCTGATAACACAGTTCAAGTACAAGGTGCAAATGCAGGATTATAATGTTTTAAGGATTTTGTTTGGATGATGACACAAAGTAAGAGATGAGGTGATTGCATATATTCAATATGTTTATTGACTGTACCTAATTGAATTTGGTGAGTTAATACTTTTTACTCAATAGAAATGTAGATGTGTACTTTTGACTGTGTGCCATATTTTACTGCACCTACTTTGGTAAATCATTACAGCAAATCATTGTCTTAAAGTCATCTGCATGTGATGAAACGGTTTTGTCAGATGCTAAATCAAAGTCAGTCTGATTCCACCACTAATTCAAGCTTTTGTCTGTAGAAATATTATTTTTTTACATTCTTTGTATGACTGTATATTGACTACTGTATGATTTGTCCATGAGTGTAAACAACTTGAGAATTTATCTTCAGTTCTATCAACTGCCAAAGTATGTAACTATTTTCTAAGGACTATTTTGTGGCTATACAAGTTACTGTAGCCATATTTCACAAACTATCATTTTGGGGACACCAGGGGATGTGAATGAAGATGTTTTTATCATTTGGGGTCAGGGTTTGTAAATACACGTCTTCATTTAGACAGTAAATGTGTGCCTGTTTGTGCATGAGGAACTATAACCAATTTTACTGATATTCACTATATAGTATAAGAGATCAGCCACCTTAAATGAATTAATCATGCGCACGCACGCACACACCTCAATCCATTTGCACGATGTGGATTAGGGTTAAGAGACTAGTCAATCTTATCAACCCTGCTGATAAAACTCATTCAGAACTCTCACTGATGTCTGTTCTTATCTATATTTAGCATCCACATACAACAGTCAATTTATTTGATGTACTGTAATTGTTGCCTTTTTCTGATTCATTTAGACCAAAAGCATGACATGCATGCTGGCTTTAAGGTCAAATTAAAAGGGATAGTTCATCCAGAAATAAAAATTGGGAAAGGATTAAAATGATGACAGAATTTTCATTTTTGGATCAACTATCCCTTAAGACACTGCTTTGCCATAAGAAGAATATGACCAGCCTGATCTTGTGGGAATTTTTTCGGGTGACTATGAATAAATACAAAGAGAATCATACACTTATTTAGTAAACAACCTTCACTGGTGCAGAAGCATATAAAAAAAACTAACCCTAACTCATAGAAAATGAATTGTCAAATAATACAAAAGTTGTTGTGAGGTTGACATTTGTGCAATTTAACAATCTACTCATTTACATAGACTGCAGATAATCACTAAACTGGTTGTGAATATCTGCTCAGATAGGTCATATCTTAAAGGAGAAGTTCACTTTCAAAATAAATGTACATGATAATTTATTCACCCCCATGTCATCCAAGTGCATTTTTGTTTCTTTAGTCGAAAAGAAATGAAGGTTTTGATGAAAACATTCCAAGATTTTCGACCTAGTCCTGTGGGCTGTCCTGTGGGGAGACTTAGGGAAGAATTTACATGCTGGGGGGGGTTTACCTGACCGAGATGTCCACGCTGACCATAACCTCGACAGACCGTCTGCGTTGCCATGGGAGGTCCCGGTCCGAAGTTTCACGGTAAAGTGGTAGTCCTGGAGCGCCAGGAACCAGTGACTCTGGTATTGGTGTTCTTTGCCTTGGCCATCCACTGCAGCGGCGCATGGTCTGTTACTAGTGTAAAACTTCGTCCCAGAAGATAGTATCTCAGCTCCAGAACTGCCCACTTTATGGCCAGGGCCTGCCTTTCCACCGTAGCGTATCTGCTTTCGGCCAGAGTGAGCTTCCTGCTGATATATCCCAGTCCGGTGTCTGACGCATTGGTCTGGAGGGTGAAGGGGCAGCTAAAGTTGGGTGCCCTTAGGACTGGGGAGGACGACGGGGCCCGTTTCAGGGGTCCATTTCACCTTCTCTGGGTGCCCCTTCCTGGTCAGGTCGGTCAGGGGACTGGCTATGGATGAGAAATTGGGTATAAAGCATCGATAGTACCCCGCCAGTCCAAGGAAGGCACGTACCTGAGATTTGTTGTTGGGTCGAGGGGCATCCCAAACTGCTTACACTTTCTTCCTCTGGGGTTGAATGAGGCCTCCCCCGACCCTGTACCCCAGATACTGGGCTTTAGCAAGTCCTAGGTGGCATTTCTTCAGATTTGCCGTTAAGCCTGCCTTCCCGGAGGTCCCTCAGCACTCTCCGCAGTCTGTCTAGGTGTTCATCCCAGGTCCCCGAGTGGATGACCAGATCATCTTTATATGCTGCCGCATATGCTTGATGTGGGCGTAGTAAGATGTCCATCATTCTCTGAAATGTGGCAGGTGCCCCATGTATGCCGGATGGCAGCACCATGTACAGCCAGTGTCCTGAGGATGTGCTGAACGCGGTTTTCTCCCGGGACTCTGGTGAGTGGGGCACCTTCCATTATCCTTTTTTCAGGTCCAGCGTTGTGATGAAGCGAGCCTTTCCCAACCTGTCCAGGAGTTCATCCACCCAGGGCATCGGATAGTCACCGAAGCTTGAGGTCTCGTTCTGCCGCCGGAAGTCGTTGCAGAACCGGAGAGTGCCGTTTGGTTTTGGGACCATCACAATGGGACTGGACCAGGGACTACGTGAGGGCTCTATCACTCCCATTTCTCTCATCCTGCTGATCTCCTCCTTTATAGCCAGTCGACGAGCCTCCGGAACTCTGTAGGACCGCTGTCTCACCACGACTCCCGGTGGTGTTCGGATCTCGTGTTGAATTATCCGAATCTCCCCAGGCTTTTCAGAGAACACATCCTGGAACTGACTGATCAGGGACTGCAGGTTGTTTTTCTCCGGACGGGGGACAGCTGTTCCCCCATTTGAACTACTGGCGGCTCTGATGCTGCGAATGCTGCCATCTGGGTAGGGGAGGCAATCAACTTCTTCAGTAAGTTTATATGGTACAGCTGGTCCTCCCGTCATCGTCCCCGCTGGCGGATCCGGTAGTTGACCGGCCCCACCTTCACCAAGACGGTGTAGGGTCCTTTCCATGATGCCAGGAATTTTGAGGTGGATGTAGGCATTAGCAGCAGCACTCTATCCCCCGGCTGAAATTCCCTAGGCTGTGTGGGCCGATCGTACCACTGTTGTTGGACGCCCTGGGCCTCTACAAGGTGTTCCTTCACAATCGGCATCACTCTGTCTATGCGAGTCCGCATCTGTTGTACGTGTTCTATCAGGCTCCAGTGGGGCGCTGGCTGATGTTCCCAGGCGTCTCTAGCTACATCCAGAAGCCCCCGGGGCTGTCTGCCGAAGAGAAGTTCGACGGGGGTGAAACCTGTGGATGCCTGGGGTATCTCCCTGATCCTGAAGAGCACGTAGGGTAATAACAGGTCCCAGTCGCGCCCATCCTCTGCTACTACTCGTCGGAGCATCCTCTTCACGGTCTGGTTGAACCTTTCTACAAGACCGTCCGTTTGGGGGTGGTAGACAGATGTCCGAAGTTGTTTCACTTTGAGTAGTTTGCAGAGGTCTGCCACCAGCCGGGACATGAATGGCGTTCCCTGGTCAGTCAATACCTCCGTGGAGATGCCTAATCGGCTAAAGAGTAGGAACAGCTATTTGGCTTTTGCCTTTGCCATTGCTTTACTTAGTGGTATGGCTTCCGGATACCGTGTGGCGTAGTCTACTATGACCAGGATGTGGTGGTCTTCTCCGTCGATTATCCAGACTTGATTCCAGCAGTTTTGTAACCTAGCGTCCTTCTGCTGTTCCCTTCCGAACGATCCCCCTCCGGTTACCTGTTGGAAGAGGTCAGAGAAGGGGTTAAGAGTTAAACCCCCACCCTCCCGCTCGCTCTCCGTTGTCATCATGATAGACCGGTTATTCCGATCCTTGGGGGGGTCGAAAGTTCCTCTGTCGGGCCGGTCAAACCTGGGCCAGTCCCGGCCTAGCAACATCGGTTCCGGCAGGTCGTCCACGATCCCGATCTCCTTTGTCCCCGAGCCCGGACCGGCAGCCACGAATACCTTGCACGCCTGTACACTGGGGTGTCTCCGTGAACACAGATGATCGGGATGGCGGCTTTCCCGCCGATACGCGGCCGAACAATCCCGGGCCGGACCAGCGTTACCGAGCTGCCAGAGTCCAGCGTCGCGGTCACGGAATGGCCGTCTACCCGGACCGGTCTGCATACTGTCCTCGAAGTGCCCTCCGGTTGTCGCCATGCGTCCTCAGCCAGTTCCACCGCCTTGACAACCTCCCGGATGGTGCTAGGTCCTCGCATGCTGACGATGGTCCGGAAGCGTCGGGGAAGGGACCTTAGCAGCCGGTCGATAACGACCTTCTCGGCTACTTGGGTGGCTGATGGTTCTCGAGTCAGTAGCCATAGGCATTCTAGAAGCGTCAACTGGGTGGCTTGAGCCTTCACCGGCACCTGCTCCTCGTAGGCCCACTGGTGAAATTGTTTGGACGCGCTGACGGGGGACAGCCCAATCCCGGCCAGAATTTCCCTTTTTAGGACCTCGTAGTCATCATTGGCCGGAGGTAGTAAAGAGTAGTATGCCTGCTCGGCTTTACCAGATAACAGTGGGGCCAGGATTTTCGGCCACTCGGCCTTGTCCCAGAGCTCACGCGTAGCTACGACCTCAAAGGTATGGAGGTATGCCTCTATGTCATTTTGGGCCGTTAGCTTCGTCAGGAGTTGATGGGCGGTTGTCTTAGCGTCCGGTAGTGGTGCCCTCGCCACCGTGGCCTCTCTGAGCAGACCGCGAACGTGATCTGTATTCTCTTGGCATTGGGCCAGCTGCTCTGTGCACCGTTGTTTGCGCGTCGCCACTTCGGCCAGCCGGTGGATGAAACCTCCATCTGTGTTAGCGAGAGAGCGAGGAGCCACCGGCAATCTGAAAACCACAAAAAGAGAGAAAAAAAAAACCTTGTTATGTATCAAAGCTTAGTCACGTGCCCGCATTCTCCACCAGTTGTGACGGGTGAAGCAATGACACATACACGAGGGGGTTTACTCAGATTTACCCCGGAGGGTTTGTTTATTTAAAGTCCCTGGGGAGACGGAAGAAAACAACAAGACTGCGGCTTGACTTCCGGGTTCCCTGGGCATCCGCGTATCTTCCTTCTTTTTAGGGATTGCGTGCTTCTGTTGTCGAGGGATGCTTCCTCGGTTGGAGAGCTTAGCGATCCTGTCCATTCAGTCTTCGTCCGATACTGTAATGAGAAGATATCGGGGTATGAGGTTTGCTTAAGGAGACGTTGCTCACCTCTGCTCTGTCCTTGCAGGAAAATCCTGCAAGAGAGAGACAGACTCACAGCGCCTCAAGCTCCTTTCTCCACTAGCTGAACTCATGGAATAATTTAATTTAGTCTTCATAATTTCATCCAACATTAGATGTTCTCAGAGAAAAATCCCTGATGTCACTATTCCTGCAGTCATATTCCCTGTTCAAAAGAGCAAAGGTGAACAACAGCAGAACAACCAAACAGAAATATCACCGTAACTCTTGTTATTTACTGGGTAACACTTCAATAAGGTTTAATTTAATAATAAGGTTGGATTTGTCAACAATGGTTAACTGTATTAAATGTATGTTAACTAAACTAACTTTTAGTATGTTAGTTACAACATTTCCTAATGCACATTTATGGTCAAATGGTTCATCCTAACTGGCATTAAGAAAGATTAATAAATGCTGTATAAATATGTTGTTTGTATTAGTTTATGTTAGCTTGTGCATTCATGTTTTAGCAAAGCAACAAGCAACAAAGTAAATTTATGAATTTTGTAACCCTGGGGAGACGGAAGAAAACAACAAGACTGCGGCTTGACTTCCGGGTTCCCTGGGCATCCGCGTATCTTCCTTCTTTTTAGGGATTGCGTGCTTCTGTTGTCGAGGGATGCTTCCTCGGTTGGAGAGCTTAGCGATCCTGTCCATTCAGTCTTCGTCCGATACTGTAATGAGAAGATATCGGGGTATGAGGTTTGCTTAAGGAGACGTTGCTCACCTCTGCTCTGTCCTCCTGGGCTTTTTATAGCCCTGGGTTTATGAGCCTCAGTCCGTGATGACCGGCAGGTGTGAGGCTCTGATTTCTTCCGTCTCCATGGCGACGCTGATTGCACCAGGGGTTACTCGTCAAAACCATATACATTTTATTTTTTTGAAAATGACAGATCATTTCGCAAGATAAGACCTTTATTCATCGTCTGGTATTGTTTAAAGCCCTTTGAAGCTGCACTGAAACTGTCATTTGGACCTTCTAATTTGAAGGCCACTATATGGAGAAAAATCCTGGAATGTTTTCATCAAAAACCTTAATTTCTTGTAGACTAAAGAAAAAAAACATAAACCTCATGGATGACATGGGGGTGAGTAAATAATCTTGAAAATGTATTTTGAAAGTGAACTATACTTTTTAGAACTTGCCCTGAGGTCCTATATTTCGCTAAAAATCTCAATGACCATGCAAATAGTCCTTATTCCACAAATACAATCACTTCTATCCTCTTTTGAAGACATTAAGAGGAACCCATCATTCGCTTTCCACACTAATCTTTCTAGACACTATATCATGCTCGAGATGGGTAATACCCATGAGATATGTCTACCCCTGCTTACAGTCGTAAATTCTGTCAAGTGCTGACCCTGCTAAAATAATGTCTTTGAATGATCTATATGATGAAGAACAGGGAACTAAATATATGCTGTCTTTACTAAATAATATAAAAAAGAGGTATGGTACTTATTCATGACTAATGTTACTTCCTGTTTTATGCATATAAATATTGGTCCTTTATACAATAAACGTTGGACTCAGATTGAACTGCACTTCTGTGTCTGTGTCATTCTTAGTCTCCAGGATCCTGCAACTCTGTGTGTTCCATCGACTAGACTTTTCAACCTTTTAATATTTATACCTAGATATGGTGACAAAAGTAATATTCTTACACAGACTCTTCAAACCTCTTCACAGTTGAGAAGATGGAGGCTGCAGAATTTCGAAGGCGAGGGAAGGAGATGGTGGATTACATAGCCGATTATTTAGAGAACATTGAGAAGAGGCAGGTGTACCCTGATGTGGAACCTGGATATTTGAGATCGTTGATTCCCGAGGAGGCCCCGGAGGAACCAGATAGCTATGAGGATGTGATGAAAGACGTTGAGAGGGTGATCATGCCAGGGGTGAGTCACTGCTGACCAAATGTGAAATATGATTTTTCAGCGTATATGATTTGTGGTATTTGATGAATGTTCTAGCGAGAGAAAAGAGAAAATAACTTTATATTAGCTTATATTGTATACATCGCTTTTTTGGGTCATAAATCATTATTATTATTAGTCACCCTTAATGTGTATCAGTTTCGCATATCCGCAGTCTGCACATTTCCTCTCATCTAGTATAATGTACATTACTGTGCAAAAGTCTCAGGCACTTGTAAAAAATTGCAGGATGAATAATTTATAAAATGTTTTGAAAGTCAAGATGGGTTTGCTGCACACAGGTATAAAAAAGTATAGAAAATAAAAAAATTGATGATGACATCCCCCTATTTAAAATCATTTTTCCCTATGGAAGGTGAGATTTTATTTAAAAATTCAAGAAAAGATCCAAACGATGGAGATTTATTTTCACAGCCTTTCTTCATCATATCTATGGGGTATCTAAACTGTCTTACCAGAAAGTGACTTAAGTGAACTCTGTTGCAGCTTGCCCTAATATGAACATGACAACCAAAAATAGCAATGTGTCATTTACAGGGCACATTTGTTGAGACTCAAAGCTTATCTCCTTCTCAGGTGAAATCTTGAAGTTATATATTAAATCAACTCTGAGCTGCGGTCTGAAAAATATCTCCCCCACCCCTCCAATAGCAGCTCAGGAAAAAACAAACACTTTAATTTCTTTTAAGGTGTTAACCTTCATTTTGTGTCCAATCAGGCCAATTTTCCCTTCAGAAGTGTTGTTTTAATAGTGCTTTAAGAGTGTGGGTTCAAGCTAATGAATGACTCACAATAGGAAAATCCTGCAAGAGAGAGACAGACTCACAGCGCCTCAAGCTCCTTTCTCCACTAGCTGAACTCATGGAATAATTTAATTTAGTCTTCATAATTTCATCCAACATTAGATGTTCTCAGAGAAAAATCCCTGATGTCACTATTCCTGCAGTCATATTCCCTGTTCAAAAGAGCAAAGGTGAACAACAGCAGAACAACCAAACAGAAATATCACCGTAACTCTTGTTATTTACTGGGTAACACTTCAATAAGGTTTAATTTAATAATAAGGTTGGATTTGTCAACAATGGTTAACTGTATTAAATGTATGTTAACTAAACTAACTTTTAGTATGTTAGTTACAACATTTCCTAATGCACATTTATGGTCAAATGGTTCATCCTAACTGGCATTAAGAAAGATTAATAAATGCTGTATAAATATGCTGTTTGTATTAGTTTATGTTAGCTTGTGCATTCATGTTTTAGCAAAGCAACAAGCAACAAAGTAAATTTATGAATTTTGTAAGCAAACTAAAAAATATGAAGATTTTCACATTATTAAGGTATTAACAGATTCATTTAAAATAATTTGTGGGTTTATGGCTGTTTCAGGTGACTCACTGGCACAGCCCGTACTTTTATGCGTACTTCCCATGTGCCAACTCTTTTCCCGCAATGCTGGCAGACATGCTGTGTGGAGCCATTGGCTGCATTGGATTCTCTTGGGTATGTTTTTCCATCCATCTATCCATCCATCCATCCATCTGACACTCATCCATTCATCCATCTGACACTCATCCATTCATCCATCCATCCATCCTTCAATTTGTCCATCTGCCCCACCAACCATACATCCGTCTGTCCATCTGTCCAATCATCAATTCATCCATCTGTCCATCAATTTATCCATCCACTATTCATCCATCTGACACTCATCCATTCATCCATCCTTCAATTTGTCCATCTGCCCCACCAACCATACATCCGTCTGTCCATCTGTCCAATCATCAATTCATCCATCTGTCCATCAATTTATCCATCCGCTATTCATCCATCTGACACTCATACGTCCATCCATTAGTCCGTCTGTCCAACCAACCAACCATCAATCTGTCTGTCCAATCGTTAATCCATCCATCCCTCCGTTAATTTATCCTACCGCCATTCATCCATCAATCTGTCAATGCGTCCATCCATCCACCCGTCCATTAATTCATCAATCCGCCCATCAATTTATCCATCTATCTGTCATTTATTCATCAATCCATCCATTCATCAATCTTTCCTTCCATCTATCTGTCCATCTGTGCATCTGCCCAACCATCCATCCATCTATCCACCCACCCACCATTCCATTCATCAATCTGTCCGTCTATCCATCCGACACTCATCCATCTGTCCATCTTCCCAACCAACCATAAATCTCTCTGTCCGAACGTCAGTCAATTTATCCCTCCCTCCCTCCATCTGTCCTTCATCCATCTATACCTCTGTCTGTCCATCGATTCCAATGTCAATGCACCCCATCCATAAACCCATTCTTTCATCCATCTGTCGGTCCATCCGTCAAACATTGATCCATTCATCCATCCATCCATCCATCTATCCACCCATCCAACTATCCATTTATCTGTCATCCATCTACCCTTCTGTTTATCCACCTGTCATCAATCCATCTATCGTCGATCCATTTATCCATCCTTCATTCATCCATCCATCCGTCCGACCGACCATCAATGGGTGTATCCACCCATTCACACATTCATCTGTTCGTCCATCCATCCTCCACCCATCTACACATCCATCTATCCATCTTTACACTATCTTTTCATTGATCCTTTTACATCTTTTCTTTTATCTTCTGAAATGCACTTATTCTTTGAGTTTCTGAAGTTGTGGTCTGATGTAGGGTTTGTTTTGTGCTTGTAGGCTGCGAGTCCAGCCTGTACAGAGTTGGAGACTGTGATGTTGGACTGGCTGGGTAAGATGGTGAAGCTACCAGATGATTTCCTTGCTGGCAAAGAGGGCAGAGGAGGAGGAGTCATCCAGGTGAGATATCTTACAATTAATTTGATTTCACTTAAAATCTTGTATTTTTACCAGAGGTAAAGGAGGCTTGTGGAGAAGATTAATTTATTTGTATTTGTTTAACCTTTATCAAGCATGATCAGATCCACAAAATCATTTTTAAAGACACTGCACATTGTAATTTGGACAATGCTTTATATATTGCCCCGACAGACAGGATCTGGTTGCAGGTGTCAAATATATAGACGTTTCAAACCACTTAAATGCCACCTGTTCAACCAGGCATGTGCTCAGAAAGTGTTTACAGACAATTTTATCCGAACACCAACAAATTTGTTTGTCATTGATTTATCCCCTTCCCTCAGTAAGTGGTTGCGTCCTGTGTAAAATGGCTTTTTAGACGTCATCTACAGATGAGAGGTGATTGCAGGCCAAGCGTGAGTCGAGTGCGGTTTGTGCTCATTTTGTCAGTATAGCTGCAGCGGTCGAACAGCTGCGGCTGTTTTGAAAGAGACACAGGAAGCACAATGCACGGAAAGCCCACTGGTGACAGGCGGTTTGGTGCCCTGTCATTAGAGCCGCTTTGGAGTGGGTGCGTACACCTCCTGGATGGTTTTGTCTGAGGGCTTTTCAGAGAGCTCGCTATGGCAACAGGCAGCATCATTTTGCACTGGAAGAGCACACTAATGAGGTAGTTTGTGGGTTTTGAATATGATGCCCCTCAGTGAAGGTGGGCAGAGAGAGGAGGAGAAAACAGGTGCAAATTCTTTTGAGCAGAAAATTGAGCATTGTTCTCAACTTACAGATATATCACAACAGAACTTTAAAATGAAACATTTTGCTTTCTGATATTAATAGTCAATTTGTTTTGACAACCAAAATATGTGTTAAATCAACTAAGGAGAAATGTCTGCTTGAGGTAACGCCTGCTTGTCTTAGCTTTTTATAGTTATTTGAGCTGCCAGACATATGTGCTGTAGTTTTTTCGGTTTACTTAAGGTTAAAATTATAAAGTAATGGGAATAATTAGTGGGCAGGACGTGGGTGTCCGCTGTCAGGCAAGGAAGGGAAAATCAAAGACAGGTTGTGCTTCACAATGAGATGATATGTGTTAAGGGGGTTTGAGTGGAATCTTCTCATTCACTCATTGAGAACAGAGCCAGAGGGCTGATGAAAATTCATCACTGCATTTACAATTTCTGTGTATTGATTCAGGTTTTAGCTCAATGTAATGATGTCCCTGTCCAGCTAATAATAAACATCTTCCAATTGATAATGAACTGTAGCTGATAGATCAGTTATTGAATTTCAGTTAACAGCTTCTGTGCTATGAGATACAGTTTTATTTATAGTGCTTTAAAAAAAGAGCAGGAAGTAGACAATTGTTGTAAAAATTATAATTTACAACAAACAGAATTACAGACAGAATTAGAATATTTTGCTTTGTGTCCATAAAGGGCAGTGCCAGTGAAGCCACGCTCATAGCCCTTCTTGCAGCTCGCTCTAAAGTTATCAAACTCCTCAAGGCTGACCAACCTGACCGATCTGAGACAGACATCATATCCAAACTGATCGCCTACTCGTCTGACCAGGTAAGACACAATCCCAGATGCTGTACATAAAAAGCTGTACAGATATATGGACTGAGGTTTCATCCACATATAACGCATGTTATAAGAGGTGACTACTATTTTAACTGGAATTAATGAATATCTTTTAGAAAACATGTGTGTGTGTGTGTGTGTGTATAAGAAATTATATAGAAAAATATACTGTTAATATATTTCAATAATACATAAGGAATTGCTGCAAAAAATATGAGCAATTGATTCCAAAACATGAAAACTATTAATACATTACATTGTATATTTCAGTATATTCCCACATATTCTTTTTTTTTTATGTTCCCCTTCTAATAATATAGTATTGAGAGAAAACGTAAAAAAAATGATGGGTTAGTTTCAAAGCAGCGTTGAAATTAGACTCAATGGTTGGGATGGTTCCTTTTTGACCCAACGCTTGGATGAAAATAACGCAGCATGTTTTAAACTGTATGGGTGAGTATCTGTTTGCATGGAATGATCTGTTAGCAGAAAGTAGCACCAGTTTGTGAGGGTAGTATAAATGAGAGCCTGTGGTAGCTGCTGTATTTATAAAGATTGGTCAGGTTTTCTTTTGTAAAGACATTATTTTTGACAAGTTCTTGACAAATAGTGTTGTTGGCATTTCAGGCTCACTCATCAGTGGAGAGAGCAGGGCTGATCGCTGGAGTGAGAATGAAGAAAATTTCCTCAGACAGTAAGTTTGCTGTGCGAGGAGATGCCCTGCAAAGGGCTCTGCAAGAGGACAGAAGAGCAGGACTCATACCAGTCTATGTACGTATGTCTCATGATGAGAGATGGTATTACAAACAAAGCATGTATTATTTTCTCTTTTTTTCCGTATATCTCTACCGTCTTAGCACTTCTCATCTTAAATATTTTCCCTTTCTGTTAATATTCTATTATTGTAAGCAAATGTATAGATCATTTTGCAAGACGTAAACAACACTGGTCCAGAAGAACTTCCTGTTTCAGTTATTTAACACAACACACACATCACCACAAAATAATACTATCAGAACATTTAGCACGAACATTAATGTGAAAAAATAACAAAACCAAAAACTGAAACAGAATGTGCTTCTGGACAAGTGTTGTGTAGGTCTTGCAAAATACACTGCATAGTTTTTACAGTAGTATATACTGATACTGTAAGCAAGCAAAATCGCAGAATCAGTAAAACACTTTTATACAACGATAGCAACCACTCAGACATCCACAGAGATCTTGAAAGAGAGAAATGAAAAGAAATTGGACATTTGTCTCTGCTCTTTCTCTAAACCTGTCCCCATCCGTCTGTATGATGGTTAATGCTGTTTGGAGAGCCTGTTTTCTGAATCACATTAGTCAAATTAGCCCCGGGCTCAGCCAGCAGACCTGTGTGAGAAACATCACTATGTAATGACAATCCAAGCAGGAACACATCCTCCTGCGATCAAAACATACAAATCAAAATGAATTTTTCATTAAACATTCTGATTTGCATAAAACATCTAGATTTATCTGGATCTTCATTAATAACATACATTTTTAAAATCGAGAAATAACGATCTATTCATTTTTTTTCCTTGTGTCTCTCAGTTTTGTGCAACATTGGGAACGACTAATTCCTGTGCATTCGACTGCATCACAGAGTTGGGCCCTATATGTACGATTTCTTTCAAATTGATATGTCATGTTCCCTATCAATGAATTTTGTAGTATTTTTATGTGTAGTATCTTTTATATCATTCCACACACTGTCCATGTTTTTATATTTCAGGTAGAGCAGAGAATATCTGGATGCACATTGATGCCGCATATGCGGGCAGTGCATTTATCTGTCCAGAGTTCAGGTATCTCTTGAACGGCATCGAGGTGAGATGATACCCAAATCACACTCCTCAATGTGTGTTCTTCACACACAACACTCTTAAAGCCCTGAGAGCGGTGCATGATAACAGCAAATCCCATTGATTGGGTCCCATTGATCCTGTTACTCGGGAACCAGCGTGTACCAAGCCATGTGCGTGCAAATGAAAATATTTAAATGTCACCGATGATGTGAGCCGGCATGAGCAATGCCTCCTAAAATCATGGGGAAATGAGAGATCCTCGATCGTCCTTTGAGTTGTCGTTGCGCCTAGCTGGGTGTCACATTGATAAGGGTAAAGTAATTTCCTGAGGCAGAGGAAGACCTTTAGATAAGTCCCTTTTTCCCTCGCTAAAGAAATATCAATGTTTATTAGCAGCACAAATTCAAATAATAACCTTGACTGTGCTTCCTTATAAAGACATTGGTCTTTATCGTTGACCTGAATGCCAGTGGGCTGCTGTTTTTCTGTGTGATGCTGGTTGCCAGGAAGTGAACGACAGGCAGACCCAGCACGAAAACAATCTTAACATCATGATGGTTTCTGTCTGCTTTATTGCAGCAGATGGAAAGGATATTGAAAAGGGGAGAGCGAGGAAAAAGATTAGACTGTGAGATAGCGGTTCCCTATGATTGCCCATTGGAAAGATGCTGCAGTTGTTTTTGAGTTTGAAATATAATATGGCTTGATATTAAAACCGCTAAAAGGTGGTTTATGGATAACTTATAAAAAAGTGCCAATCAAAATTTAGCTTCATACTTTAACTTTCTGGCTACACGACAATCAAAAGATTGTCTGCAGATAAACATATAAACATATATTCATCTAAAGAATTATCTCTTTACAAATGGTTTTTGATATTCATTTTAAACCTTGCTTTGATTTTAGTTTGCAGATTCTTTCAACTTCAATCCTCATAAATGGCTCCTGGTCAACTTTGATTGCTCTACAATGTGGTAAGTTGTTTACAGTCACCTTACAGACCCCATGGACTCGCTTTCTGTGGAAAGACAATATGATTCAGCTTCATTGGCCACAGAGCAAATGATCCCAGCTTCCCTTTCTGTCAACATCAGAAAAATTCTTTGCTTAAACCCACGGTCACACTTGACTTTTCCTTCCATTGACTTTCACTCATACACATGCGAATGCGACAGACCAGAAACGCAAGCCCGTCCAACGATATTTAGCATTTTGTTAGTCAACCAGTTTGGTGAAAAAATGGAGGAATCGCGCCATTTTTGATAATTACATCATTTTCATTTTAGACCTAACTTAAATTTGCAGTTTATTTAATGTAATGCAACATAATTTCATTTCAAGAACACATGTAAGTTATGTAAAATAAAACAGTAAAAAAAAAATCCCATTAAAAATACTTTTTTAATTAGAGTTCAAAATGATCAATGTGAGTAGAAATATGACTACTGAATTAGACATTCTTGGTTAATGTAAAATATTTTGTCGATAAACTTAAAAACATAACAACTTCATAAATATTTAACATTATAATTTGACATAAAGTGAGTTCTATTTATATGTATTCATAAAAAGGTATGCACAAATGGATATGCTATATATAGACAATTTTAACCACACACTTGAAACAGGATGTGTTAACTTGAATAATCTAATTTATAACCCCACTTATATATTATATCCTAGTAAGATATCTCAAGACAAGATAACCACTTTTATACACAATGACTCAATTGACCAATGTTATCTGAGCCTCAGATGGTATTACCTCATTTCCTCATTTTGTGCCAAATGCAACAATTTGTGATTCTGGGATCCTCAATGCGTCAATGATTTCTTCATGTGTGACAAATGGGTGAAAAACAAAAAAGTAATTGTAAACCACTTCAAAACAAATAATAATGTTGTTTTATTATGGCAACAAGAGACACTGGTATTCTCGGTATTGAGGAGAAACAACACCTAAAGCAGACACACACACCTATCATTATAAAGATAATCTATTAACTATATTGATTTTGAAGTGAGTTAACACAATTTAACCCCAGTTCCTAATCCTCAGACTCAAAGCAAAGTCATTTATTTTCTTAATGTTGTTCAGTTGTTGTTATTTACAGTATATTCATGGCATTGATTCATTTTGCACCTATATTTTTAATAAGCTGTCATATTTCTTTACACTCTTAAAAACAAAGGATCACTAAGGTTCTTTGTCAAGCTGTATTGTTATAAAAATTACCTTTAAAGGGATACTCCACCCAAAAATTTACTCATGTTCCAAATCTATATTTGTTCTGATGAACACAAAGAAAGATATTTGGAAAAATGTTAGCAACTTGAATTTCTTGGATGTCATTGACTACCATTGTGGGAAAAATAATTTTATTATTTTTTGTTCAGTTGAGTACAGAATGAGATATTTTGAAGAATCTATGAAAGCAAACAGCTCTAGGGCAACTTTGAGTACCATTTTAATTTTCCTACTATGGAAGTCAATTATGTTGAGCATTCCTCCAAATATCTTTCTTTATCTTCAACAGAACAAAGACATTTATACAGATTTGGAACAACTTTCGGGGGGGGGGGGGGGGGGTAATTCATTACAGAATTTTCATTATTTGATGGAACTTTAACATCCACAGAAATGTTCTGTTGGATAAACCCTTTGCATGTATTAAATGGAAGATGAGAATAATTTGAAAATATGAATATATTTTATATACATTATCTTTGTACAGGGTAAAGAATAGATCAGACATTATCGGAGCCTTTATGATTGAGCCACTTTACCTGAAGCATGATCATCAAGAGTCAGGTGAGCAACATCAATTCACAGCACGTTTCCTTAAACCTTGCCAGTTATCTTTGTTGGTAGAAAAGCCATCATTGTAAACATATTCTATAAACAATGACATGACTGAAAGATGGAGTAAATAGGATGATCATCATCTTCCTTAATGAGAAATGACGCATGGTGCTGACACAAACTCTGAGTCACACGGAGGGCTCGATCAGATTAGTACTCTGCTGTATGCGCTGTAAGCTTCTGTGTGTGCGAGTAAACAAACAGCTTTTTAACACCCTACACTGACCCCGAGCACGTTTAAGACCTGTGTGTGTGTGTGTGTGTGTGTGTGTATGTGTACAGTATGTCAATTCTGGAAAGTGTGTAGATATCACAATATAAAACTAAGAAACATTTAGTTATTACTTATATTTATTCATTTGTTTAATATATTGTAATCTAATGGAATACTAGTCCAAATATTTTCTTTTTATCGATCATCTGTTCGTAGTTCTGTTCGTTTCCTCATACCTTTCAACCAATGAGCTGCCTGTTGCACGTCAACCATTTAAATGTGACTAAACAAAAGCAGATCATCTGTGGGCAGTGTGCAGCTGTGCAGACGATTGTAATTGTGCTGAAAGAAAGACAAAAGAGCAGCCCTGTCTCTCAACCCAACACATACACGCGCACACACACGCACAAACACACACCTTAAAGCCATTTCCATGATGAACAACATCCTGATTAAATTAAACAGGCTAGGTCAGATATACAAAAAACACCCATGTTAGTCTTGAACATTGCATTGTTTATCTTTTAATAATCACCTGTATCACTCTTTATCATTCAAATGTGCCAATGATATTAAAAGCACAGATGTTTCTGCTCAATACAAATTAATTATATTGTAATTTATATTTTATTTATATCACTTATTGTTGAAATGTTTTTTTATTTATAGGATTCGTCACAGATTATAGAGTAAGTACAGTTTATTTAATGTGTGTGTGTGAGAGAGAGAGAGATTGTTTGCCAGCAAGATTTGGGAAAACATGTAACATTGATTTTATTGTTAGTCTCATATATTCGCATGGTTTTTAATAGCCAACTGCACCTTGAGTCTCTTATTTTCGTGTATTCAACCTAACCAACCTAACCATAAATGAGCATTAATATGAATTTGAGTCTGTTTGTATTTGATGTGCCTATATTTTCCATATACAAACTTGAATAGAAGAAAACTTGTATGAAGAAGTGCTTCATCTGCACTGGTTTGTGTCTGTAGTTTATGTGAACTTCATGTTTTATCTTGTGCACAGTTGACATGTCACATCTCATCTTTCTTCAGCACTGGCAGATTCCATTGGGTCGTAGATTTCGCTCGCTGAAGATGTGGTTTGTGTTCCGCATGTATGGACTCAAAGGTCTGCAGGCTTACATCCGCAAGGTAACTACCTATGATCCATGCTGTCAATCAAGTTAGCCCGGCCAATCACATCTGATGTTGATGCATGGAACATTTGGTTTGACGCAAGCCAGTCAGTGATTCAAGGGTGATGATAAATCTTCATCTGGAAATTGTTCTGGTTTGCTCAACAGGTGATCTGGTGTAGATTCTATATTTGTTGCGTTAGTGACCATTTGCATTGTTAGATAATTTTAGGGACATATTTATGTGTGTGAGTTTTTTGTTGCATAATGATAATTTTGAGTCCAGAAGCAATAGCAGTTAAGAATTTCATTTGCATTAGTTTACTTTTCGTTTGATTTTTCAAAGTTAGGCTGCAGTATACAGTGCTGGCCAGTAGCCATAGCAAATACCTGTCTGAAAATGACAATTTCATGCATTGTGTTTAAATTTAAATTATATGATTACTTTATTTCAACACATGATTGCAGTAATGAATGTTTAAATCTAGGACAATCTGTTTGTACACATTTAGAACAGGAAGGGTCACTGATTTGGTATTCTAGACACTGCTTATTTTGAACATCAGATTGCCCCCTGTTGGTGTGATATTGACACTTCATTCTGAAGTAATATGTTTAATATTCAGTATTCAGATTTGTGTATTGTGCAAAAAGTAACAGCTCTTTTTAACACAATAACCAACCAAAACAAATGTCTTTAATTTTTTTTGGTGGAAATAATTGTGAATTGTTTTTCTGATTTTCATTATTTTTAGAATATTTTAATACTAATTGTAATTAGCTATTGCTAATAATACTAATGTTCATATTAAAAAGAGCAGGCTTCTGACCTTATGCTGTATTTCAATATATCCACAAATGCTCTGTATCTTATTTTGTTATAGCATGTAGTGCTGGCCAAAGAGTTTGAGTGTTTGGTGAGAGCTGATCAGCGCTTTGAGATTTGTGCTGATGTTGTGCTGGGTCTCGTATGCTTTAGACTCAAGGTCAGAGTTAAACACCTTCCCAAACAAACAATGCCCCCTCATCCAGTATAATTATAGCTAGTTAACTAAAATTGCAGTGACGTATTTCAATTTCTGTAGATTCTCCATCTGAGAAACATAAAATTACACAAAATAATGATTATGATTACTATTTTTAGAATAAAAAAATGCACTGCATGTCTTTTATAACACATGATGCTTATATTAAACATGATACACACATTATATATATATATATATATATATATATATATATTTATACTATGAAAATAGTATATTAAAATATAATATAAACTCCACAACATGCTCAATTTCATTTTAAGATTCTAGATTTTTACATGCAATTCATTTGATTAATTATTAATTAATACATTTTTAAGAAAATTTTATAATTAACATTTTATTTTGGCTATATATATATTATTAATCTTAGTCTAAATAACCGTATCTAATTATAATACAAAGCTCTAAATCATTAAATCCAACAGGGCACCAACAATTTAAATGAAACACTGTTGAAACGGATCAACAGCACACGCAAGATTCATCTGGTACCATGTCAGCTGGCGGAGAAGTTTGTGCTGCGTTTCGCAATCTGTGCCCGAACCACTGAGTCACGGCACGTTCATGAGGCCTGGTGCCACATCAGCCAACTGGCATCAGATCTGCTGCAGGAACTGCCCCACTGACCATCAAGTGTTGAGTTTGGACCACTCCTATGATAGATCGTATGATCTAAATTTCTTGAAAGCAACCTGTGTGTTTGTGTGTGTGTGTGTGTTTGTATGTTTGTTTGTTGTATTACATTTCTTATTTCCTTTTCCTTATTATTCTTTAGGCTACTGTTTTTCTATATACGTATGTAGTTCATTAGTTATAGATTATACTAGTTTCTGTCCGGTAATTATATTCTACTTTTTTAATGCTATACATTAAGTTGGATGCTGCATTTGTATTGTCTTCACAAGTGGATAAGAGTTTGCTGTGGCTTCACTCTCAAGCTTCTTAATAATGTCACGAGACAATGTTGTGAAGCAGTAATTTTCCACTGTCTGTATTGGTATAATAACAAGAATGAGCGATGGAAATCTAGACATTTTAGATGGAGTTAGAATGAGCATCTTAACATAACTATGATTTTCTATCCATAGCAAACTTTGCTCATTTTATCACATCATCTCTTCATCTCCTGCCTGCTGTTCCTTTCTCTAACAGACTTCTAAGTCTGCAAGATAGTTAGATCTACCCGTTTTGGCATCACGAGTCAAGACACGATGGAACAGCACTACTGTATCATTTTAAATTGATGGCATAATTGATCAGATCTATCACAAGTTTGCAGCACTGTAAAAGTTTCAATCTGCTATGATTCCTTCTCTTATCTATTGTTA
This sequence comes from Triplophysa bombifrons, assembly GCA_029783895.1. Taxonomy (NCBI): domain Eukaryota; kingdom Metazoa; phylum Chordata; class Actinopteri; order Cypriniformes; family Nemacheilidae; genus Triplophysa; species Triplophysa bombifrons. Next base: position 14,847,017 of record CM056455.1, read on the forward strand.
GTGCGTTTATGTGTGTGTGGCTATCCCTGTATTTGTGAGCCTGTGTTACAAAGCCTTTTCCAAAAACTGTACTGTTGTGTTCTTCAGCACTTAAAAATGTGTCTAAATGAAAAAACAAAATTGTTTTGTAAGACATATAATATATGAGAATTTCTATCTATTGGAAAAAGAAGTTTACAGGTGGCTTTATCAGTGCAATTATTTTAATTTTCTTGAATCACTTTATTTCTGAAAATCCAAATCAGCCTCATATCTTTTTTCTTTTTCTTAAAACAACGTACCTGACTCACTACATGTTCTGTGAAGAAGACACCTATCCAATCCTCTTTGATATACAGTTCTTGTGCCTCACCAGTAACGAATTCTCTCTGGTACAAATTCAACATTAGTAGTACTATATGGGTGTATCAACATTCTGAATAAATTGTGGTTCGCTCAAAATGTTTGTCTCATGTGTGTTGTGCATGATGTTAGACTTCCGTCTTACTATGACTGATTCCTAGACTACATATGAAACAACCACACCCTTATTGTCCGCCAAATGAGACCCTGTATTCACTCAATAGAAACAGCAGCTTCAGGATTCTCTGTACGGTCCTAATCCAGGTCTAGTGACTAATGGTTAACTAATTATTATTGTATTATCTTTCACACAGTAACCTACTGGTGCTATAATTTCACCACCCTTTCAGTCAGTATAAAAAGTTTGTTTTGATTAACACAGATTTCAAAACATTTAAGTAATATCGTACATCATTAACTGACTTGTAGGTTTCTCAGTTTAGGTTTATTTCTGTGGATAGTTGACAAATCTACCGTACATGAGTCCTGTGGTGTGACAGAAAAATCTTTGAAAAAAATTAAAATTAAGATAAATTTCTCTTATTCTATTTAATTTTATAATTATAAATAATACTGATTTGTTATTAGTTTTGAGTTTTGTTATTTTGTGTGGCACTTCCTGGCCAGTGTAAACTTTTTGTTTTTTCAAATTTTTGCTATGTCACACCATTGCACACATGTAGGGTATATTTGTCCTCCCATATCTTAAAGTACATACCCACAAACTGTAAAACGTAATACATATGTAACTAAACAATTAATCATGTCATTGTCCATAAATCACCTTCTATTGCTGAATAACTGTAGATATTGCAGTTTAACTTGTGGCCAGCAGATGGCAATATTGTATGAAAAGCAATGTGATTGTCTCGCTGGAGTTCCCCCCTGCCTCTATCACTCAATTCAATTTAAGTGTGCTCGATTGGCATGACAAAATGTACATTCGCATTGTCAAAGCATTTGCAGCTGGGATGCGTGCAAACAGTGAAATTATGTTAACAAACGAAAATAAAGATAATTAATAAAAGAAAATAATAAATTATAAAAGAAAAGAGAATAATAAAATAAAATAATATAACATAAAATAAAGTATGATGTATGTATTGCAACTTAAAGTGGTTTATAATATATGTAAATATATGAAAACAGAAATAAAGTATAGTTTAAACAAAGATTTACAAAAGCTCTGTCTCCCTCTTTTCTCTCTATCTGAGGCGTTGAGTTCATGGATATAACAGACAGGGGATGGGTTTCCCGATAACATTGCAAATCATGCTCTTAAGAACATATTAAGTTACTAGTTTATTATTTTACAGTGGAACAACGCCTGTTTCCCATACGAACACGTAGATCGTGCGTAAAAATGGTATGGGAATTTCTTGCCTATGGGTGCGGAAGTAAAGCCAAAACATCTGCCAGTATGTTCAGGAAAATGTGTTAAAATCAGACAAACATGTAAACTATCTGATAAAAGTTAATCAATATTACTAAATGTATTCGTAGCAGATGAGCCAAAACGTTTTAATATTAATAACAGTTTATGTTATCAAAATGTTGCATGTTGATAAACTCTTGACAGTTTCGAGGATGTATTTGCCCATTCAATTGATAGGAGCGGTACTGCACTGTATTTCTATAGTGAATATTTGTCAGGGGCATAGCGAGGATGACGGTTGACGCTGTGAGCCTGTCCAGGCTGAATACTATAAGTCCTTTGTCATGCTTTTTGGTACATTTAGGCATATTATGTTTGGAGATCGTGTTGTCTATTTTCCTGTAAATTCCAATCTTATAAAAAATGAGGGGGAAAACAATATCCATTTAAGTGATTGTAATGCAGTTCAAAGTAGGGAAGGAAGGAGGGGGGCAACCGGAGCCACAAGAACATAACTACAAACTTAATATATGTCAGGGCCCGGTCTTCTCTCGTCGTACAGTCTGCCTCTCGTCCTTTTATGCTTCCAATCTCCACAGTGAAGGATAAGGAGGCGGTGCAACGCGCATCTGACACTCATTATCACTCGCGTCACCGGCCCCGCATAATTCCCTCACGGCTCGCGTCCCGCCTTGCTCATCACATACCCCCATCGCCCCTCGCAGGCGGGGGGTACTCCCGAGAACAGACGAGAAGAGAGAAAAGGATATGGAGGCACAAGGAGAGACAGCGCCGGAGAGAGAAAGAAAATTAAAATTGGTTCGGTTCCCCGACACACTGTCGCTCGGTCCTCACCCATCGGTGCCATGTGGTGGTACTGGACGCTCGGTGGACAGCTCAATCCTACTCCGCCCCTCCGGCTGAAGGCAGCTAGTAACGAGTCACTCGTTTCCTGCTCCTCACCTTCATGGCTGTTGGCATGAAGCTCCTCCGCTCTCTCCTGGACGGCCGCGACTCCACCTCAGCCCAGGAGCACGCAGGGCAGCGAGCTCTCCATCGCAGCCGATTCATCTTGTTCCAGCACCACCGCATCGGGCATCCGCTGGCAGACGTCCCTCTTACGCGCTGCCCGAACTCCTCAGCACCCCTCAGATGCCTCTCAGCAGAGAGGGCTCTCCGACAGCATGTCTCTCCTTCCTCCAGGGTCTTGGCACCAATGTAATACAGTTCAAAATAGGGAAGGAAGGAGGCAGGAACCGGCGAACGTTAAACAAACTTCAATCAACAAAAACAAACAATAACACAGAAGTAAAAGACCGGCAGCCACCTCACGGTAGACTGTTGGCCACAAGAACATAAATGCAAACTTGAGATATGTCTGGGCCCAGTCCTCTCTTGTCGTACACTCTGCCTCTCGTCCTTTTATGCTTCCGATCTCCACCGTGAGAGATACAGAGCTGGTGAAACGCGCAGCCGACACTCATTATCACTCGCATCACCGGCCCTGCGTCATTCCCTCACGGCACTTGTCCCGCCTTGCTCGTCACAGTGGTCAAGCGCTCTTGCCATGTTACAAAGCTTTTGCATAATAGGATATTCATTTTCTGTCAGGACTACTTTCGTCAAATAGTAAATCAATAGAAATATTTAAAGTCGCCGGAATGAAACTGTTCTGGGCAAACTCTCTGCCTTTATGTGCAGCAACATATATTTCCCACCTGCGGAACCAAAACAGTTTTTTAGATTTAAAATTATTATTTTCATACAACACAAATATGTGCATTGACAAATTTATGATACAAAATATATATTAATGCATAAAGTATACCACGTAAAAAAAGGAATACCTGTCGAGAAGAGAAAAACTCAGGATGTTCAGGATGGATAATGAAATCAAAAACTCCTAATAGATACAGTCAGATGTGGAGGAGTTGGGGATGTTGATGTAGTGAGTTTTAAGTATTATAAGGCCCTTGTTGTCATGCAGGGGCTAATAGACTCGTAAAACCCCATACTCTCGTGAAGGCAAGGAGTGGTGAAAAAACACGGAGAATACTAAGTGCTCAAAAAAGGTTTATTCCGGACCAAAAAACTTCCCAAAAATTATAAAGTCAATATCCAAAAAATAAACAGTCCAAAATGCAAAAATGGTAAAAAGAAACAAGGTTTACCAGAAACGGGTCAATTCTTGAATACAGGCAAAGACGGATCTAATAAACTGGTATACTCAGGTACATAGCACAGATCAGGTACGAATCATAATTCACAGGATCCAAGACACGGTAAACAGAGTGCAGGTGACGTTAACACCAGGCAATGTGAAAGGGATAACAGACAAACTTAAATAAAGTCTGGGTAATTAGGTTCATGTTGCAAAGAAATCAAAGATGGCTGACAGAGTGATGCATGAATTCAGTCCGTTAAAAGTCCGGTGACAGAGATCGGGTAAACCATGGTGTGAGCGCTGATGTAGGGGGTGTGGCCGGTCGAGGAGCTGAGGATGTTAGAGTTGTTGAGGAGCTATAAAAGCAATTTAAACAGGACACACCCTGTGTCCGGAACTGCCTAATTTGCACAGTATATACAGAAGGTGAATACTAGTACAGTCGTGGCCAAAAGTTTTGAGAATTACATAAATATTGGAAATTGGAAAAGTTGCTGCTTAAGTTTTTTTTATAGCAATTTGCATATACTCCAGAATGTTATGAAGAGTGATCAGATGAATTGCATAGTCCTTCTTTGCCATGAAAATTAACTTAATCCTAAAAAAACCTTTCCACTGCATTTCATTCCTTTCATTAAAGGACCTGCTGAATCATTTCAGTAATCATCTTGTTTACTCAGGTGAGAATGTTGACAAGCACAAGGCTGGAGATCATTATGTCAGGCTGATTGTGTTAGAATGGCAGACTTGACATGTTAAAAGGAGGGTGATGCTTGAAATCATTGTTCTTCCATTTTTAACCATGGTGACCTGCAAAAGAAACGCGTGCAGCCATCATTACGGTGCATAAAAATGGCTTCACAGGCAAGGATATTGTGGCTACTAAGATTGCACCTAAATCAACAATTTATAGGTTCATCAAGAACTTCAAGGAAAGAGGTTCAATTCTTGTATAGAAGGCTTCAGGGCGTCCAAGAAAGTCCAGCAAGCGCCAGGATCGTCTCCTAAAGAGGATTCAGCTGCGGGATCGGAGTGCCACCAGTGCAGAGCTTGTTCTGGAATGGCAGCAGGCAGGTGTGAGCGCATCTACACGCACAGTGAGGCGAAGACTTTTGGAAGATGGCCTGGTGTCAAGAAGGGCAGCAAAGAAGCCACTTCTCTCCAAAAAAAACAGATTGATCTTCTGCAGAAAGTATAGTGAATGGACTGCTGAGGACTGGGGCAAATTCATATTCTTCGATGAAGCCCCTTTCCGATTGTTTGGGGCATCTGGAAAAAGGCTTGTCCGGAGAAGAAAAGGTGAGCGCTACCATCAGTCCTGTGTCATGCCAACAGTAAAGCATCCTAACACCATTCATGTGTGGGGTTGCTTCTCATCCAAAGGATTGGGCTCACTCACAATTCTGCCCAAAAACACAGCCATGAATAAAGAATGGTACCAAAACACCCTCCAACAGCAACTTCTTCCAACAATCCAACAACAGTTTGGTGAAGAACAATGCTTCCCTTTCTGTCGGTCTCTCGACGTTGTGTCGAGAACGACAGATGGGGGTTCGCCCTTGAGAACCAATCAACTCTGACTACTATAGAAAAGGCCAATGAAATTTGGCGAATGAAATTTGCATGCCGGGCTCCGCCCCCGGAAATCCGGTATAAAAGGAAGCCGGTGTGCATCATTCACTTACCTTTTGTTCTTCAGAGCCATCGCTCATGAGTACAACTCGAATTCTACGAATTCCTCTACTATCCTGCCGGATCTACGACTTCTTGCAGCGGATCGTCCCTACCTACAGCGACCTTCCCCTGGGCGTCTCGGCGGTTCCAGTGGTGTCAGAGAGAGATTTCCAAAAAGTCCTTTTTAGGACTGAGCACTCTACAGCGCGGCATGTCCCGCTGTTCTCTTGGGTGCGGCACCCTCATCGAGGAGGGGGATGGACACGATCGCTGTGTTAGGTGTCTGGGCGTCCAGCACGCTGAAGCAGCGTTCGTTGACACATCTTGCCCGCACTGCGGGCGGATGGTCATAGAGAAGTTGCGGTCACGGGTGGCTGTCTTCCTACGGGAACCAGCCACCATTTCGTCTGCTACCCGGGCTGTGACTTTGATGGCTACGGCCTCAAAGTCCGCGACATCGGTGGCTACGGCCTCGAGGTCCGCCTGTGTTAGCGGCGTTAGTGATATGGGGACCTCTGCGAGCGTCAACCCGCCAGCCAAGTGTTCACGGGCCGCTCGCACCCCGACTCGCTCTTCCTACCGTTCCCCAACCGGCGGTGGCACACCGTCCGGATCCTCAACCACGCACTCGGAAACGATGCGTGATGCAGATGAGATGTCGCTCGCAGCATCGGAGGGAGGTATGCTGGCATCCGACCCTGAAGAATCCGAGCTCCCTCCCAAGGGGGGTCGAGCTCAGGACGAAACAGAGGTTGAGATGTCGGCCATGCTAACCCGGGCTGCCGCGAGCATTGGGCTGCAGTGTACGCCACTGCCACCTTCCCAACGCTCGCGGTTGGATACTTGGTTCCTGGGGTCGGAGCGCGGTGCCAAACCGCGCCCACCCCCGGTCCCATTTTTCCCGGAGGTGCATGCGGAGCTGTGCAAGACTTGGAGCGCCCCACTCACGGCTCGCTCCAGTCAAACCAGCTCCGGCTCCCTCACTTCCCTCGATGGCGGGGCAGCCAAGGGTTATGTCGAGATCCCCCAGGTGGAGCGTGCGGTTGCGGTGCAACTGTGCCCGCAGACGGCTGCCTCCTGGAGGAATCGACCTCGCCTTCCGTCCAAGGCCTGTAAGACTTCGGCATCTCTGGTGGCGAAGGCTTACAGTGCTGCGGGCCAGGCTGCCTCCTCTCTCCACGCTATGGCCATCCTACAGGTCCACCAGGCCAAAGCGTTGAGAGAGATCCACGAGGGTAAGACCGACCCAGGGATAATGCAGGACCTCCGTACCGCCACTGACCTCGCTCTACAGGCGACCAAGGTGGCGGCACGGGCCCTGGGTCGGACGATGTCCACACTTGTGGTCCAAGAGAGACACCTCTGGCTCAACCTTGCGAGGATGAGTGACGCCGAGAAGGTCCGCTTTCTCGACGCACCCATCTCGCAGGGTGGGCTGTTTGGTGACACCGTCGAGAACTTCGCACAGCAGTTCTCGGCGGTGAAGGAGCAGACGGAGGCTATAAGCCATATTCTACCGCGTCGCGACTCGGCCGCCTACAGGCCTCCGAGTTCTCACGCAACGTCTGCACCCCAACAGCCCAGGGCCCCTTTGACATCTGCTCCGGTTCCCATGCACCCCCACGTTGCATCCCGGAAGAGGAAGTCGAAAGGGAAACCTCCACCCCGTCAGCAGCCTTCCAGGAAGAAGAAACACTGACGGGAAGAAACCCGGGGGAAACAACATCTGGCCCGACCCTCACAGTTCCATCTTTGACCGGTCGGTATGGGACGGTTCCTGCCTCGTCCCTAAAGCCGGGCCCTTTTCAGGGCCCGGCGCCCACTTACTCACAAAGAGAGTTTTCCTGTTCCCCCTGGGTATTGTCTTTATAGCCGATCGCACACTCCACTGGACTGTGCCCGGCAAAAACTGACCGCACGCCCTGGCGAGGCGTGAGGTCGTACACACGACAGCTGGTACCACTCTCAAATCGACAGTGCGTACAGCTGTCCCGCCAGGCAGGTAAGTGAGCAGAGCCAACCATCCCTCCGGGGCTCCTTCAGGACTCCCCCGTGACATGGTTAGCTCTGCCAGCCATAGAGCCACCCTCCGTGGGAATGGTGAAGCAGACCGTCCCCTTGGTCCCCCTGTCACAGTCCCTGGGAGCTCGAGAGCTGCCCACACTGTCTCGGGGACTAATGAGCACGGTCCGTCTTGGTTACTCGATCCATTTTGCCAGAGACTCTCCCAAGTTTCGGGGTATCATCTCTCCCTCTGTCAGAGGTAGGGACGCCTACATACTTCGGGAAGATGTCACCACCCTTCTGGCAAAACAGGCATCGAGTTCGTCCCTCAAACCAAGATGTTCAGTGGGTTACTATCCACACTTCATCGTTACCAAGACGGTGGGTTGCGCCATAAGTCTGTGTACCTTGAACAAAGCACCTTCATAAAGCTGCCGTTCAAGATGCTCACGCAGAGGCACGTCCTGACATCCAGGTGTCAAGATTGGTTCATGGCAATCGACCCGTAGGATCCTCCCTTTCAGTCTCTCCCTGTCTCCACGGTCTTCTCGAAGATCGTGGAAGCACCCTTTCTCCCTGAGGGGAGGAAGGTCTGCGGGTACCAAACTATCTCAACGACTGGCCTACCATGGCACACTCGCGAGATCTGTTATGTACACAAAGGGACCTGGTGCTCTGGCACCTAGACTGATTGAGACTCCAGGTCAGCTGAGAGAAAGGCAAGCTCTCCCCAGTGCAGAGCATCCTCTTTCTCGGTATGGAACTCAACTCTGTCACCATATTGGTGCAACTGTCCGCAGTTCGCGCCCAGCCAGTGTTGAACTGCCTGAAATGTCTTCAGGCAGACAGCGGTCCCCCTGAAACAATTCAGAGGCTCCTGGGCACATGGCATCCCGCCGGGTAATACCCCTCGGGTTGATGCACATGAGACCGCTCCAACACCGGCTTCAGAGTCAAGTTCCCAGGAGAGCGTAGCACACCGGCAGCAGGCGCATGGTGATGTCGCCCTGCTTCCGACGCACAATAACCCCTGGTCTTCCATGACTTTTTTCGACGGACTCAGGTCCCTCTACGCAGGTTGAGACAGGTCGTGGTGACGACTGACGTCTCCCTGCAGGGGAACGGTGCAGTGTGCAACGGGCACGCAGGCTGGGCGTGGACGAACCCCCGCCTGCGCTGGCATATCAATTGCCAAGAGTTGTGGGCTGTGCTACTTGCACTGAGCAGGCTACGGCCTCTCGTGCGAGACAAGCACGTGCTGGTCCGAGGACAGCACTATAGCTGTAGCGTACTCAGATCGTCAGGGTGGCGTTCGCTCACAGCAGCTAACACAACTTGCTCGACGCCTCCTCCGGTGGTGTCAACACGTGACCCGTTCTCTGCGGGCCACACACACACCCCGGGCAAACTGAACTAGACAGCCAACGTGCTTTCTCGCCAGTTTATGCCTCGTGGAGAGTGACGACTCCACCCCCGCGCAGTCCAGCTCATTTGGAGGCTGTTCGGGTAGGCCCAGGTAAACCTGTTCGCCTCTCGTAACACCTCCATCTACCCGCTTGGTATTCCCTGTCCGAGGCAGAGCCCTCGACACGGACAACCTCGCGCACAGCTGACCGCGGGACGGACGGAAGCACACCTTCCGCCCCCTCAGGAGCCTCCTTGCACAAATACCGTGCAAGGTCAGGGAGAAGGAGCACCAAGCGTTATTGGTTACACCACCGGTCTAACCGCACTTGGCTTCAGAGCTGATGCTCTGGACAGCGACTCCCCCTGAACCATTCCCCTGACAGAGGACCTGCTCTATCAGGGGAAGGACACGTTCTGGCATCCCAGATCAGACCTCTGGCACACCCATGTCTGGTCTCTAGACGGGACGAGAAGATCCTGAGATGGCTACTCCCCCTCTATGGCAGAGACCATCATCCAGGCTAGGGCCCCATCTATTAGGCGGTTACACGCCTCTAGACGGTGCCTCTTCTCATCCTGGTGTCTTTCTCAAATGAGAAAGACCCACCGAGATGTTCGACCAGGATTGTGTTTTCCTTCTTACGAAACTGGAGACTAACATCTCCCCTCCACACTGAATGTGTATGTAGTCGCTATTGCCACTCATCACGACTCAGTTGATGGAAAAGTTTCTAGGATGACATGACCTGGTCACTAGGTTCTTTAGGAGCACGAGAAGGCGGATTCCGCCTCATCTCCGCTCCATACCCTCTGGTCCTGGGGGGCCTCTGGGCCCCCAAGAGCCCCTCGGAGGTTCCAATCTTCCTCACCTGAGTAAGACGTACCTCCTGATGGTGCTCGCTTCTTTCAAGAGGGTAGAGGACCCCTGAGCATCCTCCGTGTCCCCGGATTGCCTTGAATTCGGCCCTGGAAACTCTCACGTTATCTTGAGACCCAGGCCCGGATGCGTGCCCAAAAAAGTTCCCACTACTCCCTTCTGGGGCGAGGTGGTGAACTTGCAGGCGCTCCCCACCGGGAGGAAGACCCGACCCGATTCGTGTTGTGTCCAGCGCACTGCGCCTCTACCCGGACCGCACGCAGAGCTCAAACAAGCTCTGATCAGCTCGGTGTCTGTATTGGAGGACAGCAGAAGGGGAAACTGTCTCCAAGCCCAGGCTGGCGCACTGGGTCGTGGATGCCGCTACGACGGCATTCCGATCTCAGAATCTCCCATGCCCATTGGTAGTGAGGGCTCACTCCGCTGGGGTATAGCCACCTCCTGGGTACTGGCCAGAAGCGCCTCCCTAGCAGACATCTGTTGAGCTGCGGGTTGGGCTACGCCCAAACACCTTCGCAAGGGTTACAACCTACGCGTAAACCCGGTGTCAGCCCACGTCCTACGTGGCGACATGTAGGACTGGCATCCGGGGGGGCGTATGCCTGCGAAAGCACCTTTCCACCCTCCACTAGGTTGGATCAGCGTGCTATCTACCTCTCTTCTTACCCAAACAAATGGCTAAGAATAGGTATCTCACCAACCTCCCTTCTTACCCAAATACTGGTTAAGAATAGGTACTCCTTCCATCACTAACAAGCACACCCTGGGGGCTGGCTGGGCAGAGCAGCCTTCCCCCTTAGGCCGGGATACCATGTGAACTATCACAGATAGCTCTAACCGGACCTAGTGCTACCAGACGTCTGTAACACCCCCTCCGTGGGCTGTTCCGTCTGATGTATGCTCATGAGAATGGTTCCCACTCGTGGTAACCCATGATTTTCCCCAGGTGGACCTCCACCTCGCGGTTAACTACCCAGTCCGCACATTCCATGCGTTCTCCTCCAAGGACGAGACCATACCTATATCCACCATATTCCTCCCCACGGGTAGGAGGTGGCCTCTGCAGCGCATTCCTGATTAAGGAAGTGGCGCTTACCCGGTGTAAACCCGAGCCGGACGGCCTCTCGCCTGAAGAGAGCTAAGGCCCCGTCCGTGAAAGGTTACCGGTCAGGGCTGTACCCATCTTTCTCCTAGAAAGCTCTGGTACCCCCCGACCACCACACTGGAAGGTTACAGTTTCGCGAAAGCATCGAGCTGACACACCCAGGCTTGTTACCGTCGCTTCGTTAGAGATTGTGACGCGATACAGCGTTGTGGCGTTTTCCATAGGCAACCCTATCTGTCGTTCTCGACACAACGTCGAGAGACCGACAGAAAGGGAACGTCTTGGTTACGTATGTAACCTCAGTTCCCTGATGGAGGGAACGAGACGTTGTGTCCCTTATGCCACAAACACGTATCGTATTCTGCTGCAGTCGTGAGAGGCTCTCAGGCTCTTCAGAACAAAAGGTAAGTGAATGATGCACGCCGGCTTCCTTTTATACCGGATTTCCGGGGGCGGAGCCCGGCATGCAAATTTCATTCGCCAAATTTCATTGGCCTTTTCTATAGTAGTCAGAGTTGATTGGTTCTCAAGGGCGAACCCCCATCTGTCGTTCTCGACACAACGTCTCGTTCCCTCCATCAGGGAACTGAGGTTACATACGTAACCAAGACGATTTTCCAGCACGATGGAGCCATAAGGCAAAAGTGATAACTAAGTGGCTCGGGGACCAGAATGTTGAAATTTTGGGTCCATGGCCTGGAAACTCCCCAGATCTTAATCCCATTGAGAACTTGTGGTCAATCCTTAAGGGGCGGGTGGACAAACAAAAACCCACTAATTCTGACAAACTCCAAGAAGTTATTATGAAAGAATGGGTTGCTATCAGTCAGGATTTGGCCCAGAAGTTGATTGAGAGCATGCCCAGTCATATTGCAGAGGTCCTGAAAGAAGGGCCAACACTGCAAATACTGACTCTTTACAACCTCCGCTCTCCACGCCGTGGCCATCCTGCAGGTCGACCTAGCCTATGTAATGAAACAACTGGACAAGGGAAGACATGACCCAGCCTTTATATAGGAACTCTGCACCGCCAGTGGTGAGCTTGGTCGATGCACCCATCTCACAAGGAGTGCTGTACCTTCGAGGACCTCTCCTAGCAGTTCTCAGTGCTGAAGTAGCAGACGGAGGCAATCAACCACATCCTTCCTCGCCGCGACCTGGCCACCTTCAAGCCGTCAACTACCCCACATCAAAAGCCGCCCTGGAAGAGAACTACAAAGCGGCCCTGACGGGGAGACCCCCGGGGGCATACCGCTGTCAAGTCACACCGGGACGGTCCCTGCCCCTTCCCACCCAGTACCTTTTCAGGGCAAGACGCCCATTCTGCCAACCACAGAATCTCCCCCCACTGACTCAGATTGTTACCCTACTTCCTCTGTTGCATTACCTAGGGGCATGGTATCAGCTTCCCTTACTAGGTCAAATGGTCAACAGTTTATCTGATAGGGTCTTAATGGGGTATATACACACAGAGCGATGACATATAAAATCTCAGCCAGCTGTGTTACATCTAGCTCATGTAGCGTCCATAGGTAACAATGATGTTCAATCAGTCGGATTACACTCAACAACGTGAATCAAATTATCCAAATACTACGTCAGCAACACTTTATATTAAGGTTCCCTTCATTAAGTATTTTTAAATGTGTTCATTAATGATAAATAAGTCATTTTCATATGCATTATAAAGCAGTTATATCCGCAGAAATAAAAAGGGGGATTCTAACAAAATAGCTTCCAAATAGTGAGCCATTTTTAACTCACATGTTATAAATGCTTAATAAAGGGAACCTTAATGAAAAGTGTTACCACTACGTCATATACAGACAACCAAAAAGGAGAAGCGATTCAGGCTATCCGTTTAAAGCTACATACACAAATATGAAAAAGCTAAGTTAACTTTCTAATTTCTCGAGGCTTGATTAAAGAGGTTCAGTTGAAGTGCTGTCGGGTCAGTTAAATTCAATAGCTTTCTTACTAAGCACATCATTATCACTTAGTGAAAAATGACCTCAGCTCTATGACAGACGTGGCTTTGCTGGCAGAGATTTTAGCAGAAATACGTCATCACCCCGTGTGCATGTAACCCATTACAACAATAACATTAGCATGTTATTTCAGCCATACTATAAAACCATTTTACCCGTAAAACTTTCTGTGAAATAAAGTCCAGGTCCCTACCTAAAATGAATTAAATAACAATTAACTAACAAAAAATTAACAAAAAGTCAACCGCCCTAAAATATAAAATAGACATCATAGAAAGCCTTTTTATCAAATTATTACAACACAAATTTGGTTTTTAAACAAATCAAGAGTAAACTGTATGTGTGTGGGGCAAAATATAATTCCAAGTAGGAAGTTATTTTTAAAATTAGGGGCCATTCATATTTCACTTCTAAAACCGCACGGAATATTGCAAACCTAGAAAAAGGAGCACGTTGCACTGCATGCGCTCGCTATTTATGAGTGGTTGCTGCACATCTACATTTTATATAACAAATTTGCGCTTGCAAAAGTTGTGAAATTTGAGTAGCCTTTTAGGTTTTATCTGCGGTTGACCTGTTCCCAGGTCCCCATTTACAAATTTGAGAGGAATTTAATACTCTACATGTAGAATGCATTTAGGGTCTCTGTCTTTTCATGAATGATAGAGACTTGTTTCCTATTACAATTTTACAATATTTGCTATATTTATAAATGAATGTGTAACAATTACTACCAAAAAGTTATAATTTTGTAATGTATTGTTTGTGACGTGTTACCCCCAATGCTGATTCTTGCTACTCTGAGTGCTAAGACTGGAACTCTTTTTATTCTTCTACACGAATTTCTATGATTTCTTGATAAGCGCACATATTTACTCCGAATAATTCATTTAAATTGATAAAAAATGTCCGTCCTTCTTAACATTCAACAGACAAAACAAAATGCTTTGCTAGAAGAGGCAATGGCGCGTTTAACAGGGTTAAACAGTCTAAACATGATGGATTGATAACCAAATAAGATTATTCAGTCACACTTAGGGGGCAATTCTCGCTATTAACAAACCATTAAATACGACTATTTCCTTAATAAACTATTCATTTGTTGCTTATTAATAGTTAGTAAGGTATTTGTTAGGTTTAGGTATTGGGTAGGATTAGGGATGTAAAGTATGTTCATGCAGAATATGTGCTTTGTCAGTACTAATAAACAGCCAATAGGCCAATAATAGGCATTATTATAATAACTACACTGTAAAAGATGTCTGAAATTACTGAAATTACTGGCAGCAGTGTGTTCAAAGATAAATGATCATTAACAAGTCTTTATCCTTTCAGAAAAAAACTATAAAATAACAGCCTAAGGCAAAGTATTATGGGAATCAAAAATCCATTTTAAAATTTAGTCATTTAATCGTCTGCTAAATGACTAAATGTAAACATGTAAATGTGGATATCTGGTTCCCAGAATAAGACTTCTGCTAAATGACTAAATTAAAAAATGTAAATGTCGATTTTTGGTTCCCAGAATGCTTTGCATGAGGCTGTTATTTTCTGTAAAGACAAAGACTTGTTAATGTTTAATATTCATTTATCTTTTAACAAATGGTTGCCAATAAAGTAGATGAATATAAATCTACAGTAAGTTACAACTAGCTGCACAACTACAGCAAATACGTTTACAGTGTAGTTAACATTGAGAATTGCCCCCTATACTGAAGTGTTACTGATCATTCTTATCCCGAGTTACAAAACAGCCTACTTACAGTTGCTTGCAACATTTTCCAAAAATGGGTGGTCCTGACAAATTCTAGTAAATCACAGACCAGACCTTTTTGCTCACAACTGCGCGATTGTGGCTCATTGAAATCTGCTCTTGACTTCGATGGTTTTGAGGAAGACCATTTATCTCCCAGACTAAAAATTGGACAAGTGACCAATTGTGGACCTACATTCTCATAAGTGATGTCAAACATGAAATATGGACACAGAAGTCCCAATTAGCAGATGGCGTGTCTGGCATGTAAAGGGAATGTCAAAACAAGATTTTCATTCTGTTTATCACCAGACACGCCTTTAGAAAATGAGGGGAAACGAAGCCTCAAGAAGCCTGAATATGTTCTTGTGTTGTCCGGCACTTAGAGAAGCGTACCAGCAGACTCATATTTCTTCATACTTTATTGTTGAGGAGATGGAGAAAATGCACTCTGCTAATGATGTTGTGCACCCCAAACATGGAATCTAATAATCTTTTCTATGTGATTGACAGCTCATGATGGAACAAACAGTGTTCTCTCTGTTCTCTCTCTGACAGCCGTATGCCCACAGAGCACTTGTTCTGCTAATTGTTGTGCTCAAAGAGATATTCTACTTCCCAACATTTACTCTTTCAGATGCCTAATGGAAGTGTTAAGGCACCGGAAGAGCCTTTGATGCATCACCAACAGAATGAATGAGAGAGCTGCTTGTTTGCACACATATAGAAATATAGTTGGAACATGAATGATGTGTTCATTTTAGATGATCTACAACGGCTGAAATATAGAAGACATCTTATAATTTTTTTACATATGGGACAATCTCTGGTGGTCATTTATTCCTATAGGAGCTACATTTAATTGCTATTGACAAACACTCACTACTTAAGTGTGTCACAAGGGGATCAAAGTCGAGATAAAAGCTCTTCTCACACCACATATCATAACAACAGGCAGATAATGATGAATGAGTTGATTGTTCAGATCTGTTCAAACTATGCATTGGCTCCTTATCTCAATGTGGATGATAGCATGGGCTTGAGTTTCACTTCGAATTGAATTGAATGCTATTAGTGTTTTAGTGGTTATATGATGTATTAATGCAATCAAGGGAACACCCTTCTTCTCTCCAGGATCAGACTCATTATATTCGGCGTAACTTGAAGCATGAACACCATCAAAAAGTGTTGATGAGAGGACATGTAAAAGATGCTGAACACAAGTGTCAACTTGCACTGCGGAGAGAAAAGACTATAATAAAGCCATGTTGACGTAGGCGGTAAAATTCCATTATCAGGTAGCTTCCTTTGGATTGCACAGTACAATGAAGTGACCCCGGAATCAGTTCGGTACTTTGTCAAGTTACAATTCATTGAAATGTAAAAAAACAGTGAGACTTTTCTTCATTTACAGTACATTACATTTACACATTTGGCAGACGCTTTTATCCAAAGTGACTTACATTGTATTATTCCATACATTTATACATAGTTATTTGCAATCCCCTGGGATCGAACCCACAACCTTGCGTTGTTACCGCTGAGCTACAGACTTCTTTGAGACTTCATTGAAAAAAAAAATATTGATTAATTTTAACCAAGTTGTGTCAAAGTTGACAGATGTGGTAACCACAAGTGTAGGTCATCACATGAACTATGTGCATTTTCAACTAACATATGATAACCCGAAATCTACAGTGCTATTGTTTATGAAGCATTTATTTGCAGAAACCAATACTCTGTTTTTAAACATTTTCAAAAATCATGTTTTTTTAAACTTATGTTTTTATTGTGTTAGTGATCTGTTTTATTTCATTGGTTATTATTACTTAATCAAAACAAATCAACTGCAATTTGATTTATATCAATTGGAATTTACAATAAAAACATGATTTTTGAAAAAGTATCTGTTTTTTCTGCAAATGAACAAATTAACTTTATTTTAAAAACAAAGAATATATTGTCAGTTACTTTGCATGAAAAGTTGATAATATTGTACTAGTGTTCCAAACAACACAGTTGAAATTACTTGGTTTGATAATTTGCGATAACATTCAATAACAAAACAAGACCAAGATCTTTTTTGATGGTCAAGACCACAACTGCAGAAATATCACTAAATTGCTGGAGCATCTTCTGATCTGATCTGATCTGGTAACATCATTAATGTCAATGGTCAATAATGTCAAAAATTACTTTACTCAAGATTACTTAGTTGTAATCTGATTTCTTATGTTACTGCTGTGCCGATAATAGATGATCGCAGGACTGTCAAAAAAAATCTGTCAACTAAATGAATAGAAAAGCACACAAAATCCCATTTATGACTGCAAAAACGTGAATGTCATCTTGTTTATTCATCTACATTAAATATATTTAAATTAGTTTAAATGCAAAATGAAATTTGTGAAACCATGAAAACTGTTAATCTTAAAGTTACTCTTAAAACTGTTAATGTTAAAGAAATAAAGCAGCGGAGCTCAGAGCTTCCATCTCTCATAAGTGACCGCAGGGTTTATTGACTAACCCATGCTAGGAACACCTTCTTCGACTTCATAGCAAGATAAAAGCGACACACAGCACAAAATTGTTTGCTTATTATTCAAATTATTATTACTTGTGTACCTTGGGAATTGGCTCTACCAATTGAGCTACACGAACATGTACTATGCATTTCCCATATCAAATTATTTTTATTTTGAAAGAGAGACCACAGTCAAACACTTGCCTTTCAGTAGGCCTACATGTGTGGTTACAGTACATCGAAGGTGAATAAATCTTACTACAATCATTTCGCTTTTATAAACAGAGAGGGACAGAATAAACTGCAGCAAAGCCTGCGTCAACGCCGTGGATCACGTGTTTAATATTAAACCCCATTGACAAGCAAGAGTATTTTTAGGTGCAAGGTCTGTGCGTGTGGCAATGAATACAAGGAGTGCAAACCATGTTACGGTGTAGTGAGAAAGGCTTTAATATGCCCGTTTTCCCTTCCTTCACTATCCTAATCTAATTCCGAATCACTGACTTTCCGGCTCCTCCTGACTAATGGAGTGTCAGATCACACTTCCAGCAGCTAAAAATACACGTATTCAGCCCACCCTGTGACGAGGAGAACAATCGAATTCACATTGATTGTCTTGAGGTGTGATCCTTCATCCTTATCAGGCCAAGGTAGCTCTGGTTTGATGCGGCAGGCGTCTGGGTGGCTGGGAAGCCCCCTGTTTTTGAACGCTGCAATGAAAGAACTCAAGAGGAATCTGACCTTAAACACAAAGAATAATTGATGAGTTCTGAATGAACACTGCGCTTTTATGTGGGATTTTGTGTGTGATCATTTTATGTCTTGCTGTGGTCCTGTAATGTGTTTGCACATTTATCCATTCAGCAGAGGCTTTTATCCAAAGCGACTTACAAATGAAAGAACATTTTGTCAAAGAGCAAAACATTATTGGTAATTTACCAAGTCATATAGGTAAACTAAAGTGCATAGCTATTTTTATGTATTTAGAGAGAATAAAGAGAGTATAAAAACAAAAACTGCTTCATGATTTGTAAAGTTTTAATAAGCTAATAATGAATAATAAGAATAATTTAAGTTGTATAATAATATAAATTGTATAAGAATAATATAATCAGTTGCTGACCAATGCTGAATTTGACATACTGTATATATTGTAATTTCCTCATGTTTATTGTTATTAGAAGCTCTTTTAAATGATTGAACTTTATCATTCCGACCTAGGGAGCAAAATATGATTACACTACACTATACTTATTGATGGCAAAGATGACCTAAAACTGCTTTTTATAGCGTAAATACATTTTTAACAGCAAGTATAAAAAAGTATAAAAAAACATCAAGTGGTCAAAAAAGTGGAAGTTTCGGTTGAACAAAGTTCAGCTATAGTGTTGTTCAGCTGGTTATATTTAAATGTATTCATGTAACAGATGCTTTTTTCCAAAGCTAAGAAAACCCAAACTATAGAACAGTATTCAACTAAACTGGTTCGTCTTTGCAAACAGGGTAAAAAATTGACCCTTTTCACTTTTCTGGGTTTTTCAGTGGCGGAAGTCGTCATAGTTGGGTAAACGTCGTTAGCAGTGAATGAGAGACTAGCAAAAATATATTTTTTGCTTTCTCATTTGCTCACATAGCAAAAAAATACTCAACGATAGTGTTTTACTACTTTTGACAAATCGGAAAAAAAATATATAGAGTCAAAAGATAGAATGATGTCAAATTTACCGTAACTTCTTTATACACTGTATAAAAAACACCCTCACATTGACATTAAAGTGACATTTCACAGGCTAAAGAAAATTTCCCATGTTTTACTCCTGATTGAATATAACTTTTTTCTTTTAGAATAATGCAGTCAAAGTTATAATACCACACATCATTTTGATGTGAAGCTCCAAAAAGTGCATACATCGATAATAGAAGTGTTCTACTAGGGTCTGTGATCTTAACAAAGGTCTTCTCAATCAATGCATTTGTTTAAGAGAAATATCAGAAGATCTTTGTATAGAAAACCGTCTTGAACCGTTCTTTGATCGATAGATGCACTTTTTGAAGCTTCAAAAAGTCAACGCCCATTCACTGCCGATGCTGATGATTGTTGCAAGGATCATCAAAGGCTTGTGGAAAAGGTCCATTATAGCTGGTTGAGATCTGAGATGGTTGATGGTTTGATGTTTTTGCATTCACAGTGATGTGCGTGTGTTCATGTGTCAGTGGGGATTCCATGTTGAAATATGATGATGACCAGTTTTTTCCAAATGGATTAATCCCTCCTATATGCTCACTGAGCAAATGTATATGGTAAAAGATGATTGTAATGTTAGTGTCAATATGTCTCTCATGTGGTCCATGATCCCCATGATCCTAGTCACCGCTTTTTCGTTCATTCTCAGGTTACTGTAAAGTGCCCCATTAGGACCGGGCATAAACATTTCAATCTGACCATGCAAACAAAATGGCATTTTCAAATGATATTATAAGCTACTTAAGTACTTAATGTGCAGTGGAAAGGAGAAGAGAAATTATTTTACTCCTAAAAGGCCAATGGGATTTATTTAAGTATAAATTATACTGTTAACCCATTTTTGCAGTTTTTAACATAAGGGACATCATTTATTAAAAAGTGCATGCCAGTAAAATGAAGTGATGTCATTTGCTTTCTTAGGGTAACTCAAACTACACATTTTTCGGTTTGATTAAATGGAATTAAATAGATAAGAATTGAATTGAATTGAATTGAATGGAGGACACAACACAATTTTCTCCAGAAATATGTTGGAGGCATAGCAGTATGTGAGCTACTGTGCACGTTATTCGTATGTTTTCAAAAAGATCAATAAATCTCATTGCATTATTAACATTCATGTAAATTTAATTGGGTGTGTTGTGACCTATGGGAGGAGTTTCATATGAAATTTAATGGTAAGCCCTTTGCTCCTCCCTTGCCGTCTTTTCAGAATGCTTATTCACACACAAACATAGACACATACACACCCGACATCACCCACAATCTCACACTCTCACGCTCTCTCAACTCAGTGTCAGTACAGAATGATTCATAAGGAGTCTCGGTCTTCAGACCACCTTACAGCAGCTTCACGCAGAGGGGTAAGCCAATTCACCTTTAAACTTTACTGCATGAATTTAACCCCATTAAACTATGGTGCTTGCAAATATGGCCAGGTGCATGAATTTTTGGTGCATTTAGTATTTGATTTTAGATTTTTAGATTTTAGTGTCTTTCTTGTGATGATGTCATGCAAGAAACAAATTTGAATTTGTGTTAAGGATTGGTTTTAAATAATTGATTTAATAATTGATGTCTGCGTAATTGTATTTATTTGTAAGTTTAATTATAATTTTATTAGATTGATATTAAAGGTTTGCCTCTAGACTGTATTACAGTATCAAGCATTTGATCCATTTTTGTTGAACATGATTTGGTTATCTGCCAATCAGTTATTGCCAAAGGCTAAAGGCATAGTACTTAGAATAACAAGTGCATGAAGGCGTAACTTTATGATAGCACAGAAACCGGATTATTCTGACATTGGAATGATTAGAGAAACTTACCGCAGACATCTCATAATGTCAGATCAAACTGAAAAACAAAATTGTAATACCTCTTGGGGTACATGATGTATCCAGACTGAAATCCACATATAACTGTGTAAGGTTCATGAAGGGGTTTGTAACGGACACATTTTCACTGAAGTTTGGAGGTATACCACGAATTACAGTGGGTTTGGCAGTGTATTAAAGCTTCCCAAGATAAACCTCCTAAATAATGCAAAGGCGACAGATGTGTCTGTACATGTCAGTGAAAATATTTGCTTTTTCTTTAAAACAAGCGCTGAGCATGAGGGCATTTTAAAATAGAATATAAAAGCTCTGGACAAGAGAAAGTTTCTGATAATTCATAACAGGTTCTTCAAATTAATTTATTGGTTTCTGGGTTTAGAGCACCAATATACAGTACATTAGAGATTTAAATAAAGTTGTTTGTGAAACTTTAAATTAAGGTTTGGAGTGAGTCTAATTTGATGTGTTTCATGTTTTTTGTTTATAGGCGATGATGTCAAAAGTGGCAATAGCTTTATCCGCTTTCTTTCTGCTGGCCAGTATAGCGGTCATCATTAGTATAGCAGTGGTACAAACTCATAAGAAGACTCACCTCTCCCCTGGACTGAAGGTAACATTATTTATAAAAAAAATCACAATATTGATTTTGTACACCATACCAATTACAGATATGTATATTCTTTGCAATTCTATATTTTCCACATAAATGATTTGCCTCAAAGATGACTCCCCAATGTGGTTTCGGGTATGGTTCACTGCCTGTCCCTATACATCTGGGTAACTCCCAGATACTTTAAGCGGGTTGATAGGTCATATGTTCATTTGACAATTTTTTAAACAAGGGATTTTTCATATTTGAGTCCAGGCTCTCTTCCTAATTTTGGATTTCCATTTATATTTTCTTATGTAACTTCTTAATGTGTTTCAAAACAATGACTTTTGTGACAACTTTTTTGTGTCATTGAGTACCATTATTCAGTGATGAATGGCAAGTAAAATGCGGGACATGACTACACATGACATGGCTTTCTCATACTGCTGCTTAAATGACCATATTCCTTGAGATTAAAACAAACACCGTTTTTTAACAGCAAATCTGTTTTTCTCTTTATCCTCAAAGGATCTCATATGATAATCACCGTTGATGAAATTATTTATTACACTATAATGCTGTATCTTTCACCAGGAAGCCACTCCTAAAATCTTAAAATACCTGATCGATTTGATGACTCATAAAGTCAATCCTCCATCACTTTCAGAAAGGAAGAATGTTTTTATTTTGCTTGTTTCAGAAGAGCTTCAGGCAGCTATACAATTCTCTTCTGTCAGTCCCACACCATGACAAATTGCTATTCACTAAAATGTATCTTGCAGCCAGTATAAATGAATAAGCTCTTTATCACTTTGTGATACCCAGCGTTTTACAAGATTCTTTCTTTGAATATTAAATAATGATCATCTTTGCTTGATTCTCTGCAGTATGGTATTGTATTGGATGCAGGCTCCTCCAGGACTACGATATATCTCTATGAGTGGCCCGCTGAGAAAGAAAACAACACTGGAGTTGTGACAGAGACAATGAAGTGTCAGGTTGAAGGTACAAATATATTAACTTAAACTCATATACGGACACGGTAGCCCAAATATATTTGCGGCACCTTACAATGAATATGATTTTATGACTTTACAGTTTCGTTTTATTTTTCAAATTAAAATTTTTCCCTATTAGATATGTTACATTAATTTAATAAGCCCAAAGAAGTCTTGCTGTACTTCTGGGGATTTAAGCTACGCAAGCACACACACGCCACACATGAAGGACATAAAACTAACCGTCTGAACTTCAATCTAACATTTAAATATCTCAGCATGAAAAGTAGCTGTAAAAACATCATGTCTGTGTGAAAAGTTTTTCCAGTCTTGGGGCAGGATCATGACAGTATCACTTGTTTTGTGTGGAGAGAAAGGTATTATTGTCGGTCACAACATAATGTGCTTTCTCTCCGGTCTCGTCTATGTCCCCGCTGATTAATTATCTTATAATGGTTGCATGTCTCTCACCTGTCCCCTGCTTGATTACTTCCTTATTTAATGCCCATGTATTTTCTGTCCTGTGCTCGTTTGTTTTGTATTACCTTGCATTGCTCGTTTTGAGTGTTTATGCTTGGCGAAGCTTTTGGATATCGTTCCTGTTCCTCAAGTCTAGTCTAGTCTAGCCAAGTCTAGTCTAGTCCAGTCTAGTATAGTCTAGCCTAGTCTAGTCTAGTCTAGTCTAGTCTAGTCCAGTCAGTCTATGTCAAGAGATAGTTTTAGTAAGTAGTATCATATTAGTTTAGTCCAGTCTATCGTTATGTTCCTGTTTAGTCTGTGATTATTATTTCTGTCATTTCTATTTTACCCCACCGTGGGTTTTGTTTTGTGTTTATTTACTTATATTAAAGTCTCGTTTGTTACCGTTCCTCTGTCTGCGTTTGGGTTCTATCCAAGTATCGTGACAAGTTCTGCATTTGTTTGGAATTCTGTTATTCTGTTTTAATGCTCCTTTTTGCACATTTATTTTTACAAACATTTCATAAAATAGAGACCGACAAAAACGGCACAATTTGCATTACCTTGGCAAGAAGCAATTTTTGAAATAAAAAAAGTATGATAATTTAACCCAAAATGTATATGTGTATAATTTTATAATGTCATTTGAAGGCCCTGGGATATCAGATCTACGTTTAGACACTGCTAAGGACAAGACGACGTGGGACAGTTTTAATCTTTGCATGACGGAGATAACCAAGGCCATTCCAGCCAAACAGCACAGTCAGACGCCTGTGTTCCTCGGAGCAACAGCAGGAATGAGACTTCTTCAGTAAGAGTGACTTCAACATAATCTATTCCTCGTGGTCACTGTATAAATATATTACTTTTAAAAATGAATGCTGAAGCCATTAACCATGACATTAAGTGATATAACAGCATTATATGAGAGTTAAATGATTAAAAATAATATTGTATTAGATAAAAAGACTATGACACCAAGCATACTGGCAGCATACCATTTAGAGGTATAGGGTCATTTAACTTTAGGAGCATTTAAATATTATGAAGTGTTTCTCTTGATCATACAAAACTAACCCATTGCTTGAACATTATACTGAAATTAGTTTTGAAGACCGGAAATTAAATAAAACAATTTATAAATAATAGTGCAAACATGTTAGTTTCCAAAAAACATTAAAATGATATATATAGACAAAATATAAGTAAGTGAGAAACAAATTAAGGTGCTTCACGCTGCCATAGATTAAGAACCCTTTTGGTCTAAATGGTTCCATAAATAATGAATAATCCACAGCTCTTCATGGATTAAAGGATTTTAGAGCATGACGTAGAAACCAAGTACTGCCGGACACAATGTTAGTTTCATCAGCAGGTTTCAAACATTGATCAAACTGACTGGAATTAAACGATTTTAATGCACAACTTCAGAATCAGGTATTCAACAGACCATGGTATAAAGAACCTTTAACATCCAAAGAAATGTTTTGTTTTAGAAAAGAGGTTTGTTGTGGTGTAAAGGGGTTCTTCAGATTATAAAAGGATAAGAAAGAGATGGTTCTATAAAGTATCTTTGACTAAATGGTTCTTCTATGGCATCATGGTGAAAACCCCTTTTAAGCACCTTAATTTTTAAGAGTAAAGTGACTTGCAAACAGTAGTGTAAGTTTACTTTTTTTTTTACAAAGACAAAAAAATCCAGAAAGGTCCAACACTATCCTGAGAAGCATGCAAAACTACCTCATGGGTTATCCTTTCAACTTCCGTAATGCTTCCATCATGTCCGGGCTGGAAGAAGGTCTTTACGGATGGATCACTGTCAACTACCTGATGGGTAATTTTCTCGAGGTCAGTTCTCTGACTGCTTCACCAGCTTTTATTATTTTATTACTCACATTGATCGAGATTCTGAGATCTCTCATATTTTTTTATCAGAGCTTGATCTATTCTTACAGTTTTGTGGCAATACAAGATCAAATCCAGATTGTAGCTCAATGATGGAGCGTAATTGAAACATTCCATTTTTTTAACTTTAGTCTGTTTTATAGAAAACTCTATGGGATGCCTGGGTACATCCTCATGGAGCTAAGACCGTTGGCTCATTGGATTTGGGTGGAGCCTCCACCCAGATTGCCTTTGCCATCCCTGATGATGCTGACGGAGAAGACATTATCAAGGTTTCACTCTATGGCTATGACTACAACATCTACACACACAGTTTTCTCTGCTATGGGAGAAATGAAGCTGAAAAGAGAGTGTTGGCCAAACTTTCAAAGGTACATGACATCATGTTTTCATATGTAATAATCTTTCTTCTGTTCCTGCTTTATATTAACATTATTAACATTATTAACACATATTAACATTGAACTTCCCATTTGTTGCCATTGGAACCTTAAATAAATTCATGGGCTACATAAATATATATAAATTATTATTCATGATGATAAAAAGGATGCATGAATGTTGTGTGTCTGTGCTTTGAAATAAAAATTATAGCTTCTCCATCTCAAATTAATGCCCTCTGTAATTATGTGGAGACAAAATGCTGTAAAACCTGTCTAAAAAACATTACTGCTGATGCTGAGAGATGCATTTAACCCCTTTACTTAGGCTTAATACTGCCCCGAACAAGCCACGTCAATGCTTTTACAGGCTACATTGTCATCAGTTATTCCATGTAGGGTTGAAATGGAGGGATGGATTACATTAGGATTTTTTTGTATTTGATTTAAGGTGAATGTATGACAAGAAAATTGCTTACTGGATGTCTTCAGAGTTTTTCAGTCAGCTAATTGCAGTAAAACTCATTTACAGTAACGTCTAGACTTGAGATGATCATTAACGGTGTCAATTACTGTAGTCCATGACCTGGCTGAATTTGCACCAGCAGCCATTTTGTGGCAAGGGGAAACTCATATATTTCATCCAACCGTAATTGTTTAAAACTGCTGCATGCTGGATCATTAGCATCATTGCCTAAAACAGACATCTCTCTTTTCAGGAATCAAGTAACTGGTCTAATGTGAAGAATCCGTGTTATCCTGCTGGCTACAACATCACAATAACTGCAGAAGATATTTTTGGCAGTGAGTGTACAAAGAACCAAACTACTTCGAAGTACACCCCCACACGAAAAATCACTTTCTATGGACAGAGTAACGCAGAACAGTGCAAAGTCCTGGTCAGGAGCATCTTTAACCTGACGTCCTGCCAGGAAGGTGAAAACTGCTCTTTTGATGGAGTTTCTCAACCACAACTTAGTGGAGACTTCATGGTAGGTGCTATGATGTCTACCTAAATTCTGTCTTATGTCTTAAAGGTTTAAGGAAAATTCTGGGGTGAGCTTAAAGGTCAAGTTTGTAAAATTTAGCAGTAGCCTAGTGGTGAGGATATAAATTATCCCTCCCTTTCGATGCACTATGGTGGATGACACAGGAAATATGTGAAGACACATTTTTGCTTTCTTGCTGAAGGAGATAACATAAAAACAACATGGTGAATTGAATTCCATCAAGGGGACCTGAGGTGCATATAGATAGAAATTGCTTATTTTAAGGTAATAAAAACATAACACTTTATTGTGTAAGGTCTTTATACATCTCTGAAGACATAGTTATGTATATTATATTGCATTTATGTCCTTAACAAAACACATTGCACCCATAATAATGGTAGCAGTAAGGCAGCTCTATTACTTTACATTGACCATTTAATACTTTTTAAAAGATATTTTTTACAAACTAATTGGTTATTTTGTTCAGGCCTATGCAGGGTTCTACTGGGCTGCCTTGTCGCTTAATGTGACGGGTTCAAAGAGTATGGAGTCATTTAATGTCAACAGGATGGAGCTCTGCTCAAACAATTGGAAAACTGTAAGTGTCAACCAACTGTAACATGACATAAAGCAGAAACTTTATTGTGTTACATTTATGGATGTGTGAAAAAACAGGCATGTTATCTTTTTTCCATTTAGCTAAAAGAAAAGCATCGGGGCAAGGACATCCATCTGAAGTCCTATTGCTTCTCAGCAAACTATGTGCACACTATTCTGGACGACGGATACAAGTTCAACACTGACAACTGGAAAAGTCTCAATTTTCAGAAAGAGGTACATAATGTTTTCCGTGTTACACATGAGCCATTTATTGTCTATTCATTTTTTTTTGTTGTTGAATGGTTTATGTAACTTTGCCGTTTTTAATTTAGCCAAGTAACAGTTCTTCTACTGTTAACCCAAAATAATACCTACTAGACATACTTTTAACTCGCTAGCTAATGTTTTTTACTTTTTATTTCTTTTGCTTGTTATCAGAAATAATCCGCAGGGACTCTTTGCAGATATGAACCGGAAGTTAAGTTTGGGCTAGAAAAGTATGCATTAAGCATGCAGTAACGTTTGCTTACATTGTTGCATTTAGACCATTTATAACCAATTTAAGATCAGCTTAAACTGGCTGAAACCGGGTGCCATGCTTCAAAACATACCTCCCCAACATTTTTCATCAGCAAAATAGAAAGAAAATACGTTTTAATTAGAGAGAGAGTGTTACAAAGAAAGTATTTCACCAGCAATTATTTTTTTTACTGAAATCTGACTTGTTTAGGGAGTAAACAGATTTATAAATAACTGCACAAATGGGAATCTGCCAGTTTACAATAAATAGCCGTTTATCAATGTAACTCATCAATGGGCTGTCATGAAATTCTAACTTATTGTAAATCAGTTTTGCCTGTAAACACCGCTAAAAACCTCCTCAATTTACGTTATAAAAATGTATAACAGGACAAAAAAATAGGCTAAGATTACTTAATTATTTGTTTAAATATTTTACAAGTGAACATGAAAAAGTCTATAATATTTTGATAAGTAAACTCCACCTGCAATAAGTGTGTAATTGAAGTAATTAAATTTGGTCTTAGACAGGGATTTGGGCTAAAGAATAAGATTTACAATCTCCAGTGCTTATGACTTGCTGTGTTTCATAGGTGAACAAGACCAGTATAGCCTGGTCCCTGGGCTACATGCTCAAACTTTCCAACATGATTCCAGCAGAAGGGAAAATCCTCAAGCTACCCATAGACAATGTTCTCTTCACCGGACTGCTTCTCGCGTTCTCGGCTCTGACCATTATCACCCTCATGTACCTTCTCATCGCACTGGCACGCTACTGTTACTGAAGTTTGTGACCTGACCTCTGCTTCTTCTTTACTGAGTTCTCATCTGATGGACTTGTGTCCTGAATAGGCAGGTTTTGTAAGTCAGGTGAGATCCTGATGTGTTGCTGCAGATGAACCTGCTAGAGATGGATCTTTAATTTTGGAGCCCGGAGGCACTGTTTTGAAGGTCCAGCAGTGCCGAGGTTTAAAAAAATACCTGAATGTTATTCAGTGTGATGGCTATTTAAAGAGATGCGTGTTATTTGTAATAAATGTAAAAAGAATCTGAACTTTAAGAAGGAGTGTACAGGTATTCAAGCCTTTGCTGTGAATTTAAATGAAAACTACAGAGTAAACTGTTTTATCTTAGAAAAAACTAGAATGGTCGTGATGTTGTTTGTGTATTGTAATGTTTGTCTCACTGCA
Organism: Triplophysa bombifrons; assembly: GCA_029783895.1. NCBI lineage: Eukaryota > Metazoa > Chordata > Actinopteri > Cypriniformes > Nemacheilidae > Triplophysa > Triplophysa bombifrons. The sequence goes on from CM056455.1 coordinate 14,875,447, forward strand.
CTGCATCATTGCCTTCATATCTAATACAAATTGTACTTCTGCATGTGCTCTTCAGAACATGTTGTCTTTGGATGAAATCTGTCATTGTACTCTAAATAAATGTTATGGTAATTAATTGACAGCGTAGTCTAAACTGTTGATTTTTTCCATTAATGCTACAGCCGTCATACACAAACACTTTAAATAAAAAATATTATAACAAAGAACCAGTAATCTTCAAATGTATACATATTACCTGAAATGTATTAAGTGCACTTTGTGTGGCTACCTGAAGAGAAGAGCATTATTCACTGCCATTTTAATGTCAAAATCAGCATAACATCTGTGTTTTGCTTTCAAAAGAATAAACTTGAATAAATGAAAAAGTTGTACGAAAGTTTTTTTTTCCCAAAACCATGTGAAACATTTTGCTAAAGGCAGTTTCTATTCAGAATAAAATACACTGTAACAAATGTACAACAAAAAGCATGCACAACAAAAAAAACTTAGTACTAATTTCCCCTTGCTTTTTCTTGTTCGCTAAACTTTTTAGAATAGAAGTTGTATCGATTTAAAACAACTAATTGGAGATATAATTTTGTTTTAATTAAACTAATTTAGGATTATCGGTTTTCTGGAGCGGTACAAAAAAAGTATACTCAAGTCATTAGTTGTCCCAACATTTACCTTATGAACAACATAAAATAGTTTTTTGGACTAAACATAAATAAAGAACATACATTGGATATTTAATAATAAACAAATATCTTAAACTTATTCTCTGCCTCTAACAGACCAAAACTTTGATCAAATATCTGTTTGAGTGAATTAAGTGCATTTAAACCAATGTTGGCGTTGTGTCACGCACTTACATCTTAACATTGAACAGCCAAACTGGTAGACAGGTAAACAAATCTAAATCAACATGTAACATGTAACATTTAACATTTAACATTTAACATTTAACATTTAACATTTAACATTTAACATTTAACATCCACGGGAACCTTCCACGAGTAACAAATAGCTGTTAGGTGCTAGAACAAAACATAATACATCTCGACCTGACAATGAACAGAATAAAACACAAGGAATATAAAGGGAGAGAATGCAGATCAGGTGTGGTTGCAATAACGAGTCTCAGGTGCTGGTGTACTCAAAGATGGGGATGAACTGGTGCAAAGGATTATGGGTAGTGTAGTCTGACTGTTAAAGGTGTGGTGAATATGAATCCATGAGGTGAAAACAAGGGGGAAAGCTGGTAGGGGAACACAAGGGGGCAGACAGGACCGTAACAATTAAACCATAAATTAAGCCAGCAAGAACTAAAACACTAATCTTTAAAAGAAAAACAAATAAGTAACACAACATTCTGCAGTGCATATTGGGAACTTTGTAACTTTTGCTATATTGTTTGTTCAGAATTAACTGTTTTTTAAGTGAAGCAAACTTTCTGCCGCATTTTGGCCCAAAATTTGAGAATCTAAATCCAGTCAACAATATGTGACTAATTTTGTTCCTTTATGTTCAAGTTACTTATTTATCCTTGTAGGGAGAACATTTTAAAAGTTTTTTTTTAAGTATTAGGCCTACATTGACTTAACTACATTTTTTACATTTTATAGAGGAAATTGCTCATATTTTTGGTATGTATATAAGAGATTTTTAAGATCCCGCTTTGGTTTATGGAGTGTCCAACAACAAGTTAATGCACATAGAAGGCGTTAAAACACGATTATTTCATAATAATAGGCAGTTATTTCTTGACTGAATCCCTCCTTTCCACTAGCCTAGTCTGATGTGATTGGTCAGATGGTCTAGTCTGTTGTGATTTGTCTACCGCGTATGAGGCTCAAGAGCTAGTGTTTGGGGAAAAAGAGTGAAGTTTTCGCCAGTGTTCTGCCAATTTATGCTACCCATCCAATTGTGCTTCCCTCGTGTTGTGATTGGTTTGGGGGAGGGTTCTGTGAACTTTTTCAGGGCCTTTTGCTCAACCAACAAAATTAGTTGTTTGAACATTTTTTGATTGATTTTTTATAGTGTAATAATAGTAAGGTCTGGCACGGATGACCGATGCACAGGGCCTGGGCATTTTCTATTTGTTAGAAATTGTTGTCTAAGATGCTTCAACATCATTTTGTGGGTATGGCTGTGATAGCTAAAAAAAAGAAAACTTGCATATTAGAACTTTTAGAGTGCAAGCCATGTATATTGCAATGTGATCATGTTGATATTGCTAATAAACTTGTGTACAAAACATTTAGGTTCAATTACTCATTCTTAATCGATATTTTGTCAATATTTTATAGAATTTTTTTATAGATATTTTAGGAAAATAATTAATTTTCCATGATATGTAAATGATAAGAGATAATATAACACAAAACTTGGAGTTATGTTAAAATTACCATAAACTAACATTTAAACATGAATAATAATAAGGCACCCTTTAGAATTTATCTTCTATCATCTTGCGATGCTTTTAAATGAGCTTATTATAGGCTCTTATTTCAACTATCATTTGTTTAGTAATGAAAGACATTTATATGCAGACACGTCTTTCCATATAACCAATTTCAAATATTTAGTGCTTGTATTTGTGCTTTCATGTTAAAAGCTCTTTAAAATCTTAAAAGATGTAGGCTAGTCATGTGACCCAACTTGTGTGTATAGGCCTATATGTATAAATGAAAGGAATAATAAAGTAGGCATATAATACGTATAAAGAAATATTGTGTGTTGAATAAGAATAAGTCTTCATACATCAAAAACGTAAACCATACATTTTAAGATAAAAAATGTAGGCTCTTACAAATTACCATTCTACCAGTAGAGGACAGTATAGACCTTTAATAGATCGGGATGATTCAAAGGATTCCAGACAAATGTCAGATGATATTTGAAAACTTTTATATTTTTTTTAAAATAGCACAACTTTCAAATACGACGGCGTTTTAGTGCCACGTTAAAAATAAAAAAAATCCAAGATTTCGAGAATAAAGTCGAAATGTTTCGAGAATAAAGTCGAAATGTTTCGAGAATAAAGTCGAAATGTTTCGAGAATAAAGTCGAAATGTTACGAGAATAAAGTCGAAATGTTACGAGAATAAAGTCGAAATGTTTCGAGAATAAAGTCGAAATGTTTCGAGAATAAAGTCGACGTAATACGTATTTTGTTTACGTGAAAGTTGTAGTTTAAGAGTTTAAATTATGTTTAAGCACGTCATCTGAACCAGTGAGTTAGTTCTTAGTTCATGTCTGATTTTTTCTTCTGAATAAATTCAGTTTCCTACATAATCGCTGCAGTGTCCTTTTACTAATTATAACACCGTGATAATGCGCCCAAAACAAAGAATTTCATTATTGCTAAATCATAATCTAAAGTAGGATTTAACCAAATCCTCCACATCTATTGTTTCTAGCAATTCTGTTATTTTTCTCAAATTATTACGAGTTTATTCTCGTAACATTTCGACTTTATTCTCGTAACATTTCGACTTTATTCTCGTAACATTTCGACTTTATTCTGGAAATCTTGTTTTTTTATTTATTTTTAACGTGGCACTAAAACGCCGTCGTATTCAAACGATCCACATTCCCATAAAATTTCTAATAGACGTAGGGTAACAATCATAGGCTATTATTCTTGCTGTAATACATATTTAAGTCTTCTTCAAACAATAGAGACCTTCGAATTAATTCCCTGGTTTTTATTTATTAGTCAAACTTTGAAATGATCAACGAAAGGTTATTGAGCAAATTTAGCCTATCCAGAATGACTACATGTTTTTTCAACACAATCTATCAGAAGTATTTAAGGCATTTGTGAATAACATTAAACACATTGTGCAAATCTTTTAACCTGTTTCTTATTTGTTTAATATTAATACAAAACAAATTTTGTAGGCTATTATAAATAGTGCTGCACACTCTTCAGGCACTCGAGCCCAGAACAATAAATCACCTCAGTATGTTTTTTTAAAGTCTCTTCTCATGTTACACAGCGCATTCCTCCTCAAACCTCAACTCAAGTCCACCATCCTTCTGCAACGTGTTGCTGGAGATCAGACGTTTGTTTTCAGACTTTTTGGAGACTTTGCGTTAGAAACTGAAGAATAAACCAAAGTACCTCACTGAACAATGTGACTTTCCGTGCATCTCGTGTGTGCAGTGGTTCAGGTTTACTGGAGTTATATGCAGGAATAACAGTGTGTGTTTGGATGGGAGCACAGCAGGAATGAAGATGATGTGGCGCTAGTCTGATGCTGCGAGACGCATTTAAACTACAAACGGTGCTGTTTGTGATGGTAAGTGTCCTGTTGAGAAGATTTTAGAAGTGTCCCTTCTAGCTCAAGCTAGATTGCAATGCACATGGAGTGTTTTCACAGAGTTTGCATTATGCTGTTTGAACCACGTATTAGGTTTCACATTGTTTAGACATCGCTACTGATGCGAAATTTGGGTTGAAGTTTTGTTTAACTCACAATGCAAACTCGTATGATGTAGCACCATCAAATATTGTAAAATAAATTGATATTAGAATCTAAGTGCATTGTTTTATATGACTGATTTCTAAATTCATTGGGAGACCAAGAGTTTGCTTCTCTGTTTGATATCTTTGCAAGGTAAAGCAATAAAGCAAACTCAGTGTATTAAGATTAAAACTCTGATATGCTCGTATGCCCTGCAGAAAAAAGACTTGTCCAATGATGTGTAGGATTTTTTAGCAAAGAGAATTCTATGTAGCATTCAGACCAGCTCCAGCCCTCCAGTCAGCAAAGACCCCAATAAAATCCCTGACTCAGCCGACTCAAAGCTCACTGCGTTCTGCAAGTGAAGGGTTGCTTGCAGTTGTCATGCATTGTGTTATGTTTAGAAAAATAATGGAAAACAATTTGTGCAGTCTTCATCAATTGGTTTAGCTTATTTTCTTGACTTTCTTGAAAAAATGCTTGATTACTATTACAATTAGGTTGTATTTGTTGACATTAGTACATGCATTAACTAACAATTAGAAATATCGTTCTTCAGCATTTATTAGTCCTTGGTGTTTTTGTCAATACAGTAATTCATGTTAGTGCATGGTGCATTATCTAATGTAAAGGTTTACATTTCATTTAAAACATTTATTGATAGCCGACATTATGAAATACACAAACTAGGATTAATAAATGATCTGTTGTTCATTGTAAATTCATGTTATTGTTAACACATAGGCTACAACCTTAGTGTAAAGTGTGAGGTAAAATACTTTATTGGAATCTAAAAGAATGAAATGTGTCTCAACTTTTGTTTTTTTTAACCAGCTATTTTGAACAAGAAAAACCCTTCATCACATTTATTGTTTTTGTTGTGAATCACTTTTCAAATCAAACCTACCTATGACATTTGCTGTCAACGCTGTTTTTTGTTGTCTGTACAGTTGATCTGAATGTGGTCTCTATGCACTTTCAACCATGTAATGGTTTGTTGGCATGGATCTTACATCTAATTGGTGGATTTAGTATTGTTGACACTAAGATGTTAAACATCAAGAACCAGATTTTTTTTGAAAGAACCTTTATGGACAGACACAGTCTTTTAAATTGTCAGTGTAAGATTATACAGCAAATGTAAAAAATCATTATCTATGCTCATTTTAATAGAGCGCTCTAGTAATGGTGGTGGGTCCTGCTTCTGTGTCTATATCTTTGTTGCTCTGTATGTGACAGCTGGCATGGCTTTTCAAAGAGATTGGAAAATCAAAACCAGGTGTGTACTTCAGTTTGCAGGACGTCTGGAGAGATTTTGTGATCCTGGATAACTGTGCAGATCATTCAATACATTCCAAGTTTTTACATATTTATGGATTATAAACATAACCATGGGAATATGTTGAAAACATTTTTAGAAAATGCACTTAAGAATCCTGTCATCATGATTTAATTTTAAGGATGTTTTATGTAGCAGATGAGTTTTGCAGGTTCAAAGCTGTGAGATTTCTTATTCAAGCTGTTACATCTGCTAAGTGTGATTCATTGGTGAACCTTTTAAATTCACTTGTAAGAAGGGAGCCATGTTTGAAAATACTTCATACTGCCATCTGCTCTAGAGAACCAGTTTGCCAGTTACTGCTTGGCTGACTCGCTCACTCCTGAGAGAGCAGTATTTCCTACTGAAAGCAGTAAAGATTGTCCCAGATTCCCAAGCAAGCGTTAACAAAATCAGACTTTATTTTTATAACATCTGTATGTGTTCAGAATTTATTAAAGGTGCAATGTGGAAGATTAAAGATTGCGTATCAAAGGTAGTTTCTGCCAATCTCATATTAATCCTGAGTGCCTATACAGTAGTATTGCATACGCCGTATCTTCGAAGAGTATTTAGTTTAATCAAATTTACAAAAGAGAGATACAGCTGTGTGATTATTTCTGGAAAAACACGAGATGCTAGAGGTGGGACTAGTGGGGAGAGTGGGAAGGAACTACAGCACGAGCAAGCAACACATCATCACATTAACACCTTCTGTTTTGTACATTATACACGTACATGCGATCAGGGGCTTGTCTAATAGGGTGATACGGCCCCCCATAAAATATGCTTTCCCCCTTGTGTCCCCCCCCAACAGCTCAGACTGATCAGAGTATAACATCTGCAAGAACAATTCGGGTGCATTTAAAATCTAACACGCTGCATTGATATCATAATCTGCAGCACCGCTTGAAGTAGAACACCCCTACTCACTTTCTGTTTCACTTCCAATTATTTCCCGTATATTTACGACACCATTTAATTAGAGTGCTGTCAATTTTACATTGCTCAACGCCATTGGATTAGAGTGATGTCAATTTCACAACCAATGCTCAACACCATTGCATACGCTATACACTGGTGCGGGGGAATACATACAGCTCAAACAGGAGAAGCTCAATTTCGCAGGCTGTAGACCACGTCTAGGATCCTGTAAGTGTTAAATTAATTATGAAATACGTTAATGTATGTTGAAAGCTTGGTTGTGTTATTCAACTACGATGCATCAGCACCGCTTAAAATAGAAATAGTTATGTTACGTTTCCTATTGTTTCTAAGATTAAAGGCACAATCACTGGAGTAATGTGGTAAAGGTTAAAATTCTACGGGTTTTAAGAATGTTAGCATTCTGATACTAGGAATTTTAAGGTGTAGAATAATAAATTTGAATAAACAAACATTATTGCATGGTAGAGTCTTACGGTATATATTTTTCCGTTTGCAATGTAAGACCAGCTTCACATGTAAATGATTTTGTCTTTAATCAGATGAAAATATCCTATTAAATAATATATGTGAGTAGTATTGATGATTAAGATTTTCATTTTGAGACAGAATTTTGTTGAAAAAATTAACATTCAAGGTTTCTTCAAGAAGAAACTATGTCAAAGACAGGCAGATGAAGTACAGTGCAGTGCAGTTCAGGTCAGAGCCAATCTACCAGCAAGGGCCAAGCAAATAAGGAGCCCTGAACCTAAACCTGAACCTGGCAGCACGGGTCAGAGCCAGCCAGAGAGGGCCAGTAAGTTCTACACCAGCAGCTATCTCTGCAGAAACATGTGAAAGTCAGAACATGAGCAATTTTTTCAAAAAGGTCACAAGATACCACTTCATAATCATAAATTAGCAAAGAAGTTAGAACAAGAAGTTGAGAACAATTATTGTCTGTTTAATTGAAATTAAACTGCATTAAACCGACTGCATTCCAATGAGCCGTGTAATAAGAGGTTTATAAAGACCTTACATAACGTAGCGTTATGTTTTTTTATTACCTTAGAATGACCTATTTCTATCACAACACACTGCGAGTCCCCTTTCATGGAATATTCACGTTGCTTCTACGGTAGCCCAAAGAGGACAACTGCTCGACAGAGCGGTTTTTGTAAATACAGTATTTTCTTCGGCAAAGAAGCGTAAACGTGACAACATCTTAGTTCTGTATCAGCCACCATAGTGCTTTGAAAAAAAGGAGTGAGCGGAGTGAGCCGTTAGTTGCAATCCGCAACCTCATGGCTCTAAAATTCATACACTCAAGCTTTAAAATAAGGAAAGAAAAAAGGAGCATTCCGTAGTTTTAATATAACCCCCACTGCAAATATTCACAATATAACATAACACATTTTATGATGTTTCTTTGTGTATTTTTTTCATCAGTGCTTGTGTCACAAGAGTCTGTTATGCAGGTTATGCTGTGTGATGTATTCTGTGTCTGACTTCTGATTGTGTATGTGTGTGAATATAAATTACTGCCGCAGAATGTTGTGACACACACATAAAACAAGATGACACAGGTGTCAAAAGCATCTGAAACATAACAAAGACACACCACTGATGATACAGTGAGGTAGGACAAACACAGCATGCGGCTGATCCCTCCCTCTAAACCCTTCGGTTTCTGCCTGCAGTGGTAAATGTCGCTGATCCTTCTATATGGATGAAAAGTATTGCTGACCTTTCCACAACGCAGAAAAGATCACACATCACTAGGGCTGCAGCTACGCGTCGACGTCAAAATTCCGTTGACGTCATGTTTTTGCGTCGACGCTTCTTAGCAGCTCGCCACACACACGTGGTAGACAAAAACATGGGTATAGGAATATCAAAAGCCTACAGTATCACAAATCGCGTGCTTTGGATCGCCGTATTAATATTAAAACGCCGATTTCTTAACGACGCTAGGCGTTAAATAAGAGTCGTCTGGTGCGAAATTAACGTCATACACCGCCATGCATTTAAGTAACGCCGTGCGCCGATCGACGTTAAGTTTACGTCACAAGTCACCCAAAATGCAAACGTATTAGCTACTATACATAGCCCCTCCTCTTCTGGGTTTGAGCGCTCTATGGAAAGTCGGATGTCCGTGTCATCTCAAATCCATATCCAGCTTAACTTTGTGGAAAAACAAAAAATGGAAAGAAATTAAAGAAAAACCCGCTGAAAAGAAAACCATATAACTAATGCAGTATGTTCCAGGAAGCTATGTCTAAAATGTGTAATATGTCAAATTAAGTCAAGTCATGATTAAAGGTACCGTAGTTCCCCCCCAAAACGAAATTTTTGTCATCATTTACCAATGGTCCCGATTGACTTCTATTGTATTAAGAAAAGTCAATGTGGACGACCGGTTTTCTGTTACTAACTTTCTTTCAAATATCTTCTTTTGTGTTTATACGGTTTACACATTATACAGTCATATAGGTTTGAAACGTAAAGAGGGTGATTACAGAATTCTGAATATGCTTATCCAACTTATAATATAAGTCATTGCTAGTCTAGAGGTCAGCTCGGTTGGCTTGCAACCTTATGCTGTATCTTTGACTGGTTCGGGTCCTGCTTGGACTAGTTGTGGATTTTACATGGTTGGTCTTGTTATGTTTATCTGGGTCACAGGGATTTTTTATTTATATTTTAGCATTTATTTTGTGGTTAATATATAAAGAAAGTCAGGAATAAGAGCTCTTTTCCCACAACAAACTTACAGTATATTCTAAATTTCTCAATCGCTCACGACACCATCCAGACAGCCTCGCCATCAGCCTTTCAATAATCACCTTAACGCACCTCACCTGCCCACTTACATTTCATTAACACACGACCATGGTGCGCTCACATTATCTACATATTTCCCTTTACCTCCGTTAAGAGATTGACGCTATACCGTATGTGGAACTGACTTTCAGCCGAGTATTTTAAATACAGAATAAAAACACACTTGTTTATCTGTGCATTTACAACCTGAGCACTGTGCTTGTTTACATCAACTGCACTTCTATTTTTTTTTCTTTTGCTCTTATTCTTTTTATATAAACACTCACATTTTGAATTAATTTTACTGGTGTTTTATTGTTTCTTAAAATCTAAGGTTGTATTTGTGATCTTAAATCATTTGCATCTTAAAGATACGTTTTATTTCTCTTTGTCAATCATTTTATGTAAAGCACTTTGAATTGCCCTTGTGTATGAAATGTGCTTTATAAATAAACTTGCCTTGCCTATTTATGGTATGATTCAGAAATATTTTAGAGCTGTATTAAATACAAAGCATGATTTTGCTGCTCACACGTTCTTGACTGAGCGCAATGCTGTGAAACAGAATGCAGGGGTCTTAACATTAAAACAACTTTTAAATAAATTCATTGAATTAATGCTTTTTTGCCGTTTTCACAAGGCTATACTCAGCATATTGTGTTTTTATGTTATTTTAAAGGGGTCATATGGCACGACTTAAACAAATATTATCGTTTGTTTTAGATCTAATGTAATGTGTATATACGGTTTAAGGTTCAAAAACGCTATATTTTCCACATACCGTGCATGTTTGTATCTCCTCTTTGCCCTGCCTCTCTGAAATGCACAGTTTTTGAAAAAAGCTCATCCCTCTGAAAAGCAAAGTGTAGTATGATTGGTCAGTTAACCAGTGCATAGTGATTGGTCGAATACTGCAAGCGTGTGACGGAAATGTAAGGCCTCTTACCATAATTGGAACATCAGAAACTGTACTGAAAGTTACTCCCACCATACTTGTGTATACATTTGAGCATTCTCTTTTAGATAGAATGCATCTTTTGTTCCGACACATTAAATTTGGGAATTTTAAGTGTCTAATACATGCATGGGCAACTTATAACACACCTAAGACAGAAAACACGTATTCGTGCAATATGAGCCCTTTAACATTTGTCTCTAATCAAAATACTTTTGACAATTCATTACAAAATATTTGTTACTTTCACTCATTGCAATTCACCGATCACTTACCCACAATCCTTTGCTACATCAGTAGTGAAGGATCTCAGTGCATCATATGGCATTAATTGACGGGCTGAAAGACAGACAGACACGCTTGCAGCTGCTGGAGCCCAGAGCTCCATCCAGCCCAATTATATCTCAGAACTGAGCGAGTCTTTGTTCTTTGTTGTCATGAAAAGTAAATCCTTCACATCTCTATTTCACTCATCATAAACAAACATTCAGCTGCTAGCAATTCATTTGTTTTCTTTCTCCTTCTCTTCAGAGATACATGTTGTCAAATAGTTTGGCATTTCTATACACTCTTGATTTCAAGTTAAAATAAATGTAAAGAAGACTTGGCTCATTCAGAAAGCCATCCAGCCAATCCTCCTTTCTTATGTGTATACTGGACTGATGGCCATTCAAGTATGATAGGCATACGACAGTATGGATTCAATATCTTTTTGGCATCATATGTGACTTTAGACTTTTTATAATAACTTTTTATAACAGTCCCCCGGGTTCATAAAAACAGTGTTTACAATATTGTTGTAAAATACTTCTTGTTTTTTATATATGAAAAGTTCAGATACAGAGACGACTGAAGAGTTCCCATTGAAGTGAAATCACTCAACCTAAACATAGGAATCTGTAAAAAAAAAACGCAAATTTTAGAAGATAATTTCAAATGGCGGGGGGCACGGTGGCTTAGTGGTTAGCACGTTCGCCTCACACCTCCAGGGTTGGGGGTTCGATTCCCGGTTCTGACCTGTGTGTGTGGAGTTTGCATGTTCTCCCCGTGCCTCGGGGGTTTCCTCCGGGTACTCCGGTTTCCTCCCCCTTGTCCAAAGACATGCATGGTAGGTTGATTGGCATCTCTGGAAAAATTGTCCGTAGGGTGTGAGTGTGTGAGTGAATGAGTGAGTGTGTGTGCCCTGCGATGGGTTGGCACTCCATCCAGGGTGTATCCTGCCTTGATGCCGATGACTCCTGAGATAGGCGCAGGCTCCCCGTGACCCGAGGTAGTTCGGATAAGCGGTAGAAAATGGATGGATGGATGGAATTTCAAATGGCACTTAGAGGCTTTTGCATCATATACAGTATATATGTTTAATGTTTTACAACTGTTAGTGAATAAACGTATGGCTATGTGTTACTGACATTTTTTATAGTTACCATATTCACTGGTTTTCTTATGACTATTATCACTAGCATTGAACCCAAACATTCCTTTAAGTCTGGTTTTCATCTTGTCATGTGTTTGAAAAGTGTTAAAAACAGCTTTCTCAGAGCGCTATTCACAATTTCCTTTTTTGGTGCATGATTTAGTGCACATTTTTCACTCTTGATTTAGCCAGAATTGTTAGAACTAAAAGTGAAAACGCAGCTGCACGTCCCTATCACCCAAGAACTGCTTGATAAATATATCTCCCTGTCAAATTTGATGTTCATTTTTTCCCCATACGTTTCAATATGCATTCTAATAAAGCGTTTCATTGGCATTCCTGGTGTAGAGATTCATCCCTGCAGAGTTAAAGGAAGAGTTCACCCAAAAATCTAAATTCTGTAATAATTTACATGTTACAAACCTGTATAAATGTCTTTGTTTTGTTGAACACATAGGAAGAAATTTGGAAGATTGTCAAATCTCACCCACCATTTACTGCCATAGTATGGAAGATTAATTGGGAGTCAATGGGGGTTGAGATTTGACAATCTTCCATATATCTTCCTGTGTGTTCAGCAGAACAAAGACATTTATACATGTTTGGAACAACCTAAGGGTTAGTAAATTATGGCAACATTTTTATTTTTGGGTGAACTATCTCTTTAAAGTCCAGATGTGCTAGATGATTGAGATAGACAAGGGGATTAATTAAACTGATGCTTTAAATATATCCATACATTATCACCTTAGTGTTGTTTAACTTGAAATGGCATAATGTGGCATGTTTTGACTGCAGACAACATTTGTTTCGTCCAGTGATTGCTTGTACTTTTTTGGTGTTTTTATTTTCCCACATTTGTATCTCCAGTCAATGATTTACTGTATAATCAATCTTTCATTAAAGTATAATGCTCTATAGAAGACCTTCTTAAAAACTTTGTGACTGATTCCTCCTCATGTTCTTCAGTCTGTCTCTGTGTTTGCTGTGCTTGGATTGTTGCCTCATTAAAGTGTGATGTCTTTGCCATACGTGTTCTGGTTGTTTGTGTATGTTTGCTCAACACACCATGATGTCAGTATGTTTACTTTTAGCAGGAACACAATCATAACAGCTTAACACAAAGGCAGAGCATTTGCAAGGTTTCTCTAAACCAGCCAGGCAACAACATTCAAAGTGAAGTTCAGCCTATTTCTTACTTTACCTACTGTACAACTTCTTTCTTTAACCATAAGAAATAATTAATATTAAAAGAAATGTATGTTTTGTAGATTTAGTATTATTTGGTTTGGCAAATGCTCTCTGTCTGTAATATGGGTGAGAGACAGACTCCTAATAGATTGTTTAGATAAAGTGAATTGCTCAGGGGTTTGGGATCTGACTGGATGCTAATACTGTATATTGTGTTAGCTTTCAGGATTTACGATATAAAGCTTAACTGTTTGCTTCTTTAAAGTCAATGTCAAATATGTTTGTGAATGGTTGTGAGAACCAGAGCCGGCCCTCCCTATGAGCGAATTAAGCGGCTGCTTAGGGCCTCGTCGTCACTAGGGGGCCCCCAAGAGCACATGAAAATACAGCTTTTTTGTGATCTATTTACGACACACATCCAGTTTTTCACATAGGGCAGTACCCAAAATTTTTTGTGAACATTTGTGAAATGACTGACTAAATGCAACATTGTAGTATCAAAATAAGTGAGGGGGCCAATAAAATGAAAGGAGGCGGGAGTAACTGGTTACTGAGCCGAGCGGTGACCAATCAAATTAAAGAAGACGGAGCTACTGTCACCTCTTCAGTTTTAAAGACGCTTCAGTTTTAAAGTTGAAAGAGTGCTGTGCAACACACAACATACTATAAGTGTTTACCGATACAAATGTTGACATCCAAGAGTATTCACTGACGCAAATGAAAAAATGCTGATTTAGATGAAATATACATAATTTATTTGATTCATGTAATCTATAATTATCTGTCAATTCAGCGTTTTATTTGGGATAAGGTTAAGAATAATTGTGTGCATATTGGAAATTAATGTAATGCTTATCAAGGAAACACAAAAAAATGAAATCATCCTCAAGGGCTGTGGGGCTTTAAAAGGGTGTTTATAGGTTGTGGTTAAAATTAAAAAATCTTTACAAATAGTTAAATGCATTGAACATTAAATCCCATAACCTTTGTATGGTCTTAGCTCAACATTTAAATGGACAGTTAACCTAAAATCGGAATTAATAAAGTTATCAATTGTTTTGACAAACACAACACTTGAAATCCAAGGTTTATGTTTTTTTTTGTTTTTATGACATCCCTACATCACAAACATATAGTCGATTGTATTGGGGACAGGGGGGGCCCTAAATAAAATTCCGCTCAGGGCCCCGTAAAGGCTTGGGCCGGCCCTGGTGAGTACATATCTACAGATTGGTAGAAATGCTCCCTGTAATTAAAAAGAAAAACTCTTTCTCTTGAGGCATACAGTACAATACGGTATAACCAAATTATCTAGAACTCACATTCTCTCTAAATAGACCTCCATATCTGTTTGAACCCATTTGCCTGAACAACTGCAATGGAAACTTGACAACAACACACAGAACCTTGCAACAATAACAAATAATCACAAGACATGTATGTCAGACTTACCATGCATTCTTTGTTGTATAGATCAAGCAGGTCCTAACCTGTTGCGGGTCATATTTTTGCTCTGCAGCTCCACTTTTGAGATTTTCCGCTTGGAACAACTGCATGCAAGACATTCTTTGACCTGAAGCATACACTCTAAAAAATGCTGGGTTATTTGTTTAACCCAACAGCTGGGTTGAGCCTGTTGGGTCATTTTGTTGGGTTATTTTCTCAGTGTTGGGTCATTTTATGAGTAACCCAAACGCTGGGTTACCAGTCGGGTCCAATTGAGTGACAGTTGAGAGAGTAAACCCCTCCCACTCCTCGACGCCTCAGACAAACTCTACCTTCGCGGGCATCTTCATCCTCCTCATCTCGAAAAGATGTTATTCGGAGAATAAAAGGTATGTTTTACGATTTTTTAATGTATAAAACTTACTGTACATCAAAAGAATGCAAAAGTATGCTGAATTCCGCTGTTCGCATTAGGTTTGAAAGTAACGTTACAATGTAGCTTCGTTAGCTTTGGATAGCTAGTCTGTAACGTTATGCCCACGTTGTTCTAATTTACAACTTTTTAATAATTTAAACTTCCTTTTTGGTCAACATTTCCCTTTGAAATTTCTGACCCGTGTGAGTCATTTAGTTCAGTAACTTACGCATCTTTATATTAGTAAAAGGTCAACACGAGAGAGCGTCGTGTCAAAAGCAAACATCCAACATTTTTTTTTATAAATACCACTAATGTTCGTGACGGAACGTAGTTTTAAGAGTCTTTTAGAACAGAATCTAGTTGTTAAGAAGTCAAATACGTGATTTATATATAAACATAACGCCTCATTGAGACTTTATTAAGTTGCTGTCGGAGGTTTGAGCTTCAGGCTGTCAGCAGTTGTGGCACCGCTGAGAGCAGCTCTATCTCGGCCAGTGCTTAGGGAATAACCGCTGGCTCTTATAACGTCAGTGGTTAACCGTGCGATATAATTAATTTTGGGTATATGAAACTAACAATTGTTGGTCTTTTTAGTCTTCTACTTATTCCCGAGTTTGTCGAATTAGTTTAAGTGTTGTGTTAAAGTTTATAATATTATTTTTTTGAGACTGTGTTTCACTTTCTGTACTATATCCCACTCTTCTTCTTTTCCCTCACGGACAGGTTGCAGAATAACAGCAAATATTAATGGATCATTCTATTTAAGAGAAAGTCGACTGGAACTTGGATGTTCTCATAACAGGCTTAAAGGTAAACTTGATTTATTCTTTATATGTTTATTATAATCCATTGTGCTCTGGGTAGGCCAGTTTCCTTAAATTCTTCTCTTGTCTCTTTTTCTCTTTAAAGATGAACAAATTGATAAAGAAACCCTCCTGCTGGACATCCACTTCCAAAAGTGCACGCCACACTGTTGTCTACAAACTCCCAGGAAAAGAATCCTCTTCAGTAAGACTGCTCCGTGGATGTGTCAGGTTAAGCAGTACTGGAACCGAAAGAACTAACGCTCTTTAAAATGTTTTGTGAGTTTATATGAAGAGGAAAGTTACGGTGTCCCTTTTTCACATCCATAACACTTGTTTATTTCTTTTTGTTTATAGAAAACTTGTGCATAGACTGATATTTTATCATATAAGTGCGGTTCTATCAACAAGGATTTAGTAAAATACTTTTTATAGTGTTTTTATGTCGCATCCATAACGCTGGAAATGCCCTAAAGCATTTTACACGTGCCACTTTGTTAACTGTAGGCCTATATGAGTTTTTGAATTGTTAAGTTGTTGAACTATTTATATTTACTTGTGCCACTTTAATAACCTTGTTAAATGTATATGTTAAAATCCAAACTAATGTAATTTATTGATGTTAATTTTCTTTAAATATGTATAAACATACATTTCATCAAAGTGTTTTATATGCCGTTTTATTGTTCATTGAGCATAACATATTGCATGTTTTTATGAATTCCTTTTGTCTTGCATTTTGATCCTTAATAAAACTTTTGATTCTTACTGATGCCTCAAGTAATTCTCTGTGAAATTACTATTATATTTTTAAACATTTCGGGTTTGTTTTAAACCAGCAATGTAATTTTTAAGCAAAAGTTGATTTAAATAAAACAACCCAGCATGTTGGGTCAACGATTTAACCCAACTGGCTGGGTTAAAATAACCCAACGCTGGGTTTGTCCATATTTGACCCAACGTTGGGTTACCAAAATAACCCAAATTGGGTTGTTTTAACCCAGCCTTTTTTTAGAGTGTAATGAAAGCCTTTCACAGGTGCTGTCTACAAAGTCATAAAAATGTCAGCCAGTAGGGAGAGATCTCACAGTATTGACACATTTTTCTCCCGCTCAACACACAGGTAGTGAATAATATTATTATAAATTATAAATCACAAGCGCATTCATATTATTATTATTGTTTAATGTATTGAGAGATATAGATTCTTGGGAAACTAAAGAGAAAGTAAACAAAATAAGTTATGTTTTGTCAAAGTAAAAAAGTATACCCGAATCCAAGCCAGAAATGTTTTTTTATCCAAAAAAATGTTTTAAAACAACCCAGAATTTTGGGTTAAAACAATTGTAATGATTTACACCCTGTTCAAATGCTTATGAATGAGATGTTTTCATATGTCAGCAGTCTTTTCAGCTATACTTGTAGTTGTGTGTATCATTTCAAGATGATTGGTACCTCTTCTAACCCCAAATGACAGACTTTACGCATTTTAGCGTAATTCATGGCCGGGCTGGAAAATTAGAGAATGAAACATAAAGCAGGCTAAATACAGCAACTTCCTCCTGATGGTGTTTACATATTCACATATTTTTTGTTAATTCAAGATCTAAGTGGGTACGAAAAAGTGGGTTTCATATCACTTCAAGTCATCGTAAAAACAAAATTGTACAGAGAAAATAAAGCCTATTTTGAAGAGCATTTCTTTAACCAGATGCATATAAATGTTTATTGCCTTGTATCAAATATATTTGATTTTCATATTTTTTTTTATAATTTATAATTTTAATTAAAGCGGTTACATCAAGTATGTCTACTAAATAAATAATTATATATAAAGAAAATGTCAATAATATGTTTTCACATTGAATTAAGATTTTAGGGAAATACAAGGTTCTCTAAAAAAAGTAATGGTACTTTAAATATACTTAACCAATTAAATAATCTCAATAACCAGTCGTTTTCTTAAAGCACATTGCTTTATGTCGCTCTTTTTATTTTCAGGAGAAATATAGCCCTGACATGTTCTTAACAGATTTTATGAGATATACCAATGTTTTGTATGATGTTAGGTAATGTATAACCGTACAACAAAGGCGATAGAAGCGAGCTGATGTTAAATTCTCTGTTAAACTCACAGCTGTGAAAGATCTCATCTACATTCCACTTTGATGCTGTGTACGAGTCATAATGAGAAGGATGCATATGGAAAATCTCAAGCCTACAGGCCTAATGTAAATCCTTTCCACATATGGAAAACAGTGAGACTAATTTTAAGCATGTTTAAAATCACAACCTCCGATTGGAATTTCCTCAAATAAATGACTTTGACTTTTTAGTGTGGATGTATGTTTTGTATGATTTTCTGGACCGAACGTTTTGATACAACTTGCTTGCAGTTGTAATTGTACTCTGCTCTGTGTCTGACAGGCTTCAAGACTGTGGATAAAACTCACACTGAAACGCTGTTCTATGGTGGCCTTCCTGTCTGTCTTCACTCTGTCAGTGGTGATGATATACACCCTTCCTCCCTTCCCATCTGACATGAGTGATGTGCACCTACTGGGCCCCCGCAATAACAAACCCAGCAGGCTGGTGGGGAGGCATTCTCTGAGACCCCTACGATTACACAGCAGAACAAGGAGTGACCCTGAAATGAAGGATTCCACCAAACGTCTCCTGATGGTCAACCATCAGCAACTATCATTTTCAGTGGAAGAAATAGTTTATCTATCAGCCAAAAAGCCTCTGAGGTCACGCAAGCATCAAAGAGTTTCACATGACATAAACAAACATTCATTTAGTGCCAAAAGAGGGCAAGCCGTTGATGAAGTCAACAGTAGAGAGCCAACCATCCATCTTCTCCGCTCCAGACATGACCCATCATTGCCTCAGTCTGCCAGTATGCAAAGCCTCCACCCAAAAAACACGACACGCAGGCACAAATGCGCAGATGGGGCCAAAGCGAAGAAGCTCGGGGGGAATTTCACTCACAAACAGCAGGTGCTTAAACTGAAACAGGCGCCTGAAAAGAAAAGGACTCATAAAAAACTATCAGAACCTCATTCTGAAGCTGGAAATAAGGGTGGCGCCAGCACGAGAGAGTCCACTGAATGGTGTGAGACCGTACCCGATGAGTCTGTCGTTGAAGACTGGAACCAGACCAAAGCTGAGTCTCTGCCCTGGCTCAGTGAGGACGATGTGAAAAAGATGAGGCTTCTTTCCAGTGGCGCCCTGATGAGTAAAGATAGACTTTCAGGCCACGGACAAGTGCTTCGGGTTGGATTAAATGACACAAATGACATCTTTGCTCCCGCTGGGGCCGATCATATCAAACGCTGCCAGACAGGAAGCTGTGCTCTCATCAAACGCCCCAGTGACTGGTTTGAAGTGTTTGCCTTTCACCTGGACAGAGTTCTGGGGCTCAATCGGAGCTTGCCTGCAGTTTTGAGAACATTTCATAGTGATATTCTACCGTACAGGTACACCAATGGGTCTCCCAGACCTGTGCTGTGGTGGGATCCCAACATCCAGCATATGCCTGATGCTGAAAATGACCAGAATTCATTCGCGCTCACCTGGCCACAATATCAGACTTTACTGCAGAGCAGATGTGGCTCTCAGGTGCCTTTAAATTTCACAAACTGTGTGGGAGTGCATAACTCAGAATGGGGACGACTGGCATTGTTTGACTTCCTGTTGCAGGTAAGGGACACTGAGAAAAGATACAAGACAATACTGGTACTACAAGCTGCCAATGAGTTTAATATATAAAATGATATGTTACAAAAATAAATAGAGTATTATAGACCATAGAATTATGATCTAACAGTGTACAGATAAAGAGTTAAACAGAAAGTTTCCTCATTTAAAAGTTTTGCAAGGCTTTTTGAGGGGCTTCATGGCTTGTTATTGTGCATTAGAACGTTATTTTTAATTTTGTTGTTACAGTTAAACCCCTTTTTATTAAAGGTATTATGTTCTCTATTTTTAACCTTGACAATTTTCATTTTAGAGTTGAAGTGTAAACGTTCTGTGCAAAAATGTAAATCTCACACCTTTGGTAAATTTCACACTTCATCTGTAGGTAAATTTGTGTAATGAGACTCGTAGAATATGCAGACCAGGAAGGAATAGAACTAAGTCTCACAACTGCATTTCATTAAAAAATGTCAATAAATTCATGACCCTGTAGTTATCCTAATAAATAATTATAATTATTTACCAGCAGTTCCTTAGTGAATCACGAAGGATCAAATAGGGGGGTTCGCTGTGTCTAATAATAATATACTGTATGTGTTTTTTTTAATGAAAGAATGAAATCTTCCCTTTATTGCCTCCATATGGGATTTTTGAAGTAAGCATGGTATCAAAAGATCTTTTAAATTTACAAAATCCAGAATTAACCCAAAAAGAGTTTGTCTGTAAATTGACCATCGCTATTATAAACATTGCAGTTTCCTCAATATATATGATGATAATAATTAATGAGAAAAAAACATTATCTATCAATTCCTGATATGTTTTGACATAATTGAGTCAGTTTCTGGGAAATATGTAACGTTGTCAAAGTTTGAAATTCCACAAAACCTCCCACAGCACCCTTTACATATTAGATTGTGGGTGAGTACATCTGTTTTGTTGAAAAGCATGTGAGCATAATTGATTTGAATACATTAGCAAGTTTAGAAGTTAAGATGTTATTAACTAATTCTTTTTTTACACTTGTTTCTCTGTTCTTCTACTTTTTGCTCCCATAGTTGGAGCTTTTTTCACAGGAAGCTCTGTTGCCATGGTGACACTTAATTAAAATTGTGAACATATGTAATGCAGATATGAAACGCTTTGTTATGAATAGGTTTATGTGATGGAAAGAGTGAAAAAGTTTATTCGATTTTGAACCAATAATGTATTATTCCTTGCACTAATCTGATAGCCTTAAACAGATTAATCCAGTATTATAGTTTCTAGTAATCTAAACAGGACAGCTATCATATGCTTTGATGCACACATAATATTTGGATTATCCACACTGACTGAACATTCATTTGCATTAGTCATAGGTGTCGGGTGGACTTTACACTCACAGGCCCAATCATAATGCAGCATCCCAATGTGTAAAGCAATCAGAAGGAAACTTGTAGCCTCATCCTTGATGTCTGAATCAAGTATGAACAAATCTGGCAGATATAGTTTTGTGCCCTCATGCATGTTCAAGTGCAATTGCATCTGTTCATGAATTTCATGTGTGGATTTGCGAGAACAATATGTGTGTGTGTACTTTGAACGTGCCAATGAATAATACATTACATCTCAGAAGAAAAGTCAATAGATGTAACATGGCCAACAGTTAATAGCTTTGTATTGATTCGATGGAATTGCTGACTGGGACCCTTGAACACTTGTTCCTATCTATTCATTTAGCACCTCTGATGGCGCTGATGTGAAACCTCACACCCATGAGCACAGAACAGTGTGAAGGACACACTTACAACCACCACACGACCTTCTGTGCGCAACTCTACACGAGAATTTTGTCGTTGTCCTTCTGAAACCTTGTATGTCCACATTGGCTGGTTTTCAGAAAATGGAAAGAACACTGTACTTTTTAAATGATTAAATACTGTGTTTTCAAAGTTGACAAGCACCTTTTAGTGCTTTTAATTGGTTATATATTCGCAATACCCAATGCCAAACAGAAAACATTGATTAATAGCCTAATAGAGATTTATGGCAAAATATGAAAAAAAACAAGGTTTAAGAAGGACAGCAGCGATATGCTATGATACAACTTTTTGCCTTTATTTTATAGAAGACAGTCTTAGCGAAGCGAAGTGGGAGAGAGAAGGGTGTGGGGCTGGGAAAGTACCTCATGTCAGAACTCAAACTCGGGTCGCCTGAAGCGCAGTTGGTCTACATGTCCACACGACCACAGACTCTGACATGATACAACTTTTAACATTTCCAATGAATTTTAACAATCTGAGCAGGTTAATAATGTCATTGGGTTTCATTGCCACACACTTTGTCATATAACAACAGTTAAAGGGATAGTCCACTTCAGTCATGCCTATTTAATTTTTTTTTAATAAAAGCATGAATAGCGGTTTACATATACAGTATTTAATCTGTAGCAAAGTGATTGGTTTGATTAAATTTGCGTTTTAGTTGAGACTCCATTTTGAGTTAATTGTGTCCTTGTTAGGCCAGTTGTGTTATTTGTGTACAGTGATTCTGAGATACTTATGCAAACCAGGAATTATTTCCAGAGAAAGCTATCTGTAAGTATTCTCATTCATCTCTATGGCAGAAGCTTGGCTGATGTGTGAACCCTCAGGTGCGTGTGGCCTGCATCCAGCCCTCTTTACTGCCGGGCACTCAGTTATGGGCACAGAAACTGATGCCTTAAATACCATGTGACTAATCGCTTTAGAGCCCCAGGAAAGTCATGTCCTGACAGCACTGATTGTACACAAAAATGAGCACAGTCCCAAAAACCTTTACCAGCAACAATCCTGCTGGTGCACGAGCCGGGACATAATATATAAGATAATGTATGAAAACAGTTAAACATGCTTTTAAGAGCCCTTCAAAAATCAAACACTGGTAAAAACATATAATAATATATTAAAATGCGATTTACATATTGCTCGCAATTTTTTTATTTATTTATTTGCATACACCTTTAAATAGCCATACATATTATCAATCAGTCCTTTTCCGCCCATAGATTTTATAAAAAATTATCGTCATTGTGCAGAGTACAAATACTGAACCAATAGAATGTTGTTTTGACAATAAAGTACAGTGTAAAAAAGTCCCATAAAAAGTGGTACAATTATGGCAATTGGGGTGCCTGTGAAGTAAAATTACATGGATTTCTACACTGTTTTACAGGAAACTTGTAAACTTGCGGTTATTTCCGTAATTTAATGATAAAATTTCCATGAAATTACTGTTTTTTTACAATGCGATAATGGTATAGTAAACAGTGCTAATCAGCTGAAAATATTTACAAATAATGTAGAAAGTACCTGTATAAAAACTACCCAATCTATTGACGATGATGATTCCCTAGTTGCAGTAAGGTCACGTGGTTCAGAATACAACATGCAGGGGCTGTGAGGTGGAAATATCTTCAGCAGAAATGCTCTGTGGCATTCACTGTGGTTCTCTGGCAGCGCTTGGTCAAAACGTTACATAATCAGAGCCTAAGGTTATCACAGAGCTGGCAGTGTGAGGAGAGAGAGGGCTGGTTTTAGTCGGATGTGCGGGAGGAACATGATGTGTGTTGATGACTGTCTTCTGCTGATATCGCTGACTGACAGCAGCTGTCACAGACACTGAACGTTAAAAATATTATTCTTAGTACACTATCAGCATATAAACAAGACTCTGCCGCATCCTTTCTGCAGATACCTGAGGTATTTTCTATATAGTGTACACTTTGAATTCAGTCACTTATACGCAATCATTGAGACTCGGCATTCAAACATGCTTCATATAATGGTCAATGGTTTTTTTAACAGGTCTTCTTCAGATGCTCATCCAAAAACATAATTTCAGACATAACTTCAACTATCATCAGTGGATAAAGAGAGCTGTTCTGAAATCAGTTCATCTCATAGTGTGAAATACAGCAGTGATGTGTCAGTCCGGTCAGTGTTCAACAGCAATATGAGATGTGCGCTTGTATTAACAGCACCACAGGGTCACATTTCACCTTAACTCCAAACTCACGTTCTCACAACACACAGGAACCCAACAACGTTTGTGAAAATAAACCACAGTATTCCACTGCTTGACTTGGGTTGTCGTCAAAAAGGAAAATTTTACTTTGTGGTGTCAACTGTATGCGTTTCTCTATTAACTGAAAAAAGTGATGTTTATTTACTGGTGTATGTTAATCATTTAGCTTTCTATTATCGTAATTATATAACAAATATGTTTTTATAGGTAAATGACAGACTGGACCGGTACTGTTGTGGATTCAAACCAGATCCCTCAGAGCTGTGTGTGGAAAACCTTCTTCATGTCAAATGTGGAAACCCAAAGGACTTAAATCTGGTTCACATCCTGGTAAAAACTGCTTATATTTGTCAATAAATAATAGAGTGTCTATCAGACATTAAAAGCAGGACTTCGAATCTAAGAGGGGAACTGACCGTTCTAACATATTTACCAAAATCAGTGAAACGGTATTCATTTAATCACTCTCCAGTTCTGGAAAATCTGTATAAGTGCTTTGATCTGAAGTACACATAGAAAGACATTTGAAAGAATGTTTGTAACCAAACAGTTCTTGGCCACCATTCACTACCACAGTAGGAGAAATGTCTTTATAAATGTATTTGTTCTGTTGAACACAACATAAGATATTTTGAAGAATGTTGGAAAGCAAACAGTTCTGGGAGCCCTTTTGACTACCATTGTAATTTTTCCTACTATGGTAGTCAATGGTGGCCAAGAACTGTTTGTTGACCAGCATTCTTTCAGATATCTTTCACTGCGTTCACCAGAACAAAGAAATGTATACAGATTTGGAATAACTCAAGGGTGAGTAAATGTTGACAGAATTTTCAGGTGAACTGTCCCTTTAAGAGTGAGACTAGTGAGGTGAAGATGATTGATCTTGTTTTTAAACCAGAGCGAGTTACCATGCATACGTAATGACACTATGGATTTATTGACTTGAAGCAGTTTATTTTCAATAAAGATACATTGACTGACATCACAGCAAGGTCACACAGATAGGATAAGTTTACTACCAGGAGAGTGAGGTGCAAACTTTCTTTCATTCCGCGGGTAGTTTTCTAATATCAAAAGTAATATCTTTCCAACAGCTCTTGAAATCAACGTGAGGTTTGAGGTCTCATTCAAACTGTGAGGTAAAAACCCAAGTCAATTACGTGAGGCAGCCAAAATCGAGTCGAGACGATGGGAGCTCTTAGATTGGTTCTGCAGTCTTTATCTGATAGTGTGTTGGAGAACTGGAGAAATTGGGCTCCAATGTTGTTTTGGGTTTTAGAGTCAGTCTGCTAAAGTCATCAGTTTTAATATAACTTGCCCGCAAGAACATTCCACAGCTCAGAAATCTCTCTCTCTCTCTCTCTCTCTCTCTTTCTCTCTCTCTATGCCCTCTGCAAACGGTCTAATTCACACAAGATGTATATTTCCTTAATCCTAACCCTGAAATTAACCTGAAGTATATTGTGTGGAGGTCTGACCTTCTGTCAGGCCAGATGTTGCAGTTCTTCTAACACGTTGTGGACATCATGTAATATGTGCTGGAATATGTGATTTAATCAAACCAGAAAAACTAGATCTATAAAGAGTTAGAAAGAGCAGCAGAATCTTTACACTTTAATATGTATAGAAAATATATGGAATATCTTCATTATATGACTGGCATTTAAAGAAATATAACTCTGACACACTCTGGTGGATGTACACACAACGATTACCTACATCCACACAAATCTCAGCCGGCTAGGTCTCTAGTAAGTGCAAAAGTTCACTTTGCTTTTAATATTTTCTTTTAATATCTGTTGATGTATCTTGAAACGGGTAGCCTAAAATGCTTCTCCTTTTTGATTTCGACGTATGGTGAAGTGTTTGAATAATAAGACTTAAGTTGTTGATTGTAATTCTATGTGCATCCTAAAGCGAAACGGCATTGTTCCCTATGGTGCCGGATGTAACAGCCAGGCTGAGATTTCTAGCGGAAGTATTATCGACTGGTATGCATATAACCCATTTACAGGCAAATCATCTCACAAACAGATTTCAAATTAAAATCATAAAACAATAAATATCAAAGACCACAGTAAATGTATTTGAACACTTTCTGGTTGTTAAATGCACTAAGCATGTCAGTAGTTAATCTCACTGTCTTCAATTAAAACTATCTTAAATTCAGATTAGTAAAAATTGCAAATATTATCCATTTAATTCATGACTAATGACATTCATACATTTTAAAGTGTTAATAAAGTGTCCAAATACATTTAGGAGCCACTGTTTTTAAATATTTTTTGTACAATATGCTGTATATTAACTGAATAACCTTCATCCATAGGTTCGTAAAACAGATCCATCCAGACTGGTCTTTATTGACAATGCAGGCAGACCTTATCAAGCGCAAGACAACCTTAACTTCAGACTGGTTGAAGGTGTTGATGAGTAAGTATTCAAAGTTTTGAACATTATTTTGGTACCAACCAGACCATTTACAGTTTCATTGCACGCACTTACTATCAATCCTGCCATTCATTCATAATGTATGTTTTCTCTAGCCTTACAGTCGTGGTTCTTGTGCAATGTGCTTTGTGTTTGTCCTTTGCAGTGTAAAAAACTGTAATTTTACAGAATTTTTCTGTTATTTTTTACAGAGTTTCTGTGTAAAATGTATTTTAAAAAAGTTACGGGTTTTACAGATTTTTTTTATAGATTTTTTAAATTTGGTCAAAACCTGTAAAATTGTAGAAAATACAGCAAATTTAGAAGAAAAAAAAGGAAGTGAACTTTTTTACAGGGAAAATGTCTCGGTTACGTCTGTAACCTTCGTTCCATGATGGAGGGAACGAGATGTTGTGTTGAGAGACAGACTGGGTTTGATTCTGAGAACCTGACTAGGGGTGACTCTACCTAGTACTGGACTTGGTTCCAACAGACCGCTCTGCCTGGTCCGTCACCAAATTGCTTAGTGATGGATGGAATGCCTATACTTCACCCAATGGGGGAAAGTAGGGAGGCTATATATCGCAACGTACTTACCTTAAGAGGGAAGAAGGCACTTTCGCAGGCGTACACCCAGGCCATATGCCTGTCCTACAACGGTAGGGTTTAAGACACTGGTTCCACTCGGAGGTTGTGAAACCTCATGAAGGCTTTGTGTGCGGTCCAAGTAGAGGTGCAGTGCGCTGGACACAACACTTAGGAGGTTGGGTCTTTCTCCCCAGAGGGGAGCGCCTGCAGATTCACCACCTGGTCCCGGAAGGGAGTGGTGGGAAGCTTGGGCACGTAACCGGGCCGGTGTCTCAATGTGAGATTTACCGCCCAAATTCTAGACACCCATGGAACACGAAGAATGCTGAAGGTCCCTACCCTATTGTAGAGGTGAGCGCCATCAAGAGCGGTCCGAGGGGCTCGCAGGCCGCCAAGACCCTGTAGGACCATTTATGGTCTCAAGAGGGTACGGAGCGCGGCCGAAGTCGTGCTCATGAGGAACCTGGTGACCAGGTTATGTTAACCAAGAAACTTACCCTCCATATGATCGTGATGAGCGGCAACAGCGACTACATACTCTCAACATGGATGGGGAGAGATACTCTCTGATCTCTGTAAGGTCAACACTGACCGGATCAAGCAACTCCGTGGGTTCTCCCTGTGGGGAGAACACCAGGACGAGAAGAGGCGTTACTTATATTTGTGCAAGGCACTCAAGGACTCCTCGTCCCATTCGGGGGTCAGGCGTGGAGATTCCAGATGCCTGACCTGGGGCGCCAACCGTGCCCTTCCCCTGCAAGAAGGTCTTCGACAGGGGAATTGGCCAGAGGGGGCAGTCGTCAGAATCGAGAGGTCTGAGAGTCAAGTCTGGTTGGGCCAGTAAGGCTCAACTAGCAGTACCTGAAGCCGCTCTTCTCTGACTTTGCACAGGCCCTTGTGCAAGGGGGCTCACTGGGGGGAAGTCCTACTTCCGCTAGTCCCGCAGCCAGCTGCGCGCTAAAGCACCCGTCCAGAAGGGACCTTCTGTCAGTGGGTACCAAAGCGGCAAAAAGGGGGGGTCAACAGGATCTTTTCCTGGCCGCACTGGTCCCCTAAGAGCCGGACTGCGAGGATGGAGTCGCCACTATCCGTGGGCCATTCCGAGAGAGCGCAACGGCTGTCTGGTTAGCTGCCCCGGGATAATGTGGCCCGCAGGGATTGATCACCTGCTAACTCCATAGGAGGAGGCAACGTGCGAGTTTGTGGCATCTGACGTGAGCGTATTCCCTGATGATTGATTTACGCCACGGCAGTCGTGCTGCCCGACCGGACTAGCACGTGTTTGTCCTGCACTAGGGGCCTAGCCTCCTTAGTGCCAGAAGGACCGCCAAACAACTCTAGGCAGTTGGGAACCCGTCCACTGCCCAATACTGCGTGCCCGTTGCACACTGCACCCCACCCCGCAGGGAGGCGTCTGTCATGACGCGCCCCTGACCTGCCCGAGCGGGCCTCAGCTCGTAGAAGGGTCAGATCTGACAAGGGTATGAAGTGCGCAGACACTGAGGCGTACATAATCCGCCTGGTGCTGGTCTGCCGCCGTCCAAGGAACCTGACTCCGAGGCCAGTGCTGAAGTGGCTGCATGTGCATCAACCCAAGCGGGATTACCCGTCGAGGACCCCACGTGCCGCAGGAGCCTCTGATAGCGATTCAGCGGGACCTTGGAGTCCGATTGATCAGTTTCATCCAGTCAGCACCGACTGTAGAAGCTCGTTGGTGAGACATGCTGCATAAGGGCAGAGTCTAGTTCCACACCGAGATAGGAGGAGCTCTCTTTTTGAGGAGAGCTTGCTCTTTTCCCAGTTAACCCTTAGGCCAGGCGGTCTAGGTTCCGCGGCACGAGGTCCCTGTGACTGTTCGTGGAAACAGACCCCGACATAGTACTGATACGCTCTTCCCTCGAACGCGACAGCTTGTAGCGAACGGAGGGAGTCAAAAGAGTAAGTGTCCTACGGGTCGATTGCCACAACTGGTGGCTGGTTCAGTTGCTGACAGACTTACCTGCTTACCTGCTTGGTGTTACCGCTGGCCAACGCAACGTCACGTGGAGATTGCGGAAGGGAGTGATATCACCAGGGGGAAGCCCGGAGAGAGTGTGTACTCTTCATACCCATGTCTCATCCTGTCAGGGCCGCTCTAAGGCAGGTTCCCAACGGGGTAGAGACCCCGGTAGAGGCCCCCTCCTGCGAGGCTCTGCATCTTTGATTTGCCATCCTTGGAGGGCCCAGTACCAGAGGGGCCACCGTGGGGAGGCGGAGCTGCTGGAGGGCAGACTGTGTTCCGGACCTCAGCAACCAATAGGTGGCCGGGTCATGGAACAGTCTGCTTCTTAACCATAGAAAATCTCCACAGTGTCACCATACAGCCCTGCTTGCGCGATGCCCTAGAAGGTGGACCTTCAGAGCCTCATCACGCAAGATCGAGCCACAGATCCTTGGACCACTCATGGACATCGTCCGACCCAGGGCACTCGACATGACCTTCGTCGCCCGAGGCGCGAGGCCCTGAGGTGGTGCGCAGCCGGGTCGACCTTCCCATCAACCAGATCCAAAATGCGCCATAGTATTTTGGACCTTATTGACCGCAATAGCGTGGAAGGTTAAAGCAGCTTCACCCACAGCATCATAACTCCTTGACACGAGTGTCAAAGAGCGTACATGCCCTGGAAGGGAGACTTGGTCGACCCCTCCAAGTGGCAGCATCCACAAGCATCTTACATTTTATTTTTTACTGATCTTAAAACAGTATAATAGTCTAGCTTTTCAATGTCATTCTAAGGATTATTTGACCTCTGTTTCATTAAAAATTAGTCTTTGTCGATTGACAGGTTTCCAGAGCGGGCCGTTTCTGTGCTGCTGTCAGGATGTCTAGAAAAGATGCTTCTACAGTCTCTGTCTTTGGATCGGGAATTCTGGGTGAGCAGAGGAGGCCTGTCTGGATTTAAACCTCTAATCCACCATGTGAAGCAAAGAGCCAAGGCCTTGCTGCAGCATATACGAGAGAAGAAATTGAGACTTAACAGAGACCTTTGAAATGAATCAGTTACTAAAGACCTGTGGAAATCGAACAAATTTATGTATGTGTGTGTGTGTTTGGTTTTGAAAGTCAAGATAATTACACAACATGGCTAAAATGAGTGGAGGCAGTGAGTGTTCATGGATTTTTGAGTCTTTTTTACCTAATAAGGGTTGACAATCCTTGAACTGTGATTAACTTATGAGATGCTCTCAACATCTGAGAAAAGAGATTCCAGATGGTCATTTGCAAAGTGGGACTCATGCAGGGGCTTATTACTGTGAAGAGACCTCAGACGTGATGTGATAACCAGAAGTGATGCGATAAGTCGCATGGCGACAAGCAATTTGTCTGCTGATATTGAATGTGAAACTGATGCACAACGTGATTTCACAGCCAAATAGAAGGTTTGTTTTGTAATTTACAAAACCAATAAGAATCCAGAAGAATTTTCTTTCTTAAGTTAAACACAAATCTTTTTATATTAAAATGCTGTCATATAAATTTTTAATATGTTGTTATTTCTATTATCAAAATGGTCAAGCTTCAAAAAGCGCATCCATCCATCATTAATTAAATTAAAATTACTCCGGTGGGTTAATAACTACCTTATTAAGTGAAACGATATCTTTGTTAGAGAAAACAATTCATTTTTTGAGCTATTTATTAAAACTGAAATGTATAGTAGTATGGCAAATAAAATATGGCAAAACATCGATAATTTCAAATAGCATTGGTTCACATGTCTCGTGACAATTTGACACATGCGTGTTTTGTCATGAGACACATAGTAGTCGTTGAGATCTGGAGTTCTAGACGAGGTGGAGCTAGAGATTTATAACGGGGTGGCCAGGGGGTGGCCAAGGCTACACTGTAAAACTTAACTGTAGGTTGTTGCAGGTTTGCCAGTAACTTACTGAAGATTTAATTAACAGTTTTAAACATTAACTTACCCAGTTCTTTCACTTAACAAGACTAAATATCTTAGATCACTTTTCTTGTTATGTAAATGTATCGTAACTTAATAAGTTTCAAATATTTTTTACTGAGAAACAAGTCAAAAATGGACTTGAATGTCATTTTTTCCAGTGTTGATGTGCTAGTGCCAGTCTCTTCTTGCTCATTTTGAATCTCGTAAGTCAAAGTGTTTTAATTCTGGTTAAAGTAAAGTTTTACTTAAATTGAAAACAGTACTAATAGGAAAGTAATTAAATCTACAGCAAGTTACTGGAAAACCTGCTGTAAAACTTCACTAAAGTTTACCGTGTAGGCCTACTTTAGGGGGTCCACGGACCATGACAGAAAACTATAAGCTCTCTTAGAAGAACCTCAGCCGGATTGGGGCTGGCAGAGCTCACAGTTGGGCACAAAGACTCTTTATGCTGTCATGTGTTGAGTTTATCATAATGTAACTTTAGGATCTAAACAAAGTTTCTGTTGTTAACTAACTACATTTCTTTGTTGTGCCTGATCTCATTTGATTCATGAATTAAAGTCATTTATTTAAAAAATGAATTACAAAGGTTTGAAACTTTAGGTACTTTGATTGTTAAAATAGAACCTGCTGGATATTTCCTAAATAAATGTGCTTATCTGAGATATAACTTTATAACAGTTTATTCATTTTGTAGAAATGAATGTTTAAATCAAATCAGTCTGTGTAAAGCACATCTGTTTAATAAAAGCCAGACGTTGTTGGCTTTATTTCTTGGGAGAGCATAATTAAAAACTTAATCATCCAAAGCTATCCATCAGATTTCGATTGCTAAAATGAAATGAAGGGAGACTTTTGTAGCAGATTGTAGAGTGGCTATATCAAGCCCATCTTGTCATGAGCTGATCTTGTCACATTCTATAAGTCAAACACTGATCACACGTTTGAAGATTGCGATCATGCCGAGGAGAGAAAAATGAAACAAATGATATCAGCGAAACATTAAATCTCAATTTAATCCAGTTTGAAATCCCACAAGCCTCATTCTCATTTGCCTGATGTGGGCCAGAAGCTCTCGCCTGTGTTCTGCATCCAATTTCACTTCAAAGTGCTTTTCTTTTTTTAGGACAGGAATTTGCAGAATAACAGGTTTGTAACACTTGCAACTTTTACTTAAATAAATGCTGAATGCCCTGATACCCTTATAAAAGCATTGAGGTGGTTTTATATTTCAAATTATAGGACGCACAAGTTGTGTCGTGTTATTGCGGCTAAGGCACCAGAGTCAGGAGGGATTCTACGGCATTCAATATAAACGGTTTCAGATCAGCAGTACTCTTGAGATTGTCTGGTACACATCGCTCTCTTGAGGTCATGTGAAAGCATCTCAGTCGGGTTGAGGTCAGGGATCTGATTGGGCCGTTTCAGAAGGCAGTATTTTCTTCTGTTAAAGTCATTCTTGTCTAGTTGTTTATTTACTGCTGTGCTCTGGGTCATTGTCCTGGTGCCTCGCCCTACTTATGCCAAGCTTCAGTTGGTGGACAGATGGCTCTACATTTTCCAGCAAAATGTCCAGATAAACTGTGGAATATTTGTTTTCCTGTAGCAAGCGGGTTAGGCTCAGAGGAGCTCCAAACCATGATGACCTCTCATCTGTTGGTTTTATTGCTGGTGCTGTGAAACATAAAGGGCTCTTTTTTAACTTCAGACATGCAGCAATGATATTTCGCACAGCATTGTTTTTTATATACTGTATATTTTGGTGTGTCTAATATTATGTTCTAGATTTAGTTTTTGGTGGAGACCTTAGGATTCATGAGAACTAGTATAAGACAACATCCATCCATCTATTTTTTGAAACTGCTTCTCCTCTTCAAGGTCGCGGGGAAACTGGAGCACATTTAGTTTGTGAATAACTATATCCAGATGTATTAGTGCTGACTGCACTAATGTGGCCCAGAATCATAAAGGTTTTCAAAAAACAAATTTTATTTTCTGTGGATGGTCTTGCTTTGAACTGTTTAATAAAGTCCAGTACATGTCGTTTTTGTTGTCTTTTATTAACCTTTTTTGCGAGACTTAAACCACACTGGTTCAAAAGCACATTATGTTTCAGTTTTCTAGTGCTAGACACACGTGAACAAAATACGACCAACAGAATATTTAGGACTGAATCTAAATATTCAACTTAACTATATATGTGAAAGTAAAATAAATAAATAAAACGCTGAGTGCTTCTAGACCTGTGTTGCCTATGTCTTGCAAAATGGTCTATAGGACATTTAATCTTATTTGTTTTTAGTTATGTTGAAGTATCATTTGTTTAAAAAAATATTTATTTCCTTAAATACCTTAAATAATATAATTGCCTTCCTATGTCTAATTAACCAATCAAGTTACCAAAAAAAATGCAACTCAATGCGATCCACTTCTCAAAAACTCTTCTCCGTATTTTGTCATTTATAAATAAGTGCAACTTGAGCTCCTTGTCTTACAAGGTCATGATAAAATGGCTAAAATATAATACTACAGCTCTCCCACCATTAGACAATAGTGGACAAAGTCATGATGTTTGAACAGAGAGCATGCAGAGTGATTCTCAGAAGACTCTCTGAGTGAAGCAGAATACATAGGTTACTTTTGGGCTGCATCTGTTTGAGAAAAATGATTTTAATTAATCACAACCGAGGGAGTGATTAAAGGAAATGTAATGAGAGAGAGAGAAACAGAAGAGACTGAGAAGGTTATTATCCAGATGAAAGTTTGCTCCTTTCTAACCCCTTTGCTGACAAGGGAGTGTTTCGTGCATTCTTCCCCCTGGGCCTGGATAAAAGCTTGATCCATACCTCACACAGAAAACCTACAGATGTGTTTCTGCACATGTTTCTTAGAGTAATGATGGCTTGTTAGTGCCACATTGTTATCTTAACGTGTGTCAAAAGGCATGTTACAGCATTACCCAGAGTGCCTTTGTGCCCTTATAATGTCACACACTCCAATCCATAAAACAATATATAGAGTGCTTGTTATAGCATTTGGTATGGCCTGGTATTACCGCTCATGTTTAGGGTAAGGATTTGCAACAAGCTTCTGATTCTGAAATACATGAATGATACCTCAGATTGTTGGGCTTGTTGGATAGGTTTTTTCCATTTCTGTTCCTAGAGACTCACCACCCTGCAGAGAGCAGCTTCAACCTTAATCTAACAGTTAATCCAAACGTTGATCAACTAAACTCTGTACTAGCAAGAAAACTGGTTTTAACACAAACCGCCAATGACAACAAAGTAGTGGCTTGACACAGCACTGTGATGTCATTGTTTGAGAATGAATGATCACATTGCTTGACAACAACATTTAAACAGTCATACATACACTATTGATGGCTGTATGTCTCATCTTGATTCATCAAAGTGTTTGTGCTAGGAAAGGATTTTATATACACCTTGGATGACACAAGGGAGAGTAAACAATAAACAAATACAAAAATTGAGTGAACTATACCTCTGAGAGTTCTGTTTTTAATCCCTACATTAGAGCCCAAAATCCTGCCACAGCCAAAAGTGATTGAATAAAATAAAAATCATTTATTCCTATGGTTTATATGCACAGGGTTGAGAATGACTTTGGAAAATGCTGGGCAAAAGCATCTTGTTTCCATAAACAGTGCAACCCCATTAAGTCCTAGACTCACTGCTCTCTGGAAAGAATTAACTTACTCTTATTAATTTGCCAACTTGGAGGCAAAAAGCAGTGCTTAACATCAACCATTGCCCAGGCAAAAATGCATTCCTTTTTTTCAACACAATCTTACTTTAAAATTTAAGATGATTAAATCATATTTATATATGAACATTCAATTATGTAATATGGTATTTCAAATACATTTAAATACTCAACAATATTTGTATGGACAGTTCATTTCTATGCACTGCCAACTAAATTGTGTAGCTCACCAGAACCATTCTTAAAGTGACAGTGCACCCAAAAAAAAATTCTGTCAACCTTTACTCATCCTCATGTCATTTCAAACCTGTAATACTTTCTTCCGCAGAATTTAGAAGAAGATATTTTGAAGAATGTTGTTTACTGGCCCCCATTCACTTTCATTGTTTTTGTGTCAATACAATAGAAGTGAATGGGTGCCAGCGCAGTTCAGTTACCAACTTTCTTCAAAATATCTTCTTTTGTGTTGTGCGGAAGAAAAAGTCATACAGGTTTGCAGAGTAGATGATGACAGAATTTTCATTTTTGGGTGAACTATTGCTTTATGTTTAATGACAGGATGATTTTGCAGACCAACAGTTCTGCAGAATAAGCAATTGGTATTCTGGTTGATTCCTGCTAAACACACGAGGAAGCTATCTCTGTGGTGTCCACTTTCCTTGTTGCTGGTGATTTATTTAAGACACTGTTATCCTATTAACCCTCGTCTGGAGAAACATTGAGCACAGACAGCAGTAGACAGACTACGGGCTACTGTTCAGAGAACCCTCAATATTTCCTAAGACAGCGTAGAAACCTTATTTCATGAAAATGCAGAATAAAAACAGTGCCAAATGTATTAGATCACCACCCAATGTTTATGCCACAGCTGCAGTTATCAAAATCATTTGTATGTTTCTGTAATGGTAACCAGTGTGTGAGAGCTTTAGTCACAGTAGTATTTATAATGCTAAAATATAATTGTTACTATCCAGATATTTTACCACAAAGGCAGCAAAATAGTAAATCACTTCATTTATTAATTTTTAATTCAGATGACAGTTTTTTACTCGCACTTCAAAGATACGTTTTAATGTTATGCTTGTCTAATTTCACACTTATGAGAGAAGCTGAATGTGCCGGCTTAGATTTAGGTATAAAAGCGTGAATAAAGACGATATTGTTGTTGTCGGTTTGTTATTTGGCTATAAATGAAAACAAAATTTATTTTTGACCGCTTTCTAAAACATCATGACAGGTTGTCTTAAGAATAAGTTAAGCACTGTATTGAGATTTTATACATTTTATAGAAGCTTTTCTCTAAAGCCGTGCCACTATGCCAATGCTCTACTACTGTTACTTTAAAGTGTAGGTTGATTTCTTCCAACAGAGTACAGACGGCTCTGTGGTGCTATTGAAACATTACTCTGTTTGTTTGAGCATTCCGACAAACCAGATAAAAACATGTTGACTAAACCAACGTTGATCTTACAAACTTCAGTCTTAAAATAGTTTGATCCAGCCACTTCACTCTGACAAGCCAGGTCTTATAGTTAATGACTGTTTAACTGTTAATTTATTTGGAATTGAACATGAAGCTCAGAGACAAGCTCTTTAGAGACAAATACTATATTGCAGAGGAATGAATAAGATGTTTTTTAGAAAGGATGCTGTCTTCTGGAAGTGTACCAAGAGCTCTACCCTCTGGTGAGTCTCTGTGACGCAAATGAGAGTCCTTTAGGTCCTCGCCTTAGAGTGTTGCCATGACAATAAGCAGCCAGCTTCCAGCTCCCTCTCGGGTTCATTGTAACAGAGTGATTGGCAGATCCCACTTGAGGCCGTTGTCTCAGGTGTACAGATGAAACAGTTCAGGAGAGTGTGCCTTTCGTCTGCTTTCCTTCCACGGCTAAATAAAAGTTTATATGGATGTGGATCGCAAAGATTTTGTAGAGGATATGTGAGAAGGGAAGCTCATAGCTCTGTAAAACAATGAAGAGACCACTCCCAATTTGCATTTAATCAGCATTTCTACATGTTGTCTAGGTTTAAAGGGGTCATATGGCGCGAATAGGTCTTTTTCTGTGTCTTTGGTGTGTCATAAGTTGCCCATTCATGTATTAGACACGTAAAATTGCAAAAATAAAAAGATGCATTCTTTCTTAAAGCGAATGCTCACTTAGGCCTGCCTGAAACACCTCGTGCAACCACACCACCACAAATCTACGTCAGTTCGTGGTATGATTTGACTAAGACTCCCCAAATTACATGCAAGTAAGGTGGGCGTACCTGTCAGTACAATTGTTTGGACCCTCATGTTCTAAATATGGTAAGGGGCGTCACATTACATCACATGGTTACAGTATTCGATCAATCACTGCGCACTAGTTAACTGGCCAATCATAGCACAGCTCGCCTTTCATAGCGTTTCAGAGAGGCGGGGAATCTGCGTTTATTAACCTTAAATCGTAAATACATATTGCATTAAATCTAAAACAAACAATAATATTTGTTTTAGCCATGTCATGTTACCCCTTTAATTTTCTACAAATAAATGCAAAAAAGTAGTAGTTCACAAAATGAAACACATACCTAAAAATAGTAGGTTCAGAAAAAAAAAATTCAGAGTGGTTACTAATCTTTTTCCAGAGCTTTATTTGTCTATTTCAAATTGTACAAACTGTGTAAACTAAAATTTTACAATTATTTTAGAAATCACATATAGTATTGTGTTTTGAAGGTAGCATACTGCCTGACTACACTCTAAAAAAAGGCTGGGTTAAAACAACCCAATTTGGGTTATTTTGGTAACCCAACGTTGGGTCAAATATGGACAAACCCAGCGTTGGGTTATTTTAACCCAGCCAGTTGGGTTAAATCTTTGACCCAACATGCTGGGTTGTTTTATTTAAATCAACTTTTGCTTAAAAATTACATTGCTGGTTTAAAACAAACCCGAAATGTTTAAAAATATATTAATAATTTCACAGAGAATTACTTGAGGCATCAGTAAGAATCAAAAGTTTTATTAAGGATCAAAATGCAAGACAAAAGGAATTCATAAAAACATGCAATATGTTATGCTCAATGAACAATAAAACGGCATATAAAACACTTTGATGAAATGTATGTTTATACATATTTAAAGAATTTATAGAATATTAAAGTGGCACAAGTAAATATAAATAGTTCAACAACTTAACAATTCAAAAACTCATATAGGCCTACAGTTAACAAAGTGGCACGTGTAAAATGCTTTAGGGCATTTCCAGCGTTATGGATGTGACATAAAAACACTATAAAAAGTATTTTACTAAACCCTTGTTGATAGGACCGCACTTATATGATAAAATATCAGTCTATGCACAAGTTTTCTATAAACAAAAAGAAATAAACAAGTGTTATGTACGGTGGCCGCTAGGTGTCACTGCGCTGCAACGGAAGAAAACACATGCAAACACAAAAAACAGAAGCAAATTCAGAAAACATCTTCATTAGTTTGGCGACACATGCCCTGCAAATACTCGAAACACAAACAAACACAGAAACGCGCTGCAAATACTCGAAACACAAACAAACACAGAAACGCGCTGCAAATACTCGAAACACAAACAAACACAGAAACGCGCTGCAAATTCTCGCAACACCAACAAAGACAGAAACGAGCTGCAAGCTGCACAGACGACAACGGAAGTGTTTCCGGGGGACCACAAAAACTGATGCACCTGATTGGGACGCGCTTCATTTTTCAAATTCGTTAGTGGAGTTGTCAGCCACATTGAAGGTAATTGGTTTATAACTTTATTTTAACTTTCTTAACGTACGTCCGTAGGATATTATTAGCCTGTCGATTTGAACAGTTTAACAAAAACTATGAGACGTAGTAGCTGCTCGACTTACTTAAACAAGTGTCACTATAAAAAAGTTTAAAGGTTTAAAAAAATGATTTTTTTCAAAAGATGAAATTTGTCAACTTATTCAAGTCGTCATAGTTTGCACCTTGATGTAATTAATCCAATTATAAAATTTATTTCGCCGCTTTCTGCAATAACATGGGCAACAGTAAACAAAACCACGTGCAAATAACGTGAGTAACCTTATACCTATGTTTTCAGATCAAAATGTATTGTCCTTTCTGTGGCTTCAAATGGTCGAATTTGCACAGATTTTGCAGTTCGTGTGGGCGAGATGTATCTTTTGTAATTGAGAAAGCCCCTAGAACTACAAGTGAAGACCTTCATGGAACACGCCCGCAGTCTTTGCTCAAAGGTAATTTTCTCTTGCAGAGCTCCATATCTAATGTATGATGTTTTTGTATGTAAACCAGCATTTGTTACAATACCTAAACCCTATAAAATTATAGTAACTTCCTTTTTATCTCTTTCTTATTGTGTGTTTGTTTCAGTGACTGATACAGGTGCCATTCCAGCTAGTTCATCTGTTCTCAACTTCATGAAATACAGACAACTAAAAGAAAATGAGAGGCGGACATTTTCAAAAAGTAAAAAGAAATCAAAGAAAACAGTGAGCGTATGTTAAAATGAATGTTCAAGATTATAAATAATTTTCTAATAATAAATGAATAATATAAACAGTATGATCATTGTTTTTTTATATTTTCTAATTAATGATTTAGATTTCTGTTGGCATCATGACCAAGACCAAGACTGGTTTCAGATCCATAAGAGGGAAAAACCTACCTCTACAGGTTGAACCTGAGTGGTCATTGGAGCAACTTTTGCCAGCTGCCATAAAAAAACAGAAAGACTTCAATCAAGACATGGAAGATGGAGAATATGTCTTGCTTTATCCTGATGGCTCTCAGATAAAAAATATACCTGGGACTGACACACCTTTTACCATTGGGCAATACAAAGAGGCCATTGGAAAAGCTTATCAAAGGATCACACTGTACATCTGCGTGCTTGAGGAATTTTTCTCCAAGAGTAAGTATTTAAATAGTATGTTTTATGTATTTAATGCACATGTACACCTTTTGTGCTTACTGCTTTGTAGAATTCCAATATTGCTGCGTAGCCTATATTTACTGAACATTTCAAATGGAAACTCTCCCCAAAATCTTTTGTGAGGTCATGAAGATGAATCAGTTTCAGAAGATGAGGATGAAGTTGTTGTTTGTGTGCCATCCGATATGTCACCCCTTTCTGACACAGTGGTAGGTGGTTCATCTCAGGGATTAAAGTGTTTAAGATATCTTTGCCCACAGTACAGCGTAAATGCATTAAAATCCCCTGGGGAGTGAAAAGGAATAGCGACTTATATCGAAATAGAAACAGTGTTAAGGCTAGAAATAAGTTTAGTCTTTTATGTGTACACTTGGTACTGTTGGCAGCTTTGGTCAAGTCCTGAATGCAGTACACCAGAGTATAGACACGGGTAAGTAAATTTTCTGCAAACACGTTATTTTGGTCCCTGTGCCCGCTATATCAATATCAATATTTCTCAGTGCATTCACTTTTGAAATTGACCAATAAGCAAGCAAAAAAACACAATTTCTACTAACTTAAATGTATCTAAAAATTATTTAAAATAATTTGTATGTTTTAGGTCAACCACAACATCAAAATCTAAGGCATCAACAGCAGTGTCATCCAATGTGCAAGTATGTAACGTTCTGTGATATATTCAACCGTAAATTAACTTATTCTTAGGGTATTTATGTGAAGACTGACGCAAGTTCTTATTGTGCTGTGCTGTGTTAATGGTGCTGCAGGCCGAGAGTGCATCCCAGCAGACGTCTACCTCAGTGACTGCGTGCAACTCACTGACTCCGTCCACCTCTGTGACTCCATCCACAAGTGGCTTCTACAAGTCCGTGCTAAGTCATTAACACTTTCTGACATCATTAGTGTGGTATAAATGTATTAAACTGAAAAATAGATTTCATGAACTGTGTGCTCCTAAACACTGGTTATAAAATAATTTAAAGTACTGGACTGCTGTAACAACAAAACATCTATGTTCCACAATACATTCTGGATGAACTGTTTCATTGTTCTTGTACTTCCTTTCCACAGTACATATACCAATATCTATGCCCCTGTCATTATTGACAGCAGTTCTTCAGATCTTGAAGATGAAGAGAAACCACAAGAAAAAGACTGGTACTATCACATAAGCGGAGTACACTCAATAATTGTGTGTTTACTGTTAGCTGTACTTGTTTCTGGCCACCAGATACAATATTTGTCTTAAACTTAAATAATGTTTTAGTTGGCTTCACTGGTAAAAATTGTTTTAAACTAAAGAGAAACAGCTTGATGTTATGCTTATTGCTTGCTTATTTTACAGTGATGGACAAGATGGACTTACAGCTGGGGACATAGTATCAAATCTAGCACATCATCTTAACAGAACGTCCTGTAATAGATTTAACATTAACAGGGCCAATGTCTGGGATGGTGCTTTTAGAGGTTTTAGGCGTTCCTCATTTGACCCCACCTGCAGCATGATGGTGAAATTCACTGACGACATTGGGCTGATGGAGGAGGCTCTGGATACTGGGGGGCCTACTCGTGAGTTTTTAACCCTGTTAATGGATGCCATTAAAACAAGGAGAGTTTTTGAAGGCAAAGACCATGCAAAATATCTTTCGTTTAACAGTAAAGGTAATACTTTTTATAATGTATTTTTTACTTTTGTAAATTAAAAAAACTTTAGAACACCAATTTATACAAACATCGCAATATGTTTTTTTTTTAGCTGCAGAAGACAATGAATATTTCCACATTGGAAGAATGATCGCTGTGTCTATTGTCCATGGAGGTCCAGGGCTGTGTTGTCTTTCCCCAAACTTTTTCCTTAACCTTATTGGTAAAGAAAAGAAAATAGAGGCCCCAATTGAGGACATACCCGATGATGAGGTCAGAAAGGCCCTAGCTGAGGTAATTTTGCTAGCCTGGAATAAACTATTTCAAGAAACCACTTTGTGCCATCAGCTGACACACAACAAACAATATGAATACTTTAATAGCTGTATAAAAGTACATTTTAATACTCTAAGTGCATTGCTTAATATGGGATGTATACAAATTTTCAATATTTTCCAGACTGTTGTTTAATTTTAATACCTGATATTATTAATATATGATATTAAAAGGGTAGTTTTAATATTTCAAATATATATTTTTTCAACATCACTAGCAGATTTTTTGGTCAGTATTTTGATCCAAGGCCAATGAATACATTTATGCTGATGTGATGTTATTAGATGAATCGCCAATGACCAAAATTCCTTGATTTAGAGTAGCGATGCTGGAGTGTAAATATCAATAATTAATTTGCATTATATACATAAATAGGTAAAACTGTTTTTTTTGCACAGAAGTTTATTCTCTCAAATTTTATATTACTCTTCTGTGCTGATATGTTTGCATGTCTATAATTCACATTTTTATATTTATGTGTCATTGTGACCAGTACAAACCACTGTTTAAAAATGTATTATCCAGCTTGAATAAATGTGCTATGTTAACTCTTCCAGCTTTTTTTCTCCAATAGATAAAAGATGCTACATCATTGAATGAACTCCGGGAAGTTACAGAAAAGCACTCCAGCATGCTTCAGACAGCAGGCTGCTATAGATTCATGATGAATCTGGAGGATAAGAAATCAATAGTAGATGAATATATTCAGTGGTATTTTATCTACCGAAACCAGTTTTCAATCCAGAGGTATATTCTCTACTATATTTTTCACTGATATTGTTTTTATTCTCAGTATGTGGACACGTGACCTTATGTAAACCTAATATAATTTCTAATATAAAGTTTAGTAGTGTTTTTCTTAAAATAAGTGTTTTTAATGAAATAATTAATTTAAGTAACAAGTGTCATGTAATTTCTTACTTTTGAAATGTATCTTTCAGTAGTTGTTATTCACCTTTTGACTGAAAATTATGAAATAACAGCCACTATAACCTGATATATTTTGTAGATTCAGGGACGGTCTAGCAACATTGGATTTTTTCAACGCTTTGGAACAGCATCCTTCACTTTTCTTCTCATTCATGTGCTACACTGAGACCAAGCTCACAGCTGCTGCTGTGGAAAAAATCTTCCATGTGCAGTTGAGTCAACCTGGAAGCAATGACCGCTATGAAGAGGCCAGGGTACTGAGCTACTGGCGAGATTATCTGCTTTATGTGGAAGGTATTATCTATGATTAAGATAAATATCTTGTTATATCTCACTTTTTGATGCAGCGATAATTCTGTAGCTTTTTTATGTCAGCATAAAAACCCCTCAATTAGAATGTCAAAATAATCAATTGGTGTAACATCTGTGGTTTAGCAGAAATAGCAATTCTGTGTTATGTGCTCAAACCCTTTTAGTTTATGGGGTGATGATTACATTAATTTGAAGAAATCAACCAGAAAGAAACACAATTGCCACAATTAATTAAAAATACTTCAAATCTAATATTTTTTGTCCTGCAGAGAAAGAAGCTAGTCCAACTTTGAAGGATGTCCTTATGTTTGGAACAGGGCTAAAGGAAGTTCCTGCTGGAGAAATACAGCCACAGCCACAGATAGTTTTTCAGAAGACCTCACGCTTTCCTGTGGCAAATGTGTGTGCTAACACAATTAAAATCCCAATCTTACAGAGTTACGAGGAGTTTCAAGAAGTCATGGATTATGGCATCCAAAACTCCCCTGGGTTTGGGCTTCCTTAATGTAGCACTTCCTTAAGAAGTAACACTCAGTTAATGTTTATGCGATTTAAGATGGTAGGCTAATATAATAATTACACAGTAACGTTTTTGGTAACTATGTAGGTTTTGTTTTGATAAGTGATGCTTCTTTTAAAGTTAATATTGTTCTTGAACTTTAACATAAAAACGTTAAGACTGTTAAACTCATCTTTAATGGTTTTTAAAAGAAATAATAATAAAATACTTTGAAATGTATGAATTTGGTTTTTAGTCATTTGGACATTCACAGAACTCCCGCATTGACAGTTCCATTTAAAAAACACATCAAGCCTACCCAGTAGATCACAAAATTACTTCTTGATTAAAGGAAGGGGCGACACATGAAAATGATTATTTTAAAGTCCACACATACTTT
This sequence comes from Triplophysa bombifrons, assembly GCA_029783895.1. Lineage (NCBI taxonomy): Eukaryota > Metazoa > Chordata > Actinopteri > Cypriniformes > Nemacheilidae > Triplophysa > Triplophysa bombifrons. Next base: position 14,918,691 of record CM056455.1, read on the forward strand.
TTAAGATTATGTAATTCTCAACAGCATCTGTCCAGTTGACTGGTGGAACCAACCCACCCAGACTCTGCGAATTCTCAAAATCAAGATGGAGATTATCATCGCCGCACAGGCTGCGCCACGCTGGCAAAATGTCCTCAAACTCTCTTAGGACTTCCTCGGACACTGGAAATCCACACTCCCTTGCATTAAACCTAAGGCCAGTAAGAAATCAAAATATTGAGTTAACTTACAATTTTCGACATTTTAACCTCCCAAGGTAGAGGAATATAATCAGCCAAAGGTTGACTGAGAGGCCTTCAATGTTGACAACATCTGTTTTATGAATATTGTCATTGTTGTGACCCTGCCTGTGAAAAAAGTGTGTGATTTACGGTTTTCTACATAAAATCATCCCGAAGAACATTCTGTGAAAATAAAATCTTTATATTTTTAATACTGACAGAGTGAGGTCATGTCAAAGACATCAAATTGATATTAATGTTGGAAATAAAATGTAGATCCTCATAAAGAGATTGAGACTTGAGCCTGGATTTCACAGGCATGGTCACAAGTTTGCTTCTACTGCTGTACAAGGCACTTTGAGCTTGTGAACATGGTCATAACTTTTTGGATGAAACAAACCTGTGAGGCAGGTGATACATAGCTTCTGGTTTACCGGAAGGACAAAGCGACTGCCGAACAGGTCGGATGGTGTGGTTATTCCAAAGTTTTCTGTAGTCATCAAAGTCTTTCTGCAAGATGCCCAAGAAGACATATCGTAGAAGGCACTTATGTTCATGGCTACCATTGAAAAGGTGTCTCTCTCTCAAGTCGCTGAAGAGCTCAATCCAGAACTGAGCCCTAATGAGGAAATAACAATAAACTCATTGTTTTACTTACAACAAATGCTGAATACATGCACATAAACAAGCAGAGATTCGGGCCAGAGCCTCATAGCATCCAAAAACAACACTTGCATTACATAGAAGAATTACACTAGACTAAAATGTGTTACTAATGTGCTCAAGACCTCTGTCATGACAATACAAAATGATAAACAAAGTAGCATGATATGTTTTCTTGGAATTGATCTTTAATCACTTGTACCTTTGCTTTCTGAAAAAGGACCACCAACTTTCGATACGTTGATTTGCAGTTGAGGTGCCATACATGTGACTCTGAGCTCCTGCAAAGTCATCTGTATGCTCTGCTCTTAATGCACAGTGAATGGCTGCCATAGTGCCATTTTCTGTTCCACAGTCTGTGCGAAGCCGTGCTGGAAGCCCAAAATCAGAGACACACTTCACATAATATTGAGCAATTATTCCTGGGTCATTATTAGAGCTGCCACTGCAGAGCCACATCACTTTTCTTGAAAATCCATCGATACATCCACTGATTGCAATACCAAAGGGTTTGAGCTTATCATATCCATCAACATGCCACACTTGGTTTGGTCCTGCTGTAAAGTATCCTCTTCGGACAAACCTGTGTCGCTGGCGAAGATGAACACCAGATGGATTCAGTCTGCGAAGGGTATGCATTACATCATCCCTTGTAACTGTAAGGCGATATTTTTCACGTAATGTTTGGCACATAGCTCTGTAACCTAAAAGCTGACCCGAGCCTCTCAGTTCATGTATAATTGCTGCATGGACAGTTGCAAACGGAGTTAAGTCTGTTTTCCTAGTAAGGCCTGCATTTTTTAGCTTTCTTTTCAAGGTGCTCAGACTCATGGAAATGTTATGTTTCGTTTCAAGAAAATCAAGGATTACATCATATGTGTGGCCCTCTAAGAAATATTTATGAATAATGTAAGCCTCTGAATGTTCATTTAAGACCATCCCTGGATCTATAGGAAGAAGAAAAACGAGTCGTTAGGAATCCACAAACTACATGTGAATTACCCAGCATAAATGTTCACTTTGTTTATTGGTCTTAGAACACATTGCAAATCTACAGTCCCAACCAGTGCAAGTCTAAAAAATACATGCCTTTTAAAGCACTAATGTAATGCATGTTTGTGTTTGTATTTTTCTGTTTGTATTTGTTTCAATATGTGTGTATCCACTAATAGTAATATATAAGGTAAAATGAGTCTACAGTGACCAATCCTTAAAAGCTAACACAAGAGTCAATAAGATTAAAGAGTTAAACAGCTTGTACTGCAGGGGATTGCAGATAGGGTGCTTAAAACCAGAACAATCAAGCTAAATCAGAAAGCAAAATAAGATATTTAAACACTATCAAAACACTTACCACCCAGTAGAAAAGGGGCCAAAAAATGTATGTTGCTGCCACAGGAACCACAAAAGCATCCAATATGTCCAGCCAGATCGATACCACAATACGGACAGTACATGACCTGGGAAAGAGGAACAATGTGACTGATAGCAAGATAGCAAGTAAATGTTTGTTTTGATATACATCTCTTTAACAGCCCTTTTTTTTACACCCTTACATTAACCCATTAACAAAGTTATCTAACTTGTGTTAGTAGTCCCTCAGAGATTAGCTTAAAGATCAGCCTTGATTAATTATTAACAATTTAATTGTTAACTGATAAAATTTCTAAAATAAATCTCTCAGTCATGGCAGCAAAAGGTGGCTATAATTTTACTTGACTGTCCCTGGAAGTAACTTAAGCTAACATAATGTAGGCAAACCCTTAAACTTTCTTTTGTTAAACTGTTCAAATCGACAGGCTAATAATATCCTACGGACGTACGTTAAGAAAGTTAAAATAAAGTTATAAACCAATTACCTTCAATGTGGCTGACAACTCCACTAACGAATTTGAAAAATGAAGCGCGTCCCAATCAGGTGCATCAGTTTTTGTGGTCCCCCGGAAACACTTCCGTTGTCGTCTGTGCAGCTTGCAGCTCGTTTCTGTCTTTGTTGGTGTTGCGAGAATTTGCAGCGCGTTTCTGTGTTTGTTTGTGTTTCGAGTATTTGCAGCGCGTTTCTGTGTTTGTTTGTGTTTCGAGTATTTGCAGGGCATGTGTCGCCAAACTAATGAAGATGTTTTCTGAATTTGCTTCTGTTTTTTGTGTTTGCATGTGTTTTCTTCCGTTGCAGCGCAGTGACACCTAGCGGCCACCGTAGTTATGGATGTGAAAAAGGGACACCGTAACTTTCCTCTTCATATAAACTCACAAAACATTTTAAAGAGCGTTAGTTCTTTCGGTTCCAGTACTGCTTAACCTGACACATCCACGGAGCAGTCTTACTGAAGAGGATTCTTTTCCTGGGAGTTTGTAGACAACAGTGTGGCGTGCACTTTTGGAAGTGGATGTCCAGCAGGAGGGTTTAATTATCAATTTGTTCATCTTTAAAGAGAAAAAGAGACAAGAGAAGAATTTAAGAAAACTGGCCTACCCAGAGCACAATGGATTATAATAAACATATAAAGAATAAATCAAGTTTACCTTTAAGCCTGTTATGAGAACATCCAAGTTCCAGTCGACTTTCCCCTGAATAGAATGATCCATTAATATTTGCTGTTATTCTGCAACCTGTCAGTGAGGGAAAAGAAGAAGAGTGGGATATAGTACAGAAAGTGAAACACAGTCTCAAAAAAATAATATTATAAACTTTAACACAACACTCAAAACTAATTCGACAAACTCGGGAATAAGTAGAAGACTAAAAAGACCAACAATTGTTAGTTTCATATACCCAAAATTAATTATATCGCACGGTTAACCACTGACGTTATAAGAGACAGCGGTTATTCCCTAAGCACTGGCCGAGGTAGAGCTGCTCTCAGCGGTGCCACAACTGCTGACAGCCTGAAGCTCAAACCTCCGACAGCAACTTAACAAAGTCTCAAAGAGGCGTTATGTTTATATATAAATCACGTATTTGACTTCTTAACAACTAGATTCTGTTCTAAAAGACTCTTAAAACTACGTTCCGTCACGAATATTAGTGGTATTTATAAAAAAAAATGTTGGATGTTTGCTTTTGACACGACGCTCTCTCGTGTTGACCTTTTACTAATATAAAGATGCGTAAGTTACTGAACTAAATGACTCACACGGGTCAGAAATTTCAAATGGAAATGTTGACCAAAAAGGAAGTTTAAATTATTAAAAAGCTGTAAATTAGAACAACGTGGGCATAACGTTACAGACTAGCTATCCAAAGCTAACGAAGCTAGATTGTAACGTTCCTTTCAAACCTAATGCGAACAGCGGAATTTAGCATACTTTTGCATTTTTTTGATGTACAGTAATAGTTTTATACATTAAAAACTCGTAAAACATACCTTTTATTCTCCGAATAACAGCTTTTCGAGATGAGGTGGATCAAAATGCCCGCGAAGGTAGAGTTTGTCTGAGGCGTCGAGGAGTGGGAGGGGTTTACTCTCTCAACTGTCACTCAATTGGACCCGACTGGTAACCCAGCGTTTGGGTTACTCATAAAATGAGAAAATAACCCAACAAAATGACCCAACAGGCTCAACCCAGCTGTTGGGTTAAACAAATAACCCAGCATTTTTTAGAGTGTAGGCAGCACTTAAAGATGGTTCACCCAAAAATGAAAATTCAGAAAATTCTTTACTCAACATCATGTCATTTTATAACTCTTTGGCTTTCTTTCTTCTGCAGAACACAAAAGAGAATATTTTCAAGAATGTTGGTGACCAAACAATATTGGACCTCATTCACTTCTATGTTTGGCAAAAAAAACCCACTAAAACGTTTGTCATGATCCATGGTGGAGGAAGGACCCAATTGCAGGCAGACGGTGGTGAAAGGGTTTAAATAAGAATTTATTAAAAAAAAAAAAAACCGACAAGGGGGAAAACAAGACAAGATAAATAAATGACAACAAGGACACTAAACTAAGAAAACAAAACACTTGACATAAACTACACTGACTTACTTGGAAGAGATGAACAAAGGCTAGGGTGACTCACAAGACAGGGCAAACAAGCTCACATGTACAAGGTAGGTACAAAACAAAGTACAATGAACGAGCACAGCACAATGAACACGAGGATGTTTTAAAGGGAGACAGACAATGGATAATTAACAAGGACCAGGTGACCGGGATGAACACTCAAGGAAAGCTAACTAGGAAACGAGATGGCGGGAACAAAGACGCAGACCAGAGAGAGAGTATAGCAAGCCGATAGGATCACTATCTCTCCCTCCACGCACAACCTAAGGCTATGCCATGACTCTGCCCCAAGACCAAGATTAGACATGACATGATAGCGGAATCATGAAAACATTTCTCAAAATATCTTCTTTTGCGTTCAGAAGTAAAAGTCATGGCATCACTTTAAATTAAGGTACACAAATTCATCATAAACTACTTGCTTATTAACATGCATAATGGATGGGTCAATACAGATAAGAGAATTTTTATTTTGGGGTAAACTATCCCTTTAACCAATTCAACATAACCAATACATCTGAAACAATAGCATGAGTTTGGAGAAGAACTATGTTTTTCTAACTTGTGCAAAATATGTTTGGATCTTATTTCGATTTACTGCTCCATCCACTCATTTTTTCTTCTAGTGTTTTTTCTTAATTCGATGTTGTTAATACAAGGGGTGGGGCTTCATTGTTGCATTTTTAAAATAATTGTATATTTTTTATGTGATTTAATATGATAATTAATACACTAAAACATTTAGGGTTGTTTTAAACCCATGAATATAATATGGACACATCAAAAAAAAAAATACCTGTGCTGTTTCAACCCATACTGTATTACCCTAGCAGTGTACAGAATCACCATGTCTTAAAATAGTTACATGTTCCCATGAGACCAGGTGACTGGTCCAGAAATTCATACAATATTCACCTACAATGTATGAATGTATTAATATATATATATAAACATACAAACTAAATTGAGGAAAATCAATATTTTGTAATCATAGGCTTTATTGTGTGTGTTCGCAATTGAGTGTTTTCTGTACACTAATTCTATGATACAGTTTCTGAAGTTTAGCGATGCCCTATTTCCATAACACTTAAAACACAAAAAGCAAAATGCAACAAAAAGTTAAAAGTTCAAAGTTTTGAGTTCAAAGTGTGAACAGAGGATTGCAACCATTGAAGTCACCGAAACCAAATCCGACTTCAAAGCCGTGAGCTTCACCTTCTTCCACTCTATCTTCAAATGGGTTATTTCTGAAAACAAAGATCCAATTATAGAGTCACACTTCCTTTTGAAAGAAACGAAGAGCGCTGTGAATGCATTGTAATGTGCATCTAAGAAATCTCCACTGATGAATAATTCCAGCTCTTTAAGGGATAGTTCATCCAAAAATGAAAAATCTGCCATCATTTACTCACTCTCAGGTTGTTTTCAAACCTGTATTAATTGTCCCGAAACTAAAAAGGACTCACATCCTTCCAAATGTCTTTGTGTTCATCCCATCAAAGTAATTCATAGATGAATGAAAGTACATGAGTGTGAGTAAATGGTGACAGAATTTTCATTTTTTGATGAACTATCCCTTTAAGCATTACATACAGCTCAGATAAATTTACGATTTGCCGACACACTCTGTTATTTCACCAAACGCCTTTTTTTCCGTGCAACCTCAAAAAATTAGGAAGCAAACTATCTACTGTGCCCTGCGATGGGTTGGCACTCCATCCAGGGTGTATCCTGCCTTGATGCCCGATGACTCCTGAGATAGGCGCAGGCTCCCCGTGACCCGAGGTAGTTCGGATAAGCGGTAGAAAATGGATGGATGGAACTATCTACTGTTTTTCAGGTGACCTCCTGAGAAATCTAAGGGATGCTGTATTGTAACGCTTCATTTATTTTGGCCTTTATTGCACACTGTAACTCAAGTTAATTTCTTGTTGCGCCTGGCGCACCTACATTATAGATTTAAACCCTTTTGCGAAAGCAATCTGGTGTGAGACATTTAATCAATAAGAAGACCCATATCCTGGTGATAGCAGCGTAACAAGAGATTATCTTATTCCACGAGGAGATAGCAACCTTGCCATGCTTTGCCCATAAGAAAATCATATAATCTAATAATAACATGGGAGTATGTATACTTTTGATCTACATGAAGGCATGTGGGCCAGTTCAAATTTTGTCCAACTTTTATCAGAACCACTACAATGCACTCCAACACACTCTCTTTCCTTGCTATAAGGCAGTGCATATCCTTGGCTACATGTTAAACCTTGAATTGACACTGCCCTACATGGAGATGTTCAGCATATAGTCAGACACACTATTCTTTGAAGTTCCATTCTGCAGCATTCAGCTCTCGTGATCGTCATCTCTTAAAGGACAAGAAAGCAGTGGATATATGGGGTCTGCTGTCCTCCAGCATACAGAAGTCTCATAAAAAAAACACACTTTTTCATATATCATCATTAAAGTCCAAGTGAAACAAAAAATAACAATACTTATTTTTCATGAAATATTGCAGAATTTATAGTAAATAGTAGTGCCAGTTTCATTTAAAAATCTATGTATTTTAACACAATCAATTCGCAGTGAAAACGGTAGCCATGCACACTCTTTTATTCTTTTGAAATACCTTCTCACTCGGAAATGTGTAACTGTGTTTTCCCACCGAACGCGAATGATGCGTTAAGCGCGAGTGATTTACATGCTAAGTCAATGGAAAGACACGATAGGACATCCTGTGGCGCGATTCGCGCGAAGTGCTTTTTTAGATTTTAATTGAAGATTATGTTACATGAATAAAATAAAGACCCACATTAATGAGCTGTTTAGTATACACACTGAATTGAATTGTCATTTTTAATTTCACTGGGACTTTAAATTAGGGTAATGTCATAAATAATGCCAAAATAGCAAAGCAAATTGGGTTTAAAGCTATGCATATAATCTCAAATGCATGTTTAAAATATTAGAACACAGGGACCACAAGTTCAGAATGTAAAATAAAGGACATTTTTCACGTTTCCGGGTTTCTCAGCAAACTTCTATAGCAGTGAATGGGAGACTACCACAAATATGATTTTTGCATTCTCATTTGTTCAAATAGCAAAAGAAAACTCAACCAAATGAAAAAAAATTGAGTCTGTTAATTGCATTCTAAAGAAAGAATGATGTCAAATTTACCGTGACTTCCAAAGACGCTGTGTAAGAAACACCCTAGCACTGGCGTAATTTTTTTTGTCATTTGATGCATAGGTAATATAATATAAAGTATAGTGTTTTAAACGTACATACATAAAAAAAATGAAAATATAAAAACTTTGGAGGATTTACAGTGCAGATGAGCTGGTGAAAAAGTTCCATTTCCCCCCCAAAAAAAATTATTATCTTATTTGTTACGACCAATCAATATTTTAGCGATTTTAGTTTAATAATTTGTTTACAAAAATCATAAACAAAAAGTCCAAATAAGAATATAAATAATCCCAACAAATAATTAAACAAATTCAACCAACAAATATTAAGAAGTAAGAAGTTACTGGAACTCCAGCTCTACACATCTTTCCATTTTAAACTCCCATCTAATGATTGAAATGAGAGAATGAGAAACCAGAGAAGCCTCCAACCATGACCAATTCTTAACTCAGGGTGCTGGTAAAAATAGAGACTACGATGCTAGCTGGCTCTTCTTTCTTATTATATGCAGTTTTGTATTACAAACAGAACAAATTTATTATCCTCATACTTTACATGAATAATATTACCATGAAAACACAGAGTTATGCTAATAAACCACATGGCTGAAGTTTCCGAATTTCAATTAGAAACGTTCTTTAATCTGTTCAAGTGTCAGTCGAATTGATTTCCATGTGAAGCAGAAAGTCCTCAAACTGAAGGACAGGGTTAAAACTATGAACTCAGTGATTTAAAAACACAGTATAATACAGTAAATTTGTTAATGCACTTGTAAACGTTAATTTATATATTATGAATTAGTATGAATATGAATTATCGTTGTAAATGTATTGTTCATTGTTAGTTCCTGCAGCATTTTCTAATACATTTTTTGAATCTTTAATTAGTTGCATTAGTTAATGCATAATTAACTAACATGAACAATTCTATTTGCATTAACATTAACAAAGAAAAGTAAAGGCAGGGGAACGATAGGCTATTCCTCATTAAATAACCTTGTTACCAAAAATACAGATGCCTTGAGGTCTTTATAGACTGATATGGAGGGAAAAAGCATGTGGTTTTTTTGATGATTCTTTTATGTTTCATTCTTTAAACAGAAAAGCTGAAATACAATTTGAAACAGTGCAACCTTTATCAAACCTGTTCTACAATCTGTATAACTCTCAAAGTCTACCTCAAATAATTCTCACAGATAAGGACATTTTCCGTTTTATAAATAATCCACCAGTCATCATAACACAGCTCGTCCTTATTGAACTGCAGATGAAGGACATGCACAACAGCATTTAAAGAATACAAATAGAACACATGTCTAGTCTTATTCTACAGCAGTCTGTCATATGGATATTATATGTTTATTACTTTCTTAAATGAGAGGAAAGCAAATCTCAACAGCGGTTTTCGGACACAGCATATGAAATACTACTTGTTAAGTACATCTTCAATATTGCATTATTTAAGGCTTATGCAGTCACAGGTGGCGATGTACGGTTACTTAATTTTACATTTCATAAATGCTTTTTACCCCAAACCAGCTATCAGTGACCACAATATATAGCTGCAGTACTATTTCATCCAAGGTTTAAACCTATTTCCTTAAACAAATGTTTTACCATTATGCTGCTACTACCAACCAAACAACCACTGCACCATTACTCCGTATAGATCTAACTGCTGATATGCTGACAATAAAGTTGTAAATAAAATTGCTAAAATTCTCAATGCAGTATGTTAAACTAAGTCGCATAAAAGGTTAAAGGGACTGCGGACTAAAACATCTATCTATAATGGGATTCTCTAAACAATCTAACAAACAACAGTTTATTTTCTCACTGGCAAACAATATTGATCAGGTAAACAATAATAAGTGGTTTTGAGGCTGGCTAAAAAACTACAATAAACAAACTGCAGATAAACTACAGTCAATTTAAACCAAAACAACAACAGCGTAGTTTAAAAACAGTAGAAAGTCAGGATATCTTGAAACTCAGTTATTTTGTTTACTTGCTTTTACTTCACACTACACTTTCTAATTAAAAGGCTAAAATCAACGCAAAAACACAATGCAAAACATTGGAGGGTGCACACTCTCAAAGTCACATAGAGTACAATTCAGATCATTGTCATCTAAACCATAGAAATGCTTGCAGTCTCACAATCAACAAAAGCAGATATCAGACAACACCAGTGTCTTTGCTTACAGTATAAATACAAACGTAAACGACATTATACATTTCTAATAAATAAAGTCATTGAGGACTTCTAAATAGACCGGCAGTCCAGTAAATTGTGCATTTCCTGCAGACCTTTATTCTTCACCACATAATGGCACTCCATAAGAAACAATCGAAAGATTGCAACAGTGACCTCCAATGTTAAAAACTACGTTTGTAATTCTCAATGAATCCACATACTATTCTTCATCAGCTCTGTGAATGACAGTGTTGAATTTAACCTGGATCAAGTTTTACATATAAGAACATCTGCGAATGGGCCCAAGAGGTTCTTGTTAAAGATGCAGCGCACCCACACTAGATATGTGGTAAAGGGTTTGATGTTCTCTGTGAAAGTGTAGTTCTGATGGGGCAGAATATAAGGCATATATGTGTTCTCTCCCTGCTCCTGAATCCAAACCTCATATTTCACCTCTTTAACTTTGAGGTACTTCAGGTTCCAAGGGATCTGCCATGAAACCGAGAGCTTTGCTTCATTTGTGGCCTGTACCGACGTCTGACACATGGGCTCTCTGACTCGACCAGGATGTACTGTGCTGGCCACCTTATACTTTTTGAGATTAGGCTTGGTTTTCAAAGTCTCTCGGAGTATATCTAGAAAAGAGGCAATGTTCACAGTAGTGTCCTGGTAAATGCGGAAAAGCCACTCTGGATTACGACAGCAAAGATGTCTCGGCACTTCTTTGCTGGCAAGGATCCGTTCTTGCTCCTCTTTTTCCAAGTGGATGATGCCGCCCTGCTCCCAAGGGCGATCAGGGAATGTAACCGTGTTCTCCTTTATGGTATTTCTCCATGCAACATACTGAAGGTCCATGCCGGGTAAGGAGGCCAAGGTTTTGTAAGGGGTGTATTGCTCTGGGTTAACAGCATAGGGAAAAAGTTCGACCACAGCAGCGCCACGGGGCAAGAACATGGAGGTGATCATCTGGGCTCCGTGCATGCTGACCAACATGGAAGCCCCACTAATAATTTGGATGATGCTATTGAATGACTGCTCCTCCAGGGACACAGTGACAGTCCTCATCTGGAACTCATGAGCTAAAGCCAGAATAAGCTCAGCCTCATTAAGGATTAGCCTATTAGTGCTACGTTTGAAAACAACAATGTATCCATCGTCCTCCTTCTTCTCCACTCGCGTGATGTTCTGCCTCTCCATCAAAAATGAAGTAAACTGACGAATCTCATTACCCGATACCAAAACGTTGGCTTTGGGTCCTTGCGGTTGTACAAAGCCATATTGATACCAAGTCGTCATCTTTGACAGTCCCACGTAGGATTTAGTGAAGCACATGAGTTTCCCAAAAGTCTTCAATTGCTCCTTGAGTAGGGGTTGCTTAGTGCTGAGCAAACGGTAGAGATCGAAGTGAGCCCCCTCGCTCCAGCCCTCCATGAAGACGAGCCTGGCCTCATCGTCTAAGTCTGAATACTGCTGCATGGTGTAGTAGATGGGCAGAAGGTCATCGTGGAAGATGTGCATGAGGTTGTCGGGGTTGAAGCGGTTCAGAATAAGGGTTACATCTGGCACGAACACAGGTTTTGGCATGAACTTCAGAGCTGCAGCTGGGAGCTCGAGAAAGTTGAAGTACTGAGTGTTGTGGTCCTCTACAGAGGAGAGGTCCAGCAGGGCGGGCTGGAAGCGTCGAGGTCCGAGGTTAGGCAGCATCACGGAAGCATTGCTGTGGAAGAATACAAACTCATCCGCCTCTGAGCAGTAGCAGAGGTAGTCAAAGCGACAGATGCGGTCTGTGTGCATCTTGCCAGTGCAGACCATTCTGGTGCCATGCTCCTGGAGTGCTAACAGGGCGGCGTGGTAGTCGATATGCACCTGCGAGAACTCCTGTGACTGGCGTGTGAGCTGCAGCTCCTCCTCTAGTTGGGACGCGTGTTCAATCAGACGAACGTACTTCCAAAGTAAGGCTGCCACCACTGACACCAGCAGGCCATTCAGCACTGCTGGCAGGTTCATCCTACAGCCAATAGCACGCATTGCAGCAGGACCCCCACACCATACTCATGCTCCACCTGCAATAATCACAAAGACAGTCAGATAGCATAGTCTTAACAAGTTACTCTACCAACTAATGGTACTACGCTTTGGGTGTAGAGCAGTGTTTTAAAGTGTTTTTTTTAAGTAGAATAGAATAGAGTAGAATTCTCAAAGAATTTACATTTGTATTTTTATTTGGGCTGAAATTTTTTAAAGTGATTTTTAATCTAAACATTTTCTTATATACTATATTTTGAATGACTTCTGCATGATTGACCACTGTCCAAGTTTGATTTGATCCCACTTGTCTCCATAATTTTAAACTCAATTCAATATTTTCTTTATATGGAAATTATCTTTTATTTACTAATCTAGCAAGCATACATGAAATAAGCATGATGTACAGGAAGCTGGTCCATATTGTCAAAAAAAATTCAAGGACATACAAGACTGCTTATTATCCAGCTACTGGGATTTATTCGTGATAATGACCATCTAAGTATAGTCTACCATTAAAGGGGACATTTCATGAAAAACAGACTTTTTCCATGTTTAAATACTAAAATCTGGTCTCTTGTCCATCAGTCAACTCAGAAAACATGGAAAAAGACAAATCATTAACTTTTTTTATGTGAGTATCTCTGCAAGCCTTTGAGAAAATGAACGCTTCAGAAATCGCGCTCTTACAGACGTAAGTAGCCGTTCTTATTATAATATTTCCGCCCCTTGTTCTGAATGTGTCCACCCATCACGCCGCCGCCATTGTTGTTTTCACATGTGTGAAGTTCCAACACCATGGCAAAAGTAGCAAAGCTTACGAACTGTTGTGTTGTTGGCTGCACAGAACAATGTTCCCAGACTCACGGGAGACAGAGAGCAATGGATTTACTTAGTTTTCAATGGAAATCATCCACACTGAGAGAGGCAAAGCTACAAATAAAGACATTGTCAGTACAGGTGTTTTTTAAGTAAAACCCCAGGGACCTGCGGCAACTTAAAGTAGAAAAAATGTCACTGTGACACGTTTGTCCGTTCACTGTTAGAATGAGATGTCTGTGGCTTCTAAACATGCGACGGGATTGTCCTGTGTAACATAAATTTGACTTGGAGAAATAGCGATGCGTTTGTCAGGAGTATCTTCACTTCAGAAAACTGTGTGTATGGTTTGTAAACACCTAACGCGGTTCTCTCGCCCTTATAGGGTCGTGACCGAACGGGCTTCGTGAATGGCCCTGTGGGAAACCGATGTGATTATCGGAAACAATGTGTTTGTTGTTCAAAGACGAGACCTTGTTTCTCTTTCACTTTATGTGACCATACTTTAATGTTTTGTCGCTGTAGGAACAGACTCACTGCACAGTTTCTGCTGAAAAGGGGGCGGAGACTAGCAGCTCTCTTGCATTTAAATAGACACACACACAAAAACAGTGCGTTTCTCCTCACATGCAAAAGTGGGCATGTAGCGCATGGTATATTAAAAGAACTGTGGTGTTTTTTGAGCTAAAACTTCACAAACACACTCTGGGTACACCAGAGACTTATTTTACATCTAGTGAAACCATTCGAACATTCTTTAATTACCAATTACGAATACATTTACAGCATAACTGAAATCAAAAGTTTTTAATCTTTTTATAATAGATCTAGCCATTAAAAAGTAAAAGTCATCTCAACACAACTGAGCTTCTGGCATTGTAGGCAGCCACAACATCCATTTAGGCCACAGAGAGTCCAAAAGTGACCAGCTGGATTGCACACATTCACAGTATTTGGTACTGCAAACATTTTCAGCACGTGTATGAGGGCAAATGCGACCTTGTTTTTCAATGGTGAGACTTAAAATAATCAGAGGTCGCACCGGTGCGACCAGCCGTTCGAGGGAAAAAAAGTCTCCGCAACTCTGAAAGTCTCCCTGTGATTAAACAACAGGCACATATCATGGTCTAAACCAATCATAGATAGTGAAGGGCGGACCCCCCTCTGATTGTCCGTGTTCCAGATATACGTGTGTGTAACAGAGGTCGCGTTAACAAAAATGATCTGACATTTACGAAAAAATCGGAAGGCCGTCCGTCATTTTGACGGATCACAATGAGGGCAATTTGTAATTACCCGTTTCCCTTCAGCGTGATATGATCTCGAAGCGACCTGCGTGTTTTCACCTGTTATTGTTACTGACTAGACATATGGGATGCGACCAGGGAAACCCTTCGGATGTCACGCTGGGACGTGGGAAAGACAGTTCACCTATCAAAGTAAACCACATGTCATGAAGAATGAAGGAGTATCAATGCACATTTCCAGCCAGTCCTGTGTAAACTATGGCATGCAAATTTTTTTTAAACCATGTTTTCGTAAGACGACAGAGCTCCCAGTCAGCAGCGCCAGAGTTATCTCCGCTCCTCTGCTCATGCGAGCCAGACCGTGATCGCAAAACATACAAGGGATGATCAAAAGTCCAGACTCTATGTACACGATAAACAACGTAAAGCTTGCTTCACTGCTTATTAGTTGTTGTGCGTAATGTTTGTTCGTTTCCTTGTGTAGTGAAAATGGCACAGTTCTTTATGTGTGCGCTGCAACATTTTCATTACTTTCGTTTTATTCAAACGCATTTGTACAGTATTTTTCGGACGTCACGAACATAATAATTACCACCTGACGCCACCTTGCACCACAGTGACGGGTGATAATAGATTATGATGGATATTTTACGAGCCTGTCAGTCAAAATGACGGACAATAAAAAAGTGTCGCGCAACCTCTGGTGTGTACGTTTGAAAATACGTGTGCTGCAGTGAGACAGAGAGGTGAGCAGCTTTGGGCCGTCAGTTAAACAGAGTGGATGTAGCAGGGGACGATGAGGGAAGATGAAAAGAACAATTGACAACTTTTTCCTGAATAATGTTAAGTTAAGGCCTGATCCGTCCGAAATTCATAAGCAATGCTCTAACAGGGAGCCATCGACCTCACAGGTTATGTCAAGCCCTGGTCCATTTATCTTGAGAATAAAACTTTTAAGTTTAAATTTCAGTACACTGAAGCACTTTAAGCACCAACACTTTTTCAGTAAGTTACCTTTCTTGTAGATTTGTGCTTCAAATAAAGAAATTTATGTTGACCAGATTGTTAGTTAATCATTTACAAGTAAATTTTGCCTATCCGACATATAAAAAAAAGTGAACTGGTAAAACCAGTTAAATGTTAAATGCGATGCGGTCTAAAATTTGGGTGCACCTAACTTTTGTGCTGGTGCACCTAAGAAAAAAAGTTAGGCGCACCAGTGCAACTAGCGCAAGAAGTTAGTCTCGAGCCCTGTCCTAGTGTATTCATCAGCTGCCATCAGTTCACCATGTAGTTAACTGCATATAGTGTAATGCTTTAACTATGCCTGCTGGTTCATGACAACAAACAGACGTCTTTTCAGAAGGAGGTAAGAAAATGAGGAAACACATAAAGGAGCAGTTATCTTAAAAAGTGACAGCCTTTCCCTGCTGAGATGTGCTCATAATGACTGCAACAAATCAAGGGGGAAAACATTCTAGCTATGTTACAAGCATTAGGAAGCTGGCAGAGCTTCTTGCTGTCACATCATTTGGATGAAAAATGCAAATCTCCAGAAAGCAAAGGACAATCTTCCTTTTTCATCCATTGCTTTTCGTATTTTGATATTTAAGCGGCATAAACATTGAATTCAGCAGGATGGGAACACCAGCAGTAACAGCAGTGTTGCCAGTTGTGCACATTTTACCCCTCACTGATTAGGCAACCCGGGGGGATACATAAAAAACTCTGCCTACTAATGAACGCATGCAAAATGTCAGCTATGTATTTAAATAACTGGAAGAAACCTTAGTGGCACCATCAGCTACCATTACTGTTTAAGACCGAATATCTCTGATGTCTGCTTGGAAAATGTTTGATATAAACTGCAGAATAACCAGTTGCAAACCCCTAACAGCTTTGCAGATACACCCCTGGGGTGCATTGCCACAGACACTAACACAATTTTGCATTTTCTTTCAACACACCCAAATTAGATCTAGCCATGATTAGCTTTCATGTAATGCTAGTTTTTCATTCATAATCTGTAATACTTTCTGAATAATTATCAATTAAAAAACACTGTACAAGTCCCAGATAGTCAATGAAACTGAAAATGTTGTCTTCCAGGTGATAATCAGATCAGTGTTGTATTGCATTGTTTTTTTTTCAGGAAAATTATTTAAAAACATATAAATGGAGAGCGTTAACATGGAACACTGAACATGGAGAGCGTGAGAAAGCTATTCAAGAACTGCCATAAGCTCCAATTGAGCCCATTTCTAATAGCCTCTATTTTGGTCTGAGGAATTATTTACATCCATTTCAACATTCAGTCTGTCTCTCCTAGGATTTAACACCCACGGTGCTTCAGAGATGATTCGCCTACACCGTCTTGCCAGTGATTATTATGAATAACTTCGCTCAACTCAATGACTCTGCAAGCTCATGCCTTGCCTTGATTAAAGAAATAACCACCAAAACATCTTTCCACACATCTGCGCAAACACATTTTCTTCTTTTCAGAGGAAACAATGTGCATTATTCACATAAACACTACCGCTGTGGCTTAACCTGATGCAATGTGGTAAAGTAGTAGTGATGAAAGCTATCTCCTCCATGATAATTCAAGTTTCTGCTGTAAACAAGCAGCAATAGCGGCAAACAAAGAGTGACACTAAATTTTGTTGGTCGCATTGTGCTTGGTAGTTTCACCCACGCTGACTGAATCTAAATCAAGATCCATCTATATAAACATTAAACATGGATGAGAAATGGGAGTTACTCGCTGGTTTTCACGTTCATCCATGAAAACCATTAAAAGCTATGAAAACACACGAAATGTGCTGTTAGTTTTACAATCTCTAGCTACACAGTGCATTGAGTGTGATCGAGCGTGCAAACAAAGAGAACATTCTGATTGGCTGTTGGTGTCACAGCTTTTAGCTTTTAATGTAAACATTTTCTTATCACTAAAATCTATATACATCGGCAACTTGAATGGTTTGTGTCTTAATATTCTGGTTCCTAATATAGGGAAATTTGACGTGACCCAAAAAAAAATTGTCATCATTTATAGGGGTGTTACGATACCCAAAAGAAGATATTTTGTACAATAAAAGTTAATGGGGTCCAATGTTGTTTTGTTTCCAATGTTCTTCAAACCTGGTCTGCAGAAGAAAGTCTTACTGGTTTAAAACGACAAGAGGATGCATAAATAAGGAGAGTCTTTTTGGGGGTAAACTACAATTAATTATCCATTAACTTTGCACCTTCTATCTACTATCTCTCTGTAAGTCGTATTGGAGATAAGCATCTGCTTAATAGCTAAATGTAAATTTTCGGTTAGATATTTTTCGGTGACACAAGTCCAATCAACCAGAATGGGGAAAGACTTATGTGTCATAATAAATGGCTAAGGTCATGATAAAGCAACTTTTATTCTCACCAACAAATAAATACACTGTACTATAAAGTATGTTTATTAAGCTTAAATTCTACAGATAAAATGCATGCATGCCTGTGGCAAGTCCCTCACAAAGAGTCCCTCCCGTAGAAAATCATCAGCTGTAATAGATTGATGATTGGCTTTTTATTGGAAGGCGGGGCTTCTGTCCTTTAAGCACTGCAAGCATTTTCCACATTCACAGAAGTTGGCATCTTTTTAATATGTTTTATCTTTGACTCGGCCAAAGGTCTAAAACTTGTGTTAGCAGCTGATATGGCCCATTTGTTCCTTTCATAGACTGCGGCAGATGTCCGTCTGCTATCCAAGCTTTAATCTTGTGATTGTGTGTGAGCACATGTGCTTCACATACTTCGATGCTTTGTTATCATTTAGATCTTGTATGTGTTTGTTAGGGGCTATGAACTAAACTGACTGCAAAACCCAGTGGGATGATGTTCAACTGCCTGTAATGCGTTGTGATATGGAACAGATTATTAAAGGTTTATTTGTTGCGACACAAAAAAAACACGCTAAATCCAGTACATTCATGCATATTGATGGATAATATTATGGATAATATGGTTTAAAATTGATTTGTTTGGCAAAAAGACAAAGACATTAAAGAGAGGCAGGCTGTCCAGATCTAAATCGCTTGGCAGTGGAAGAGCTCGGCGAGCAGAGCTCACGTCCTTGAAACGCTGTCCTTCCAGTACATATGATGAGTGAAAGCAAGGGGTGACATCATGCAAGAGAGGGTTTTCGGAGAGAACGCGAGTCAATGAGATGTGTGCGTGTGAGTGAGTGGGAATAAGGGCCTGGCTGACGGGGCTCGTGCAGCTCCCTTGTGTACAGCTGGGCTGTTTGCTATGTGGATGATAAGCACCACGATGATGGGGGAAGGCAGCCTAGTGCTTCTAATGCATTTTAATAAGGTTCCTGGAAAGACAACGCTCTCAGTCTTTCAGTGGCTTTCTTCTCCGACGAGTCCCTTCAGGACAAGCAAGGAGATTCCCTGCCCACGACAGG
Source organism: Triplophysa bombifrons (assembly GCA_029783895.1). NCBI lineage: Eukaryota > Metazoa > Chordata > Actinopteri > Cypriniformes > Nemacheilidae > Triplophysa > Triplophysa bombifrons. Next base: position 14,937,510 of record CM056455.1, read on the forward strand.
AGACTCTGGGGCAGAGGAGACACAATCGTTCCCTGCATCCGAAATACTTCCATTCTTTATAGCAGGCAAAATAGGTATGATCCACGAATAGTATGTCCATAACCTCAGTATGCAAAAAAAACGTAGGCGAGAAATAACCGGATGGTCTACTAATTCTGCCGAGATTCGTGAGTGCGGATCAGATGGACACTTCTCTATCCCATGATGTCACGGGAGCTGAGAAACGTTTTATAGAATGTAAAATATTTTTAAGTAAATCAAGCAAAAACAGCGGAAACCTTTAAGGCAGATGTCCTGTTTTAACGTAAGTGCCAATACATTAATTTCTCGCGACTAAATTATGTTTTTAACAGGTATTATGTACAGGTTGTTGTTAATACGTCATGGGTCAAAGAGCATACAGGTCACATGACCTTAAACATGGCGGAAGCAGTATGTCCGAAATGTATTCATACTACTTCCACTCATACTATATAGAACAAACTGTTTTAATGGCCAAAAGATAGGAAAATTCAGTACGTATTCAGTATGTCTCTTGCTAAATGTTTTTGTTTTTTTATGTTTAGGAATAATAATTTGTATTATTTAAAATAAAACAGCAGAGTACTTGAATTCTTCATCTGTGCTTGTTTCTATTTGTAAGTCTTTTTATATGTGTTGAAAAACATGCTGTTTTAACAGAACTTTGCACCATGAACATTTTACAGTGTTTCAGCCTCTTCAGTTTTAAAGAAGCCATATCAAATTCTAAATCATATGATTTGCAAAACTCATCTCGTGACCTCTTCGTGTATCTGCGTTTAATCCTAGCTGTTTTTAAAGAGAATCACGCATCCTGTGTCAACACCCTTTGATCACATCCAAACAGCGTTGCTCTATCGCACTAAAGTTCTAAACAAATATTTAAAAGCCTAAACATTTAGTACCGTCAATCGCCATTGCAACAATTTTTCCAGCATCCCCCGTCATCCCCATTTCCTCCTTCACTAATCTTGTTCTTCTGCTGTGCAGATCTGTTATAAGAGTGGTTTAGCTCAGACCTCGAGCTGAGCCTCGCGTTCAATTCCACTTTAGGGACAGCAAGCTAAATTTGCTTTCTACTCACTTTTAAGACTGAATGAGCGGGTGAGCTCATGAGAAAAGGTAATCAATCAACTGACAAAACAGACGCTAGGTGTCGTCTAAAAACGACCCTGCAGCCAATCCAAAATGTCAATTCTGTCAGTTGTGTAGACACTGGACCTCAGTTGGTGTGAAAATGAAAAAACATACAGTGTTACAATAAAAGTCTCAGAATTATAGTATTCATGATCAGTCATGCTATCTCATCTCTGCTGACAGCATGTTGGTTGAATGAACCAATTTAGATTTTGTTCCACACTTTTTTATGCTGGTAATCTGACATGTACTTTTATTATGAACTACAATGAACATTTTAATCCAATCCGCTATATTTTATATAATATAGAACAATGTAACATTTTGATAAGGGCATTTTGGTTTAATGCATTCTTTCGCGAATGTATGCAATAAAAGTTTAAAAAATGAATCCCTTCAGTTTATTTTGACAACCCTTCATAAGTGACTCTAGATTACACAACTTGTAATTGAAAAAGTGTCTACACAACAGCCACATGTCTTCTCTTATTTGTCCTCTGTCTTGTAATCTTAAGGCCCATTCACACCAACAACAATATAAAGCTATAACGATATCAATTGTAGGCTAATTGTTCGTAATGTAAGAGAATAGCAGAGTCCTCACCACAACTATAATGTAAAACTGCACCTCGCAACCGTAGAATAAACATAACGTTATTGTCCATCGGCGTATAGATGCGAATATATATTGTTCATTATCTTTATAGTTATTGTTCTTGGTGTGAACGGACTTTAAAGGAATGTCCCATTATCTGCTTATGACTATTAACCCTAATAAGCGGCATGCTGATTGACTACAGTAAGCATTGAAGCATGCAAATATCTTCAGCATGCCTTTTTTCCTCAGGGACATATAAAGAATAGGTCTGAAGAAGCCTTTCAGTGGGGGTTACAGAAAACAATGTCAGCCTGCCTCTGGGGAGAAAGACTCTACGTAACACTGCAGAGCTTTGGGTTGAGGACAGCAAAATGACAGAAAACTGGAGCGGGAAAAAATTAATTCATAAATAAAATGCACCATCATTCACTACCGATAACTACCGTCGGAAAACAGTGTTATCTTTGATAATGATAGAAATGAATACTTTTGCTAATTATGTCAATGATCAAAATGCAATCAAAAATATTATTTGTTAAAAATGCAAAGTTATTATAACTATTTGAAATAAACATTTTATGACAAAATGATTACCCAGTACAGCAAGTAATTATTTAAAAATGATTTAAAAGTAAGAAACTGCTTTCTTTGAAAACTCATCACCCTACTGTTCTTTTGAGATGACGGCTAGGCTATACTTCAGCTGTCTTAAAAGAGGACAGCAAACTGGCTTTAATCAGGACGTCACGACAGCAACAGCACGAGGACAAGTACATCCGAGTCTCTAGTTTGAGAAATAAAGACCTCACAGGTCCTAAACTGGCAGCTTCAATGAATAGTACATGTAAAAAACGAGTTCCCATTCGCAAAAGCGAGAGGGCCACCCTGGGATATTGGCCGTCTAGACAGAACTTAACAAAAAATACATAGCAAAAAAGTACTTAATAATTAAAGTGGTTGGACAGTAGAAAAGAAAAAAGTTTTAGAGCTGCCATTGGTGAATGTGGAAGATTTTTTAATTGTACTTAGCCTGTTAAAATAAATACCTTGACGTGTTTTGGGGTTTCACTTTTTTTTGAGAACCACCAGCTTGAATTAAATGGCTGCAATTCATGCACTGAATTAAACTGATCATAATTCCTTAAATTAGCATTTTGCATAATTTCACGAATTTGTACAGTAAAAAATACAGTAAAAGCTAATAACAATAGAAAAATGAATGGGTTCAGATGTTTTTTTGTGGCTAATGATTCACACATGTCTAAGTAACTTATGGCATTCATTTTGTCCTTATCAAAGAGAAAAGTGTAACTTCTATTCATTCTGCTCAGGCTGACTGCATTCATTTGCCTTGTGACCCTACAGTGATAAACTATGCTCAAAATAATTTTGAGTTTATTCTGACTTTGCATGCAGCTTGACATCTATTTTAAAGATCTATGCATCATAATGGCAGCAAGACACCCAGGGTTGTCTCTCTACTCTTGCTCCTGTTTTATTTCTGATATTGACAGAGTATGCTCTTTTAAAAGTCCCTGTTTGCAATAATCAGGCAAGGATAATAATGCAAAATATTTCACTCCAACGGTTCAGAGAGATCCGACATATGAGTGCAGACCACTCATACAGTTAAATAAAAGCACTAAATACTGTGCAATATACATATCCTCCAGTGTGACCTCGTCGTCACAACAGGTAACAAGTTAGCAATTCAATGCGGATTTTGATATTTAATGCAATTAGATTCATATAATTTAGTTAAGAGGCCAAATCAAGATGTGATCTGTTGTGATGTCTCTAAGCTATAGATCGTGATTGATGATCTTTAGAGTTTAAATGAATAGATATATTTTCATGTCAACTGGCGAAAAAAACTTTGCAGCAAGTTTCTCAGAACAGACACAAATAAACGCATTGCAAACAACATGCAAGTAGCAGATGTGTATCATACCTGTGAAGAATGGTGAGAAAGGACGAGGTGATGTGAATCTAACGTTACTGCGGATACAATGTTTCAATAGCAGCTCCAGAAAAACAGTGCCAATGATCATTTACAACTTTACAGCACCCAAGCGCGGCGTTTTGTGAATTATTGCGCTTAATACACGATGGGTTCATTCACCACAGTGACTAACGAATATCGTTTCGGTTCAATTTAATCGGTATGTAGCGCAAATTTGACTCCGTCGGACGTCTTCGGCGAGCATTATCACGGCTGCGGGAGAAATCTCCACCCACAGTGATGACGGAGCTCAGAAGACGAAACGTCGCGAGATCTTATCATCGCTAACTCGTCTGACGAATGCCTCTGGGTTTTATCGCGAGAATAACACGGCTCAACTGAGATCGGCCAAATGAACCGCGTTGCACAAGTGAATGAATAAAATGAAATGCAATATCCCTCTTATATTAAACACGTCGCTATATTTAACAACAATAAAAATAAGATTTGACTTGACTGAACAAATGTTTACTTGCTGTCCTTTTTTACTAAAGTAACCATAAAATATGGCATTTGCATTAAAAGCACAGTGATCACAATTTACTGTCTCGCTACGAGAACAATAACCATACTTAATCATTATATTTCTTGTAAGTAAAAGTTGGTAGTGTGTTTTTATTATGGGTGCTTATTATAGGCTACATTAGTGGAAGGCAGCAGCTTTTCACAATTAAATGTTTTGCACAAACTACAACTCATACCAATGAGCTACTACTTGCAAAACGAAATTACAGTTTGAAAAAATATTATTGACTAAGTTTATTCTCAATTAAATCACATTTCTTGTTCACTGTAATCGGTAACACAACGCCCTCTAGAGCACATTTGTCGAATAAAAATAAGCGTTTAATAAAAAACGACTATATGTAATTGTGACAGCACGACATCCCCAAATGTGTCTTTAAAGCACTCGCACTGCTTATCGACACACACGTTTGCATATGCTTTCGAATTCGGTATTTATCTGAAAATAATTGCGCTCTTTAAAAATATTTAACAGTGCAACTTGTGCCCACTAGATGACAGTCGAAACCTTTAAAGACATTCAGTGTTTTAAATGAGACATTGGCCTGTATGTATTTTTCAAGTGAAGTGTACAATATATTTAGAAAAAGCTATTGCAACTGATCACATTCTGTTAAACTCTAAAACCTCTGCATTGGTATACGAAAGGGCCACTGCAGTGATTATTCGTAGTTTACTGGAATGATAAGAAGTTGACGTTTACGTAAACTGTCTTTACCCTAAAAATGTCTCATACAACACACATGTATAAATAGAAACAGGTCTGTGAAGAGGGTGCGGTGTTTAAAGACAAACAAATTGAGCTATTGCTAAACTGAAAAGTTTAGTTGAATAATCTCCCGTATGCATGTGGATGCATTTACCTGCACGCTTTCGTGACATATTTTTTTATTTTACATGAAAGCGCTGACCGTGAAGTGAAAGCTTTTGCAGAATGGCAAACCTTTCGCACTATAAAAAGCGCTCCATTGACGTACAAGAATGCGGTCGTTTAAATATTAGAAGTAGACCTTGGGCCTAGAAAAGACAAGAGTGTCTAATACAACGCCATTTCCGGCTTATTTAAATGACATATGATAGGTCAAATACTGGTCACGTGTTTTAAAAACACCTACCTCCAACAAAGTAACATCAAATTGTAGGGGACGCGCCATATTGCGCCCCTGCTGGTGTAACTGGGACTGCAGTCTGGTTGAGCGTGAATAACTGATCCCGTGTTTCCTTACAGTTTACTGGTTTCAGGGCGGAGAGCGAGAAGCGCTGAGAGTCGCACTTCAACCAGTCTTTACACATACACACACACTATATTCATTACTAACATCACACACAGGGCTTGACTCACACTCAGCCAGGCCTTATTCTCTGCCGTCTTCAGCTCGACTACTCCCGGGATATATAGGACTTTTAAAGCGGTTTTAATGTTCGTCGGGGCGAGCGGTAAGTCAAAGCTTTGGTTGATAGTGCCGTTAAATGCTAACATAGTTAGCTGGCTAGCATATGTACTAAGACACAATAAACGTGCATTAAAGGTCTATTATTAACGTTACCTAAGGTATGATCTGACAGCTATGTGCATGATCCGTGGTGGCTTTAACGTTAGATGCTCGATCGCCTTTGTTTGTGTCTATATGTGCTGTGTTAGTGGTGTGTAACGTTAGCGAATTCGCTTTTATTTACTGTCTTCCTCTCAATGGATGTGTGGGGCTTATAAGCAGCTTATGGGCCAGATCAGGCCTGCCGTGCAAAGGTATAACTTATCAGTTCCCTACATGCTTCCACATGATGTGCCCACCATTAGCTTTCCTGTCAAGTGAAAGCAGATACACAGATGCTGTATCCGTATTACAGCCTCGCAGTGTCACACGATTTTAGACGATGGATGTGGGTTTATATCTGGGATTTTACTTGATGCAGGTTGGTTAATATCTAGAAGATAAATAAATGTGAGTTCACTTGAATGGTCGATTTTGATACGAGTATGTGGACGTCGGTGTATCTCGGTAACTGTAGTTCTATTATCTGCTATGCAACATTAAAAACTGACAGCTTTTATTGTCAATACATTCATGACCCATGGCTACTTGCCAATGTTTACAGCTATGATTTGTATAATGGCACTATGAGCTATGAAAGGCTCTAATGTGTTGTTGTCCTGATGCTTAAGGCAACTTGATGGTTTCCCGGGATCCTAAAAAGCTTCACTTTTAAGCTTTGGTCCATTATGAGTATTTTAATGCTTGATATTAAAAGTGAGTGATGATTACGGTACTTTAGTCTTATCAATGCACACTTCATACCTGTTAGTCTTCCTGGAATGCTTAAGGTGTGTAAAACGTTCCTTCAGTCGAGTGTCCTCACATTAGTCAACCTTTTAAAGGTAAAACTCTTGCCAGATAATTGTTGATTTGTTACGGTTGTCTTATCATTTGTGATTAGTATGTTGTTTTTTAAATATGAGAAATAACCAAGTTCTACTGATATAAAACTGAGAGAATGAGTCAAGCACAGGGCATGGACCTTAGCCCTGATCTAACCTGATCTGTAATCAGAGAGACTATAATATTATTACACAACACTACAGGGCATTCTTGGTTATGAACAGCATTTCACTGGAAGTTTGTGGGCTGACATGATTGTGTAGCAGGAATTCTTTGACAACGTGAACTTTATAGTTTGTTATTACAAAAAAGTCTGTGAATGTATTCTGTTTTTATTGTGTCGACATTGAATATTTAAGGTATCCATTACAGGTGCATGGTAATTGGTGGCCAGCCAGTGTTAGACAATACAGTGGAATTTGATTTATTAAAGCTCCATGGCCGGGCTGAAGTGCTGTATTGTGTTGGCTATGTGCGCTGGCACAACGGCTGGGGTTTGAGCATCTCCATGTTAGGAAAAATTCAGGTTTTATAAGTGCATTCACTGATATTACCTTCAAAATCTCACTTCTTGAATATGAGGTTAGGTGTTTATATCAATAATAATCGGCTTTTAGTACAATAGACAGAACAACTATCCAGATCCATAAATTATTGCTCCTCTTAAACCCCAACAATCACTGTTTTATGAAAAGTACACTTGTTAATAGCTATAATGGCCTGTAGTCTTTATTGTTAATGAACCTTGTTTTTATTCTCATGCTCTTGTATATGAAGGCACTTCTTGTGAAAAGTAGTGGCCTGTACTGGGTCTTTGCTAAAGCAAGCATCCCTAGTCCTCATTTCACAGTGCTGGAGTAAGGGTTTTGTAAATACACCTCTGCTTCTAAATTTTAAACTCTTTTTGCATCTTAAACACCACCGTTGACTTGCATTCTGTCAGATGTGTAGCTTTTTAATAAATGCGTACATACATAATGTGGAGAAAAAAACAGGCCATGCTCATTGCTCAGCCATATTTGAGTAGTAAGAAATCCCCTATCAACTTAACTCCCCATGAAAACCCTGGTAATGTGCCGAAAAAGCTTAAAGGGATAGTTCACTCAAAAAGTTTTTTTTTTCACGAAATACTCTGTAATTGTTCCAAATCTGTATAAATATGTATGTTTGAGCACTAAGAAAGATTATTGAAAGAGTGTTAACAACTGACATTTCTGGGATATCATTGACTAGCATGGTAGAAATAATCAAGTGGTAGTCAAAGGTGCCCCAGAAATTTTTGCTTTTCTAGATTCCTCAAAACATTATTATTAAATTATATAAATAATTATTTTGTGTTAAACAGAACATTTTTTTTTCCTTCAATGGTAGTCAATGATTCCTAAAAAAATGTCAGTTGGTAACATTCTTCCAAATATCTTTATTTTCTAACAAAGAAATGTATACAGGTTTTAATGCCACTCAAATTCAATCAGCCCTTCTGGAAAAGCAGCCTCTCCTCTGGAGCTCCAGATTACCAGCCGGACCTGTGGCTTTTATTTTTTTCACTAACTAAAGGAAATCAATACAAATCTGCGCTGGTGCATGTTAAGGGCCTGTGGCACTGAAACAGCTCTGTAGCTTCATTTCAGTATTCAGATTTTTTGTACAATCCACAGGTTGTTGGAAAATGTCTGTGTTTATATTAGAGATTCACCGTTATATCAGACAATCATCAGTATTGGTCGATTAAAAATTTTTTTCACACTATCAACTATCTGCAATTAAAATCAGGCGATGATCAGGGGTGATAGGGCTGCACGATAAATCGATTAGAAACCGCACGCGATTTGGCGGTTGGCTGCAATGTTTTATGCACAGTTTGTCAATGAAATACTGTTCATTGCAGCTGCATCCGAATGTAAGAGGGCGCTCTCGCACAGAAACTCAAATGCTCCATAGAAGAAGTTCTGCTCGTATAACCAGGAAATGCCGTCTTCCTATCTGCATCTGGCATCTTTCTATCACTGTTATTCAAGCCTCCTCAGATATTTTCATGATAATAAAGTATATTTATGAGGATGATGTTTGACGGGTGTTGCTTTTTTAAATGCATGTTTCAAGCGAATCAAATGCGCAGTGCTTTCAGATGGAGCAGCATTTCCCACAGATCACAGAGCCGTGCTTCACGAACAAGCTGCGCATAAAACATAATCGCAGCCTTTGCGATTTCACAATCCCGATAGACACATCAATTAAATCACGATTTGAATGGGAATTGTGATTAATCGTGCAGTCTTAGTCATATATCCTGTCAATCCTGAAAATACTCTGTTTATAGAAAATTTTTAAGAAACATCACCAGTTTGATGTTCAATATTAATAATCATATGAACGAAGAAGATTCAGCAAGTTAAGAAATATTAATTTAAACTTCAGAATCGGCATCGGCAGATATTACTGAAAAATCGTGGGATAAATTTTGTATCGGTCCATCTCTATTTTGTATTGTTAATATCTTTAGGGTTTCTAGATTAAACAATATAACCATACATTAATTTATTACTGTTTTGTGTTTGTATGTCTCTGAATAACAGGAACCAGCCGTCATGGGTTTGCTGTTACCTGGCAGCGTGTTGAAGTGAGCTGGATTTTCCCTCCGGTTTAAGCCCCACCCCTCCCCCAGGGGCCACTCCCCCTTCCATCCCTCCAGGGGGACCGGCAATCATGACGGGAATCAAGCGCGGGTACGACGGTAAGATCGCTGGGCTGTACGACCTGGACAAGACGCTCGGCCGTGGCCATTTCGCCGTGGTCAAACTAGCACGTCACGTCTTCACCGGCGAAAAAGTGGCGGTCAAGGTGATCGACAAGACCAAACTGGACACAGTAGCGACCGGTCACCTCTTCCAGGAGGTCCGCTGTATGAAACTGGTCCAGCACCCTAACATTGTTCGACTTTATGAGGTCATCGACACGCAGACCAAACTTTACCTAATCCTGGAGCTCGGCGACGGGGGCGACATGTTCGATTACATCATGAAACACGAGGAGGGTCTGAGCGAGGAGCTGGCCAAGAAATATTTTGCGCAGATCGTGCATGCCATCTCATACTGTCATCGGCTGCACGTGGTCCACCGTGACCTGAAGCCTGAGAATGTGGTGTTCTTCGAGAAGCAGGGCTTGGTCAAGCTCACCGACTTTGGCTTCAGTAATAAGTTTCAGCCGGGGAAGAAGCTGACCACCAGTTGCGGTTCACTGGCTTACTCTGCCCCAGAGATCCTGTTGGGGGACGAGTATGATGCACCTGCTGTGGGTGAGTGTCTGTGTACTTGCATAACTACCGGGTAATAGTAATTTAGCTCTGTAATTCACACGCGAGAGTACAAAGCAAAGTGCCAAGGTCAGTAAACCAAGCACTGTTTCTTTTCTTAGTGTTATCGTAGTGTTTAAAAATGTTTTAGTAATGTGTTTTCTATAAGTGGGTGAATAATACAGTGATACTACAAATAAGTGGATGTTGATAGGCAAAATGATCATGTTGCAAAAACAACAAAAATTTATATAGTGGTTAATCTTATGAATTTTTATAATCTTATTAGTTTTAGGTGTTGAGATGGAGTGGAGCTTTAATTCTTTTTTTTTTTTAAATATGTTTTTGTTATATTCACAAATACAAATTCATACGAAATTGCCACATTATTAAATATAAAAGTTTTCCAGGCAGATTAGGTTTGCAAAACTGTGTATTGTGATATTAAATTAATTTGTGTTGCGTATACTGTTTGCCACAGTAAGAAATAGATTTTTAGGGTTGCTTAGGGCCAAATTTAACAGTCTTGGAAGACTTCGGTCGAATGGTTTTACTGGCCGTTTGCGTAGGGAAGTTGGTAACGTGTGTAAGAAGGTGCAACGGCTTGGTAAAGTTTATGGTAGTGCTTTAGTTTTCCATGTAACTTTTTATACTCTTGACAAGCATCGTTGACACACAATAGAATAACAACGTATTTCCCAGTTTTACTGTTAGCTGTTTGTGGCTCCCGGCAATGTTACAATTTCATATGGTTTTCTACACATAGATAATATATATTAACAAGATGCGCCATTACCATTACAATGAATGGGGAGAAATGCAACTCTCTACATGGCCGCTTTAGCAGAGAAAGGTCCCGGCATCTCGTAAAAAGATCCAATCGTCAGTCTAAGTTTTAGTACAATGTCACTTTTAATTATTGGTCGGAAATATGCTGTTTAATTGTCGTTTTTGCTAGCGATTTTCGAAATATCTACATTCCACCATTCAAGGAGATAGGACTGTTGACTTGCAGTGACGTAAATAGCTACACAGAGGTAATGCAAACCTGGCTGCTGAGTGACACAACTTCTGTAAACGGACTTTTCTGCATCAGAACTGGATGTTTGTCTTACCATGTAGCCTCTGAAAACACTTCTTAACATAAATGCATGTCCCAGCGTGAGCAGGACTGATCGGCGGTTTAACAGAATATCTATTGATTTTATCGAGCTGTCTGTCGCTGTAAGGCTTCTCTACACTGATGTCAAAAACACGGCTCAGCCTTTTTATCTGACATGTCACAGCGGGAACCAAATGAGGTTCTTCTCATCAGTTAAGCAGAGGAACTGTCATTTGACTGCCCCAAGTTCTGGATCATTAGGCCATGGATTCCTGAAGTGGCTCGGCAGCGGATTCTTTTCATCATTGTCGCATTAGCTCCTCGTGATAACATACACAAGTGTGCATGTTGATGCAGGTTGAGGCCAGGCCTTTTTTAAGGGGAAGAGGTGGTGGATGGTTGAGCCTGTCAGGGCATGAAACCATTCCAGTGTATTGATGGTGCAAAGCCATCAATTTTACATACTGCCTTTTAATTCCCATAGCATCTGGTTGAATTGGGTCAAGTTGAATGCAAGACCAAAAAGTGAAGGGAAGGATATTTTACAGATTTGATGCTGTGCATCTGGGTTCAGTTCCGTAACTGTCTGTGGGTGTCATAACACAGCAATCCTGGAGCCGGCGGCCTGTTTAATTGTATTTTCAGACCTTATACAGGCAGGTGGTGGGACGGTTAATCCTCTCTATGTTTGAGCTGAGCTTCTCCGCTGGAGCCCTGATTAAACATTTTTTATAGACACTGTCAGGGTGATCAAATAGACATTGTGCTGCGATGCCGACGGCATTCCTGCTGAGATGATTTCTGGTTTCTCTTTCCAATCGATAACACGAATGTTCGGTTTGCACTTCTGGGCAGATGCAGCACCCCAGAGCCGGCCGGATTTTGCACCATGACTGTCAGAGCCTTTTATCCTGAATTATCAATTTATTGTTCTGGTCATGATGTGTGGTTAAACACATCAGGAGAGGTATAGTTTAATACCTAGAGGAATTAAACCTGTGCTTCTTATAAAAAAAGCGTTTGGTTAATGCTTCAATTTGGTTTAAAGTAATAAAATGTTGGTTATATTTTGATTGGGAAGAGCTTATAGCTTGCCGGGATCGGTCAGCACCAGGGCTGTCAAACGATTAATCGCATCCAGAGTAAAAGATTGTGTTAACATATAATATGTCTGTGTAATGTGCATATTTATTTTGCATTTATAAACACACAAATACATGTCTACATATTTAGGAAATATTTACATATTTATTATTTTTATACTCTTCTTAAAAATATGCGTGCGTATGTTTTTATGAATATAAAATGAATATGCACAGTAAACTGACGTACTGTATATTATGTAAACAAAAACCTTTATTCTAGATGCGATTTATTGACAGCCCTATTCAGCACATTTCACATTTGTTGTGTTTCTTAGCATGGGCCTAATTCATTCTGAGAGTCAGAGAGAGGGTGGCCATGAAAAATTATACAGGCACCTTAGGTGAAAAAACAAACATGTATGATATGACAGAATTTTGTGTAATAATCGTCATTAATTAAAGTTTAATTAATTGTGTTAAGTCCAAGAAAACGCAAATAACCTACGGCTGATACAGGCCCTATTTGAAATTGCTTGTTTCTGGAATGGGTGTTAAGGAGAAATGTGAAACAGGCCCAGGCTTAATGGACACTGAGCTCAGTGCAGTAATGGAAACACATGTCAGGATGTCCTAACCTTGCTCTCTCAATCTTCATAATGATGTTAAGCAGGGTTCATTTTCAACATAATTGCATCCTTTTCAAGGTTCCTTTGGATACTCAAGAAAGGGGTCTATTCAGTTATATTTGCACTTTTTTTCCTAAGTATATATTTAAGCGTATTCCGCTTAATACAGTAAATATGTACTATCCTGGTACTTATCTTTTGTAATGTTACTTTAGACAAGTTTAGACTTAAGTCAAGCCTCTCATGATCATTCCTGTTGTCTATGATGTTGCACACTAGTATTCTGTTTGGGTTGAAGGGTTTGTTGTAAACAGATGAAACTAATATGATGTATGGAAATTAATGGGAACATCGATTTCAGCCTGTTAATAATAAACAATGACATTTTCCAATCAAATAGTTAAAAACGCAACTAGTTCATACGAAAAGAGGCTTGTACATTTTTTAGACAATGACGGTTCTGAAAGGAATTTGGGCTTCATTTCAATTAAATGATTGACTGCATGATGCTGCTATTTGTAACCACAACGCTGCAAGGAGTCAAATGCGAACACAGCCTTAGCCTGTTCACACCCGAACAAGTGTTGTTGTCACGACAACAAAATAATACACACTAGCTTTTCTCACAAGCGTTTCCAAATATCGTGCTGTGATGAATTCAGCGATTAGGTTTACGTTTTTTGTTTGTAAATCACCAAGTTTCGGCGTGCAGTATTTTTTTGTGAGTTGATAATTTAGCTTTATGATGTGTTGAAGAGTCTTTACTGGTGTTAGGCTAAGAATAGATTTTAATATTTGCCTCATGCTGTTTGTGTTCAGACATTTTTTCACAGTTTCAAATCTGTAGCCTCAGGCAGACATTATGTGATCATAAGTCCGACATCTATTTATTTTCATAGAATTTCATGTAATTGCAGTGAATGGTTTTTATGTTGGGAGGAGCTTGACAGGGCTTCATCGGAAAAACAAACCAACGTATCTCATCTGTCTAAAATTTTGGCTTCTCAAACACAGCTGTTTTTTTTATCTTTTCTGACTGTATATCATAGAGCACACAGTAAGTTTTATGCTTAGATGCTGTAAATTAGAAATCTTCTGGATTAAGTGTCCTTATTATGTGATGACAAACCGTGAAGAACACACTGCTGGCTTCACTGCCTCAGCCTGCCCTTGTCGTATTAAATATGTATTATTTATGGTGTCGTTCATATTTCTCGTGCTCTCCGTAGACTCTCAGTCTGTTATAAAATAATGTAAACGCGGACTAAATTTAGGAACTTGATCGTTGATGTCTCTTTCACACTTCAGTCAGAACTACTTGGTCTGGTTTGTTGTTGGCACTGTACCAGTAGAAGATATTCCTGCATTATTTTGACCTCAGAATTTAGATCAGAAGATTCATATAGGACAGGCTCTATTTAGCAAGACCGTACCAGACACTAAAAGGGATAGTAAATCCGAAAACGAAAAATCAGTCATCATTAACTCAGCCACAGGTTGTTTCAAACCTATTTACATTTCTTTGTTCCAATGAACAGAGAGAAAGATATTTGGAAGAATGTTAGCAGTTTTCAACTCTGGGACATACCGTACCTGAATAAAAAATATTAATTGTTGTATATCATTATTCTAAAAATCTCAGACTGTTTTTTTTGCATCAGCCACCTCATGTGTGATAGTTCCATCTGCAGCCCTGTTCATTCAGTCATCTGAAACTATCTTTGAGGGCTGACATCCAGCTTGTGTGTGAATGTTGTTACCATCCTCACCTCCAGCAGATCCCCTCAGCTCATGTCCACATCCCAAAAGGGCATCTCTCACACCTGATAAAAATTACTTTAACTCGAGCTCGCTCCTCTCAGAGCTGCAAAACACAGTGCATTATGTGTACTGTACTTCATATAGTATTGATTTAAAGCACATCCTGTGCACAGATGTATGAAGCAGGAGAATGGTGCTGCTGAGGTCTGCAGTGGTTAATGTTATCATCAACCATGGCTTTTTACAATACAGAGAATCGTATATCGTATATTCTGACAGCACATAATGCTGCAGAGAGTTATCCATGTGCGATTTTAAGGGTTTTCATACAATATAGGCATGATTGGTTTATAGTTCATGCATCAGTCCTAAGCTCCCATCATTTCGTAAGTTATGCTTGTGTTGTGTAGTTCTGCTTTTGCTTGCCATACATTCAAGATTAATTCAAATTCAGGGGTTCATTTGAATGTAGCTGTTTTGTATTTCCCTTTCGCTACATTAAACTGCAGTCTAGTTTCAGCTTCAGTTGTTCATTGGAGTAATGTATTGACACAGTGGTCAAAGCTTCACACGGCAAATGATTCAAAAGATAAATGTCATTCTCAGAAAACTGTCCGTTTTTTCTTTTAACCAACGTTTACCGGAGACTGATCAAAAGAAGTGCAAAAAATCCCTTTAGCAAAATACTTAACATATGACTATATCATTTTTTTTATATCGTTATTTTTGGACAAGACAGAACTATACTACGGTATCATTTTGGATCAATTTCAAGATAGTATTATCTATCAGATAGTGTTGGCTGATATTCTCTATAGTCAGTTTCTATTAATGAAATTAGTTTGACGTGCACCATCAGTACAGTGTGGACGTTTCATTGATTTTAAACACTTGCATTAGTTTTGTCAGAGTTTACAATGCAGAAGAGATTTGGTGTGATTTTCCTGTCAAATTAGCACTTTACAGCATTAACAAATTTGAACAGAAGTTCAGAAATATATGAGAATGCACTTTATTTGCACGCAATTCCTTTCATGCTCACTCTGAACTTATCGAAAGGGAGACGATGAAGCAGATGTCAAATTTCTTCTATTATTTCTACTGCCTGGATGGACATTTTTGTCGGCACGCAGGTTAAAATTGCAATGTGCGGTAGGGCTTGTCGATTATGACAAAAAACATAATCACGATTATTTTGGCCAATATTAAGATCCCGATTATTTAACACGATTACTCATTAACTTTTAAAACAACATAGAAAATAAATAACTTTGCTTTTAAACTGTGAATTCAACTGAAAATAAATGTAAAGGAATAGCACTGCTGAATCACTGTAAATGATAGGGGTGCGCTGTGGATTTGTACCACAAGAAAAGACGGGATCCTTGGAAAATGGAAGGAGGCACAATAATCATTTTATCTCGATTATTTTGTTTTCGTAATTGTCGAAGGCTAAATTTGACGATTACAATAAATTTTCGATAAACTGCATGAGCAGGAGCTTAAATGTGTTCATGAAGCTAAAAGAGAACATTGGTTGTAATATTTCTGTACCCATGCTTTACATTTTCTACAAAAAGTTGCCTGTGAGTGAACTGTGTTAGCAGACTGCTTGCAGTCTTTAACCCTGGTTAAAGACCCATGATGTAAACAGCTAAAGCACATTGAAATTATCCACTAGTTAGTAGTCTAAAGCCGGTTGCTGGGCATGAGCCCGTGCGGTGAGCTCACAATTGAAAGTTGCCAAGTGACAATATCCCTAATCACTAATTAAAGCCGAAGCGAGGCACAAAATGTATGCTGCCGGCATGCTTGCACAAGTCCTGTCACTTCTTCTGTACTGGCACCCCTGCGAGAGGATGTGGCCATGAGGTGTATCTCTCACCCTCCACCTGGTTCTGACTTACCCCGTCAAAGTTTTTGCTTGCTCCAACACAGACAATAACTTTGTGCGCCAAACAAATACTGATCTCTAATTTGCTGTGGTGACACCATTGGAACATCTCAGTTATTGCTCTTTAGCGCTGAAGATTAAGAGCAGAGAGAAAGAGAGAGAGAACAAAATGAATGTGTGAGATTAAAAAAAGTAGTGGCTATTAAAGGAAATGGGGGAGTTATGTTTAGAGAAGCGTCTTCATGATCTTGTCTAAAACAGATGCACAATGTCAAGTCCACCCGGAGGGCCATTAATCCTGCTTGTTGCTATGACAACACCTGCTTTTGTTGTCAAGCCAGGTGCGGTCGATACATGTGAGGTTTTCCAGAGAAGTTCCGGTCGCTCACTCATCAGACCTAACACCAGCATGCATGAATCCTCCAGGTGCTGCGCAACCGATGCGTCTTACTCTTATGATGTCAGGTTTTTTCTGTAATGATTGTTTTTCCTGATATTTGTGCATATGCAAATGTTTTTTATTGAACGGTGAAGCCTCACAGGTAATATCAGTCAACATCAGCTGGGGTTTGACTGTGTGAGCCAAGATCTACATTCAGTGTTTCCACTAGGATTTTGTGAAACTGTGGCACTTGATGACGTCACGCGCTAATTAACATATTCGGGACATCATCACGTAGTTTTAATACCTCGATCAAGACACCTCGGAAGTGAGATATTTCCCACCAAAAAAGTGAAAGTAACGTCTAGATTTAGAAGCATACAATGTATTTAGTAACATGAATGTTACTAATTTATTAGTAGCATTATAACATTACAAGTATCTTTTAACATTAAAAGAGCACCGTTCCATTAATTATTTCTGGGTTGAAGTGGGAATTATCCAATTTCCATGAGTGTGTGAAGGCAGCAAAAGTTGCTACTTAAGACAAGTTTCGATTTTACTCCCTGAACATTACATACAGCTTATTGCCCAATAAAGCCATTGTCATTTATGTATTTATTGTTTCTTTGTCAGCTCTGTTTTACAACCAAGAAACATCATCTGATGAAATCACCACACACGTGGAAGCAAGGGCATTTGTATTAGCCATTAAAGGCGTCATGAACTGGCCTTGTTTATCGTTTTATATTGTTGTATGAGGACTAGTTATGACTTTTGCGTGATTTTTACATTCAAAAACATCCAAATCAATAGGTAATAGGCTATTTTCTACATGCGTTTGATGCCAGCTCTGCAAACGCTTGGTTTTAATGGGTGTGCCACATTGAAGACTTTATAAGTAAACACCCACCGCTTTGATTGGGTAACAGTTTGTGTGGTTGGAGGCTTTTGTGATTTTGGTTAGAGACGTAACGTTAGGTTTCACATTACCACCATTGACAGTTTACGCATGGCATTAGTATTATCTGGAGACCTCCTGTGATTTATAAATGACCTCCCCACATCAGTATTTCATGTGACGCATTCACACGGGATGATTTTACTCTAATTTACTGACTTATTTCCTGAATGTGATGGCAAGGCTTTGCGTACAGTTTGTATAGCCTATAGTTGTATTGCGTTTAATGATATTTGACCGTACTGTCAGCATTTGAGACCCGTTACGAAATGTTACGAGAGTTTCCATGATAAATAAACAAACGGGAGACTCCCGGTAATTTATGGATATCACCCAGCACCCGAAATAATACCAAAGCACTTCAAAACAGCCTCCATTATTCGCAAACGGTGGATAAAACCTTAAAAAAAAGTGATATATGATTCCGCCATATCACAGAGTTGCCGATTCGCACAGGCTTAAGATCACAAACAACCTCTGAAACTTTAACCATGCATTACTGATGTCAGAATCCGAAGGAAGGTTATGCAGAGACTATATTCTTCCTCAACCAGGGTGGCACAATATTTTGCTATCTTTAACTGTATGTTTGTTTATTGCTTGCTCGCTCTATCTGGTTCAGCTGCACTTGTGTTATTTCAGAATTGTCGTGTGCGAACCAGTGGGCGGGGCTAGAGAAGTAGTCGTTAATATTTTTCTATGAAGGCTGTGTTCAACTTGTCATAGATAGGTGCATTACCTGCTGTTCGCTGGGCCTGGTGTCAATAACAGATGTAATCTCAGTAACAATGGCGTTTTCAGTTCTAACTGAACAGTTCTCACTGAATAAACGGTTTATCCAAAAAGATTCTATGTTTTTCATTACATGCGTCTTCAGAACAAAAGCCACCAAAGGGGTCGGAGAAATCACTAAATCTTAGTCTGACTACGTAATTCCGCTCAATTTCAGTTCAGTTAACTTCTGTTCTCAGTCTAATATAGCAAACCAGCTCCCAGACTATCTCCGGCTCTGCACCAGCCATCCAACTACGAACAGAGTGCAGACTGAGAGCCGTGACGAAGATGCTAAGCGCCGAAATTAAATTTTGAAAACAAGTAAAAGTAGTGGACCTATGCCCAAACTAGCATTATTGTGTTTAACCCACTTCGGTGTCACTGCTCCCACCTCGGTGACACTGATGGCAAGTCAGGTGGGAGCAGTGTCTTCCTCTGCTTTTTTATGGTCCTTGGAGTTTAAGTGGGTATATCTCGGACTCTTTTATCTGTCGAGCTCAAACTGCACCCTTTTGACAGGTCAGTGTCTCCTTTATTTTCCTGTCCTTGAATATTGTCATGTCATTCTGTAATCTTACATTAAGTTGCAGCATTTCTCGACAGACTCGAAATAAACAAAGAGCTGTGTATAACAGAACTAATCCTAACTTTGACAGTTGGCTGCAAATATTTTCTTGTTTGTCTCTACTGACAAATTGTGAATGAATGGAAACGTAACTGTAGTCATGGCGGGAAGGATTTTTCCACGGCAAAATTTATGTAGCGGAAACGCTGACATTCGTTGTCAAGTATCATGTTAAGCAACCTTCTCATACCTTACATAACTCAAGATTATTATTTATGTTCTGTGTGCATGCATACAGCTTTGCACGCGACATTTCTTAGTCTCGCACACACCTTGAGCCCTCGGCAAGCTTTCAGTAGCTGCCAGGGCTGTGATTATATATTTTGTATAAACATACGGAAGGAATGTACACAATAATCTGAAGTGCTGGTACAAATGAATTTAGTTTTCATCTTCACAGTAAACTTTTTACCCACATATAAGGATGTAGCTACAAATATGTCCCTTTCGGTTTCTGCTGAAAGGTCAGTTTCATGTAGTCTACTGCAAAAATACAAAAACTCTTTTAATCCTGCTTTGTAGCATGAATAATTTTCGTTGTTTTGGTTCCTTTAGATTCAGGTTAGCAGTCACAGAATGTTATTAGACCATTGGATGGCTTCACTGTGGGTGTCAGTGAACTAAAACACAGGACCTTTGTTAAAAATCTGTACTTTTTAAGAAATCTGTTCTTACATATTAATATTAAACAGCGTAGTTTAATATCTGAATTAAATTGTAAAGGTAGTAAATGTCATATACTATTGTGGTACATTTACATAAGAAAATGTAAAAGAAAAATCTGTTATGCCACCACAACCTGATCTCACAGAATTTCATTTTCGTTTTACAAGTTGGCTAATTCGTATGAATTCATGTAACGTAATTTGAAACAGAAAACATGATTATTAGGAAAAAGCAATACTGAGGCCCCTCCCCTAGCCCCACCCTAAACTTAACATCAGGGTGCCAAAAACAAATCGTTCTAAAATCTGCAAATAAGATCGCACACATTCATATGAATCAGCCACCTCATAAAGTAGTAATGAATTCCAATGAGATTGTGTTGTCCAGCCTGATGTAGCAATGTTGCTTTTAGATTTAATAACAGCTCACTGGGCATGGCAGAGAATTAACCTATTTTCCTGGTTTCTTTATTTTGCACAGTTCAACTCGTCACAATTTTTGAGAATAGGCCACTTTAGTTTTCCACACATTTTCAACATTTGAATTATGGAAAGCTCCAGTTTACCACAAACCCCAGAGGTGTAATGTGCTGATTTTCACTGGCATTATGCATGTATGGAGCAGTGCAGAACAGCATGTGAAGACTGCAGGAGATATTGTGCATTCTTGCAGGTTGGAATCTTTAAAATCTGCATCGACATCTATGAGTTTATGATGGAAATTGAGATTGTTGGCACAATTTTTTGGGGATGTATTCCAAAAATGTTCAACGTTTAATTGCAATTAATTGCATGCACCCAGAATAAAAGTTTGTCTGTGCGCTGTGCATATTTATTTTGGATTTATAAACAAACACATGTATGTATATATTTAGGAAGTATTTGCATGTATATATTTGCATATAATTGAAATTATAAATAAACATTTGTTAAATTCAAAACTAATATGCACAGTGCACAGACATATATAATTATTAACACAAACTTCACGATTAATTGTTGAACAACCCTATCTTACCATTTGCCAAAAAATGTGTTTGGCTCTTATTTGTGTTCATGAGGGCATTGAGAGATGTACAGATCTACATATTTTACAATTGAATAATTATTAGGTTGGTTGAATGACCAGATAAAGGTCTATTTTTCTGAGGCGGATCTGTATTGATGCACACCATGTCAACGTCTTAAATTACGGTATGATGTGAATATTTCATGTAAGGAAAATTTGTTTCCAGTCTAAGACTGGGTACATTCATGCTTGAGAGTCCAGTTGGTCTAGTCAACTTTTTCGTTTTAACTGTTTGTTAAAAATCGCTCTGGCAGCCCTGCCATCAATGCTGTAGAAAGATTCGTGGACTCTCTGGTGCTCTGACGTAGACCAAAGTTTACAGGGCTGCGTTCTCTGGCATCCAATCAAGTGGTGGACTTCTATGTTCCGATTGGTTGCAGCCGAACCGCGTCATAGCTCATTACCCTAAAGTTGACCTGATTTCAACTCTTCTTGACGCCCTCAACGGCAAAGCTGCACCGCTGCTGGTTCGCATTGAAAATGAAAGACTTCCATCCACTTTGACGATCTCGACGGCGGCGGCCTGAATGCATAGTAAAGCCCCTTTGTGTAGGGTGCATTGCTTTGCGGCCCCCCAAATAGAGACTTATAATATTAAACATAGAATTTAAATCAAATCAAAAATATATAACATATGCAGTTATACAATGCTGGAAAATCAATTATTTTGGTTGGTGGGCTTATTTTCCTGACGTTTGATTGCATAAAATGTATGATCAATTTCTGTATTTCAAAAAATGCCACAAAATCTGTTGTCCCCTGGATCCATCTTGGGGCCCCCAGTTTGAGAACCACTGGTTTAGCCCGCAGGTCATAGCTATAACTCAGGATGTTTTATTCTGACTGTATAACCTAATGTGGATAGAGCTGCATCTGACAGCTTGACACAGAGAACACCCCTTCAGTCAGTCAGCGATAGCTTTAGTGGTCCCAGTATCTGTCTGTGAGTTGCTAGCACCCACAGATCTACTGTAGCCTTCACAGACTGAGCCTTTGTTTCTTTACAAAGGAATTACATTTGAAGTTCATCCGCAGCTGACAGACAGAGTGCCACAGATGGACTCGTACACTAAAAGCGGCCCTTTGTTTATCTACGACCCATTAGTATTTTGTCTGGAGCTGGTGAGAGAGAGTCTTTGAGGCATTGTTGTGCCGCCAGATGCATTTATGTTTGAAGTACTCGGGCGATGAAATGTGTTGTTTCTGATATATTTTGCTTGGGTTGGCCTTTTTGATGTGTTGGAGCTGTGAAAAGCAGTAATGTCATGTCTGAACGTCTTCATAACATTTCAATAGAAGTTTTAATCCTCTCATTTGCGGCTTTTTGTTGCGATTCATTTTCTTAAAAGAAATCATTACGGTTCCAAAATGTTGCCTGACGCTAGGCCTGGGCGATAAATATCACGGTTCACGCTAATTTTACATGTCTAAATCGATTCTGAAATTGATTCAATATTTTATGCACAGCTCTTCCGTGAATTACGGCTCTTTGATCAGTAGGTTGTACTGCTCAATCTAAAATCACTACGAGATTGTGTTGTTTATAACGTTCATTTTAAAAAGCAACACTCGTCAAACATCATCACTATAAAAAGACTTTATTATCAAGAAAATACCTGAAAAGGTTTGAAGAACAGCGATAGAATATGACCACTGACATTTCCTGAAACTAGTTGTTCTTCTTCTGCATCCCATATTAGGAGTTTCTGCGCAATTGCGCCCTCTGGCTTTCAGAGGTGGCGGCATTTAACCGTAAGTCATTAAGAAACTGAGAGAATAAGAATCGCACAATATATCGTCAAGCCCTACCTGACGCATTGAAGTCTGTGGAGTAAAGCTTTCAGCTAATGTTACTTTATGTACTAGTTTGCAAGCAGGTCAAATGTTTTAAAGGTTAAAACGTTTCAACTACAACATTTTTGTGGATACTATATACTCTTATTATTCCACAGCTCGTTGGAATGCTTGCTTCTGATTGGCCTGGCCAGTCGCAGGTTCCTTATTCCCAGATTACTACCTCTCAAAACTAGTAACACACAGTTACCTAGATGCAGCAAATGATTTTGACAGGTATTTTTGACAAATTAAATATAAATGTGTCTTTTAATAACATATATGACATTGTATTTATAAATGATTAAACCAAATTGCCTGTTCGTGACATTTGAATGTCGTTTCTTACCTTAAAAATGAAAGTAAATGGCTTTTCCTAGCGGAAGGTCTGCATTCTGTAAAAATAAGCCAATAAAATATATCAAAGACACGTTTCATGTCCAGTTTTTTTCTCATGTGCCAAGTAGCCGTATAATAAGTGGGATAATGTACAAGCAGGCGGCTGTTATCGTGAAAAAGGGTCCTTCAGTGTGATACAAGACCCTCTGCTTCATGTCGGGGCTTATTTCTGCTAGAACAGCCGGCTGCCTATACATTATCGCTACTTATTATTAATCTTTACAGCATTTTAGTGGTAGAGTAATGCCATTGGATTGTGCCCCATTTTGAGGCTCTTGAAAGCACATATACCCATCAAAAAATTAATCTGTATGACTCTAGGGGGTTAATACATGTCTTCTGAAGCAAATCAGAAAACATAATTTGTACGTAAAATGATTAATATGTTGAACTTATATATTCAAGAAACGTTAGAATTTGAACCTTAATAGATAAGAGAATTGCATCTGTACCGACGGCATGCCAACTTCATTTATCTCGAACATCGTACATGTTTTAGGACCTTTCAAG
The DNA here is from genome assembly GCA_029783895.1 of Triplophysa bombifrons. Classification (NCBI taxonomy): domain Eukaryota; kingdom Metazoa; phylum Chordata; class Actinopteri; order Cypriniformes; family Nemacheilidae; genus Triplophysa; species Triplophysa bombifrons. The sequence continues at coordinate 14,961,149 of CM056455.1, forward strand.
TGGGAACAGAAGATCGTATCATCTCAACATAGAATGCAACTTGCTCTTTGATCCAATGTGATCAAGTACTTTATTTGAGAACATTTTAAGTATCTTGTCAATCAGGACAGTGTGTTGTATGGAATCTTTGTCAAGTCGTGCTTTGTGGAGACTGGAGTGGCTGGTAAAACATGTCTTTTGAAGTTATTCTACAAAAATGTCCCTTTAGGATTTTCTAAGCGTTTAGGTTGTCACGTTCAGGACCCAATAGGTCAACCTGCTCAGAAGTCCCAAACATTTGCCTCATGAATCTTTAAGTTGAGCCTCAGACATTAAAAGTGAACCACTCCCTGATTTTCTGAATTTACTACCACAAGCCAGGAGATCTATTCTAATAGTTTGCAATTTTACAAATACCAGAGATTCTGGATTTACAGCATTTTGGCAAGACTTTAGGGAAGTGAAGTTTTGTGTTTACATATAAACAGGGTATAACTAAAAAGTTTGCTAGACTTTATGCCAGTGGCTACTGTTCAGACAGTTTGTTGTACACAATACAATGTCCAATGCAAAATAAAAAATCGGTTTTATGAAATCTGCTCTTACGTGCACGATTTGTAGTAGAGCATGTTATTTGTTCACTCTACTATGATCAAACTGAGGTTAACAGACTGGAATATTTCTGGTCATATAATGACCTCCTACTAGGCCGGATTTGTTTCTGATCTATCTGAGCAGTCATTCGCCGGTCCAAAAAGAACCCGTGGATGTACAGGTCATCCACAGTCGCAGATGGGTGTCTGGTTAAGAGCCACTGGCACAGCACATAACCACATCTGCTTGATGCTTCATGTAATGCTGTAAACTCTGAGGGACTATTATCAGATAAAGCATATCTCATTTCCTCCTGGAAATACACGTCTGCTGTCTACGCCTCGTTCGCATTTTCTGCAGTGGTCACGTTGAAGCGGTTTTCTTCATGCGACTGCAAACTGTTGCCAGAGTCAGGATCCTCCGAGACTGAATGCCTAATGAAAGTTTTGCTTAATCGTTCCCATTCATTTCATTTACAGCTGTGCGTACGATTTCCTTCTTAGAGTAATTAAATACACGTCACTGAAATTACAGGGCATTGTGTACAATGTTTTACACAGATAAGCCTTTTATTAAATTTGTTTACAGTCTCACCAGAGGCGTTTGTGTAAACATTTGTTGTTGTTAAGTCTTGTTTGTATTTTAGTTAAGCATTAAATAAGTCGTGTTAATTACTTCCCACGTGTTTAGGCATCCGGTGCTCGTGGAGCCAAGTTTGGCTGTATCAGACAAATTTCACTCCGCTTGTTGCCACCCACGCGGCAAGATTGATTTAATGTTTGCTAACTAGAATGGCCACTTTCCCAAACTCTTCTCTTCTGCTGTTCACCACTAGAGCGCAAAGTGACCAAGCGAGTCGATAGAAATCGATAGAAAAATACATTTAAAGCTACAACACAAGATGTGAAATGTGCACAGATTTAACAGTAATCAAAGGAACCAAACATTAATGTCAGAGAAAATTGTTTCCCTGCCGCACTGAACAGTGTGAAAGCAACGTAAATGAAGTGTGGCGGTATAGTAGAGCTTTACGATTCTGAATAAATTGAGGATCCTGATTCTTTTGTTTTTCTAATAGAGATTGCGATTCTTTTATGATTCTGAATGATGACTTAAAGAAATACATAATTTAATAGCGGTAATGACAAAAAATTGTTTATTTAGGTATGTAATATGTAGGACTTTGCTTCAAAATTATTACATATTTCATGCTTAACCTACAATAACTATGGTGAGGAATGTTTAACCACAAATTCCAATGTTTAATTCCAAAATCCATACATTCCATTCCAAGTGAACTAAAGTGTTTATTCATTTTTTTTACTTTAAATGCAAAAGTTTAACTTCCTAAAAAGTATAAATGCATTGAAGTAACTTGTATAAAAAATATTTCTCAGTAAAACAAATTCATAAAGTGACACTTATTTATTTTATACATTTGCCAGATATATACAGACCGCTTGAATGGGTCTTTACAGAAAGACACTACTGATAAACATTGCAACGCAGTATTCTCACCTGTAAACAGTTTAAAATAACCTGAAAACATGAAATGATGGGCAACTTGATGAAGAGCTCTAATAGCGCAGCTTCTCTATTAGCGTTAATAGAGTAATAGGCGCTCTGATGACGTGTTTTACATAATGACGGATATAAGCGCTCACTCGGATCTGTCCGCTCTACAAACTACAATCGTTAGTTTCGTTTCAAACATGTCCAGTAAAGATATGAAGCATAATCAGAAGTCAGAACCATGTATCACAATCCTGAAAGACACTCATAAGAACAGTTTTGTTTTCAGGCTGTTTTTACTTTATATGTTGGTCTGTTATTTGGTGTGAGATTAATTTAGGAGAGTAGGAATTTGTAAACGAGTCTCTTGCGCGCGAGTTGGCAACTCTCTGCTTTAATCCCAGTACTTCTGTGATCATTTGACACAGACATAATGATAGTGTGTGTTTTGAAAAAGACTGTTTGTGACGTCGTTACATACCTTATAATAATAATTTTTACTTCTGCGGCAGCAACAGCCAATATTGAAGCGTTATGATTTTAGTCCAAGGTGTAAGTAAATAGACACACGAGAATCGTTGATTTTCATTATTGAGATCGTCTGGTGTTCGAATTGAGATCGGGATCTTTTAACGATTAATCGTGCAGCTCTACGGTATAGAATAACCTAGTGTCTAAAAAACAAACAAAGAAACAATACTGAACATGAACTCATATGAAAGGAGGTGTGCCAGTAAGATCTAGTTAGTGCAGGTATGTTTGCCTTCACACGCCCGATTGATTCACTCACGGTCATCTTAAACTGGCTAAAGGTTGTAACCACAAGTATTTGTGTTATGCACTTTTTACTTCTGCCTTTGAGCTTGCTGAACTAATAATTGCATTCATGTCTGGTGTTGAAAATGCGACACTAGGGTAACCTGCCCAAACATCTCCATGTAAAGGCTTTCGACAGCCATTCTTTGGTATGTGTGAATATTTGTACACTCTTAAGATGCTCGTGCAGTAAGACTTAAGCAAAGTCAAGTGTGCCATCATTAAAACCTGAGATTGAGATTTTTACTTGATCATTTTTTATCCTGATAACTATGATTATGATCACTTCGGTTCAAGTTTTTTCTGAGTTTGCAAGGCCACCAGGAGTTCGTTTAGAAGTGTATCAAAAATATAGAAAATATAGTAGTCTTACTTTATTGATGAATAATGTTTTTTAACGTACAAATTTTTTATGCAAAAATATTTCTTTACAATGCTATGTTTTTTCTTTTTACTGCTCTGATGACTTAAACTGACTGAAACCTTCTCCCTGCAGATATCTGGAGTCTGGGAGTCATTCTCTTCATGCTGGTTTGTGGTCAGCCCCCCTTCCAAGAGGCCAACGACAGTGAGACCCTCACTATGATCATGGACTGTAAATACACTGTACCTGCCCACGTCTCCAACGCCTGCAAAGAGTAAGTCACTGCCGTAACCTTAGACCCGGTCGCATCATCTCTGGCATTTTCTGCATCTTACACGTCCACATTTTTTCTTATGGGCTGGAACACTGTGGCTTTGTGTGGCTTTTCACTGTACATTCATTACAAAGAGAAGCAGATGCAGCAATGTGGACATGGATGGTACTAAGATACCTGACACAGACTTGGAATGACCTTCTCTGAATCTGATTATCTGTCAAGGTTGACATTTTTTCTGTCCGAGAATTGGTAAAGGTCTCATGCATGTGCTGTGATAATTATAACATTTTGCTTGGTGATGAATTGCCATACAAATAATTATGATTAATGATATAATTGTTTTGTTTATGTCAGTTGCAAATCTAATGTAATGCGGATCAACAGTATAGTACGTAATGATGAAAACCACAAACAGCATATTGGATTTGGATCGAAATATCATTCACATTATATGTATCAATGGAGATCGTAAATATGATGTTGTGAACTGGCCATTTAATGGTAATTAAATTATGTGCCTGGGACACAGCAGATATGTTGCTAGATAGTAAGTCATGAGATTACCAAAAAGGACAAATAAATTCAGGGTTGTTTTGTGTCAGCTGGGTATTTGTTACACTTTTGATGCACAGTGTCGATACCTTTACATTTCTGTCAAATGATGCACTCTCATTTAAACCAACAAAATTAATATTAACAAGATATTAACTGCCATTACTATGAATGAGGAGGTATGCAACGCTCAATATGGCACTAATAAATCACGCCTTCCAGTAAAATGAGCAAATCGTCTATCAGTGAGGAAAACCTCTACAGATTTTTTTTACGTTTTAAAAAAAAGTTTTAAAAACTTTGAAATAGTTTTTATTGCATTCTATTAATAACACACCCTAAAACCACAAAAATTAAGAAGAAAATATTTGAAATAATACAACAAATATAATTTTCCTTGTCATTTTTTAACAATCATCTAAACATTGTAGTTCTAGTAGCGAATTTGTAGTCAAGCTTAAACTCCTATAAGAAGTTTATGTATGGTGCACATTCATTTTTATGAAAATAACATGCAGAGGGGCAGTGAATCTTTTCATGTAAACAGGCGTAACATGAACTTCAGTGATATCAGAATCTGCCGGATGACGGTCCACATGAGCTACATCATCAGTTATTGACAGTTCGTTCCAATGATCATTCAAGTCTGTGAAGATTCTGTTTTATTTAAAGTTCGGCTTTAAAACGAGCATGAGTCAATGCCCGTGATCTTTAACAATTAAGAAACATAAAGCCGATCAAGCGCAGTCACACGTCACACGGAGCTTGCGTGTCATATCTGTTTGCTGGTTTTGAACTATTATTGTTAAACATATTACTTTTAGACTTTGTTATGGCGTGCTTACATCGTCCTTTAATAACAGCTAGTGAGAAAGTAAATGCAGGCACTGAAGGAAAGTGTGGGCGCTGTATAACCAATAATGCCATTTTTGGCCAAAAAAAAGTTGCCAGCCGAAATTTCGGTGCATCCCTAGTTTATAGGGTTTGCGTTTAATGCGATAGGCTGCCGCAGACAGATTGATCGTAATTTATGAAGCAGCCCCGTTATGTTACTATTCCCAACTTTGAAGCAGCTAAAATTAGTCTGTGCTAATATTAAAGCTTAAATTGAAAGTCTGTTTAATAAGAAACTGCTTGGAGCGTGCACACATGCTCACCTCCAGCTGGTGGACATGCTCCGAGCTGTGTTTAAAACTCTTATTTTAGATTGCCTGCAGAAATGTATCTTGGAGCTGTCCTCAGAAACGTCTCTCTAGCTCTTACAAATATTTTTCTTCTTGTGTCAAGTGCTGATAACGTTATTTGCACACCCTAAACGACAAGGTCTTTTCGTGCCTGCTTTTGATATTTACAGGAACATCAATATTTACAGGAACGCATTCAAGCACCTCAAGCACCTTGTGATGTGTTGTCTCCTCCATCCTGTCATTATCACTCTCGGGGCAGAGTGGAAATTGTGCTGTGGGGTAAGGAAATGTGTTGGGTCTTGACGCCTGTTCTCTGCAGGACGCCATTGTTAGGCTGTTGAAAGCATCACGCAACGCTTGCTTGGAAATTTGGAAACGGTGGAGGCAGTTTAGATTTGAAAACAAATCCTGTTTAACCTGTGCCAAATATTTTAGTTCATATCTCATTACTCATAGATATGTGCAAAAGAGTTTTGGAATGAACGGTATTTTCTTCCTTTGAAAAGGTGATGGAATGCGACCTATTACAAAGCTGTTGAATTGAATGAAATTGTGTCAGCATAACTTATGGGCAGCCTGGTTTAGTTTAGTTAGCCTGTTTCATTGTATGAGTAGTATTTTAAAATTGTAAGACAGGAGCAATGCTTATGGGGTTTATCACGGCACCTATACAGCTAAAAGATGTTTGGGTGTTTTCTCAGCTATTGTTAGTGGGAAATTGTTGATCATGATTTAAATGATAATTATATATGATAATGACCCTTATTAGCCAAAATTGTTAGACATAGTTTTCACGGATTCATTTACTTTTTTATCCTCTGTCAAATAAAGGCACAAAATGGCCCGAAAATAACAAAAAATATTAAAATAGAGTTGTTACCCCTGCTGAACACAGTAGAAACCCTATAGAATTCACAGAAATTGCAATTGTTTCTGCTTGAATACCATTATGAACCATTATCTTTTTACATTAAAACACTACAAAACTTCTTTTGTATTGTGTTTTGGGAATTATTCAAATGAATCTACCAGATAACCCCACACCAATAGAATTCATCACATACCAGTAGACACCAGTATAGTTTTCATTAAAACCAATACAATTCCCATTATGACCATTATATCTCCATTTGATTTTTTTGTGTTTTGGGCAGAAGCCTTTTGTTTTATCAACAAGGACGATACACGATAATACATAATAATACACAAATGTCACAATGGTTACAAACTCCCTTTCTGCCTTCACACTTTTGTATTTTACAAGTGATTCATAGAAAAAAAAGAAAACACAAAATAGATCACATTAAAGATGAGTTAATTGTTTAGTTTTCCTTTTAACAGACATTGCGATTAAAGTATTGTAAATTCTTTTGGCCATGATAATCGTACAACCTTATATGTGAGAGCTCTAAAAAAATGTTTATTGCTTTGCTTTTTAACTTTTCATGTTTTATTACTGAATATCTATATCTGAGACTAGTGTAAAGATAAGCAGACCTAAATATAACAGAGAATAAAGTTGACAAATGTTAGTTTTACATAAAATCCACTATAAAAGAGTTACAGGACTGTAAAATAAAGTGCTGCCAAGAGCCAACAATGTAATTGCTTTGTCCCAGCCCTGAATCGAACCCTAAGCCTATATTAAGTACATGTAGATACCAGCATATTGTTGGCTAAATGCACATACTTGAAAATTAAATTTATACTTTATTTTACACTGCCCGTTAGTTGTCTACCAAATTGGCATCAGCTGATGCCTACAGTGAAACATCGTGATGGATGATGACATCGGGGGGCGGGGCGAGGCATGGTTATATCCGTTACAGGAAAGCTAGATCTTGGGGTCAAGCGCACAGTTGCGCAGGTTCCAAATCATACTCGACCACGGGAAAGCGTGAATGGACAAGCGAGACCCTCGTAATGGCAAAAATTGCGTCATGCAGCGGAACCACGATGCCAGCCCAACATTGTAAGGGCTGTCAGCCATCGCCGATGGATTATGTCATCGTCCCAACCCTACTGTCGTATAACAGTGTAATTATACATTTAAGTACCGAGTAATAATAAATAACTACATGTACTTACTATATGGTTAGGGTTAGGATTAGGGCGTGGTTTAGGAGTAACATGTGTAACAAGGGCACCGTTAAATAAAGTTTTACCGAAAATAAAATGCAACCAAAGTGTTTGTAGTTGAAGAAACATATTTGTCTAGAGTGGTTATCGTAAAGCCCACGTTTTTTTCATATGTTAATAAAGTAAACAACAAGCTGAATAAATGCTCATTGAGAGCTTTGTGTTAATTGGCTCTTGGCATGTGCTTGAACTTTCTGTGGGAGTCCACTCAGCTCCAGTGATCTGAATCTCCATAACACAACAGCTCCTGCGTCTCACTTTTATGTTGTTCTCTCTATTTCGCTCTTTCAAATTTCAAAGCTGCTTGCTTTATCTTAGCTGTTGTCTGTTGTGATGTCCTCATATCTCCTATCATCAGGGTGTGCCATTTTCTGGTGTCACCCGGCTGGGCACTTCTGCAAATTTCTCTGGTTCTGTGTTTAGTTTGGCCTGTCCATTGCAAACATCCAGTGGTTTGGACACCACTGTGTATTTAGCGGTTCTATTAGATCTGTAGGTTCTGTCACTATGTATTCTGGCCCAAAATACAGCCAGCTGTCTGATTCGCCTCTCTCCATACCCTTGTGATGGCCGCCAGGTTGCTTTTTTCTCTCAGAGCTGCTGAATCACAGTTGATTTTGATAGGCATTGCACCACACCATGTGGTTAATGCGTGTTCAAGCGCTAGTTGGCTCATCAACGTTGCTGTGCTTCCATCTGCCATCGTTCTCACGTCAGTCATCCTCATAGTGAATTATTCATCACCGTTTAGTGTAAATATAGACTCCCTACCTCTTATTCTTTTATTCCGAGAGCTGGCGGTGGGTGTTGATGTTGCTTCCTGCCACGTATTTCCAGCAGGTTAGACTACACAGAAAAAAAGCTAGAGCTAATCTTTAGCCTACATTTGTGTGGTGAATGTTGCTTAAATTGGCCGTAACTCAGACAGTTTCTGCATATCGCACGTTGATCTTGAGTATGTACAGAATAGTATTGCACCCTTCAAATATACGTAGAGTCTTTAGTTTAATCACATTCATTAAAGACAGACTCAGCTGTGCGATTATTTTCAGAAACATGCTGTGCGTGAGGGGGAGGGCGAAACTAAAGCATGTGCGCACTCATTGCCAACAAAACACAGACATATGACTAAGTTTCACTTACTGCGTGCGGTTCATGTCCTGCATCTTTAACCGCTTGGACCGCTTCAACTATCAGTTTCAAACGATCTCCAAATCCAGCGTTAGATCCACTGTTTATATAACATACATTACTGAAATGCTGTGAACAAACAAACACACCTCAACTTCTCTCACTATCACAAGAGGAACAAGCTGCAGCTGCAGGCCCACAGCGCAGCCAATTTTGATTGTTAACGGGTCTTTCTGTCGCTCGTCGGTTGACGCATGGGTGGGCATTTTCTTTCGTCTTGCCTTTGAATTTTTTTTCCTGGAAAGTTGCCCAATAAGGGACTAAGAAAAGTTGTTACGTAACGGTTTTTCATGTTCGAAAAACACTTTCCAAAACCTATACGAACCTTGGGGGGAAGTGTCAAAAAAATCTTTTTTGACAAGTTGACCATGTCGAGCATGAGAATACCGCACGTTTAACATTGTGAAGAAGTCCGAATGCATGAAACACCATGGCACATACCCTTTAATGTGTTGTTAATGTGCACATAAAAAATGATGTTGAACTTTTCTTAAATACATGTACAAATATTACTTTTGCGTTACTTAAAACTGAATATGAACTTGTTTTCTTTCCGATATTTGGGCTCTGAAAAACACAGAGGGCCTTTTATTTTATTTTGACCTGTTTCTCCAGTTTCTTCATTTTCTGCAAATAGAAACAGTATTTGATTTGAAATTTGGTAGAAACATTGTAAGTAGTTCACAGAAGGAAACAAAAATGATCATTTTACTTAAACACATATCTATGAATAGTAAATTTAGAAAAACTGAAAATGGTATATTTGGGTTCTATTCTTTCATCTACTAGTAGCTCCAACAACAAAGTCACAGGTTGGATTGCCAGGTAACACACTGGTTGATAAGTACGTCATCTCTTTCCGCGGGACTGTTTGGTCATCCCGAGTCTTGACCTTGAGATAGAGTAAAGGCTAGCAGCATCGGCCTGGATCGTTTAGCAATGATATAGTGATTATAAGGATTGAGCTGGAGTCTTATCACGGCTCTCTGCCATGCTGGAGACGCGAGCGGTGTGGAGTCTCTGGGGAAGTGGTTGCTGACAGCAGTCTGGCAGCGGAAAGAGAAGCAGTCGGTGCATGAACTCGACGTTTCAGCTTCAACACACCCGAAGCAACTGCACCGAGAGAACAAATCAGACTCTGAAAATGACATGTTAGTTGATTCATTTCACTAGCGCTTAATTGATAAAAAGTTTAAATGGATAGTTCACCACACATTGAAAATTATTTTATTTATTCACTCTCAATTTCAAAGAGATTTTGAAGAATGTTGGTAACCAAACAACACTGGACCCCATCGACTTCCATTGTATATGGACACTAAACCACTGAGACATTTCTCAAAGTATCTTCTTTTGTGTTACACAGAATAAAGAGTGGCAGATTTTCATAATGCCACCTTGTTTACTCTAATAGTTTAGATATAAACCTACACATAGTGTACTTATAGTTAAGCCGCGAAAGATGATAAATTTACATCTCTTTTTGCATTGACAGTGTTTTGTTTAATGTTTCAGTATTTTTAGCATTTATTTGTTTCATTCATGTTTTCAGATATTAGCCTGTCAGAGTCTCTTTTGATGTCTGCTTTAAACCCTTTTGTCTGGATCGGGTTATTATCTTCAGAGCTTTTCATACGGAGGGTATTTTAAGGCGACTCTGTCAAGCAGATTAATTTAGTCACCGCGTTGTTGCATAATTTTCTCACTCTCATTAAACAACTACCTCAGTTTTCACACATTCGATTTGCTTGTGAAATTCAAGCTATTGAGACGCAACCCTCCGACGTCAAGGCACTCAAACCTCAAGCTGTTGTGAAATCTCGGCTTGTCGTCAGCTGATAAGAATAATTTAAGCAATAAAATGCCCTTTTTCAAGAGGCCATGATGTAGTTAGTGACTACCTAAGGCGTGATTGTCATCCCCAGGTTGCGGGAAGCACGTAAATCCTCACAGAGAAGAAATAAATGTTTAGCCCTACAGCCGTTTCTTTCTTCAGCTGATGCCGTTTTCTACTGTGAAGTGCAGAAATGGAAAGCTCCATCATATCATGAATATTTCATGAGTGTTGCGCGTTAAAATTGAAGGTGGGTTGAAAAGAAATACTTGCCTGTAACCTGCAGTGCGCAAGTTTTGTGCTACTACTGGCATCAAGCAGAATACATGTTATATCTAGGTTGTGTTTTGTCACAGTCTCTCTTCGTGTCCTGCAGATTACCATCATTTTCCTAAAAAGCGTCCCCGGCTATTTCCGTCACAGCTGGGTTGACTGGATTTTCAATTTGGCTTAAGTGTTGCGCTTTTAATATTCCGTGTCATGTATAAAATGGCTCTTTTAAAAAAAAGGTCTTAAAGATAGCCTGTTCCTTTGAGTTGTGCTTTGTATAACTGTTTGAAGGGATAAAAATATTGTTTTCATGCTTGATCACTGCATTCAGGATTAATCATTGCTGTACTTTGCAAGTTCTTGAGTTCCCAAACATTCCTTCCATCACTTCACTTTCCATCTGACAATGTACGGGAAATTTGCAGGTAGTCCCGCCTCAACTTCAACCCATTGGTTGATATTTTCAGAGCACCCTAATGTTTACATTATTCCAGAATAATGATCTGAGATTTTTCAGCACATAAAATGAGGTGTAAAAAATTTGGTATGAAAATATTTTAGTATTTAAAAGAACTCTGGCAGGTCTTACGGACACATAATTGTTCAGATGTCATACGTAGTGTGTAGTTTGTTCTTCTGGTCTTTGTAAGTTGTCATTGAAAGGTTACATCTGGACTTCGTTGCTTTTGATAATTACACTCTTATTATGTTACTCTAATGCAGCTGTTGTTACCAGGCCGACAAATGACTGTGGTTGTGTATGAGAGGAAGCATAGTCATTGACAGCATGCTGTCTTTTTTGCTATCCAATTGTGACAACGGGAAATTGTGGCTTTAATCCCTTCAGTTCTGTTCTAAAAGAGTCCCGTTCTTCCCCATCCCATTTTTAGCACCGTAATGGAAATTTAAGATAATTTGTCTGATGATAAGAGTCTGGCAGTGTATTCAAGATGAGGCAAACAGGCTCATTATCTTTTCACGTATCTATTTATTCTCTTAACGAATTTCTTGCTTGCTGATAATAGCTGAAGCAGGCTGGCCGTTTCTGCATCTCCGCAGCGATGATTTTCAGACTGCTGCTATAAGCTCGCCCAATCTCCTCTGCTCTTTCATGGTGGCTGGGCTGCAATTTTGCCGCGTGCGTGCGCTGAATGCTGATGTGCCTGTTCGAACTTGGTTTCAAACAGCAACCGGAGTTGTTTTCCCTGGGCTAATATGAGCTTCATTGGCTTCTCTTCAGCTGATAATAGAAATGCTTGCGCTTTCACTTTGAAAAGACAGTATCTATAACCGTATACAAACGGTTTAAGTGACTGGAAGAACATTAGTAATATAAAGGGGACAAAAAGTTTGAGCGACAATATAGTGACACTTCGTGAATTTCGAAATCAAATGGGCAATTGACCCTTCGTGTTGAGTTTGATTGACAGATATTATGCGCCCCCGTTGCTATTCTCCATTTTATCTGACAATGAAACCATAGAGTTTAAGTCCTGATTGTTGCTGGCCGTCACACTGTAGGAACATGATCCCAGCTGCAAGTAATGTCACTGTTGAATCTTAGTTATCATAATGTACAACAATAAAGGGTTTTTAAAACAGACTCATACAAGAAGACCTGTCTAGAGTTTACCTCCATAGACTGTCATATGATACGCGCTGAAGGACTGCATCTCATCAACACTGCCAGAAGTTTATCGGAGGTCATATTTGATCTTTATCGTCAAAATCACAGTTTCAACCGTTGCCTAAACGTGTCAGAAACCAGTGGTGCTATCCAGATGTTTTGTCATTACAGCAAACATGGTACATTAGAGCTTAGATCTTAATTTTGTTTACTTTATTCCGAGTCACTTTCACATCCTGAATATATACTTCAAATGCAAATTGCAGACTTCCATATTGCTTTTGGCTGAAGTACATGTCATTTTTTTACAGAAATTATTATTTCATGTAAATATTCTTTAGTGTAGTGCGATCGCTTTGGCTGTTGTCTGGGAGGGCTTTGCGAAGGGTCAATTATGGATGTGACATTCTGCGTCATAGATGTGACATATAAACTCTTAGAAAATGTGTTTGTTGACAGGATACTGAACCATCTGTTTACATTTTACTAAACTCTTGTTGATGGTGTCTAAACATCAGAAAAATATCAGTCAAGTTTTCAATTTTAAATAAGGAAAATAAACATGCTTTACAGATGTGACAAAAAAGGACACTGTTGTTGAGAGTCGAAATACTTTGTAGGATTTATGTGATGTGAAATGCATAAACCAGAAGCAAAAAGACCCAACAAATGGAGAAGGAATGGTGCTTCATTGATCATTTAATAGTTCTTTTAACTTTCATGTACCCATTTATGGGGAATATGGACCCTTATGGATGTGAAGATTCTACCTACCAGACTGTGAAAAATCATGCTTTAATAATACAAATTGCTTTAAAAACTTTGAGAGCGACTTCACATGGGTATTTAAACCATTATAATCTATTTGTATGGTGAAAACCTTTGGTAAAAACTTAATTTTCATTCTAATTGACATTTGCATAGAATTGGCAAAATAAGATATAAAAATATTTGAGTATGGGCTCTAAATTGATTAAATTTTTTAATTGCGATAAATCGCACCCTTTTCTTGCGATTAACTGCGATTGATTGTGATGTGAAATTAACGTATAGTGAAATTAAACATACACTATTTTGTTAAACATGTTTATTTTAGTGCTGTCTATCACAACTAACTAATCACACACAGCTTTATGTTTTTAAATATACTTTTAACTTCTAATAATTTCATATTTTATCTCCAAATGAATGTAAAAACAACATATTTCTTTAACAGCATAATTTTATGAATGAAACCAAGATTGTAATATTGTTGGCGTTGGAACTGATGTCTTTATTAAATACATATATACTTTTTCTACTAATCAAACCCATTATAATAAGTATAAAATCTAACAGGTAGGAAATATAAAGAAAATAAATGAAGTTCTCAAACACTTCACAGTCTTTACTGCTAAATACATGAAATAAAGAAGAATCCCCCTTAAAGCTACAAAATCACATTGATTTCTTATTTTTTTTGGTTCTTTGATTAACATTAGTGACAGGAGTCACAACAGCACTTTTATGAACACAGTACCTTTATGAGCTGGCGCTCTAAGAAGGTCTAATGCGCTTCCTATTTTCACTACTCTTAGCATTGATTTAAGACTTTATTTAACTCGTTGACGACTGTGCTTGCAAAAATACTAGACAAAATGTGCTTTGTTGTTGTTAGTCTTGTGTGTTTTTGTTCATTCAAGCACAAAAAAGAATTTAATACTAATGCGCTGTCTGACACAGCCTTGAGCCCATGTGTACACCAGACTGGACGGCTGTCATGTTGTGTTGAGCCGTGTTTGACAGCCAGAAGCTGTCAATCTATGCTGGACGTGTCAATACAGAAATTTCAAATCATGCCTAAATTGTTTAAGGGCTTTTATATGAATATGAGCATGATTATATAATGTAACGTTCAATGACAGAAAAACAGATGTTGCTTTAATCACGTTAGATTTTTTTAAGTTTATTTATTGCATGCATTAACGCGAAAAAAAAATCATTTAAAACTTGCTGTAGAGAAAGAGAGTTTGTACTGTGACTGGAAAGATATGTTCTAATCTTATCTGACTTCAAAATCAGGCTAACCAGACAAATGTTGGCACGATAGGAACACCAGTATACCGTTCATGACTAATGTCTACACTGCAAGTTATTTTTAACACTGAAACCTCAACTTGACAGAATGAAATCACTCACATTATTCCATGCAGAGCTGTCTAAACTGCAAGTTTTGTGACATCAGTTTGTTGAGCACTATACTGCTAGATGCCCAGCTTAGCATTTGGTGAGTTAGGAGTTTGAGTTATAAAGCCAATGAAACTTAATGAGCTGAATTAAAGGTTGTTTTCTCAGATCGATTTACATTAAGGCATTTAGCAGACGCTTTTATCCAAAGCGACTTACATTGCTTTATCCTATACATTTTACATAGCTATTTGCAATCCCCTGGGATCGAACCCACAACCTTGCTCTTACCACTGAGCTACAGGAAAGCTAGATTGATAAGTGGAGTAGCTCGGGGTTTCCAACCCGGAATCACCTATTAAACCCTGACCTGCGTCTAGAGGTGTACCTGCACGTTCAAGTCACTTTTTTCATCATCTCTTCTTTCTGTTCCTCACAGCCTGATAAACCGGATGCTTCAAAGGGATCCGAAGAGGCGAGCATCATTGGAGGAGATCGAGGGGCACGCGTGGCTTCAAGGCGTCGATCCCTCTCCAGCCACGAAGTATAGCACCCCATTGGTGTCTCACAAGAACTTGTCAGAGGAAGAACACAACAGCATCATCCAACGCATGGTGCTGGGCGATATCGCAGATAGAGAAACCATCATTGAGTAAGTTTGAATGAAGATGTGCGACTAAGCATTTGTATTTGCGTATCTTCCTGGCCTCATTTTACCCCACACCAGTCCTGTTTCTGTCATTTCGAGTGTTCAGATTGAAAAAAAAGCTTGTCTATCTGTCATAATATAAGATGAATTTGACTGGAAGCATACCTCCGTCGCCCTTGTAAACTGTCACTAAAAAGGATTGCATGTTTTTTTCCGCCATTTCTCTTAAGTGCCAAAAAAGTTCATCCCACTGCCAGTGGAGCATGAAATGAACAGTCTGCGGAAGATTCCCGCTGTACAAACTCATCGAGAGAAATGCATGCTGGGAGACGGTTCACAGCAGTCATCAGTCTATGCTCTCTGTCTTTGATAGTACTCGCTGGCAGCTGGGAAACCCCACTGAGAGAAGTCGGTCACCTCAAAGGGTCCCTCAGTGTATTGTAATCGTCTGATAGGATTAAAATACAGTGTACAAGCGTTTTGCAAAATGGAGATGGAAGCTATTTGAAATAGATTTGTGGTTGTAACTCCTCTCGTCATTTTTAACACTTATTTCATTCACAAAACTAAGCCAACGTTTTTAAACCGTATCTACACTGGCCGCGACCGATGCGACACGACAACAGCTTGTTTTTAATGGCCCTGATGGGACACTCCATCTGGCAGGGTTCTATTTGACACCTCCATTTACATCTTCAAGGCATCTGCAATAAGTCTGTGAGACGTCTGCTGTCAGATGTCATATAGACATCTAGGGGACGTCTGTGAGATGTTTTTGATTTAGAAGGGTTGTAAAACAGCTCTTTCTAAGATGTTTAGCGGATGTTTTTTACACGGATGTTTTCCAGATCTTTAGCAGACGTCTTACAGACGTACGTGTGCTAGCTGGGGGGTTGTCGTGTTGCATCGTGCCGCATCCAGTGTGGACAAAACATATAATTATAATGGGTTCTAATGCATTCTATTGTCTTTTATCGTCTCGGGCGTTGCAGAGCGTCCGGTATAGACACTGTGTTAAAACTATAGTTCACACAACAAATGAATAGGTTACGATTTACACAACGTCTTTTCATTTCAAACCTGTATGAATTTCTTCTCCAAAACCCATGAGAAAATATTTAGAAAAAATGTAGGAACCAAACAATAGCGGTACCCATTCACTTCTATTGTTAGAACACAAAACCAATGCAAATGAATTGGTACAAACATTGTTTGGTTCCTACATTTTTTCTAAATATCTTCTCTTGTGTATTGCAGAAAAAATTAAGTCATACAGATTTGAAATGACAAGAAAATGAGTAAATGATGACAAAAAAAATTTCTTTGGGTGAACTATCCCTTTAAATCAAGATACATTTACCTGACATGGAAAGTGACCTGCGACATTAGGTCTTGTTTTATGAAGGGTAATATAAAAATTAAGTTTATGTTGAAAACTAGAAAATGTATCTGTCTATTGGGGTTAGAAAAATAAAGTTGAATAAGTACTTGAGGAAAAAATTCAACTTTATTTTCAAGTGTATGGTTCTGTAGGTTGACAAGTTTAATTAACAATTAAATTAAGGATATTTTATTTATGGGTTCAAACCCCCACTTTTTTTTTTAAGTACAATTACCAATTCCTTACAGTACAGGTCAAAACTTTCATAATGACAACTAAAATCTTTTGAGATTTACATAATCACAGCATGTTACTAAAAAGCAGTGTTTTTAAACAATAATGTCAATTATATGGTTAAGAAAGTCAGTTATTCTGAAAGAAACGGTATTGAAGTTGTACAGAGACTGGAGCCCTGAAATGGATTAAGTCTCACAGTCATTGAGTTCCTTATGCCTCCCTTCTCTGATTAAAGCTGAAAGCAACCACTTGTGTCTGGAGGTCCTGGAGGTCTGCTTGTAGCTGACATGTTGAATTGTGTTGTCTGAACTAGTGTTTCTCTCAGACAGTCTGTATCTTCTCCTCATTTGTCCACTTTCTTTGCTCCTGCTCTCTCTCTTCCTGTCTCTCTCTCTAGGGCCCTGGAGACAAACAAGTATAACCACATCACTGCTACTTACTTTCTGTTGGCTGAACGCATCCTAAGGGAAAAGCAGGAGAAAGAGGTGCAACCTCGATCCTCCAGCCCCAGTAACATCAAGGCCCACTTCAGGTACTTCTGTCCAACTGGGGGTTTATTCTTTCTCTTCTGTGTTTCATGTTGAGGGTCATATCTTGTCTTGAGGCCCAGAAGACAAAATGCAATACTTAAAGAACCAGCCTGGTTCTCTTATAAGTCACAATACTTACAACCACTTTTTTCACAATGTTTTGTCCTCTTGGATACAAAGCAAAATCAGAGAGGAATGTTTTAAAGAATGGCTTTAGATCGCTCTCAGCAGAAGGTGAAAACATTCATCTCCAGTGAGATGTTAACTTTTGTTCAGAATGTCATGGTCATTCTTTGGCACATCTTTAGCTCCTTTTGTTTTAATCAGATTTATTCTTTAGAAAGGTCAGACACAGTGAGGATTTCAATGAATGAGGCCTTTGCAAACCTAAGCGTACGTTATTGAACTTTAGAAGTCTGGGATGTTATTCACGATGGAAATTTAGGTGTACGTTAACAAATACTAGCACAGTAACAAACTTAATGTCAACTGATACGTTATACAAAAGTAGCAGAAGAAATAACTTTTGATTCAAAGTCTTTTTCTAAGTTATTCACAGGATGTGAGAGACTAGATGTCAGGATCTCTGTTCTAAGTCCTGTATTTGGATAACCGGCACATCCTCTGAACCCAGCACGGGGTGACCAATGTGTTTGAGACGATGCTGAAATCGTTTCAGACTGACCCAGAAAGGCAGTGAGATTGCTAAAGCTTTCTGAGAGCAGCATGAGAAGATATGAGAGGATGTGGAGGGATAGAAGCTGGAGGGAGAATAGAGAACATTTTCTGCAGGTTTAGTTTGGCTCATTTGGGCAGTGTACTTGTCTGACTTCTGCCGTCAAACATTCAGTGACTCATGGGATCATGCAAGAGGGTAACAAACACTTTTCTGGGAATCTAAACAGAAATATGAGCAGAATGGAAAAGCACTTAAAATCTCAGAGACCTTTTTGGCTTGTGTGACCCTGGGTATGTTCAGGTGTCCTCTGAGGATAAGAGTTTGTAAGCTTAGGTTTTAAGGTATATACCCAGAATCTTGGAAGTATTTTTCCTCCTGATTTTACAGGGATCGCCGTAGATTTATTTTGTTAATCTAGAAATAATCAGGTAGACAAAATCATGCTTTTCTTTTAATAACAATGTGGAATAACCTTATTCTGTTCATTTCCTTACGATATTAGATGTGGAAATGTTTACCATCCTTTCTAATCAAACATGTAAACAAAGCTGAAGCTTCATAAATTTGACTTGGCCTTACTCCCATATCATTATAGCCCAGAAATAATAATGAGCATCATGCCAAAGTAAATGTATAAACAAGTTTAGTAGACATTTTTCTTCCAAACAAAATATGTGCAGGCATGTTTTATTTTGTAGTGGTCTTTCTGGGCAGAAGCTTGTTTGAACGTAACAGTGTGTGGTTTTATGAGAAATTTACTACATGTTTGTATTGTTCTCCCTATTGTTTTAATCTGGGCGCTGTTGTGCCGTGTCTGTTTCGTTTGTTGTCATAACAACATGAAGTTTATGTAGTGTTAGTGTGGTTATGACAACCACAGTGAACATGCTGGAACTCTGTTGTACTGCTGCTAAAGCGTAATGTATCATCTTGGCATATTTTTTTTCGTTCCATACCGACTTGCAAGAAAGCAGACATGTTGTGTAAATGGTGCCCCAGCAGGAAGCTAAGGAAACAAGTTGATACATTAAAAGCAAGTTGTAGCAGCAGGTTGGAATTATCTTGCGAATCCCCATGTTCCTTTGTTGAGTGTTTGGCACAAGAAGCAAATCTGTCTTTTGTCAAGGATCATCATGAACGCAAGGGTTGTCTTCATAAGGCACTCTCCAGAGCTTCTATGTTTAAAAGTTATTTCTAGCTCACTGTATCCTGACTCAACTTAAAGGAACAGTTCAACAAAAAATGAACATTCTGTCTTCATTTACTCACCCACAAGTTGATCTGTATAATTTTTTTTGTTCTGATGAACACAGAGAAAGACATTTGGACAAATGCTTGTTACCAAACAGTTCTTGACCACTGTTGACTACCATATTAGTAAAAATTGCTTTGTAAATGTATTTTGTTCACAAACAGTTTTGGGGCACTTTTGACCACCATTTTTCCTACTATGGTTGTCAGTGGTGGCCAAGAACTGTTTGGTTACAAGCATTCTTCCAAATATCTTTCTTTGTTTTCATCAAAACAAAGAATTTCTAACAGATCTGGAACAATGCGTGGGTGACAGATTTTTTTTGGGTGAACTGTTCCTTTGAAGCATCTAACAAAGAATGTGCTTTGTTTGATACAGAATCTATCACTGATGTCAAGCTCCATGTCCCTTTCTCTTTTGCAGGCAGTCATGGCCGACCAAAAAAATTGGCATGCTTCAGGACATCGAGGATAGTATAGCCGCTCACACTGGGGGTCCACAATCTCCGGCTCGCAGCACTGAAAACCTGTTGAACGGCCACCGCAGTAAAGGACTTCTAGAAGTGGGGCATAGGGAGGAGACCAGCGAAGCCTCCAGCAGCTCTGCTGCACCCGTCGCTCTGCTCCCAAACCCCCTCAAGACTGGGGTCATGGCACCTCTCGCTGCGGCAAGGCAACGTCCCTGCCTTTTTCGGGTGGAAGAGGACGAGGAAGAAGAGGAAGAACAGGAGCCTCCACTGTTCCACACCCAAGTGGTTTTGCGACGCAAGCCACAGTCCATCACCAACCGGCTCACGTCCCGCAAAAGCGCCCCGGTGCTCAAACAAATCTTTGAGGAGGGCGAATCTGATGATGACTTCGACATGGATGAGAGTCTTCCGCCTAAGCTTAGCCGGATGAAGATGAACATGACGTCGCCGGGCACTGCCCAGAAGCGTTACCACCGGCCAAAGAGTCAAGGCCGTGGATCGAGCTGTTCCAGCTCGGAAACCAGCGACGATGATTCAGAGAGCCACCGCAGGCGCTTAGATAAAGACACAGGGTTTACCTACAGCTGGAACCGTAGGGACAGTAGCGAGGGTCCGCCTGGAAGCTCAGGGGGCAATGGGGGTGGAAGCAGCGGAGGGCAAAGTAAACCACCTGGGGAGGGTAACTCGGGACCAGACAAGGGGAGTCCTCCAGGCGGAGGAGGAGGAGGGAGTAGTGGTGGTACAGGAGGAGGTGGAGGGGGTACTAAAGGACAAGGAGGCCCTTCCAGCTGTTCCCGAAGCAACAACAACAACGTTTCATCTGGCTCGAAGCGTAGCGCAGCTCGCAGCGCCGGAGAACTGGTGGAGAGTCTGAAACTCATGAGTTTGTGCTTGAGCTCTCAGTTTCAGCATCGCAGTTCGGGAGGAGGAGGACGTTTTATTCTGGATCCTCAGAGCCTGTCTAGCGTCAAAGTCCAGGAGAAGTCCTCCTGGAAGATGTGCATTGGTTCCAACAACAGTCTAGAAAAAGTCATCAACCCTGCCGGGGTCGGGGCAACGGAGCGATATCCGGATCAAACGGCTGTCATGCTGAACGAACTGGGCCTAGTCAAGGAGAATAACATGAACTTGAAAAACAACGTTCTCCAGCTACCTCTGTGCGAGAAAACCATCTCGGTGAACATCCAGCGAAGCCCCAGGGATGGGCTCCTCTGTGCCTCGGCCCAGGCCAGCTGCTGCCAGGTCATATGACTCCATTGTTCCTGTTGCCACATTTGTAGCGTAACGATGAGTAGACCACCAGTAGCTGTATATGACCTCTTGACCCCAACCTGACCATTGAACCTGCCTTCTGTGTCATCTTAATCATTCTCACAACTTATTTATTAAGTTTCTTCTGTTGGACCCATTGGTTTTAATGAAGTGCACGCTGCTAGCCTTTACTTTCCTGTGTGTGTGAGCGTGTGTTCGGTTCCATTCGAATGATGGAATTTGATGTTTTCAAGACTTGTTTTTGCTTTTATTCCCTTAAAATGCTCTTACCGTGAATTCCATGGTTCCAACTTGGCCCAATCAATCAAACGTTGTGGAAACTGTGTATGTATAAACAGTTGAATAAAGTGAGATATTTACATTAAGACCAAAAGTATGACAGAGCAGAACATGGCAATTCAGAAAACTAGAACTTAAAGTGGCTCAAAGTAAATTGAAGTATAAAGACTGATTTTGTAGATTAAGCCCCAGTGTCTCTGCAGTATCAAAGACCGATTGAATGATAATAAAGTAAAAGCAATAGTGAAGAAGTCATAGCGCTCCCTTGTGAGTCTTAAAGTTAAATACTGTCTTGCACAGAGCTGGTTTTTATTCGCCATCTTTAAAGTGCTGTCGACTGTTTTCATTTCACTGTTAAAACTGTTTCAGTTGAACTAAACTTGAGGTTACTGACAATCATTTGCAATATCTTATTAAGGGAAATTCTTAATGGAAATGTTCCTAAAGTGGGTTACGGGCTAATCCAGAAAACATACTTTTCATTGTTTGGTTTGAATTGTCACATGTACATTTGCATCACACCTCACCTTAAGTTTTCATTTTTGTGTGCATTTAAGAAAGGTTTTTTCAGATTTAAGTGCAATTTATTCAAGTCAAAACTGGCTAATTTTTTAACCCCCCATTAAATGCCCATCTGCGTTGCCAAATCTGCATCCCAGACCTAGATGCGTTTATCATTGAACAAATGATAAAATGAAAATAACACTACGGTCAAAGTCCACAGTCAGGACGACATACAAATCACAGCGGGCATAATTAGACATGAGCTGTTTGTGCTCGAGTAAAAGCCTGCAGACTTCAGCTGTGTTGAACTGAATAGTAAATGGGAACCGTTGAGCCACTGCCCTTCTTTTTCAATGTCATTACCGCAAGACAGAATCTGAAAACAGAGTTTATTTTCGGTTGCAGATCCCGATGTTGGTCATCTCTCTCCTTTTGTTCTTGTACTGTTCAGCTTTGAGTTACTGTATTTACCATTTTCCGAACGGACTGGCCTTACGGGCTGTTAATAAATATGTACATACATTTTTTTAAAGTTTTTTTTAAAGGACTGCTGTTTTAATGCTGTGTCGGATGTGAGCGTCGTCGGCTTCCAGATGGGATAAAACAGGGCTGTTTGGTCACCTAAGTGACTTGTCACTCTTTCAGGATGTGTTGGCCATCACCTGATATAGATAAAGTCAAAGGTCTGCTGTGAGTGTACAAGAGGATTGGGTGTGAGAAACTTAAAGGGCATTTGCAATAAGCTATAAGTTGCAGCTATATGTAAATATAATTTCTGTTTCTTTTTTATATTTCAAAGCTGTACGTTCTTCAAATGGCTCACTTGACCCATCTTAAGTATTTCCGTACGTTTCGTCTTTTCGTTTTAAGAATAAAGTCTGTAAATATAGGTGTAAATATGGTGCTCTATACTTAGAAATGCAGTGTTGGACTTCTTGTTCAAAGCTGTAATATAGCCTTATTAGATATGAGTGTCAAATACAGAGCAAGGGAGGTTGAAAAGAAGAAAACAGTGCTGTATGCATCATGTCAGTCTCTGACTTTGTCCTACCCTAATGTAAACAGCTAAACGACATGTGCATGTGTTGTGTGTTTGACATTACTGATCCACGTCCATTCAGAGGAGAAGAACCAACTCGAGATGTTACAGGACCAAACCATGTACTGACGTTAAAAAAAATGACTTTCGAAGAAGCAAAACGAATAAATGTTCTGTTGCTGAAACTTGTCCTTAAAAGTTACATATAACTATGGTGATGTCCAAAATTAAATGTGAAATATGTTGTCTTCAAACTTTGACTGGTCGTTTTTTTGTGTTTGGGGGTGTGTGTGTGTGTATTATTATTATTATTATTAAAAGGTGTGTGCATAAAATGAAGGTTTTGAACATTAGTGGACATGGTTATAAATTGTAAGCTGCATTACATTTTGGGTAAATGCATAAAAATCGTATAAATGTGACCCGGTCTGTGAAAACCCAGCTAAAGGGATTTTTCCTGTTTTCTACATAAGCCTACGTTGTGTGAAAATGATTAAAATCAAGCTTTCATGCTTTTTATCTCAATATTGCATTGAGAATTAACTTAAGAAATCTGCATTTGACTGTCATGTATGTGAAGAATGGCGCATGAAAGACGAAGGTTTCAGTACTTTGCTTCTTAAGTCCCCAGCCCAATACGATGAATATTTTGTTCAATTCCAGAACGTTTTCTTTCTCTGTGAGCTTCCTTTTCCAATGGAAAGAAAATGGTGTAGTGTTTCATTGGACACTTGCTGTAAAGAAGTTAAACACGACAGGGTACTGCTCAAGGCTCATGGGCCCCTGCTGTTGAAAGCTATTTTCTTCTGATTCACTGCCTGCTTGTGCTGCCAAGGTATCTCAAGTAACGAAGAGCTTTTCAGGGGCATCTCAAGTGCATTTACACCATCAGTTAGTCAAACACACACCACGCATGTTGTCAGTAGAGCACCTTGAGTATACTAAACACGCAGACAAGTTGTGCATATTGTCAGTGGAAACTGCTGAGACGGCATCGGTGTCAGAAAGTGTGACAAGCCGTTCTTTAATTAGTCTTTTGACGTGACTGTGTTTGCTAGTCACACCGCTCTACTGCACTAATACTGTACTCAATCCTCAGCTTAAA
The DNA here is from genome assembly GCA_029783895.1 of Triplophysa bombifrons. NCBI lineage: Eukaryota > Metazoa > Chordata > Actinopteri > Cypriniformes > Nemacheilidae > Triplophysa > Triplophysa bombifrons. Next base: position 14,985,053 of record CM056455.1, read on the forward strand.
GTCACCATGTAATCAAAACAGATGATTCTATTTTTTGATGGAATATTGCAGTTTATAAGTGTTAACTGATTTATTTGTACTTTTCATGATTGTTTTTCATACACTGCCGATCAAAAGGTTTGAGACACTTGAGTGAGACGTTTTTAATTAAATATCTGAAATTAGTCTCGTAGACAAAAATAAAAATTACCCCAAAAAAATTCATCACGAAATATGTATAATTTTTTAATGGATGACCGAATAATGAAGAGCAGCAAATAAAGACTCAGAAAAGATGGGAACTCTTGCTTGACTAAAAACCATGAGAACTTTTCTGCTAACTTCAGGCAAAATGTGTCGGTCACACTTCAGTATAGGGGCAATTCTCGCTATTTACAAACCATTAAATTTAACTTTTTCCACAATACATTCTTAATTTGTTGCTTATTAATAGTTGGTAAGGTAGTTGTTAGGTTAAGGTATTGGGTAGGATTAGGAATGTAGAGTATGGTCATGCAGAATACATGCTTCCTAAATACTAATAAACAGCCAATAATAGGCATGCTAATAACAACTAGTTAATAGTGAGAATTGCCCATCTATACTGGAGCGTTACCAATGTGTCTGCACAGAATATGCTAAAATATAACTTTTATTATAATTCATTTTAAATATATGTTTTCATTTTTTTTGTCACAGCATAATTCCTATATTTTCTTCGTTATATTTCATTATATGATGAGTTTAGTATTATTATAAAGTATGGGGTAAATATGAATGTAGAAATAAAAAGGTACAAATTTGGCTAGTTGTTCTAAAACTTTTTACAGGTAGTGTCTCGGTCAGGCTTCCCATTTCCAATGATCCAATCAATTCATGAAGGATGTACAGTAATTGAGTCCAACCCTACAAGCCTTTGCACTCACAGATACAGTATGTCACACTACATAAAGAATCACCATCATAACTTCCATCTCATGTCGACTTGAAACTGGTTTCCAATACAAAAATAAATTGGACATATGCCTGCATTTAAGATTCTATATGTAAATTATTATTCAGCATATTGGCTGTGTGGAAACTATTGAAGAAACACATTTTTGCAGCAAGAACTTTCTAATAAACGGAGTGTAAATCAATATGCAGAAGGGCAAAATCATCCTAAGTGTCTCTAATGTTGCTCTTGTGTTGTCAAGGACATGAATGAGAATTGATTTGATTAAATTACTCTGCAGAATGATTTATTATCATAAACGTTAGAGCATCTTCGGTATTTCCAGACCAGAATGGAAGTCGCACGTTATCTGACACCTTCTGAAAACCTAAAGAACATCTCATTACCATTTCCAAAGGAAATGTCAAAGACAAGGAACACATGATAACTGAGATTTTATTTTCAGCCAGAGATTATTGAATTTCTTCAAGTACAGCATAGGGTGGACTTGATATCGGTAAAGAAAAGCTGTAACAGTTAAATGTGATGCAGTGATGTAAAAAGGCACAGCTCAATCTTTGGTAGAGATGTAAGTGAATGAAAGCAGTCAGTTTCTAAAGCTCACAAAATTATAATACATCATCATTTGTTGGATTTTTAGGCCCCACATCGGATAAATAATTTCTCTGTACAAATCAATTATAGACAGATTCAGACAGTCATAAAAATGCAGCATTCTTTGAAGCATTGTTTAATGGGTTCAGGATTGCTGATTTGCATTGTTTTCAATCACATTCCCACCTGTCCATCATCATGTTAATAACCGTTACACTGAATGAAACAAATCCTGACATATGTGCATGCTTTAATGCAATAACAAAAAAATCTTTTAAAAATACTCCGTGTCATATTCAGATGTGTACAGTATGTTTTGAGTCAATATGCCATTTATGCAAATAACATGTCAAGGAGTGCATTTTACAGTATTTAAGGTGCATGTAATACTTGACTGTGTACAGCATGTGCAGACCTTAAGCAGTTGTATCATTATAGTTTGTTCAATTCCTCTGTTGTCACATGTCAAACCGTGTCTCAAGTCTCCGCGGCTTCCAGTATTTTCTGAAAAGACAAAAAAAATCATTTTTGAATGCAGACAAGAACAGTAAGGTAAGAAACATACGATGGGTGTATACAAATTCTTGAAAATGTACAAATCCTTCTAAAATCTTAAAGATTTTTTTTAAATATCCTTTAAATCTTTCGGGTTTATAGTCTAAAAGGACTACATAAAGCTAATATGCTGTTTTACGTAGTGTTGGACAGACAGTTTTATAAATGTTAAAATTCAGATGAACCAACACTGTTATTACAGGACTTCAACTACGCCATCATGACAGGTTTTTAAAAAGACAAGTACATTACAGCAAGATACTTCATCTTCTTCAAAAAATGAAGAGCTTTTCTGCAGCGTGCACATTCTGCAGAATGTAGGGTATGCCGAGCTTCATTTAATCAATTCATTTCACTGCCTCCAGCAAACCAGAGCAAATTACATTCTCTGTGAAAAGTGTTAGGTGCAATTAACATTTTAGTCCAAAAGAGAGATCAATAGGGTCGGAGCTGCTGACACTGTGATTCTGTACGTGTGGTTCATAGAGTCCAAACGCTCAAACCCTCTGAGAGCATTCTACAATGGTTATTATTCAGCCCCAAGTATAAAGACCATTAGACTGATGTGAAAGAAAAACTTCATTAAATAATTAAAGAGGTCTGTGTTTTCATACTGCCGTCTTTATTCAACTAATTTATTTTTCATTCTGGGCCAGTCATAACTCTTGTGTAATGAATCAGCTGCTGTTTGGCTTGACTAGTCGTTCTTTTAGTTCAAATTTAACCCTATAAGCAAATTACATAAAACAAAATAAATATTTAAATAAACAATTTTGCATTGTGACAATTTTGATAACGCCCCCTCCAATTTTCCTTTTTACTTTTTTTCTACTATCTGGACTTTGTATTTTTGTGGGGGGAGAGGGGTCATTCATTTCTATAGCATAGTTTAGTAATTTAGTAGTATTTTATATAGTATCATTTAGAGATGCACCGATATATCAGCCAATTATCGGTTTCTGTTGATAAAAGCTTAGAGCAAAAATTACACAAAGGTAAGCAATTCCAGTGTTATGGATGTAACATTTTGCGTTATGGATGTGACATAAAACGCTCAGAGAAAATATGTGTTACAAATATTCAGGACCATTGTTTATATTTGAACAAACCCTTTGTTAATAGAGTTTAAACATCAGAAAATTTTCATTTTATGCTGCGCACAAGTTTTCTATTATAAAAGGGAAATAAACATGCCATGGATGTAACAAAAAAGGACAGTTTATGGGACACGACAAACTATTTGGGAATTCTGTCCATTTAAATGCACAAATCTGAAGCAATAATACCCAACAAATGGAGGAATGCCTCTTCATAGAACAACAAATAGTTACTTTATGTTATTTTTCACGTGCCTACTTATGAAGAATATCTACCGTTATGGATGTGACAATCCTGAAAATGTCACTTACATGATTATGGAAAAACATACACTAAAATGAAATGCTTTAAAACTTGAAGATAGACCTCACATGGATATTTGAACCACCAAATGTTAATATCTTTGCTGTTAGTATAATCAAAAGCTTTGGTATTTCTTCAAGTTAAGGTTGAGATTTTCACAGAATTGTCACATTCCAGTCAGTACTACACGTCTAAGAGAAGTTAATTTTCTGGATTTCAGGGGATGTCTTGATGGACGTTCTGGAACAATTGACTGGACATGTCAGTATTGATTATGTGAGAAGGAGGATGGGCATTTAAAGGCTTTAAAGCTTTTGCAACACCAACATACTATCAGTCATGTTAACAACTGCACTCAAATCAAGAGCAAGCTCAGGGTCAATGAATCATTACAGACGGAACAGCTTGGTGGGATCCTTTGATTCAACAAAATCACACAGATCTAATTATTTAGAAAACAGACATCAGTGTGTCGAGAGCTGTCTGATTCAGATTTTGTAGGCTGTGACGACTTCACTTCCCCCATCATCACCAAAGGTCAGCGTGGGACATGTCACACTCTCACTGACTTTAGAAAGTTGACATATTCTCAGAGGACCGGCTTGTACCGCTTCCTGTGACGGTGGTCGACCAATGACGTAAAAGCTATGTTAATATGAAGAGGTCCATCTTGCAACTGCAACAATTTCGAAGAACAATTCTACAATTTCTTCTTTTTCCCAAAACTTCTAATTTTCTATAGTCCTACAAGCTTTTGTAGTTGTAGTTGTAGTCACCCATGGATGGGAAGACTCTCTTCACTTCACCATCTCTATACCATCACCATGGGAACGCTTCGATCGAGCTGTTGACGTAAAGTGAGCTAATATGCAGATGTGTATAAACAGCCCCAACTGTTCACAACCATATCCCCTGTCTTCATTTTCAGCCATAAAACGAAGACAATTCTCACATTTCAATAATTTAGTAATCGATATGACAAACTTTAACTAAATACAGCGAGTTTCCAACGGAAACCCCCCAAAAATTTGATCAAAATTTTTGTTACAAATCATAAGTAGAGATGCACATTGTATGAAGTACATTTCTCCACCGATACCAATTATTCAGAGTGATATCTGCCAATACTGATAGTCCAGGGGTTCTAAACCTTTTTGACTCCAAGACCCCAACTGTTTTCAACAATATTCAAAGCCCCTACCCGCCACACACAAAAACTCAATATTTCTATCCAATAGAATATTTCTAAGCTTGATATTAACTGGAATAATAATAATAATATATAATAATAATAATAATAATAATAATTTCTTTAATAAAAAAATTACAAATAATGAGACATTTCTTTTCATTTTTAGTTGTTTTAAGATGTAATTCAATGCTAATTTTGTCTCATTTTAACTTATTAATCATCCTGAGGCCCCTTGGAAGTCAGCTGGGCCCCCCTCTGTTGAGAACCACTGAAGTCTTTTGATTGACAGAATATATTGGCCCTGATCATCGACTGTTTTTAAACTACCGGCTGATAGTGTAAAAAATAGCTTTTATTATTTTTTGGGGTCGATATGTCGGTGCATCTCTACATATAATCATATCTCAAGATACCTTGAGGAAACCTGCAGTCAATTTCAGAATTTTCTATTTCTTCCTTTCCCACGCCTTACTAATGATGAACATTAAAATGAGCATGACAAGATTGTATAAACCCTAATGATCCATGTCATCCCTTCATGATCTGAGAATCATGCAAAGTTGAATGTTAAATGTTTTTAAAAGAAACAAGAAGATCTGACCTATGCCTCGCTGACGTACAGTTGGTCAAGATTACAAATGTGCTTACATTTGATTAGCGTCCTATAAATGATTCAGGACCGTCTTAAATATTATGTCATATTAGATCATAAGGATTCTATGCTTAAAATCTTTTAAAACGCTAAACTGTATCTCTGCTTTTTTTATCTCTAGGATCGCATCTCTAATCTTCAATGCCAATCTTTTTTCCATTCCCAGCCACTCATACAGCTGTTGAGGGTTAAACTGAGATCGTTCAAGAGAATGTAAAGGCTAAAATCGGCAGTTGTCATAATGGTTCCCTGCTAGCCCTGGCAGCTTGGCCTTTTCCTGGGTCTTTTCCAAACACTCACCACTAACAGGGGGGTTTCCACTGGCACCGCAAGTTTTTTACTGGCTATTTTCAGAGTCCCTTTGCCCAAGAGTGGCACAAGCTTTCCTCCCAACAGTTGTCTTCACCTCCTCTGACCTGCTGAACACATGGAAATACAGCTAATCGCCGTCATTTGATGCTAGCTCATCACTAGCGCTCTCAAACCGCTGGACCAATCGTCTTCCCTATATCATCGACCAAACGTGCCATTTAACCGCAGTCGGCACTTTTGTGCTTGAACAGACCCGGACGTAGCAGTTGGAACGATTAGCTGCCGTCCATCATGCTGATGAAGAAGCTTCGGTGAAGACGCATGGCCAGCGCTGGCAGAGGGAAATTTGTGAAAGAGAAGCGGACGGGCCGGAGCCCAGAAACATCACGTCTTCAGTCATCCTGAAATATAATCAATATGTGTTTTACGACCCGCGTCTCTCGGCTAAATTAAAAGAAATGTTAGACGGATGAACCTTCAATGGAGTCCCGCCTTCAACGCAGCTCATCGGCCAAGTGTTCCATCACGGCTTTACATGTGCTGCTTTGAATTTGTCGTGAGAATGTATCTCTCCAACACCATAAAATAAAATAACTATTTTACGAGATGTCTACCAAGAGTTAGAAAATACAACGTTTAGTTAAATATGATTAGTAATCAACATATAAGAGTCTTTCATAATTCTTCACATTTCACAGCAATCGCTGCATTGGTGAACGTTACAAAGTCCATCAGCAGTTGTTTTGTTCGTATATATCACTGTTGTGATTCGCCAGTGCACATCCAGTGCTCAAAATGTGGCCAGATCAACTTGTAACATTATAATCCACAGCAATTATAAGGCGAGGGAAACCATATCGCACATATCTTATCTGCTGTTAGTACAGGGAGTAAACACAAGGCCACGTTAAAGATAACGCTGATGCCAACCGCACACTCCAGCTCATTGTCATTCACAATCCAACTGTGCCATATCCCCAGAGCCATGGCAACAGACTTACCGACCGACGGCTCGGCTCTGTTGAAATAAAGCCATCATATCTGTTAAAAGTCAAGCAGTGCTGTCGCTCTGACACACATGAACAATACTCTACATAATATATAACAACCTTTTGTCTTGTAAAAGAGGGACAGTGGTATGAATTTATTATAAAAAATAAATACTTGGTATTATTGAGGAATCATTCAGGCTATGGAGCAATTACTACTGGTACCACCTATCCTGATAATTGTATAAAAGTACAAATCTATCCATAGATACACTGATGACAGATAAACAAAATATATATTTATACAATATATAGACGGTTTCTAAGAAACAACATAAACAAATGTTACTGCGCATGCACGCTCCTGTGGCCCGAACTTAACTTCCGGTACACATCCGTGAAGGAGAGTCCCTGTAGATTATTTCAAGCCAAAAAAGTAAAGGACATTAGCTAGCAAGTAAAAAGTATGTCTAGCCAGTATTATTTTGGGTTATCAGTAAAATAACTGTTACCTGGCTAAACGTAAAAGCGACAAAGTTCCACGACCCATTCAACAAATTGTTTATTCTAAAACAATTACTATACAATGAAATATTAATATTAATCAATAATATTATTATTAATTACATTTAATATAAATATCTATATTATGAGCCACAAGCCAGACCGACACAGACTGGAATTTAATGTCAGGCCATGCGCGTGCGTGCGTCCAATGAAATCGTCTATATTCTGTATATATTCTATATTATAACTTTAGGTATTCTTTGGACACCTGGATAGATCTGCAGAAATGTGCATTGCACGGTATCCCACAATGCAATGCACTTTTTCCTCCGTGAGAAATGAACAGGAAGTATCAACTGCTACTTTAATCATCGTTTCATATTGATATTTAATAAAAAAACTTTCAAGTTTTCAAGATAAAACCTATTCGCAAAATTGATCATGTGACCACATTATAGCATAAAACTATTTTTTTTGCATAATGCCAGTTATCGCAAAAAACTGTCTATACTACACAACATGTACAGTAGTATATAAATACTTCATATTGAATGCAGTCTCTGCCTTTAATGGAAAACACAGCATTGTTTTTATCCATCATTAAGTCTGCTAATCTGATAACGGCAGACCGTGGTGTGTGTGAGAGCGGCCTATTTTGTGCCATATAAAAGGTGATAAACATCTGTCTAAATAACTGATCCTCATTAGCAAACACTACCTGAGCACACACTCTGGAAGTCAGCACAGCATGTGCAAAGGTCTCTCTTGATCATTTACTGATCAGAAGGCGTGTTAAAGCTGTGCTGATAATGCTTCCTGCATGCAGACCAGACCAAAGCTGTTGACTGTCGTATCCACAGAGGCTTATAAACACTTCAAAGGTCTACTACATACATAGGTATAAAAAGTATGTATACTCACCCTTTTCTTAAGAGCTTCTAGAGACTCAAAGTCCAGCTTGGCAAGTTGGATTTGGATGTGTTTGGGAACATCCGGAATGACGAAGGCCAGGATGAACTTGAAGGCCAGGAGAACATGCTAAAACAGACAAAACGGGACAGCTTTACAGCACATCTATCATGAACTCCTATAATCTCAATGTAATTGAAATGAATCGCTCAAGGGTTTTGATGATGTGTTTGAGGTTTTATTTGGACAGCAGCGTCAACACACATCTTAGAAAAAATGGAAATATAACTTGGCTGTGGTAGGCTATATGAGACCAGTTTTATTGCACTTATGCTTTTTGTTGTCCTTATGTTGTTCCAATTGAGTCCATAGTTTACCTCATTTATAAGTCGCTTTGGATAAAAGCGTCTGCTAAATGACTAAATGTAAATGTAGATGGATAGATGTAACCGGAGAAGTTTTTTTACATAATTTAACTCCACCTAACCTCTGTCCAAAACCTATACACACCCTCACGCATATTAATGGAGACATATGGACTAGAAGGGAACCTATTTTAGCCGCATTAAACGGCTGGATGATCTTTATGGCTCTCTATGTGTTCAAAGGCCACATTAATGAGATATGTTGTTGGCAGAGTGCCACTGCAACGTTTACTGACTCGCCAATCGCCGCAGACCAACGGCTTCTGAAAGCACTCAATATGGATCTGTGTATGTGTTTGTCAACCCAAAATGATATATTTGATCAGTCTGGGTTTTCATGACCATGACATGATTTACACAATGCTTTATGCAGTTACAATATACAGTATATTTATTTATGGTATATAGTTATTAATATATATAAAGATAGATTGAAAGTTTCATTTAATATTTATTTTACCTAATATATTACATATTTTTGCAAACTGTAATAGACATTTCGTGCTACATCACAAAATCAAATCAAGAGTTGTTTTGCTCGTCCAAATCAATAATGCAATTATTTAGATCGTCACTCAACTTGGACTATAACAGTAACAGTAACAATTCAGTAAATTCCTATTCCTGCCATTCCACTGCTCCATCCTTGCCCACTCAAATTCATAAAACTGAAAGGGAACCCATTTAAAAAGCTGCAATTTGCCCCATCATGGATATAGTTTACAGTAATTTACATTATCCATCACTTTGAAACAAACACCCATTCTGCTTTCTTAACTTATAACTCATTTACAATCATTTTATTCCAGTTAACCGATCCAAATATCTTCTCCCCACTGCAAATACAACATAGATAAATTTATTTCTTTATTCCGGATTATTTTAATACCCAGGCGGAAACCAGCGAGTAAGATTTTTACAAATGAACTCCATAAACTCTGCCTCATGCTGCGCTAGACACAAGTACAGTAATTATTAAAGACCCGAGTAACCTAGATCCAAAAATGTCTCTGTGAGATCTGAGGATATAGTCCAAAGCATCAGTCACAGCACAAAGCTGTAGTGCAAAGAAAACCTGAGGTGAACTGTAAATTCATTCACATTCAGATTTGCAACTTGGCAGACGGCTTACTTTCAAACACGGCAACATTACACACGGCACGAAATGTCATTTTCATGATCTCATGTTATGTACTCTTTAAGAATATAACAGATTATTTTCTCTAGGGCTTTTCACAATGGTTATTCAATTCCAGGTTCTTTTTATAGCACGTTTTAAAATGTTGCATTGCTTCAAAGCAGCTTTACATTAAAAAGAAAACAGAAAAAGGAAAATTAAGTCTAAAGAGTACAAACAAAGAGGACCATCCTAATAAAAGCAATGTTAATGGAACCAAGCAGCTTTACAGAAATGCATGTTTCTATGTTACCAAGCAAAACCAGATTTTTTTTTTAAGGGATGATGTTAGATAAGGGGTGATTTGTCAGATATAAGCAAGTATAAATTATACCATTTAAATCACAGTTAATGTATTAATATGCATTTTAAAGAAATGGTAACGTGATCAAAGAGATAACTATATTCTGCATTTGCAATTTGACAGTATTGTACATATAGCACAATGCTATGGTATAGCATTATCGGTGCCACATTCAATTAGGGACCTTGAATAAATGGATAAATAAATATTGCTTTCCAATTTGTGACCCTGATTGTGAAAACCAAGTCATTTTTTCTGATTTACTGTTTTCTATATAAAATCATCCTACATAATGTAAAGAACATTCTGTGAAAATATAACCCTGGTATCTATAATATTTGACCGTGACGAAGATTGAAATCAATAATGTAACTTTTTGAATGAAATCAAACTCGGATGGTCATTCGAGTCTGGTTTTTACAGGCAGGGTGACAAATACAAGAAGACTAGAATTAAAACCAAAGCCATACTGCAAGAGACGAGAGGATAAAGGCTAAGAATTGTTAGGTCTGCAGATGACCGGTCTCATGTGTGACCAGTGAACTGAATGAAAAAGCGTGTCAGGGAGGTGTCAGAGCGATTTCAGGCTAGCTGTCATCAGAGATAGAGAGAGCGAGAGAGAAAGAGAGAGAGAGAGAGAGAGAGAGAGCAAGGACATATCTGATCTTGCAGCATGTCAGACATGGTTAGAGAGTCATGCAGGAGCACATAGACTCAGTTAAACAGTCCTGTTAGAGCCTTACTGCCTGTTAACATGAACTCAAACTTAGAACACACACACACACATTGTATAGAACTGCTAACTTAGTCACTGACGCCTGCAAAATAGATTATATGAAGTTCTAGATATCGCCGAAGATTGGCTGAGACAGATTTTCAGATAAAGTCACACAATTTCAGATTGTGAGAGCATCATCATCTTGCCAGCAGGCCACTATGTTGTGGAGGATACAACTGACATCTACAATACTACAACAACAGAGTCAGCTACTTAAAATGGTAGATATGTGCTTGACAACAACCCACAAGAAGACTGATAAAACGTCAACAAACATCTTTCTGATATAATTCCTGCAAGTAGTGCTGGGTTTTGTAACTAAGGCTTATTCCACAATTCATTTATTTTATGCATTTAATTTATGCCATTTTACCATGTTTAACTGTTAAACTTGATAACAGAGTATTCAGTGAATAATTTCCCGCTAAAATATTGCTTGATGTAGAGACAAAGCTGCTGCTAAATATTTGCAAAATCATTGCTTAGCATCATTTCTTGTGTACATCTGTACACATTACTCTCTCTTTCAGAGGTCCCTGCCATCAAGCTTTTCAGTTCTTCCCGATCCTCCGCTGTCTCCTGTCACCGTGGCTACACTGTTGCCTGGTTACTGCTCTCTGAGGCATGTCATGGTGTAATTACCTGAGTATCGAATGGCCCAAAAATAGGGGCAGTCGCGGCTCTGAGAAATACCAGCAATGACACACTTGCGCACACATTCACAAAGTTTTCTGATTCATTTCACAAGGAGACCATGACAGTGCACACAATGGCAAGGAGAGAGAGACAGAGAGAGAGTTGCATTATTTATCTTCATAAAACGACCTGTGAGGACACAGATTATTTCTGTATTAGGATCATTTATGGATTTGAATTATTTGCCCATTTACACAACAAATGCCCATTTTAGCACAAGGTGAATAAACTACCATAAACTGAATATCAAACTCTATAATATTTCCAACCATAAAAACATTTACATTTAGTAATTTAGCAGATGCTTTTATCCAAAGCGATTTACAAAGAGTTTAGGGAGCAATAAGCGATCTGTCATACAGGCGCAATAATACAATAGGTGCTCATACAAAGTTACCGGTTTCAACTAAAGCTATACCACTACCTGTTGAGAGGGTTGGTGTTGTTATTTTTTCTTCATTTGTCTGTCAAGTATTCACAGAAGAGATGGGTTTTAAGTAGTTTTTTGATTGTTGTGAGAGATGTGATTGACCGGACAGAGTTAGGAAGAATGTTCTACCAGGAAGGAGTTGTGAATGAGAATGAGCAGGAAAGCGATTTACTGCCCTTATGAGAAGGTAATACAAGACGCCGCTGGTTTGATGAACACAGGGATCTTGTTGGGGTGTAAGAGTGTAGTAGGGTGTGAAAGTATGCTGGTGTAGATCCAGTTATAGTCCTGTAGGCAAGCATTAGTGACTTGAATCTGATACGGGCTTCAACCGGTAGCCAGTGGAGAGAGATGAAAAGGGGTGTCACATGATAGGGCTCATGTGACACCCCTTTTCATCTCTCTCCACTGTGTGACACCCCTTTTCATCTCTCTCCACTGGCTACCGGTTTAAGCCCGTATCAGATTCAAGTGATTGGGCTGTTGGAAGACGATGCGTGCTGCTGCGTTCTGAACCAGCAAGGAGACCAGCAAGGTGAGCATTGCAATAGTCCAACCTTGAGATTACCAGGGCCTGGACAAGGAGTTGTGCCGCATGCTCAGTGAGATAGGTTCTAACCTTTCCAATGTTGTATAAGGCATATCGGCATGACCGTGTTGCCTTTGCAATGTGATCACTGAAGGAGCTGTTCATCGAAAATAGACATTTTAATCTGAGATCTTCCCATAAAATCAATGCACGCAATACAATGCTGTAATAATGTAAACTATTCAATTCCCTGTTTTCTTCTCTGTTGTTATAGATGATATAGTCATGGATCAAACCCTGTGATATTGCATTACGGATTCTGAAAGCAATCCATACAGCACACACCCAGCAGATCCAGAATCAGACCCTTCCCCCAACACCAATCCATGCTCACTTCACTTAATGAACTAACCGAGTCAATATAAAATATAAAGACAGCCTTGAGAAGCACGTTGCATAACTGAGCTCTATTTAACAGACTCGAAAATGTGCACATACAGTGTGTTAATAATGAAGAACTTCTATGATGAACATGAGAATCGTTTCTATTGAACAATTCTGACTCATACTCTGACACCGCTTTCTTACCAATTGAATTCTTCCAATGCATTGAATAAGTCTTACAAATCTATGACTTTGTTTCGTCTGTCACAGAAGAGGTTTGGTTAAATGCACCAATAGCTCTCTTTTCAATGCAGTTGCAATGAATGAAGTGCTTTCACCACGGTCAGACGATCCTTCTGACTTTTACCGATTCAAACCAATTCACTGAATTCATGCAAGTCTGATCGACTGATCTGTGTACATTCACTGTAATGCATATTACGTACAGTGGACTCTGCACATTAAACTGGAGTAGGTAAGAGTATATACTTTTAAACACTACACATCCTGCCTTTCAACAACTTTTTCTAGTTGGACACGAAGGTATTAATAGAGCAAACAGGCTATTAAAGAGTAAATATGTTGTGATTTATAAGGTCCTACTTTGGTTTATGGAGTGTCCAACAACATGTTTACCTACATACACAGGGTTAAAAACACTGTCATTTTCTAATAATAGGCCGTTATTTTTACCTTACTTTTTGACTGACTCTAAAATGATTAGTTTGGCGATTCATCTAATCCCCTCTTTTCTGTCAGCCCACACTGATCTGATTGGCCAGATGGTCTAGTCTGTTGTGATTGGTCTACCGCGTCGAATGGGGCATATGGAATGTAAGAGGCCATTACACAGAGTGACGTAAATCTGACCCAGAACTGAAATTAGACAACAGAAGACTCATTCTTGTGATTCAGAGTCAACTCCTTTTCCCAAGCCAATAACTAGTTATTAGTTCACTTTCAGCTTTACAACTTGGCAGACTGCTTCCATCCACACACAGCAACATTACACACTCCATGAAATGTAATTTTAAGGACATAGTAATAGTTACTCTTTAAGTTACCAATGACTCAAAGGACCATGAGAGTTCTCAGAAAATAAGTGGACACATCAGAGATACATTATGACTGACAACAAAGAAGCTCGCCCTCAAACAAGATAATCTGTAACACTGAGGTGACCTGTTGTGAAAAGAGTTTAAACGAATGTCCTCCAGTATGCCCAACACACTGTATCAGTCATCATTAACAGCAGCTACACTAATTATTCTCCTTCTGCCTTTGCCTCGGGATGCCCATCCCGAGGTAGGAAGAAATTCCGCCAGGTCCAGATGATCGACATATGCCCGTCCCCACCTAAAGATTACGTCGATCGTGGAGTGGGACCGGGCACCTGCACGGTTTTCTGCGAGTGGGACTTTCTGGGTCGGGCATGGTGGGCTCTCCCATTTCCTCGTTGATATTTGCTCGGTGGCTTTTGGTCGGGGTCACTGAGTGCAGCTATGACACGTCAGAGGGGATCTGGCCCTCCCGGCTGAGCCTGGTTTCTCCAGAGTTATTTTTTCTCCATTAATCAATCATTAGAGTTTGGGTTCCTCGCCACAGCAGGGCAGTGTTGGCTTGCTCACCGGGAGACTGCATTTATTTATTTATTAATTAGATATTATTTATTAGAATGATCTTGCTTGTTCTATAAACACCATGTACTGTGCTGTGTTTTACCTTTCTGTTTTTCCTGTTTGCCCCTGTAAAGATGCTTTGGAACAATGCACATTGTGAAAAGCACTATATAAATAAACTTGAATTGAATTGAATTTACAAATCAATTCACACAAACCAGCAAACTGAAATCACATGCAGTGTGCGTGAGGTTTAACCCTCCTGTTCTGTTAAGATTTGCTTTAATTCCTCGCTGTTTGGGGTCACTATTATCCCAGTGATTATAGTCTGAAACTTTTTTAGCTTAAATGTTCCTTTCCATTTATCCCGAGATTAGTAAATTGATAATAAGAATTGAAATAAGGGTTTCATTTACATTTTTCTGAAGTAAGAATGTGATGTTCAGAGAAGCAACTTAATACAGAAAAAATGAAATAATTTACAAAAAAATGAAAAACTTATGACTGTATATATTCTATAGGTTGTATTAAACAAATATAAAAGACGTTTTATCAAATAGTAATATGTTTGGGGTCAATTTGACCATTGGTCAGATATCATTGTTTTTTTAGAAACATAAAGAAAAACACATCATCCATTTCAATTTGAAATTTTTAAGGTACATGACTAAAGGAAATCTGAAAATGCTCATTATTAATTATTACATAAAATAATAATTAAGAATAAAAAATACAATAAAATATAATACATATTAAATAATTAAAACCAATTATTAAAAATGTATATACACTACATACCTTTAGTTTTTCTCTTACTATATACATATTTAACAGTTGAGGAAACAATTAAGACCGTTTTCGGTGTATCTGAATTTATTATTTATATGAATTTGTTGAGGTAAAATTTAAATTTTTGTTTTATTCTGCTAACAACGGTTCCTCCAAATTTCAAACAAACATATTGTTTCTATTTGCATTTATTTGCAGAAAATGAAAACTGGAGAAAATTTGGTGCAGTTTTTTCAGACCTCAAATACTGCAAAGAAATCAAGTTCATATTCACTTTTAAGCAACATAACAGTAATATTTGAATTAAGTGGTCAGTCTGCTGTCTGTCTTTCACATTGACTTTGTCACTCCTGAGGTTTGATTTTGTTGAAATTCAACAGACACTGGACTGGCCACAGATCATCTAGAAATGCTAATTGAACGAAAATTTGCAAATGTCTCTTAATTTTTTCCCTGGCTAAACCTTTTCTGATTTCTGTCCATCAGGTACATTATGACTATGGATGCAACAATATCGACTACTGACCACTTCTGATATCAATATTTGTTCCTTCATGTGAACTTTTGCCAGAGAAATCCGTAGATCCCGGTTTCGATCATGTTCAAAATCAGAAGTGTTCAGAGAAACATGCATTAAAGTATGCTAGCTACTGTAGTAGTGCTGCTTAATCAAATCATTTAACATGGATTGAATTCATAAAGAGAGCCACAATGTAAGAAAACATTAAATCATACTTGACGTATTATAGAACATTACATTTCTATAACAAACTCATTAACAAACAAGGCTTGCAGTTGTTTTGCTTCACATATCAGCTACTGTATATAGGTACCTTAGAAAAGGATTGACTGCTCTCTTCCCACCAAAGTTTTTGTTTGTTAAATCTGCCTTGTTATACGCTATAACAGATATGCTGATGGTTTTCAATAAATAGAAAGCACATAGATAAATATGAGCGGTGGTTACATCAGTGCATCTCTAACATTTCCTCCACAGGAAGTAATCTTGCAGAACAAAACAACAGTAACAGATAGACCTGAACAACCTCAACTTCTGCTTTTGAGGTTTAAAAGACTCTTTTTATATTCCCACAAGTTTTATTTCAAATTCTGTCACGGTACAATGAAATCATCGTGGCCTAATTACAACTCGAGCGATCACCGTGTTTAATTAGTCAAAAACAAGACATGGCACAATGACGTTCTCCCCATATCCCCTCCAGATTCACACCCAGTA
Source organism: Triplophysa bombifrons (assembly GCA_029783895.1). Taxonomy (NCBI): domain Eukaryota; kingdom Metazoa; phylum Chordata; class Actinopteri; order Cypriniformes; family Nemacheilidae; genus Triplophysa; species Triplophysa bombifrons. The sequence goes on from CM056455.1 coordinate 15,001,466, forward strand.
TCTGCACTTCTATTATTTTCCTCCCAAAAATTCGAGTCTCTGGTGCGTTTGTGTCTGTGCATCTCTGTGTATGTGCTTTGGGTCAGTTATTTTGAGTGAATCTCCTGAGGCCGGCAGCATAGCTTAATCCTCACTGAACCTTCTGTTTATTTCTGAAGCTAACACGTATGGACTAAAGCATCACGGTGGTGAATTTTCAAGGTTCTACGCTGTTACACAAACTGACAAGGTCCAGCACACTCTATTTCCGGCATTATTCAATCCACCAGGATGGAGGTACGAGAAAAGAGGGCTACAGCCAAGGCTAGCACCCTTTAACATTCACATGATGTGTACACAGGGAGCAATAAAGCTCACTGATGCCATCTAATGGAGCATTTAGGGCATTGCAACAGGGGGTTAGAGATGAAAATACTTGTTTGAGGAGAAAACATATGATTACCTCTATAGCCACAATAGTGAAGATAAGCTGAGTCTCTGATTCAGGGAAGTACGCTTGCACTTGCGGGGACAAACCGATTAAGGCACAGTTGGTCACAACGGCTATTATGCTCATGGTTTCGAACGCCAGCTGGAAGTCAAATTGACAAAGAAATGCTGAATAGGTGAAAATACAGAAAACATTTGTAAACTTGACTGTATGTTTGTTAAAATCCTAAAGACCTTTTAATAAACAAATGATAAATATAACTGCTTTAATTTTATTCTGTGTACACAAAGTTAATATCACAGTTCATTATGACTTCTGCAAGAGCTGTGTAAAATGTCAAAATTTCTTATTTTGACAATGACATGACAATTAACCTAAATGTGTTTCTTTTTGTAACATAAACTTCCAGATGACCGATTCCAGTCTTATTTTTATTCAACAAGGCATTTTTAATTTACATCTTGTATTTATCGGTTTTCATTGCACTGTAAATTTGGTAACACTTTACAATTAGGTGGTATTTGTTAACAATTATTTCATGAATTAAAAAGTTCATGTTATTTTCAGCATTTACTAAAACGTTTAATTAAATAATAATTTGACAAAATAATTTAATTAAACGTTGTGTCTGTTGACATTACTTAATACACCATGAACTAACAAGAATACTGACATTAACTAACATTAACAAGGATTAATTCATGCTGAAAAACTAAATTGTTCATTGTTAGCTAATGTCAGCTAATGAATTTACTACTGTTAACAAATAGCATCTTATTGTAAAGTGTTACCGTAAATGTCTTTATTTTTGTCAGTTTCTCTTTCTTAAGTCATTTACCAGCTATTCTGGATGCGACTCTCTCTCACAACGTTTTCTCACCTGCCACACCCCGATGTTTGCAGCTGGTTCTGAGAAGGGACGCTTGAAGACGTGGCACATTTTAAAGGCGTCAGAATAAACCTCAGTAACGTTGTTCAGTACCACCAGTACAGCGGCCAGCGGGTACACACAAGAGAACAGACTCACATAGCCAAACAGCAGGAACTGCTCAAGGTAGTCATCAAATGTGCCCTAGTGATCAAAATGATTTCAAAGGTTAGCTTTTATGGTCTTCACAAACACTTTATAAAAATACTTTAAAAAAAACGGTTCATATTTATAGTTTATTTAACCTGCAAGTCACAATTTTTTACCTTTTTAATTCATTTTATTCATATTTAACCAAAATGCTTTGGGAAAACTGTTATTTCCTAACCTACTATATACATTCAGTTGAAAAAGGATATACCAGATATGTGTTCATGTCTGTCTCCAGCTGAACTTGTTCCAGCAGGGGGAGCTCTTTATCACCCATCAGCTTCCTCATTCTCTTATTGACCTTCTTGTTCCTCCTCTTCTGCAGCCAGTAGGGCAGGAAGGCCTCCATCACTTGGTTGAGGATTTGAGAGGTGATGAGCAGGGTGGCCAGACTCTAAGAGTCCACAGACAGACCAAATACAACATTATTTCTATTCGAAAACTCAAAACAACATTGCTTTTTATAAACCCTTTAATAAAGTTAATCCCCAGAGCCTAGCTTCAGAGATGCACAGCTTTATTACATTTGTTCTTTAGCAGCTGAGCTCAAAACACTCACCTGTCTCAGAAGCACCATGTCTTGCATGACGAAGGCAATATAGAATAGAGAGGCAAAGCAGTTTACGAAGTTAAACTGGAAACAAGAAAACATAACATAACGTAGCTTTCATTAAATGTGCACTTGGAAAAAACAATTATCCTATAGCAAGAACTTTACTTTTTTTAAATAAAATGTTGGATAAAATAATTGGAATTATTCGTTAAAAATTATTGTATATGGTTTGCATTCATACACAGTATTATATGTATATTTATGGAGTATTTTAGAGTTGAGTTTAAATCTATAAATTTAAAATGACAAAAAAAATTAATCACTTAATTCCCATAACGTTTCCTAATTCTGTTCGCCTGTATTTCTGACAGAAATACATTATTTGTACAATTATTTGCTAAATTTTTTATTGTTCTTGGATACAGTAAACATTAACATTGAAAACATGTTACACCCGATCTATGTAGATCGATTGGACTAACAAATAGGAACCAAAAAGCGACATAAGAACACTCCAAGAAAACCTTAAAACGTACCACCAAAACCTTAAGTACCAGATGATTCTGAAAGGAAGACTCAAGTCTGTGGTTTTCTGCAAATAACAAAAAAAACAAAAAGATTTATTAATTCACTGTGATGTGAGAAAATCGCAGAACAAGCATTCCTTGATTGTTTGGTTGATTTACTGGTAAAGATACAGTTATAACCTGGACAATAAACTATAAGCACTTTAAATAAATCTGTGAAAAGATGAAAGCAGAGAGAAAGAAGTATTGAGAAAAGCTTAATACCCCAGTGTGTGAGAAACTCCGCTGCATGGCGGTACAATAAGTTCATGATTTCAATGACCACAGCGTAGATAATACTTGGAATAAACAGCAGGACGCCGGTCAAAATGTTTGGACTGTCATTGTATATGCTTATAGCCCATGTCTCCATGTCAAAGTAGATCATCATCACGTAAAAAGACAGATACAAGCACAGCAGCACGAAAGGAACCGACACCAGATAGATCCTCAACTGCCGCCTGTCAGGGAAAAACAAATGTTGTCAAAATAATCTTGTAAGCAGATGCAATATCGTTTGGGTGTCATGCTCATATTGAATGACTTAAATTAATATAAGTGCTTCTACGCTTCATCATTTAATTTATCAGAATACCTAAGCGCATTAAAGAAATCTCCATTATTTTATGAAGCTAGCCTACAAAACAAATGAACCCAACGATTGTTTGTGTGTTTATGCATATGTTGTATGATACGGTCTGTTTAAAAATGTGCTAGCCCAATGTTTCTCCTTCATCTACTCTCTGGGTTTCACAGCTTTGAACTATTATGTATCATGAAGAGCACTATAAAAATCATTATACAAATGAACTAAATTAAATCATAAATGAAAATTTCAAAACAGGTACTTGGAGCTGGGGTAGACCGGTTCCTCTCGTCCTGTGACTGGATTGAACCCCAGTGATCCATGGAATCCAGGCCTTGGTTCTTCAAACGCTTTCTTGCGACACAATGTGCCCCATCTGTACGCTAACGTAGCGCTGCATCTCTTCCACACCTCCAGGAAAACCGTAGACCACACCAGGTTGAAGACAGCGAACAGCACATACTTATCATAGTCCTCCCAGTCAAAGAGGTAGTATGGAATACCGATGAAAGCCATGGGTACCAAGGCAAATGTAAAATACTCCAGAAACCCAAAGTAGAGTGCCAGACCCTCACCGAAGTAACGTCTGATGTCATCTACATCATGAGTACAAAGAGAACATCTTCAGTTAATATTATATTGACTTCCTTCATACATCCAGCAAATATGATACATTCTATATCTATTCATCACACCATACGGTATATAGCTACAGTTTTTGTGGAATTCTTCTTACAGTAAATTATCTAAAAAAAACTGATATAGGAGCCACTGCTGGGTTTAAAGTTCAGGCTTCCACCACACAGAGAGAGTGACTCACCCAGTGGCTGGAAGGACAGTTTGATCTGTTTGTACCAAGAGAATGAGAGTCTCTTAAGATCCTCTTTTTCGTGGAGAGGAAAATACTGGATTAAGACACCTTTGGACTGCAATCTCCGCACTGGAAAAGAGTTTATAAATACAGCATTAAAAAGCATTTAAATCATATGAAGATGAATACTAAATCAAGTTATTATTGAAAAACATCTTGATAAGTGGCTGACCAAGGAATGTCACTCAAATTTGCAGGGCCTGGAACATTTATTTGGGTTGGTACACACAATGATTACAAAAGCTACATGGGTATGGGTCACGTTTGGATCTAATGACCACCTGAATGCTACTTTGAAGTAATAATGAACATCATATTTGATGAAGAGACGTCCTTCATGATCACATTGCAAAGACAACGAGGTCATGCCGATATGCCTTATTCAACATTAGAAAGGTTAAACCCTATCTCACTGAGCATGCGGCACAACTCCTTGTCCAGGCCCTGGTAATCTCGAGGTTTGACTACTGCAATGCTCTTGTTGCTGGTCTTCCTGGAAAGGCTTTCAAACCGCTCCAGCTGGTTCAGAACGCAGCATGCCTCATCTTCCACAGTCCAAAGGGGCTCATTTTCATCTCTCTCCACTGGCTACTGGTTGAATACCCCATCATATTCAAGTCACTAATACTTGCCTACAGGACTTTTACTGGATCTGCACCGGTATAGTTTCACACCCTCCTACACTCTTACACCCCATCAAGGGCCTATGTCATCAAACGAGCGGCGACTTGTATTGCCTTCTCAAAAAGGCAGTTTATCGCTTTCCCGCTTATTATCCTCCCCATTTCCTTCCTGACTCAGTCCGGTCAACCACATTTCTCATAACATTAAAAAAACATAAAAAAAAAACATCTCTTCTGTGAATACTTGAAACATAAATGAGAGAGAAAAAAACTAACCCTCTATTTCTTTCAACAGATATTGGCCTGGCTTTTGCTGAAACTAGTAACTTTGTATTAGCACGTATTGTAATATCGCTCCTGTATGGCATATATGGCGTATTGCTCCCTGAACTCTCTGTGAGTCGCTTTGGATAAAAGTATCTGCTACATGTAAATGTAACAATACTATTGGGTACTTTTGTTTTTTAATTTTGTGCATACAGCTATAGAAAAAAATGAAGAGACCATTTTAAAGGTTTATGTTTTTCTGATCCACATTTCAAATAAAAAAAGTTTTGATTTGAATTTAATCGCAGAAAATGAAGAAACAGGTCAAAATAACAGAAAAGATGCTCTGTATTTTTTCCGACCTCAAATACTGCAAAAACACATATTTCCTTAAAGTTCAGAAATATTTTCTATTTGTGACAACCTCTATTTCTATCACAGTTTTCATGTGTCTTGTCATGCTGTCACTCTTTTACATTGCTATTGAATGACTTTATGTCAATACTGAGGTTTGAGGTTTCAGTTAAAATTCAACAGACACTGGACTGGAATGACCACAATACATCTAGAAACGCTGATTAAATGAAATATGGAACGGTCTTTTAATTTTTTCTGTGGCTGTATGTCAATATTCAAAGAGACACTAAGTCAAATGCCCAAACTCACAATGCTAGTTATTTCAATCCCATTCATGTAGGCCATAAAGCCACAGGGTCTACACGAATGGGATACAACATAAAAATGGCTCACGTTTAGCTGTTGCTATACACTATGATAGAAGAAAGCACACACTTACTAACTGATTTTCCAGGATAGAGTTTAAGTTTAGGATATCCTGGAACATGATCTTCATTCTTTGCCCTGAGTGTGTCCAGCTCATGTTTGACAATGTATTGACACTCCGCAACGCTGAGAAACCCTTCGCCATCTCCTAAATGCACAGAATCATAAAAACAGTTTTGTAAGCACAATGCAACAGTGTCAGAATCAAATCTGTGTTCAGTGCCTTATCAATTCATTTAAAATACTATATACCTTGTGAGAACAATCACCTTACTTACTAATCCTTTATCTGTTAGAAGCTAATAGGAAGATCTAATGCATTTCACAAAAAAGGATAAAACCAAAGATATTATGAAAATTTTGCCAGAAAACACACCATAACTGAATCTCACCTTCAAAGTCTTTAAAGCTTTCTCTGTTGGCGTAGGTGAACCCTCGCATCGTGCCGTCTTGAAACTCTTTAAACAGCCCTACGTCTTCAGCTCCATTTAAGAGCCTCTGTAACGTGGAGCCCACCACCATGATATTTGGATTGGGCTTCTGACCATCCTGAGCTGGAAACAAGACCTGCTCCACCAACAACTCAGCTCCTGTAAGAGGAATCAAAGTGTCGGGAAGAGGGTATTTCACAAGTCCTGACAAATAATAAACATGTCTCACTTTTTGTTTTATCATGGTCTCTTTACAAGGAATAAGTAGACAAATAGGAAACATTTATGCTTCTCCGAAAAGCAAAATGTTAGATTCTGTGTCCCGACCTCTGTGAAGGACTGTTTCACACATTCATTCACACAAAGAATGAACTTCAAACACAGACGACCTCAAAAAGAGCTCCTGTCAACCTCTGTCCCTGGATGTAACATGCCTGTGGTCTCACCTCCATTTTGCTGTTTGCCTCTGATCCTGTTTAGTAACCAAGTGATGGCCTCTGTTTTCGTGTCGGCAGCCAGCTCGAGGACCACCAGAGGGGTGAACGAAACATCACTGTCAAAAAACGACAAGCCGCTTTGCATTTTTCCTGATCCCTGTGTAAAATACAGACGAAAAAATGTCTAAATAAGTAATTTCACTCTTCTTCCCAGTGGCAACAGGGTAGAAGTTTTCCTTCAGATCTGATAAAACGGTTCCAGTAAACCACCCATGTTATTAGGATTAAAATAAAAAGATTATTTTTAAAAAAGTTTTAAGAGGTTTAACTGAGTATAGCCAGACTATCAACAAAACATCCTAATATTTACATGTGCAGGAATTATGTTTTTTGTAAGTAGAAATCATGCAGGTCACCTTATAATTCACAGTAAACGTATGAGGACGTTCAAACAGAAGTATTTGCAACAAATGTTGAATACACATAGTATTTAATATTGCTAAATATGTGCTACATGATATGAACCAGTTAAATTAGCATCAAACATGAAAAAAACCTGAAAAGTAACATTGCATGAAAAGGTGTGGTAAAGTGAGAGAGGACCATAGTTAACACAAGAATATTAAGGATTGGGCCAGAAATGTCTTAGACATATGGACATGGCTCAAGAAACTATTCTTATTACAGCAAACATGTAAACAAGCAATCAAGTCTCCGTGCTGACAGTGATTGACAGATCACTGGGCGGAGCTAAGCACGCATGCCCGATAAGGAAACATACAAAAGACATGATACACATGATCCTAGTTATATTTCTACGAACAAATACACTCGCGCTGCCACGTTACAATGTCTTAATACTATTGAAACACGTGTATATGGTACATGCCGTATTTCAGGCCTGGAAAGCTCACTGACAGTGTGTGTGTTACTCACAGGGTTGCGCGGTCGATCAGCTGTCCGGAAAGCGAATGAAACGTCAACGATGCACTTTAGATAGCCATTAAAAACAGCTGATTTAAAAACCTAAGCTGGGTTTATGCTCACCTAAAGTGTAAGAACCAGAGAGGTGTAAACTTAAGGCTTGACTTTAGTTCGACCACGTCATCGACATGACACAGCCTTGAGTCTCGACATGTATGCGACTTCATGCGGCGCAGCGCAGACCGATCTGGATATGACATTAAAGTGCCGCGAGAGCGGTTTTAGAGCACTGCTTTTGATTCGCTCTCGCGGTATTTTGATGTCATACGTCGATCAGCATCTGTGCAGCGCCTCGTGAAGTCGCATACGTCTTTGATCCCACCCATCCGCTGAAAACAAACCACAGCAGAGATAAGATGCAACTAAAGGATTAATTCATATTTATTTTCATATTTACATATTTACAGCCACAAAACCCAAATGTGAGTACATTCAGTTATAAAAACCTAGATATCGCATTACGATTTAAATTATTCTTTAAACCAGTACATGAAAAGATATGCTTTAAACAACGTGAACACGTGTACAGGAAAATGACAACTGAATAAATGATAACGCTATAGTCATTTTGCGCTGATATAAAATCTATAGATAGCAATGATGTCTGGATCAAAGTTCATTGGTGACGTTCAGTCACGTGATAAATGATACAGCCGTCCGAATCACCTTTTTGAGTCGGTGCCCATTTTGTGAATCGATCCGATTTGATTCGCGTATTAACCTGCAGGGAACGGCTGGGAAATGATTCGCGAATCAGTTTAAATGAATCTAACTCCTAGAAGCAACAACAGCAAACTGGAGACATGGCAGAGCAAATTGTGTCAGCGGACACGGGGTAAGAGTCACCTTTTAAAAACACTTTTGCCTTAAAAAAGCTCCCCAACCTTGTTAATAACAGTGTAGATGGTGTGTACTGTTGTGTCAGTGTTGTTATAATGAGTTGTTTTGACGTAAACTTCACGCTGGAGTTGAACTGTTTGTTTACATGTTACGTTATAACTGTTTGTTTTGGATAAAAAAAATCGAACAGTGATTACATCATTACTTTGTGTTTTGTTTTACTTTTTGAGAAAATTGTGTCTTTATGCTGACAATCCCAATGGAATACTAACACGTGTGCACCTGTCAAATCCTCCTACCGCGCAGTAATAAAACCTTCTAATATCTAACGTGTGATGATTAATTGTCTGTTTGATTCTCTTGACTTTAGATTGGCACAGCGTGTACTGATGTTTATCGGTATTCATAGTCTCTTCAACAATGTTTTCAGTTTCTTGGACAAGACAGTGAGGTAATCTGTGTCCAGTTGTGTTTAACAGACACAGTGCATGGGTTCATGCATTCACAGTTCATCATGACTGAGTTAAACAACATGTCTTGTATCCATGTGTCTATTGTACACTGCCATTCAAAAGCTTAGGGTCACTTACTCATTGTTTATTTATATTCTTCCACACATTTTAGAATTATAGTAAACTCATCAATACGATGTAATAACACAAATTTTAAATAACTATAGGAATTATGTTGTGGTGAAATAAATAGATAAAAACATGTTGTTGTTTTTTATTTTACCTATTTTCTTACACATTTTATAATAATAGGATACTAATCAAAACTATTTGATAACACAATACAAATTTAAAATAACTATAGGAATTGTGTGACAAAAGAAAAATGTGTTGTTATTACTTTGGTAGATTTTTTTTACACATTTTATAATATTAGTATAATAATAAAAAATATGTAATAACACAAATTTGAAATAACTTTAGGAATTATGTTATGACGAAATAATTAAATAAATAAAAACGTGTTGTTCTTTTTTTCACATTTTTTAATAATAGTACACTCATCAATACGATGTAATAACACAAATTTAAAGTAACTTTGGGCATTATGTTGCGACCAAATAAATAAAACGTGGTTTTATTTTAGGTTAGTTTAATTTGCTCAATTATATTGTATGTTTCTCCACACAACATAGTTATTAAGAAATTTTCCTTCAGTTCATGTAAAAAATAATTTCACTCAAGTGACCCTAAACATTTAAATGGTACATTTTTAAAAACAGTTGTGTTAAAACAACATATTTTGTGTTTCAGCTTTTGTGTTTGAACACATGTGTTATTTCTTGGGATAACATGATCTGTGTTACTTTTACAAAACTTGTGTTAAAAAACAACACATAATGTGTTAGAAAGGATTACACAAATAATGTATTAAAATTCACATATCTGTTTTAAGAGTGCATTTGTGTATATCTAGTTATTAGTATTTAATCACAGTGTGACGTAAAGTTTTTGAAAGTATGTACTTGTGTTTGTCATTTTAGAAAGCATTTGAAAAGGTGCAAAATGTGCAAGATAAGTCGTTTGAGTGTAGTTATCTTTGTCAACGTTTAGAAGTACAGTACGCATACAATAGTTGTTTGCCTCAAAGCTAACACACATTGACTAAAAGCCACAGAATTACATACAGACAGATATGCGTAAACAATGTGGCTGGTTTGTTAGTTGTCACTGGACTAAAATTTACTGTATGTACTCTTTTGTTTAGTTTGGTCATTAGTTGTGAGGAACTGTAAATAAACTAGATGTGTTGTACATGTAGGTCATGGTGGATAACCAATTGGCTGCCTTCATGGTGTCCGACATCTCAAAGACAACTGAAGGAGGCTGAGGAGAGGATGCTGCAGTGTAAGTGCAGTTCTCATGTCAATTTAAAATGTATATCAATATTCATTGAGTCATTATGGTGCAGATCACAGTTGCTAATGATTCCCTGATTACTGACAAGTCTTTGAATAATTCTTATATATTATGTCAGTAAATGTTTAAGTGCACATGAATAGTGCAGTAAGTGCATATAATAAATATTAACCCCATATTCTGTCTAGACAATCCATGCCTTGAAAAAATATTTTAGTCTCAATACATCAAGATACTTTATGCAAAGTGACACTACCTGTATACCTTAATAAATAATGACGAGGTCAATACAGGACAACAGTTGTTAAATACTGGCCAAAATTGTTAAGCTGCTGCATTGTACTGGAAGCTTGAAATCAATTGACCATATTTACTCTCTTAAAAGTGTTACTGCTCATATTGTGCATGTTATAGCAGATAAACAAAATTAATGTTTGTTGTGTCATCTTAAATCAGTCATTTTCACTACAAAACAAATCCTGCCCTTCACTTTTTTCTTGTTGAATATTTCACTCTGAAATAAGTTAATAAGACAGTAAGTAAAATCACTACCATTCCATGTTCCACACTGAGTTAAATATATAAACCTGTTGACTATTACTGTTAACAAGACTAACAGTGAAACCTTTCTCCCTTTTGACCCTCAATTCTTATCAGACATCAAAAGCAAGTTCTTCAAACAGTTTGTCCGCATATCTGACAACAACATGTTGTGGACGCTGGTGTTTAAGGGGCCCGTGGAAAGTAAAACACCTCTGGTGCTGCTGCATGGATTCGGGGGCGGCGTGGGTCTTTGGGCCCTGAACCTGGACTGTCTCTCTCAGCAGAGATCCGTTTACGCCCTTGACCTACTGGGCTTTGGCGAGAGCAGCAGACCTCACTTCAGCACAGAGGCCCAGGAGGCTGAGCTTCAGTTTGTGGAGTCCATTGAACAGTGGAGAGAGAAGATGGGCCTGGAGAGCATGATAATGCTGGGTCACAACCTAGGTGGATATCTGGCTGCCTCCTACGCTATCAAATACCCAACCAGGTTTGTAAGTCAGGAGAATGGAAGTAATTCAAGCTTTAGTTAATTAAAGTGAAATACACCATATTTGTTATAAATTGTCTACCATTATTATTTATAATTCAGTTATAAGGTAAAATAGTGAGAAATGTTCATCCATAGTAATGATTATGCTTGTATGTTATTAAATTTGTAGAGATGCACCGATATGTAAATTTTGGCAGATAACAATAACTGGTCATTCTTGAACATTGGAAGCCGATAACCAATATATTGGCTGATACACAGTATCTAAATTATTCTATAATTCTACTATTATAACAATTTCTGAGACAGAATTTTTTTTCCCCCCTCAAAATCATGTACCGAGCCTACTTTATACTGATTCAAGATTCTTAAACTTTTGAGAAACCTTTTAAACAATATATGCTTTTGTTCCTATAATTTAGACATTCATTAATATCTACAGTACATACTACATCACCAATGTTTTGCTTTTACCAGTAAGTGAATGATCCTGACAAAAAGACAGTACTGTACTGGATTTTAACTGAGCAGCGTGCAGGTGAAGTGGTTCGACTTGAGGAAATTATTCATAATTCATCGGGTATAATATATTGGACTAAATGATACTATCTGCAAGACCGATAACCGATCATTTATTTGCCGGTACCGATATGGCCAATAATTGATCATGCATCCCCATAAATTTGATTACCAAACAAAAACATACAATTTATTTAACCATCTGATGTGAAATGTAAAGAAAAAAAGCAGGGGATTGCTAATAGCAAAAAAGAACAAGCTTACATTTCATAGGCTGGCTGCTGATTATTTTTCTGATAGCAGGGTTAATAAATAGTCAAAGGTGCAATATGTGAGATTATGGAGGATCCATCGAAAGAAATGCTATATAAAATATTTTTTTTAGGGTTTGTTGCATCAAACATTTATTGCTTGTGTCACTTGAGGCACTATTGTAGCAAATAAACACATAATTTGTAGCAACTGGACAGTATATTCCACTTTGTGTACAGAGTTGGTGAGGTAATCAGTGCTTATTACTTTTGGACCGCTTATTACTGTTTGTCAACAAAGTCTGGACACATTTTCTATTTTCCCTTTTCAACTTGGAGACTTACAGTTTCACTTTGTGTGTTATCACTTTGTTATGTTATATTCACCCAACCATCTTGTTCAGGAGAACCAAATGTGATTGGTCATTATAAGTGTTAATTTGCAAATAGGCCACATCATTGTCTTTGTTCCCACTTCTTGTTTTCTAGAGTAAAGCATTTGATTCTGGTGGAGCCATGGGGTTTTCCAGAGCGTCCTGACACAGGAGACCAGGACAGACCTATTCCTGTGTGGATCAAAGCTCTGGGGGCAATGCTGATCCCATTCAACCCCCTTGCTGGTCTACGTCTGGCAGGACCTTTAGGTAAAATTAACCCCATTATAGTAAAATAGACGGTATTAATGATACAGCCAGAACTTTCGCCGGCTCTGATTGAAGCATAAAATTGTCTATCTTTACGTAAATTGAAGTCAGATTATTTCAAATTGATATTTATCACAAAATTGTATCTGACAGCTCTTTATAATAAGCTTATTGTAAATCAAGGTTAACAGTCATTTATTAACACAGATTTTTAATTTACTTGTTCAATAACTGATTTTTGTTTATTTTAAAGCAGACGTAACATGCAGTTTCTGCCAACATCATATTAATCTTGAGTACATTTAGAGCAGTATGGCATACTTCATATCTTCGAAGAATATTTTGTTTGAACACATCTGTAAAAGACAGATACAGCATTACGATTATTTCATAAAAAAGTTGACCTCCTGAGGGCGTGCAGTTCAGTGGGCGGATCTAAATGAAGAGCACACAATACATCCTCGCATTATCCCTTCATAACTTTGGATTCACTATAAGCTTGTGTTTTTTATATAATGCACGTACACGCCGAATGCCAACGAAACAATGACATATGACTCAGTTTCGCCTACCACGTGCAGTTCATGTCAGGCATCTTTTAGCGCCGGGACAGCTCCATCTATTAGTTTCAAACTATCTGCAAATCCAAGATATATACACCGTTTATAACATTCATCACCGAAATGCCGTGAACAAGAAACACAGCTGAATTTCCGTAACCCAAATGAAGCACGTTGATGGGCGTGCTCATTCTCTTGCTCTCGATGGTTGATGTGTGGGCGTGCTTTTCCAGTAGAATAGCCCTATATGTGACTAAGAACCCTTGTTACGAAATGGAAATTCCGAAATGTGAAAGAGGACAGAAATACTACGTCATACGTCCAACTCGTTTTTTTGATAAGTTGACCATGTTGAGCATTAGAAGACAGCATGCTTAACAGTCAAAAGAAGTCAGAATGCATGAAATAGCTTTAACTAGATAGTTGCCCAAATTTCAGTTTTAATGAGACCATTTGAAATGGTAGCTTAAGGTTTTAGATCTGTATCTTAAAATGAAAAGCTCCATTTGATCAAGACTGTCATTAATGAAACGGAGAGATGGATTAAGTCAACCATTGCAATTTCACTGGTATAATTGACTCAATAATTGGAGCATGTGTCTTATCGCAAACCTCATATCAGCCATGTATCTAAAACTCAATCACACATGCCCTGTGCGATTCCACTTCAGCAAAATGGTTTTGCAAGAACAAATAGATTTTGTATAGTCCCTAGAGTTTGAAAGTGTTTCATATTTGTGTTTATATTTAATTTAAAATCACTTTACAGTCATATTTTCTAAGATTTATTTTATTTTACTAACAGTATTATTTAGTATTTTTAGAGTTTATTTGCAAAAACAGAGAAACAGCATGTTTCCATATATTATTAAATATCCATATTTTTTATTATGTCACGTTTTTATTGTTTTATTGTTATGGTTCGCTTTTTTGTTTGTTATTATTACTTAATCAAAACAAACCAACTGCATTGATTTATATTAATTGGAATGCTTGATAAAAAATGATTTTTGAAAATTATGTAAGTTATCAGTTTTTGCAAATGAACTCTTAATTTATTATATTAGTCTTTAATGGGATAGTTCACCTAAAAATGAAAATTGTGTTTTTATTTACTCATTAAAGCTGAATGACTTTATTTCTTCTGCAAAACAAAAAAGGAGATATTTTGAAGAATGTTTTGAAGAACAGCAATACCCATTGACTTCTAATGTATGAACACAAAAACTATGCAAGTCAATGGTTACCTGCATTGTTTTGTTACCGATATTCTTCAAAATATATGTTTTGTGGCTTCTGCAGAAGTAAGAAAGTCCTTCAGCTTTAAAATGACGAAAGGGTGAGTAAATGAGGAAAGAATGATGACAGAATTTTTTTTGTGGGAGAACTTAATACCTTTAATGCCAAATCTCAGCTCCCATAAGTGCCAGTTCATTACACAGGGTGGAAAGTACCGGAAAGTACCCAGTAATTTGGGAGTGTTATATACCCAGTTATATATACCTAATGTTTGAAACCCAATCAAACATTAGTCATGTGGACATCAGTGAAGAATTAATTATAGGATTATAAATGTATTGGATCCATCATTGTTAGAAGAATGAATTTCAGGTGTTTTTTACTTATGAGATATGTGTTTGCATTGCCCTGTAGGTCCCACTCTTGTGCAGACTCTGAGACCAGACTTCAGAAAGAAATTCGCTGCTATGTTTGATGACAATAGAGTCACAGAATATATCTACCATCTTAATGTTCAATGCCCAAGGTACCCTATCTGTGTGTGTTTCTTTATATATGTCTTTTTTCCTCTCTCTCTAAGTCACGGGCCTTTTGAATTATGTTATACAAGATATAAGTCTGCATATTGAAACGCTCTCTCTCATTACATTCTGTTTTTTACTTATTATAATGTTTTAGTGGAGAAACAGCCTTCAAAAACATGACCATTCCATATGGCTGGGCAAAGAGGCCTATGCTGCAGAGAATTGGCCTGATTCACAGCGACATCCCCATTACGGTGATCTATGGCTCACGCTCCAGCATAGATGGCCACTCAGGCAATTCAATCAAAGAAATGAGGCCAAACTCCCATGTAGAGATCATTGTGAGTTCTCCATTCACCGCTCACCACAAACTGTCATTGACACCAGGGCTTCATATAGACTTTTTGCATTTTCTTAAAGTGGTAATTTCCCCTGAAGTATATCATACTTATTATTGATTATTATCAGTGCACATTTACACATGTATGACTTCTGTAGGGCACAAAAGATAAACTGCATAATCTCCCGGCCAATATTATGCAAATAAATTAGGTGAAAGGGGACAGATACAGTACTTCTAAAATGAAAAGACATACATAATATAAGTTGTCCAAGACTCGTGTGTGATATGTCAAAGATTTACTGGAAATTTAACTGTGGTGAAAAGGGAACTTTTATGGTTTAGAGGCAAAAAAAATGCTGATTTTGAGATGTTTCTCACATAAATCTTTTATATCTTCACAAAACTTGTAATACTGCAGACAAGTCATATTAATGGCTGTTAATGGTGTTTTTATTCAACCAACCGAAACGTTGATCTAAACATACAATTTATAATTGCCTGTAAACAAAGGTCTCTATACAATGAACATCTGCTTTCTAACTCTTTTCCCCATGAAAACTGAGCTAATGAGTATAATTTTGAGGACTAGATTTGTAATTAAGAATGTTACAAGAACCAGTGAAAATCTTGCAGCTTTTTACATTTTATTATATGGCTGTGCTTTATTATGGCACTTGTAACATACATGTTTTCTTATTCCTGCTCAATGTCTGTTGTTCTATCAAGCTTATTATTGACATGTGTTGTTTTTAGGCCATACGTGGTGCGGGACACTATGTGTATGCTGACCAGCCAGAGGATTTTAACCAGAAGGTACTTCAAATCTGTGAAACACTGAGCTGAAGGCTGATAATGAACATCCTTCCCTTTTGTGTTAAGCTGAACGTGGCATTCTGCAGACCTGCAGTCTGCTACTGTTGTATACTGTATTTAAGTGTTATACAGATGTGTGTTTTACACCGCTACCTAATGTTATTTAATGTTTCTACAGCAACTCTGGATGTCGTGCAATTGTGATTTTATTATAATATAAAAACAACAAGTATATTTTTGATATTTGCCACTGGTTGTTATATATTATGAATTCAGGATGATTGGGACACTTTGGCACAGAGAAAAATGGGGAAAAAAATCATCGATTTAACGTGAAGCCGACCCTAGATTTAGCACAAAATGATAACAGACCTGATTATATTTATTTTGTGGCATTCAGCTTTTTGTGAATATGAGCTTATTTGAAATTAAACTTAAATACAAGGAATGGATAATATCAAGTAAATAAGAGCTATACAGCTTGTTAATTATACTATTATTTTAAACAACTTCAATGATCTAACTCTGTCATTTTAATATTTAAGTACAACATTATAAACAGTTTCAGCTGCAACAGCATAAACAAACTTTATGTGGCCCAAACTTAACTTCCGGTAGACCTCTGCAAAGAATCAATAATTGTTCAGTAGTTTTAATACCATTCATACACAATAAAATATTCAGATAAATTAAATTTCAAATAAATTGTTATGTGTCAGATGAAACCGTCTATATATGTTTTCTCCAGAATTTAGTGTTTTTTAATTCATAGACATTTATCAGGAATTTGATGCAGCATTAATAATTTTTGTAGGCTTTTGAAGCTTTGTTGTTTTCTACCTCATAAAACTGTTAGGATCATAAGGGAGGCAGAAAATATGCGGCTCACGTGTTTCACTGTAACTTGAAGGACATGGGGAAGATTCACAGTTCTTTAAAAGGATACATAACCCAAAAATGAAAATTCTGTCATCATTTACTAACCTTCAAGTTGTTCCAAATGTGCATCAATTTCTGTGTTCTGATGAACACAGAGAAAGATAGTTGGAATAATGCTTATAACCAAGCAGATCTCAACCCCCATTGACTTGAGTAAATGACGAAGGTGAGAAAATGATGACAAAATTTTCATTTTTGGGTGAAGTATCACAACTGCCTCATAATATTTCTAAAGCCTCCAATGTTCATGTTTGCATAGTATTGTGTGATTTAAATGATCATGTTCTCATCTTCAGCTGAAACCTAAAGGCATATTTCTCAATTTCCTATAAATATTTTATTGAGCCTCTAATCATGGTCTGTTAATTCTTTAAACATTGTAAAAACTCCAGTCCCATAGTTAATATTATGTCAAATCATTAAGTGCTTATAGACTATTTTTTATAAATTCCTTAGCTGCAATTGGTTGATATTCCTCAAACATTATAAATAGGATTTGATTTTAATTTCTGGACAAACTTGTACAATGAATTAGGCCTGCAGATTTCAGCTGCACCGATATCTAAAACTATTATTTTGCCTTGTTGCAAGCACTGATCTGATTTTTTTTCTTTAACAAATGCAAATCTAGCTTCAAATGGAATGGATTTGAATTTTAAATGGAATATATTTTTAAATAATACCTTTGAAATAATGTGTAATGTGTCATAAATTACAATAAATAAATCTTTCTTACGAGTCAACTGAATAAAGCAGCTGAGTTGTTGCCCCCTGCCCTCTCAATATATGACTCATTTTGGCCAGACTGTTGCCTGGCGACCATCATGTCACAGCGGGCGGAGAACAGTCTCAAGATTTCCAGGTCATAATTTACATGTGAGATTAAATGTCCATCTTTTTGTGATGTTGACAAATCTTAAAGTAACTCCTTCGTTTCTAACCCAACTATCACTTGGCAAAACAAATATTTTAGACTGCTATCAGAAAATATTGACACAGATCGTCATATGTTTCGTAAGATTCCTGCTATATAATATATGGTAGTCGTTCAGAAGGTCTGCACATAATATCTGTTTGTTTCCACAAGAGGGCACAATGTCACGCTGCAGGAAAGTTAGCGCCCTGCACCCCCCCCCCTCCCCAAATGCTCACTATAGAGTCCATGCAGTTAACTTACGCACGCTCACTTACACTGCCTATAGCCTGAAAGCAGTACAGCATCAAGGGCAACGTTAAGCCAGCACAACATCCGCTTCATCAATATTAGACTCCCTGTCTCAACCCACAGGAAACACTTTACGCCCACTTCCTGTGCGTGGGGCTATACTGAAGGACCAAAAGTGCTAATATAAGTACTTTCATTACTCTATGGCCTGATCTATAGAAAACTAGCTAAGATATACTGCACATAAGGCATCACAAGTAACCGCTGATAGTTGGGGTTTGGTCTGGAAGTATCTGGAAATAGTATTTCAGTGTTTCTTGCTAAGGCTAATATTACTGTTATTGCTTATACTTTGATGTATAAATGAAATACACCTGAGATACATCTAACAATCACATCTCAAAAATGCCATTGCATTGCGTTGTCCGTACAAATGTGTACATGTTATTTGAGGGAATGTGTGAGAACATATTGCAAGTCACAGAAGCTTTAAATGGAAATGGTTTCCCTATTTTATTAGAACAAGCCCTCTGTTTGTTAGAGTAGGTTGAGGGTTTGGTCGATAAGCGCTCGGTTGTATATAGATAAGTGCACATGCATAATGTACTCAATGGTTAGTAAGTGTTCGTCCGGGCCTATAGTGGAGTACTTGAAATATAGGGGAAACTGTATGTGTGATGGAACTGTTGTGGATAAAGAATGCTTTATCTTCAGTGGCAAATTTCACTCCATAAGGAGTTGTTTACCATGGTTTAACTATCCATAGTTTAACCATAATACCTGTAGTAAAACACAGGTTATACAAATGGTAATCAATCCAACAAAAATCATCTTACACTCTAATAAAACTCATTTTCCTGAGGGGTGGAGCAAAATGAACTGTATGGTGTAATTCCTCAAAGATCTACCCTTGCTCTATAATAGTGTTTAAGAATTTCCCTTAACAAGTTTAACGTCAATATGCCTTTGGCTCCCAGTTCAGTAACAAAGAAGTAATTCAACGGCATTGTCATGTTGTCATGTTTTTGCACTACTTTGCAAATTAAAATCCTTCTAAACAGAGCAGAACTGCTGTGTTTCTTTGAACAACACATAACAGTGATTCATTCGGAAATAAATCTGTGTTTTGCACGAATCGAAAAAGTCAATGATTCAGTGAGTCATCCATAAAGACACTTGCTTCGATCTTGAATAAATCTGCCATTTTGAACGCAACGGTTAAATGTTTATGATTCACTGATACTTAGGAAAACACTGATACCACCTATCGTGTGCTTTGATTTAACTTAAGTTAGCCTAATGGTGTGTTCACACCAAGAGCAAATTTAACTATTTGCGCAAGTATGTGTGACATTCACTTCAATTGCGTCTTCTATGCAAGTTGAAGAATGTAAATTTGAGCAGGATATTCACGTGAAGAGCTTGGTGACTACTGGTTTGACACGTCTGGATGACATTCCCCATCGCATGAAGTATTCATTCACGCTAATGAACTTTTGTACATTCAAAAAATTCGATCATTGAAATATAGTGTAATATAAAGTAAACTGTAGAAAAATTCCTTGACACTATAGTGTTTTTTAGTCTTGCAATAGTAAACAATAAAGTATTTTACAATAGTTTATCCAATATGGTTAATACTACAAAAAACTGTAGTGTACATAAAACAAGTGTAATGATACTGTTACCAGTTATTCATTCTCATAAATAAAGTATTCAAAATGATGACTGTTTTCATATAGATCTGTGTATTTATAAAATGTTGGTTCATTTTGTAGAATTGTAATCTCCACAGCACCATTATCGCTCACAGTATTGTGATACAACAGTACTTTAGCTGGTGTATTATCGAAAGATATGGTATCGTAACAAGCCTACTGCATACTATGTTTTAATAGTTCAAAGTTGAAAGGGTTGGCAAAAAATTTCTGTAAAACGTGTGAAGTGTGATATAAAAATACAGCGATTTGTAGTTGAAACTTTAGTGCTTTGCGTCATTTAAACATTCTGAAGTAAACTCTGCAGCGACGTTGCAGTGATGCAGGATAAAAGTTGCCAAAAGGACATTTCTCTTAAGAGACTGGCCGAGTTTAGTCAAGCACTCTGGAATGCAAGACTGACAGGCACCATTGTAATGTGGCTATAACCAGATTTACTCTAATGCTGTAATGCATTGTCTCTCGACAACGCGGAGTGGGGACAGTCTCTTTCCAAGATCACATTTGTAAAAACAACTTCTCTCCCAGTACACCAGCAGCGAACAGCACCGGGTCAAGTCATGTGAGCGGATGGATTTTTTTAAATTGTCTGCACCTAGGTCCACAGTCCATTTGCAAATTATTGGATCTTAATTAACTCTAAGTGTTCTCCAAAGAAGCTTCCAGAACCAGGAGAGACTCTTGTACAGTTGCCATGAAAGAAACCCATTTCATTTCCAAATGCTTCTGCTGACCAAGCGAAGAACGACATGCGAAAGAGGCTGGGGTGGGTGGGGTGAGGGGGATGCAGGAGGAGAGAGCGATAGCAGAAGAGAAAGAGTCAGAAACCTCTTGCCGTGCCTGTGCAGTTTTTGGCTCTGCATCATAATCCAGAGTAAATCCTGCTGGTGGTATTGTACTCATCATTTGGTTTTCTCAACCTCCCCTGCCTGCAATCCCGCAAACCCAACCGCCTGCCCGACAATCCTTCAATCAAACTGGCTTCTCATCTGTGGCTCCTTAATGTTGCTATTTTAGAACGAAATACACCCGTTAGCTTTAGTCTCTCCCTCAGGGGGGGAGCTCATTGTAAAACAAACTGTCTGTCTGTCACAGACCCTGTGTAGGTGTAAACACACTCACACCGTCCAATCTGCATACATGAATATTTAAATACGGAAATTAGCCGGCGAATGTTACCACGGAATATGGAGAGACGTAAAGATCAGATCCTCTTAGAAAGGAGAGATCAAATAAGGCTTTTCTCAGAGAGGTTGTGGGATTAAAAAGACTGATTTGAACTCTCAGTCGAGGACTTTTCCTTGTGTTCGGTAATTACTGCAAGAAGAAAAGTCACACATCTGTCATTTACGGTGATGATCAGATGGCAAGGGTTTCTGTGTCTTCCAAAAGGAACTGTCAGTAAAATATTCTGTAATTGAGAGATCAATTCACGATCCTTACAGACGTGTGCTGTATATAAGGTTTAAGCTCATTTTTTACAATGGAATGCCGTTTTCACACACTCACTGTGAAATTTATGCAGGCCTTGTTATATTTTCAGACCACAACAAATGCTACAAAGTATGATAAATAATAAGAACAATACTAGAATTTCTATCATCATCAGTACTGTAGTTAGTCATAGCATAGTATGTGTTTAAATACACTGTAAAATAATCCCGCAAAAAAAACCTGAAGTTTTCCGGCACCTGCACAAATATAGGTGCTTAAAAGGTTCTTCACAGCGATGCCATTGAAGAACCATTTTTGGTTCCACAAAGAATCATTTCTTTCTTACCTTTTTATGATCATAAGAACCTTTTTTTGCCACAAAGAACCTTTTGTGACACAGAAAGGTTCTTTGGGTGTTACCAGTTTTTTATAGAACCATTTAGACAAAAAAGGGTCTTCTATGGCATCGTAAAGCACTTATATTTTTAAAGGGAGGTTTCCCGGACAGGGATTATTTTAAACCAGGATTAGGCCTTGGTTAAATTAGGATATATAAATCGCTTTTAAAACATACTTTACAAAGAAACAGTACAAGTGTGCATCTTGAGAGAAAACAATTGCACTGATATATTTTAAAATATGCCAGAGCAAGTTGTTTTCGATCAAAACACTGCTTACATTTAAGTTCCCTGTCTGGGAAACTGCCCCTAAGAGTGTGGGGTGCCAGAAATATACTGTAAAATAAACAAATATTCATGTTATTTTTATGAATGTGTAGTCCTTTTCTGTAATTAGAATTTTTTTGGATGTATTTTAAATATGTGAACTTTTTTGGGACATTTGGCCTCATTCATGAAATATTAGTAAGTATATAAATTAATTCTGAGTCATTTGTGGAGGAAACTGATCTTCCCAAAAACTACTTTGAATTAGGGATGAAGCTATATGTAAATTTTGTCCGATAACAATAACCGATCATTCTTGATCATTGGAATTCAATAACCGACATATTGGCCGATATACAGTATCAGAATATTATTATTAATATTTTCTGAGACTGAAAAAAATTTTTGTCCCCTGAAAATCATGTACCAAGCCTACTTTACACTAGTAATGCTTTTCTGCTATAATGTTTATTTAATTCTAGTCTCAAGACAGAAAGCATTCAGACAAAAGTCTGATTCAAACAATATGCTTTTGTTCCTAGTGTATAATAAATATGTTTACATTGATGCATTTGGCAGAGGCTTTTATCCAAAGCGACTTTCGTTGCATTATCCTATACACTTGTTTCTAAGTATGTGAAATCCCCTGAGATCGAACCCATGACCTTGAGCCCCACAGGAAAGGCCGTTCATAAATATCTACACGATACATCAACAATGTTTTGCTATTAGCAGTAAGTAAATGATCATGACAGAAAGACAGTACTCTACTGGATATTAACTCTGATCAGCGTGCAGCTGAAGTCTTTCAACCTAAGGAAATTATTAATTATCTTTTGGCTATAATATAGCTGCCTAAACTTTATTATCGGCCGATAACATTAAAAATGACCATTTACTGGCCAATACCGATATTGCCAATAATTGATCATGCATCCCTGAATATTAACTTCTTCATTGTTGTGTTGTAAGTATGATAGTTGAACAATGTAGTGTTTGTCCCTCCTCCTCCACTGTGATTGGACAGCTGTGTAAATAGGGACAGTGACGAGCTCTGTGTTTAACTAAAGTTAAAGAGTAAAAAATAAAAAAATACAGGGCAAGGAAACTCCTGAAATACCATTATGATACAAAGTGCATCAAATGCTGTATCATTAGTTAAAGAAAACATAACATTTTAATGTTTTGCTCACCATTTAAACGTGGAAGGAAGCAAGTGTAAATTTCTTTCGTACTAACTAACATTTTGAAAATATGAACATTTTCATGAATCTAAAAAAGTGTACGTCACAACGGCTTTTGCGAACGATTTACACAAAAATGTACTCCTCGTGTTTCATACATGACGCCCTATATATGTAAAAAAATACTTTTTACAGTGTAGAAAAGTACTAAACAACTAAGGTGTAGTATTATACTATGTAAAGTACGCTGTGTAATTTTCACATGTATTATAAAATCCCTTTAAAAGGGAATTATTCCAGCAGGAACACTGGGACAGTACCTGTCCATAAAAGTGAATTTGGGAGGATGACATGAGGAAGTGTCTAGAAATAACATGCAGAGATATATTCAGTTATTTTTGTGCTGTCTCTTGGGGTAGATGGTGTAGCTATGTACAGTATATGATCACTGAAGTAGCAATGGGAAGCTTCGCTGACACCCAAGGTTGCCGGATGCATAGAGTGAATACAGTGCATAGTGAAATTTATTGTGAAAGTATAGCGACTAAAGCCAAATGTACTATTCTGTAAATTAAAACATTTTTATCAGAACATCCTGCTTTAAACTAAAACAATCATAAAGTTTACGTTTTTTCTTGTGGTTACTGTTAATATGCCACAACAATGCATATAGACCAATGGAATATGTTTCTATGTGACAGAATATGTGTGTGTGTGTGGCAGGCAAAGGCATTTCGGCGCGTGTGAAGACAGCACTCGTGAGCTGGCTCAATCATAAAGCCATTAACTCAGCCTTATGCTCACTCCCCCCTCTTCACTCTCTCAAATTTTTCTAGAAATCAGATTTCCACTGATGTCATTAGTGTGTAATAGACAGTGTGTCTTTTAGCCCCAGCATGCCCTGCAGGGCTGTATAAATGGACACTTTACCACCTCTATAATCTACTGAGGCTGGGAATGGGTGAGCCACATTGTGTTCTGGCCATTATATTGTACATTACTGTACATCAGGTAATTATCCAGTCGTGTAAAGTATGTTTGATGTGAAAGACCGCACTCGACCGTAATATCATTTATAAATATCACTTATACTTTAAAGAAATAATATTAATTCTTCTAACGATTTAAAAAAATATATCTATACATCATTTCATTTAGGAGTTTTTTGTTTTTGTATTCTACAGTAAAAATCTTGAGGTCATGTATTCATACTTGTGCTGTTCCAAACCTTATTGCCTTCTTTTCATGTGTAACACAAACATAAGATATTTCTTTCATTTTATGCTTGTATCCTTACATTGCATTTCCATTTTATATTTTTAACAGATTCCAGATGCTTTCTCTAGTATCAAACCTATTTCCTTTATGTGTCTAATGCAATTCACTACATTGAGCAACAGGAATATATCGTTCTTAGTTCATAATTACTTAAAATGATAGTTCACCCACAAAGGACAATTCTGTCATCATTTCAAACCTTTATGACTTTCTTTCTTCTGCAGAACACCAAAGAAGCTATTTTGAAGAAAGTTGGTAACTGAACAGCACCGGACCCCTTTCAATTTTATTGTATGGACACAAAACCAATGCAAGTGAATGGGGTCCAGTTAACTACATTTTTCTAAATATCTTCTTTTGTGTTCTGCGGAAGAAAGAAAGTCATGCAGTTTTGAAATGTAATTGATGAAAGAATTCTTATTTTTGAGTTAACTATCACTTTAGAAATTTGTGAATAGTAAATCATTTAAAACATCATCTATGTTCCACTAAAAACAAGAGAGTAATACTAAATGTTTACAATGGGAGTAAATAACGGCAAGGTTTGTTTTCCAAGAAAATGAAATTTACTGGACTAAATGAAAAAACCAAGCTGCAAGCGACAGACAATTAAATCCACAAATACCTTAGAAAGTAAATGAAATAAAATTGTAAATTCAATTTGTCTTCTTTGAAATTAGAAGACAAATTTTCTGGGCAGAATTATGGTTAATTAAATTGCTGCTAATAGTGCCGATTTGTTATATAAAATTGCGCTTTCATGATCCTGGCACTAACGGATAAGACTCCATCTTCTGTTCCCACTCATGTGCCCCGTCATCTTTATCTTCTCACAGGGAGAAGGGTCCAGCGTGGGTTCAGTGTATGGAAATTTCACAAAGTGTTAAACTGCCACTGCTGACCTTATTAGCGATTGTCACCAGCACCTCTCCAGCTCCCGTGAGTCTAGCCGGCCTCACCGGCTAATGATTAACTATCTTTTCTCAACACAAACGGCAATTACTGCAGTGGAATTATGGTGCTATTGATTGTGGAGACGTCTGGCTTTTTACTGGAAGCAGCAAAGGCTTGCGCTCAGCCAAAAGAAGACTCCTTCTTCATTAGCTCTACTCATCTCTCCCCCCTCTCTTCTCCGAACATTTGGTTTCCTTTTATACTCTCTCTACTCCTTGCTTTTATTCTGTTAGTCCTCTGATAAGACGTCTCTGGCTTTTTTTAGCTCTCTGAAAGCCTCCGGTAGCTCATTTGGAGCATTTTGTCTGTGGTGTATGAGATTGTTGTGTCTGTAAGGTATTGACAGAAGATTAAGAGTTACTGTGTGGGGTTTCACAGTTTTAGGATCTATCAGGGATCTCTGAATGAACTCAGCAAACGAAATGTCCAACCTAATGGGATTTTAGTTGTGCTTATTTAAACCCATGGCAGAATGCATTCATATATTTCTGTTACTGACTTTTGATGCTTTAAATGATGTCGTATGAAATGTCTTGCATTTTTACGGATGTGATGTTGCATGCAGTTTGGCTGCATATACAGCCGCAGAAAAAATAGAGACTATTCCAAATTTTCATTTAATCAGCATTTCTAGATGTATTGTGCCCACTCCAGTCCAGTGTCTGTTGAATTTCAACCAAATAATAACTCAGGAGAGTTTGCATGACAAGACAAAATTTAGGTTATCACATAATTTTTTTTTACTTTTCCATAATACATGTAGAAATATTAATGTTTATTCTTAAAAGTGAATATGAACTAATTTTCTTTGCAGTATTTGAGGTCTGAAAAAAAACAGAGTATATTTTCGGTTATTTTGACCTGTATTTCTAGTTTTTACTTGTATGCAAATAAATGCAAATAGAAAGAATATTTTTATTTTGAAATTGGAGAAAATATCAAGTTCACAGAATGAAACAAAAGTAACAATATTGCCCAATAGGGTTGCACGGTGTACCGGTGCTACGATAGCATCGCGATGCTAAAGCTTCAAAATTCCTGCAATGCCTGTTTTTAAAACGGTAGTATCGTAGTGATGTTACTAATGTTGCATATGCGCATTAACATTCATTTTAACACTTTAAACACTTAATCTGTCTTTTTGCGGTGTTTCTCTCCTAAATGAAATCGTCTTTTGAACGAGTCATTCATCAAGACACTTGCCCTGCGTTCCAACTTGGATATGTCGCCCTCCGAAGAACACTTCGGAGTGACAACAATCATGGCCGGCATACTGAAGGGTTGTTCCAAACCGAAGTGTGCATAACTGGCCACTTCAGAGTGCCCTTCAGAATGAAGGAGTACGAAGGGTACAACTGATGGTCACTTAGTGCTCCCATAATTC
Organism: Triplophysa bombifrons; assembly: GCA_029783895.1. Classification (NCBI taxonomy): domain Eukaryota; kingdom Metazoa; phylum Chordata; class Actinopteri; order Cypriniformes; family Nemacheilidae; genus Triplophysa; species Triplophysa bombifrons. The sequence goes on from CM056455.1 coordinate 15,028,433, forward strand.
TTTGTGTAGATTCTTTGCGTGGTGACGCCGCCTGCTTATGGGCACGGGATGATGACACAGATGACAACAGTTGTTTGTAATACTACAAATATTTGTGTGCAGTATAATACAGTTTACTAAATACAACACGTTTCATTTAGATCTGTGTATAATGGAATTTTGGTATATTTTGTATATTTTACTTGGTATCGTGATATTTCATAAAGTTTAGTATCGAAAGATATGTTTATGGTACCGTGACAACCCTATTGCCCGAACACACGAAATGAAAAATAAATAATAATAAAAAAATTGCCTCTTAATTGTATATTTGCACTTAATACATTTCAGCACACAGTGCAATGTTTATAACCATAAGTTGTATGACAATGCTTTTCTAAATAAAACTGAAAATTTGTTGCAATATATAAATTGGAATCATATTCTTTTCAGATTTTTCTCAATTCCAAATATTATGCAATATATTGTAATATATTAACAATGTATTATTTTACATATTTTCAATTATATATTATATCATTTAATATATTGTATTTTCTTTGCGTAATGAATCAGTGTTGACTTTTTAACTTAGACTAGAAGGCAACCACCCACAACATAAAAACGACTTACTATAGACCACTTCGCATGATGTAAACAGTGGTCCAGAGGCACTTTCATTTTTAAATCTTACATATGGTATCACATCTTAAATATATTTGTTTAACATTTTGATTTGGTTACAAATGTTCTGTTGGTTGTACTTTGTTGAAATTTAGTATTAAAAACTGAAACAGTACATTTCACATTTTGTAATTTAGCAGACGTTTTTATCCAAAGCGATTTAAGGCTTAAATACACTACAAGACTTTTGCTCAGATTTTCAGTCTGAACATGTTGCAGAACGTCTGTACCAATCTGCAGATTTGACCAGTTTTTGTGTTTCTATCTGAAACTTTCAAAAAGTCTGCAAGTGTATGAAGTGTATGTACCTAGTTAAAAAATATCTGGTCAGATTTGAAAAGTCTTGTTGTGCATTCCAGCCATTTCAAATGAGGTGAACAACAGAAACAACACAAGGACAGCAATGCATAAGTGAAATAAAACTGGTCTCAGTAAGCATACAAAGTATATAAAGATAAGTACCAAAAAAAATATAAAGAAATAGAAGTCTGTGTTAATGGGTCAGGTGTTGGCGTGTTTTTAGCCAATTCTTGAAGATGGCTACAGAATCTGCTGATCTTTTGTAACAGGAAGATCATTCCATAATCGTGGAGCAGATCCATAAAAGGTAGTGATTTTTTGCAATACAAAACGTTGTGAAGTTGAATCAGTGTTGTTAACGTCATCCGAAGAGGTCTATAGGACACCTTAACAACCGTATAGCAACACCCTGTCACCCATACACCACTCCCTGCCACAGTGCCGGAAATCTTTTTGTGAGAACAGTTTAAACTCAGTTCACATTAGAGTTGCCCAAACACCTCTTGAAAGCGGGTAAGAGGTCCCCATTTCACCCCAAAAGTCAGATGATAGGAACTAAATAGCGTCACCCACACGCTATTATATAATGCAAAGCAGCTGGGGTTGAGAAAAAAGAGCCGGAGTAATTATCTCATCAGTCACAATGTGTCTCTCTTCTTAAATCTTTCACCCTCAAGCCTGCTCCCATCACCAAAACCCCTTTCTTCTTCTTGTGTATCTCTTCCTGTCTAATTCTATATCTTATGTATATAATGCTCTTCTCTGCCTCTCTCTCTTTCTCCCCCTGCATTACTCCATTATCATCCTCATGCAGCCTCTCCCATGAAACTTCAACAGATGCATTTCCGCCCTCCGTAATGCAGTAATGCAGCGATTTACCTCGCGAGCGCCGTGGGTGTGGTGGCTGGTCTGAAGTCTGTCTACAGGAGTGGCGTTAGCTGAGACCTCATTACCCCTCCCTCCCCCTTCCAGAAAATGCACTCTCACCAGCTATAATTGCATTGGGGAGATAAGAGGCTTGGTTTGGGACAGGATGCCGCGTGTGTTCGAGAGTGCTGGGGCTGCTTCGGCCCGGCCTCTTAGCTCTAAATCAATGAGCCCATCCAGACCTAATGCGAAGCTGGACAACTCCTCCGGAAGCATTAGACCTATTATTGCTGGTTTGGCAGGAATTACCCATGCATACGAAGACATACACACACAGATAGTAGATGCAAAATGTTAATGTGTGTTGTAAGATGTTTTCTAGATCTGCACACACATGCAGATGAAAATCCCACATTTCAGTAGGGTGAACAGAGCCCACTAAGCAATCTGCTCGAACCGTGGGGTCAGCACAGAGGAAATGTTTTGTTGTCTCTTGTCCTGTAGCTGTCTTTAAGTAGCTTTAACTCAGAGTTTGTCTGCCTGAACAGCACAGGCAGAGCCAAGATCTTTTCATTTCAATTACAAAAAACCTAAAGCTTGTAACTGTGCTGAGACTGCTACTTTATGCGCCGGGGTAGAGGAGCACGCACATGCGCAATGACATGGATGCCGAACTGATCCAGATGCAGACATCAAATTAGCATTGATTTGTAATAAACAATGAAATAGGAGGGGCCTTGTTTCAGTGATTACAGCATGAATATGTGTTCTTAAAGCCCCATTTAGTCGCATAATAATATTATAATATGGTGATAACCACACGGTTATCAAAGATCAACAAAATATGAAATTCTTACCAGCAGTAATCATAATAATAGCAAGCAATAGTTATTGGTTCAAACTCCGAGGTAGGCAACTTTATGTGTTTGCGGTCAGTCACGTTTATTTATTGTAATATCACAACATCTAAAGTGGCTTTAAAAGCCATAATCTAACATTTTTACATTATAAACCGAAAGAAGGGTGTTTCCAAAACACAGTTTAGTGAAGTGCAATTGAGATGAAAGATAAAGTAGAAGCCAAAAGTGATGCCCCTGGACAATTGACTTACATGCATCAAGCTTTTGATCAAAGTAAACAAGCAACACGCACTGCATTCCATATCCATCACTCGAAATATATACAAATTTAATTGAACATCTTTAAGTTTGTCAAGGAAATAGAAGCACTTTTTTAAAAGTGCGACTGCACATGATCTGCGTGCGCTAGGACCCTGGGGAATCCCTGGGCGGAATAACGTAGGAAGACACTTATAAATGAATGAAATATCGTGAAATAAAACAACAGATAACAAAAATAGGATAACAAAAGTAGTCCATAAATGCAATGTATGTCATTTACAGCAAGAATTTGTCATTCGATTTGAACGTATTTATTGGTAGACGTCATTACTCCACCAGTTGTGTGGCGTCATCAACTAGATTGCTGAACCAACTTGGTTAAAACAATTGATCATTGACAGAGTTACTATCTTTTCGGTAACTACATCATTAATTTCCCCAACGATGCATCGTACTATGGTGGTTAACCATTTACATTTATTCGTTTAGAAGACGCTTTTATTCTAAGCGACTTACAAAGAGTTTTGGGAGCAATAATACAATAGATGCCAATACAAAGTTACTTATTTCAACAAAAGCTACACCACTTCCTCTTCAGAGAAAGAGAGAGTGTTAGTGGGTTAGAGAGTGTTTTTTTAGTTTTTTTCATTTTTCTGTCAAGTATCAACAGAAGAGTTGGGTTTTAAGTAGTTTTTTTAATGTTGTAAGAGATGGTGTTCAAGCTAGATAGATGCATTCCAGGACCTGTTGTTCGGTCGGGTTAAAATTGATGTCTTAATTCATGACACCTTTAAAGACTTGGAGCGCTATCAGCGCGACAAAAGTGTTTTTTACTTGTTTCAGCCTGACGCACCTATCATGTTCACGCCCTGCATCATGTTGTTTAAATATCAAATGCATTTGCGCCCATTTGCGCCCATGGGCGTGCTGGTCAAATAACAATGTGTGTTCAGACTCATTGTCGGCGCGTTGCTATTTATAGGACACTGAAATAGACTATTGACCAACTAAAACCTGGTCTAAGGTCAATGGCGCAATAATTATTTTGGTTTTTTAAAGAGCGTGTTAGTAATTTGCGCCTATAGAACACATGTACACTCTACTTATTACACAAAGAGGGATGCAAAGTAGCACACTAACAAACCAAAAATTTAAATCGAAAGGAGTAGAATATAAAGAATTATTATTGTGTACATAAAATTGAAATCTGACTCGTACTGTAGATGGTCTGGCGAGGTTAAAGCAGATTTTGATCTTTATGGACACAATAATAATGTGTGCCGTGTACTCGCTAGAGAAACGTCTTTGGTCTTGCAAATTCCGTCACATAAATAGCAAATGTGCCATGGCACGAGCGCAACTGTCTCTGAAAGGAAATGGGAGATGAGACTCTGATTGCTTTACTCCACACTTTGCCCAAAACACACCCCTTACCCATTAAGAAAACAGGGACAACCCTTTTAGACCATGCGCTGAGCCATTTTTCCTGTTGTTAAATCTGGTGCACCTGCCCCATGCGATTTAGACGATTCGCTTAGATCGTTAAAATAGGGCCCTTATGTTACAATATTGTGTTTGGCATAAAAACTGAGGCTTAGCATTGGGAAGTATTTAAGGAGTCTTGGCCAAAAATAAAACCACAACATATGTGTCTACTTGAATAACTCAATTTGTAATTAATTTATGCTTTAATCCCCTTGAACATTTTATTTGATCAATTATTTTATTTTATTACTCTACTTCATTGTTTTTGCAGCTCATAATAAAACCAGTTTTCCCTGATACACTGTAATATGCTCTTTTACCAAGTCATTTTGTAAACTTAATACCAAGTGTAGTGTAGTATCATACACCATCTATATTGACACTTGTTTTTAATACCTGTAGGGTCATTAAAAGCAAACATTGTGCCGCTGTGGACATCAATTTGACCACTACTTTGTCAGATTATGAGGCTTGTTGTTGAGAGGTATGAAAATGTGCGAGATGTTCAAATATTTTCAACATCCATATGATAAAACAATGTGCTCAAAAAGCACCACATAAATTTTATAACATGTAAAAATACACGTTTGTATTTTTTAGTCCTAAAAGATTCCAGTCTTTGTCACTGATGTTTCTGTGCAGTGGAGATGCAGTCATTGAGTGTTGGGCTGTCAGGCATCACCAGGTCCTGGTCACCATGACAACGGCTGCGCTGTTGTCTCACCTGAGCAGTTTCAGGCAGTCAGCAGTCGTGCAGCATTTCAGAGGTAGCGTGCGTGACTGGTGTATTGTATACTGCCCAACCTCCTGCTTATGATCCAAACAACAGCGGCTGGAATAACATACACAGAACACACACTCATCAGCTGTCATGCTTTGTAGAGCGCTCTCTTACTTTGCATGCTGCTCAGATCTTCATATTCCACGGATGTAATTTTATCACATTTACAGTCAGTCCAGGGGTTGACAGCGAGCATGAGGGAAAGGAGAGTGCATAGGGAAAAGAGAGGAAGAAGATAGATTGATTCCTCTCCTCTGTTTTTCTCCAGCTGTGGCCCGCTGTGTGTCATGAGCTGTGCAGGAAGCTGTGGCACATTGACGGAGAGAGACATTGTACCCGGGGGTCTGATCTCTCTTTCTTTGCAAACCGTTTTACTCTCTTTCTCTCTCATACCCTCCAGTGGTGTTTTCCTACTGACAAAATACAGTATTTCTCCACCTTTTTATATCTGTGAAACACTGTATGGGAGCACTGCGCTCACTTGCTGCACCAGCGTTGTTCTGTTCATATCACCTTTACAGTTCCAGTTTAACAATGAGACAAGCTGTTATTTATTCATTTTTTCTTGTTTATGGTTTGTTTGACATTTTGCTTTGTATATAGAGTATAAGGTTATAAAATGTTAATATTCAGGTTGAAGGGTTGAAATAAACATCATTTAAATGTCAATTTTTTACAGTTTTCACAGTAACCCATAAGGCAGTGGAAGCATGCATAAAAAATGCATAAACAGCATATTTATATAATATGTGTATATAATAAATTATACAAATATATATTTTAAATGATTAATTGGTTAATTTAAGCATTTTTGTTACTCTACTCTCGGAGTTATTCTTGCGAAAAAACTGTGTGTGTGTGTGTGTGTGTGTAAATAGGCTCAAAATCTGTCTATATAAATATTTTCCACTTTAAAGTCTTTTCCACTTCTGTTATACTTTTCTAAACATCCATAAATTTATTTTTAGTGTGAAACACATCATAAGTTTTTAACCTGGATGTTTCTGACTGACAGCCTAATTTTTCTTTCTTTCTTTAAACAATGTATAATAAATCTTCTTTTAAATTAACACTCTTCACTTTTGTGTGAACTAAACCTTTGAAAAACAGAAGCACATATACTTCTTGAATAGAGATGTTCTCCATCATCATTATATTAATAGAATAAATACATTTCCATAATAATAACAATAGCAACAACCAGTCAAAGAAATAACAGAAAACCCAGGTGTTTAAAACATTTATAATAAAAAACTAAAAGAGTTTTCTCAGCTTTTATATATGAAAGCAGAATCCATTAGCAATTACAGCTGGTTTCATTTACATTCAGACAACCTCATGCAGATTTATGATGATTGGTCCAGACAGAGGATCTGATGCAGCACAACGAATCTTGGCAGTGAATTGCCTACTAGTTAAACCTTACGAAACTGTTTGAAGCAGTTATAATAAGACTTATTGAATGGACTATAATGCATTATGCTGCATTTACTGGAATTTTGTTTTCTTGTTCCCTCCGAATATTAAAAAAATAAAGTAAGTTGCATACATTAAGGTCAACTGTATGATCAGATTAAACAACATTGACATGTGGCTGTTGTGATATACAAGCTGTTTGTCAAATATTTGGATATTTATGGCCTGTAATTTGTCTTGATCATGCTGTGGAAAGATTCAACATTACATAGGCTACACTAATTCATTAATCAGAGTTAAAACTCCCTTATAATTTAGACAATCTGCACATAACAGTAAGAGCAAAGAGATTTATCCTGTTTATGGAATACTAAAATGGTTATCCATACATTTTTGAGTTTTTAAAGCCCCTCATGTGACTCCACATTCTGTCATTTGCCTGTGATGCTTAATAATTGGCTCCTCAAGGACCACATGAAGCAACCACTGAGGCATTAACTAATGAGATTCTAAATAAATAAATAAACAATCCCAAATCCTCACATATATCTGTCTCATTTCTCCTGTGGTCTTATTTTACAAACATTTTCCTTATAAAAACAACATCGTCAGTTTGCTGTGTTTTGAGTAAAAGGTCAATTGTGGCATTATATCTGCTTCCCACTGGGCAACATCTAGGCTTCACTTTTGCTTTAATTCCTAATATACTTTATATTTATGCATTTGGCAGACGCATTTATCCAAACAGTCTTACATTGCTTTATACTATACATTTGTTTCTGAGTATGTGCAATCCCTGGGATCAAACCCATAACTTTGCCGTTGCTAGCGCCATGATCTAACCACCATGCTTAAGGGAAAGCTTGTATGTATACGCTTTTATAATTCTTTAAGCAATAAAAAATTGGATTAAAGGTACCTAGAATAATAAATAGTTTTTTAGTACATGAAGCTTTCATATAAATACAGTACATTGCAAACATACAGTGTGGCTTGCAATCATCGTACTGCAAACCCAGAGGAAGTGATGTCATTAAGAGCATTTTTTATAACTGTAAGTTTCGCGTATTTCAACTCTTTTCTCAACCTTTGCACACTGTGCTAGTAAGAGAGGGAGACGGCTGAAATATGGTGAGAAAGTGGCATGAAAGAAGGGGGAATTTAATAAATTAGATTCAATATAGGCAGCGGGCCGGTCTCCTAGCAACCCAGCAGAGCCCTGTCTGCCGAGGGCTGTGTGAAGACCTCCTCCGGCCATATGCTGAGACGACCCGCAAAGCTCTGCGTCTCCTCTCTCCCCGCTGATCTCGCATAGCTCGTGTGCTGTTCCTCACCAAAGCAAAACACTACTACAGATCAGCCTCGTATCTGTGTGAGACTAGTGAGAGACCAGACTGTAATACACTCTCAAGGTTGAGCAATTTAAGGCGTGTGTGTGTGCGTTATGACACATCTCAGGTGTTCTTAAAAGTAAATTGAATAGCTCACCACCTTGGATAAATACCAAAAAGTCTGGAGCTTAAAATAATATTGGAATTAAATAAAATTCCAGTTTCCCACATGAGCGAGCTTCTATACTTGGAAGGGCTGGGGTGAGAAGTGACTAACTAAAGATTTTTTTTAGTATTATTAAGGCCTAGATTTAGCTTGAGTTATTTGTTTATTGTAGACCACAAAAAAACAGGTAACATTTTATAGTAAGGTTGTATTTGTTAATATTAGGAAATCCATTGACTAACAAGGAACTATAGTATTTCAACATGTAGGCTATTAATTGTTCTTAGTGTTAGGGAATGTCAAAACAGTTAAGCCGCGCTCACACTTGACTTTCGTTCCATTGACTTTTATTCATAATTGGAAACGCAAGCCCATCCGAACATATTTTGCATTTCGCTGTGTATCAAAGTTCATGTTTGGTGAACTCTGACCTGGGAATTCGCGTCACGTGAGTGCGTGAGACACATCAAAACGTCACAGTGTGGCGTCTCGGTACAAAAATGTAAAAAGTTTAGGAATCGCTCCCGCCCGTTTTCGAACCACCGTCCAAACGAATTTCACATGCTCAAAGTCAAGATTCTGTTTGATTTAAAAAATGTCTTTGTTAATGCTAAAATTAACATAAATTAAAAATAAACGTAAAGATGTGTTCGTTGTTTGTTCATGTTAGCTAATTAATTTACTATCTGTTAACAAATGCCACCTTATTGTAAAATGTTACCAAAACAATCTAAGTAATTTATTCACCCTCATTTTTTTCAAAACCTGTGGAACACAAAAGAAGTAAACAGAAGAACAGACCATGTTTGTTATATTGTTATATTTGTATATATATTGTATGGTTACTCTAGTAAAACCATGTTGAATTTGTAGTTACTGTGGTTTTATAAATAAATAAAATATATATGGTCAGTGCAGTAAAACCACGCAACAGAATAATGACTACTTTAACTATGATTACCGACACTATAGTGAATAGTGAATTAAAAAAAAAAGTAGTTTACTACTTGTATGGTGTTTATTTTAGAGCGAGATTGATATAACATCCTTTGCTGTCCTTCCAAAACCTTGGATGTCCACATTTTTCAGAAAAATTGATGTCAGAGTTGACAAGCACATTTTAATACTTTTTATTGGTCAGATATATTCAAAACTCATGACAAACATAAAGGGTGACTAATAATAATATTTTATAACAAAAAATGGGAAGGAGTTCCCATGTGTGTTTGACACTTGTTGCCTGTTTTATAATCACTGCTTTGTTGCCAGTCCAAGCGAAGCCAGCCATGTAAAAAAAGTTATGTTTTGAAACACATGCAAACATTCAAGCGCAAGCCTTTACATTTTCAATATAAAAATTTAATGTAAATTGAGTCAAGTGTATCCAAACTTTGACTGCTATACTGCATAAGCAAGCAGTTTGCTGTAATGGTTATGTTCAGCACAAATAGCAAGTGTTTTAATAGCCGCCACACCCATGAACTGACTATAAACCTTTTATTTCCAGTTTAATTGGCATTGTAATGCAAATATGTGCCCCACGCTTGTTGGGGATACTTCAAAATCTTTCTGTGCATGTTTGAATCTGAGTCTGTTGCCTGGCTAATGTGTCGTCTCAAAGGTGGCCGCCTAACAGCATATATAAACAAACAGAGCCCAGTTCAACCGGGCCGGGCTGAGCTGATCTGAGCTGTGCATGTGGGAGGAAAGGGACACGAAGGCTGTTTTATAGCAATTAGATGCTACGCTGCTGTTCTCCTCTCCTGCAATCCTGTCCTTTCTACTTCTGTCCTCTCCATCCCCCATTTCTCGCCTCATCCATTGTACTCACGCCACAACCGATGTGCTGAAGCCACCAACACAGGGATCAATGCAGCCTATTGCACGAAGCTTGTTTCCACGCTGTCCACTTTAAACTCTATTTCACGCGTGTATGTTCAAAGCTCATTTGTTGGTTGTCGGTAGGCGATGCTGTTATTCGGGTTGCACAGTGTTTATGGAGAACGGAAATCTACAGTGCATACTGTGTATGCTGCGTTTGGTGGTTTTATCTGAGATGAATTGAGTTGTATCTCTTTATTTTCGTGCCAATGTCTTTTTACACACAGTGATTGCTGTTAATGCTGCTTCTGTGAAGCTTCTATCTTTTAACATAATCAATGACATGGGCCAAAATCCAAAAATAGCATTTGTCTTTCAGCTAAAAATAGTCTGAAATTAATCCTAAAGGGAAACCAGAGGCTGGAAGACAGACCTGCCTGTGCCGTGCACAAAGAGATCTGCTATTGCAATTGTCACCGTGTCTCTGCCTTTGTTCGAAAGAGGCTAACAATCCTTTAATGTTGAAGCTTTGTCGGTTTGAGCGCACACACACACGCACACACGTTGACTATACAGATAAAATCTAAAAGCACAAATGGCTTCTATAATTAATACTGAATACAATATTGAAAATGAAACGAAAGGGAAGAGCTAACACTAATATACAAATACACACTTGTATAATGCCTGAATCACATTGTTTAATAAATGTATATCAAATTAAAATAAAAAAAATCCTGCAACTATAATGAAATAATTTATACATAAGCTGGCCGGTAGCCTCAAGCAGCACAGCCACAGACCGCCCACAGTCTATTCACTGACCGTCTGTTGTGTATTGCACACAAAATGAAAAACAATTTCTTGATCTGGGCTGCGTTTCCCGAAACCTTCTTAACTCTACGTCATTCTTAAGTTAAACCTTAAGCTGTACCTTATCGTTAATAGGTGTTTCCCGAAACCTTCTTAGTTAAGTATACCTTCTGTAAATCATACCTTCGTGAGGTTGGTTGCTGGACCGCTCTTAGCTATATCTTGTCGCTTTGATGGTTCATACCGATGGATGGGATACTTATTCCTTTACACAAATGAGTGACTTACGCCACTAATGTGAATCAATACAGATTGTGGAGAACACTTACACATGATGGCAAACTATGAGAATATAAATGACCCTTTCAAAAACAAGCGAAGCCAAACAATTCAATTCAAGTTTATTTATAAAGCGCTTTTCACAATGTGTATTGTTTCAAAGCAGCTTTACAGTGGCAAACAGTAAAAACAGAAAAGTTAAAACACAGCACAGTGCATGGTATTTATACAAGGAGTAAGATCATTCTAATAAATAATATCTAGTTTATAAATAAATAAATGAATGAATGCAGTCCACAGCCAGTTAATGTAGTTGGTTAACGCAGAAAACGTATGGCCGCAAGGGTGCGGGATCGGACACTTGCAAAATTAGAAGTACGTACATAAACACACACAGACATATTTCTTTCTTTATTTATACTATGTCAGTGAGCCCTGATAAATGCAATTTCAACTATTTCTAAAGCGTTTCTTAATAATAAACATTGTTTTCTCAATACTTTACCCACTCTATAATGCAAGCTAGAGTGAACTATCGATTCTCGAGGCATCAATATCAACCTATTTAGCACCACTGCCATGGACAGCACCTGCTAACGTCGCACTTGAAAAGGTTTACCTGAAATTACCTCAAAAGGTATAGTTCGGGAACACGCCTAGAAAAGGTATCACTTGAGTTAAGGGGTACCTTTAGAGTCTTCGTAGCGCGCTGAGAGACAACGTTATCGGGAAACGCAGCCCTGGCCAATTTTAATCTGATTGGATGACTTCACACTTTGGTGTTTAGGACAAAGAGGTAACTTTTTATCAGTCTGAAACAAAGTAGTCTTTTCAAGGCAGCATAGTGCTGTTTTTGTTTGTATAGTAGCAAACTTGGCCAATTTGTGCTATAATCCATTTCAGGTACAGTTACTGCACCACTAAATGCTGTATAGTGCTGGTCACTTTCCTGTACATGTCGGCCAGACAATTTCTCCATGTCTAAACAGTTCTTAGAACAAACTGTAATGAAAAGCAAAAGTATCTGGCTTCATGAGCTAGTCAGACTTAGCTATTATTAAATTAAATTGACAATCAATGACAGCTTTATATTTAGTTGATGTGTTTGTTTCTTAATAGAAGCTTCATTATTTTTGTTTTTGTTGATATTTTAATATTATCTAAACCTAATTTCCACTGGATGAATGAAGATTTGGAATAATAAGATAACATAGACAGTTCAATCGGACGCATGTGATGGACCGAAATTAATTTCCGATATGTGTTTGGTTATAATATATCAATTTATTTTCTATTTAATTTATATTCATTCATATTAATATTTTATTATTTTATATTTAATAACCGGAAGTTGGTTGTTCCATATGACGTTTGTTTATGTTTTTGCCGCTAAAACAATCTATTATACACAGTGTACAGTCAGACGGTTGTTATCGCAGAATAAACACTCGAGGGGTTTAGTTTGCAATAACAACCATCTGAATGTACATCATCCCTCTTATTATGCGGTTACGTAAGCTATTAAGCATGAAATATTGATAGTAAAAAAATGTTTAGCTCATTTGTAACAATGCATTTTTTAATCACTGGCCAAACAGAATCAAGTATTTTAGATCACCATGTAATAAGAAGTACTGGTATTTTCTGTTCTTTTCTTCAGCGACACAGATGAGCAAGAGTGAATTAGGTGGTTTCCACGCTGACATTGTTGATCTGTTATCACTGAAGCTAGTTGCTCATGTACCTCCAATGGTTGAATACATTTGCAGAATTCCTTCTTTAAGTCTGCCTCTTCTTTTTTGTAACTTCCTCACCCCCTTCTATCTCTAGTTGCTCTTTCTCTATCTCTCTGTCATTGCTTTGCCCTCTTGTGAGCATAGGGTGGAGCATGCCAAGTTGCTCTGCCAGGCTGCCATGTGCTTGGCACATAGGAGAATGCCAGTGAATCAGCCTTTTCTCTGAGCCGTACACCCAGTACTGCAGTGGGAAACTCACACACACACACACATAGATAGAGAAAAGGAGAGACAGCGAGTGGGGGAATTCAGGATAGTTCTGCATGTTCTTTTTCATGCTTTTTATAGCAAAATCACAAACATAATGCTATGTCTACACATAGCAATTGATTTAAACAAAGTATATGTTGGATTAAATGATGTTTGTGGAATTTGTGTTATGGTGAGAAACACTATGTTGTTTTTGCTTAAAGGTTGTGTATGTGGTTAGGAGCATCATGTGATGCAACACGGTTATTACATATTTGTTTAACATGTAATGGGTTATTTACTTCATCTATTATAAAATCTTAATGACCATATTAGACATATTTGCAAACATGTTACATTTTAGTAACCAGCAGATAAGATCTGATCTGTTACAGAGGCTGGAAAGTAAAAGAAGTGACATAAATGTGTTATGACATAGTTATTACATTGTAACAATACTGTTATTAAATTATAAAGGGAAGTATGTGTAGTTTTATTCTTTCTATTGTTAAATATTTAAACAATTTAAAGACAAAAGTCCTGAAAGTTATGGTCCTTTGAGCTGCCATGGAGCACCCTGATGTAAGTCTGAAATCCATATTGATTTTGTGTAATAAAGGGATTATGAGACTTCTATGCCCTTATGAATTACCACTTGCTAATAAGACACTCTTACCAACACTTTGTTTTATGTTTGAAATGAGCATTAATGTCTTTAATGATTTGTGTATAAATGAGCTGTATCAACATTTATGGACCCTGCAAAATCCTGAGCAAATATTTTGATATTTGAGACGGACACTGAGCAGGCTCAATTATTTGCCAGACTTACTGTAAGTGCTGAGATGGAAAATTATGTTTACCAAATAACTCAGATTAATATTTGTAGCTACTGGAATGTTGAATCTGCAAGGTGTACTGAATATGTAAAATGGTCTGCGGCTCCAGAGAAGAAATATCATGTTGTAACCATGAAATGGAAGGAGCTGGGATAAAGAGCACACACAGGTATACACGTTCATTAAAAACTAATGACACAATGTGCAGTAGTCACTTGTGGTGATCTGTACTTGACTCACAGGGTAACTGTGTAATGGTTGCTGTTGGCGGTTGGTGTCTGACTCCTCCTGGGGGAGCACTTGGCTCGGATCAGTCTGGGAACCTGCACGGGATTCTGGGAATGTGGCGATGGTTGGGGAAGGGGGGTGGAAAGCTCCGGAGAAGTTATGACTCATTGTAGGGCTGATAAAGTGTAGCTGAGACTGGAGACACGAGTGAATTGCAATTTCCTTGATGGCTCAGAGATATACCAGTTGGTTAAGGAAGGGTCAATAGGATAGCTGCCATTGAGATTGCACTTCCAGCCAAAACCAGGCTGGACAGTTAGACATTTACCAAACCCATCTGTGGCTGTAAGTGCTTCTAAACACCGGTCCACTCCTCTCCTTTCACAAACTACCAGTTTTCTTTCTAATTAATGCAAATAGAACAGGAAGCGTGAAAACATTTACATGCCCTACGGACATATCAGCCTGTGTAAAGTGAAAGCGAGTCCACGTCTCTATTATGACTCTGAAGATCCAAAGCAAATGCTAATGGATGTTGCCTGTTATGTAATTTCAATGAAGCTACTATGCTGGAGGCAAAATGGACTCTGTTATGGAAATCACAGTCAAAAGAAACTAGCCGAAGGCACAGAATTAATATCTTATATCTGGTAGTCATGATTGATGTAAGCTTGTATTGATATGTAATAATAAAATATTTTTATATGCTCTTAACACAGTTACATAAAGTCATATCTGTACAACATAATCCTATTAGAATTTGTAGGTATCCCTGAATACATTTGAATATGGGTACTAGCGTTTTTTTATGTTTGTACAGACGATAAAAATATGTTGACATACACGTTTTCAAGTCTCAAATAAATTTAATTTAAATAGAAAAAAGAATAAAATACGAATGAATTGTATTATAAAATATTGTAAATTCCCTTATATGTATTCTTGTTGAGCTTTGATCATGATTAAATCCAGTAATGCAAAGCATGCAAATTACTTTTATTAGCCTCTAATTGACTTTATAATGGAACTTCCATTTAATTGCCAAGATGCCAAATCGCCTTTAATGCATGGAAACCGACACCTAAATCCCAGATTTTACTTTTTACAATAGTTTTTAGAAGTCAAACATTTCTAGTTAAACTCCAACATTTCTCAAATTCGTCTAAGACCAAATTATCACACCTCTCACTAATAACTTTCATTTCTGTACATATTCTTTTATTCTGCCCAAATCATTTATGCAGAAACATTCAACATAGCATTGATATCAAATGGAATGGAACTTGTTTTTCTTAACTCCAAAGCTAATATGTCAAACATTTTTGTCTTCAATCGATTCTCTGATTTCTAGTGTTTTCTATTCTTCTTGCTGAATTGCAGTGGAGTTTAGATTTAAATAGCTTAGCTTTGACAATTGTCTGTGTGCTGCCTACATACACACACACATCCTCTCATCCTACTCAAGAGCAGCGGGTTGAGCTGGGCCTGAGACATCTGGGTGGATTCTCAAACAGAAGTGTGGGCAGCCATGCATTTCAAGAGCCAGAGAAACTGACAGCCTGCTCTTTACTTCTCAAACACGCACACACACACACACACACACACTCGTACTGGAAATCAGTTAATGTCTATATCAGACAGTGAGATGCATTTAACAAGCCCTCATTGTGTGATGAGCCTACCGTTTGTGCTGCCTTCAGCATCTTGTTGGGAATAAGGAGAATAAGTGGCTGTTATTTGATTATAAGATAAATTACCAGCAGTGCTGGACCCTGACTCCAAACAAACCGTGAACAGATTCAGTGCTAATTCGCATGATACATCCTTTATACTCAACCAGGTTACTGTTCTATGATAACACCTAAAGATGCATCTTTTTGGACAAGCTTTTAATTAATAAATACATTTGGGCGGTTCTTAAATGTGTCAGACATTTGGTCTCTTATAGTTTTTTGTTGTTATGTTTTTGGTTCATATTTGATATATATGTATGTTTGATTTGTTTTATGATAGTGTTAAGCACTTTGTGATTCCTTGTCTGTGAAAGCTGCTATATAAGTACATTTTACTTGCTTACTTACTTACACAAACAGTGTTGGGAAATCGACTTTGAAGCTAGCCAATGTAAAGCTCATCTTGGAAAAATGTATACCTATAATACACTACAAGTTTCCAACAAACAGAAGCTCATTTAAGCTACTTACAGAGACAGTCTGTAACATTAGCGTCTATATTGCCATCTCTGTTTATAGCATTGAATTGCAGGTTACCTTGCAATTGAAGTCAAATGGTGTGTTATTTGAAGTTAACTGCTATTTCGAAGTAGTATTTGTTTCATTTTATTATTTGTTTTTGTTTCATTTTTCCGCGAAAATGTACAGATTGCAGTACATATATACACATTTCACCGCTAGAAATTCCTTATTTTAACAAAGTCAAAGCATGATGCTGTGAAGGAGCGTGGAATCTTGGGAGTTGTCATTTTACCTCCACAGCCGATGGAGAACAATCACAAATTTTCATGGATGGGGTAATGATTAAAAGTTTTAGTAACGCAATGGATGATCACCTTAATTCACAATATTCAGTAATATTCATACTTTATTTGTCGTACAGATGTGTTAAACATTGTTATGGTATAACATCACTATAGCTCGGGGCCTGACTTGAGACTTGAATGTTGAACTTAACACTAGATTTGTATTAGTATATCATATGAATCATAGCTAGATGACTATGTTGCTAAATGGCATGCAAATATTTTATTTAAATATATTGTACGGTAAAGAAATTATATTACTTCTATTACTGTCACTACAAATCGTTTCAAAGTCATTGGAAACGTTGGGGATAATGTAAGTACATGAAATATTTAGCATTGTTTTTGTATATTTTGATGCAAGAAAATCTTCTGAATGCTACATATGAAAGACAAAAGGGATAGTCACATTATATAGGTTTACAACACAGCTTTACAGCTGAAGAAAGCAGCAGAGCAGAGAAAAGGCAAAACATCAGACACATTCTCTTGAAACATCATTGCTCATTTAGCATTGGAAAGTCTGATTCATTTTACTTAATCACTTTATTTGGGTAGTTTATGTTAATGAAGCAGATCTAACCGGAAACGATTCAATGATTTGAGCTTTTGCACAGAAGTCCCTGCACAACATCCAGTCTCTGGTGACATTTCTGTCTGTTATATATTGTGACATATTAAGTTAATGGCTGCTGTTCATTATTAAATTCCCAGCTCAGTTATATTTTTTGTTTTGGTTGCAATGAAGTGTAAATTTATCTGTTAAGATTGTGGTGAATAAAAAAAATCGACTCATATGTTTAGAATTATACTCCCTTTAAAGGAATAGTTCACCACAAAGAAAATGATTTAGTGTTTCACAGATGAAAGTCATACAGATTTTGAACGACATGAGGGTGAAGAAATGATGACAGAATCTTTAAGGTGACTTATCCCTTCATGTAGCTTCAATGCAGTTAGCTTACATTTTGCTAGAAGCTTGAAATGTCGTAGTGGTGTTTAAGGGGCACATCACTCTTCTGTGTTGTCTTCTGTTGTGGTATCATGACCCTGATGTCCAGTCTTTGAGAACGAGCACTGAGGGCCTCCATCTCTTCAGAGGTGTGAGTATAAACATTGATAGCAGGATCTCTGGGTACTCGGTGGGGGCTTGTGGCAGACAGATGGACTCTATTAGAAAAAGAGCTGGTCTATGGAGCTTGTGATGGCTTTCACACACGCGCACATGCACTCAAAATATGCTCTATTTAGAATGTAACGTTTGCCGAAGGGGGATGTCACATGATGAAGTCAAATCAATGGAGCTTCCTCCTCCGCGGTCACAGAAGGAAACATACATAGCCAAATTCTCTCTCTGTTTCCCTCCATCTGTTCATCTCACTGCTCTCACAATTACCTCCTCAATTATTTTTATGAAACATGGGACCTTACATGTTATTTAAAAAAATACTATGATCCTAAGAACCCAGTTCAACATTTTGGGTAAAAACATACCTTTATTATACAAGTTCCCCTTGCTATAATTTATGCAACGAAAACTGTCTTCAAATGTTCCCAGAAATATATATATGAATATTGAAAAGCCGAAATACTGTATATGGTGTCGGAATAATATTTCTGGATACGTTTGAAGCCACATACAAATCAATGCAAGAGAAAACTCTACCGTACTCTATGATTGTTATGAATGCTTAATGTTTTATGATGTTTAATCCTGTTGCCAACATCTGAACTGCTTCTCTATACAGTGTGTTTCTTGTTTTGTTAATGCTTCATTTTGTTCTTTATTGCTTTATGAAGATCTTCCTTATAGGGGGTTTAGCTTTGTTAATTTAAATTTTATGTTAAAATTTTGTTTCATTTTTAGTGACAGATAAATTCAGCTTTTATTCATGTTAATGCTCAGTTAAACCTTAAATATTGTCAATTCTTAGAATTGTCAATATTGACAGTTGTCAATAATTGAAAAAATCTTTTGGGAATAGGTTTTGTTTGACTTAGAATTTCAGTTATATTTTTTCATTTTATTCAAAGTATTGTTATAATATCATAACCACAAACCCAGTATTGTGTGTTGGGATACACCTAAATTTAACAGGTTTTGACAATAATCATGATATTAAAAACCATGTTTATATCGTGTTAGTTCTACACACATAAAAAATAATAAAAAAAAATATTTGTTGCCACTAAATATTTTAGGAGCAACTGTAGTTACTCTCTGCCACCCTGCACTCGTCCCTACCTGGACCTTTTTTCTAAAAAGGTCCTTTTCAAGACTGAGCATTCTCCAGCGCGGCATGTCCCGCTGTTCCCTTGGGTGCGGCACCCTCATCGAGGAGGGGGATGGACACGATCGCTGCGTTAGGTGTCTGGAAGTCCAGTACGCTGAAGCAGCGTTAGTTGACACATCTTGCCCGCCCTTTGGGCAGATTGTTATTCAGAAGTTGCGGTCACAGGGCCATAGCCACCGATGTCACGGCCCGGGTAGCAGACAAAATGGTGACTGGTTCCTGTAGGAAGAAAGCCACCATTTCGTCTTCTACCCGGGCCATGCCATCGGTGGCAATGCCCCGAAGTTCGCCTGTGTTAGCAGCGTTAGGGATGTGGGGACCTCTGCGAACGTAAACCCGCCAGCTAAGTGCTCAAGGGCCGATCGCACCCCGATTCGCTCTTCTGAACGTTCCCCAACCGGCGGTGGCATACCGTCCGGATCCTCAGGCACTCAGAAACGATGCGTGACGTAGATGAGATGTCGCTCGCAGCATCGGAGGGAGACTGGCATCCCCAGAGGGGTCGAGCTCAGGAGGAGGCAGAAGTGATGTCAGCCATGCTAACCCTTTGGATACGTGGTTCCTGGTAAGAGGCGTTACATTTCCGACACACGCTTGCAGTATTCGGCCAATCACTACGCACTGCTGAACTGGCCAATCATTGCACACCATAGCATGCCTCGTCTCGTAGCTGCATACCCCCCGGAGGGGGAGGGAGCATGCACAGTCTCGGGGTACCCCCCGGCCTGTGAGGGGTGATGGGGGTATGTAGTGGAGTAGGCGGGGCAAGACCGTGGTTCGAGACCGGTGAGTAATTGTTAATGAGCGCCAGCTGTGCGCGCACCGGTCTCGAATCACTTAGGAGATCGGGAGCATATAAGAGAACGAGCGACCGGACCGCCAAAGAGAGAGGACGCCCGAACATGTTTTACGTTTCTATTTATGTTCTTGTGTTTTACTTCCGTGTTTTGTGATTTGTTTTGTTCGCCGGCGGTCAGCCGTGAGGGGCCGCCGGCTGTTATCATTTATATTAAAACTTTATTTTAATGTCTGCAGGTTCCCGCATCCTTCCTTCCTTTTAATGACCCTTGTTAATTTAAAAACAAGGGGATATAAAAACATGCATGGTATGTGGAAAAGACAGTGTTTTTGAACAGTAAATTGTGTATACACATTGCATTACATCTAAAACAAATGATAATATTCGTTTTAGCCATGTCATATGATCCCTTTAAAATAACACACCCATCAGTGATTACTAACTCTAGTAAAATAAAATCCTTATAAACCAAACAATGAAAAGAGTAGCGTCCTGACTGTCACTGAACACTAGACTATGCTGAACGGAGAGTGAGAGATGACAGCAGTAGCAGAGATTTCACATACTTAATGATTGTTTGTTTTCTCCTCACATAAATCTATCACATGACATAAAAAAATGTTTAAATTTAGCTCTTGAAAACTCTTACAGCGGTTTCCTAATAGCTCATACTTCTTAAAGCTTGATAAAATTATTCAGCACAGGATCGGATTTTGGTTCGTCCCATATCCTCCGATATCCATCCTGCAAAAAAATACCTATACAGAGTATCTGGATCGGCCCACCCCTAATCATTACACCCCTAAAAAACACATGTTTGAGTAACTGAACTCCATTTTGGACACCAACAACCAGCACTATATGGTCTCTAACTTTCTAGTCTCTTGTCTTATTCTTCGTCTCTCTTTGTCCGTCTCTCCTCTGTTAATTCTCCTCCATCCAACTGTCTAACCTCACCACCGTCTCATGATACTTCGAAATCAATAGGGCCATCACAAAGAAATGCATGTAAGGCCAATTTCCTGCCACCATCCCCCACATCCTTTTATTCTCCTCCTTCCTCGCTTCAAACTCCAGTAGTGCTGGCTAATCATATCCCCTCTGTGGCACGACGGATAGACCAGAGGCAGACATCCTATAGGGTGTGCCCTCTGCCAACCGCCATGTTTCTTCACCACTTCAAGACGAGAAGATTCTAAAGATTGGAATCGATGGCGACAGCGATTATGCACAAATGGACAAACATTTGTGTACAGATGCGTACAATTGCCCTGCTTTTACAATCAAACGTGGAGAGACAGAAAACGCATCTGTGTGGTATTAACAAGGTTAATGACGGGAAAATGCATAAATATACAAATGCACACACGCTGTTATTATCAGTAACGGCAGGCGGCAGCGAAGCGTGTAAATGCTTTTGCTTTGTTGGGGGTAGGGAGTAGAAGCATCTTCACCGTCTATTTTCGCACATGAGTATATTTGGTTCTCACAATGTAGACAAAATTGACCTACACAAACAGACATACTCGTACATTGCATATACTATACCTTAAGCACTAACACACATAAACACACATTTACATACACACACTTAAAAAGTGGACAAATTATTGGTCACACCACGATTGCCCGTTGTCAAACAACATTAGACAATTAAACGCACTGCATTCGCCCTCCCACGCCCACCTGTCAATCAAACCACCTGTCAATGCGTGCCATGATGGAGTTTGGCTGTTTCACCACAGGGATTTCTGTCAGTCAAACACGACACAATACGCCCATCCGACTCGCATCAAATTATCTTTAGCATGCTGCCCAGGGTGCTCGCAAATGTCATAACACCCGTGGTTTTATTTAATCCCGGGATCGCTTTCAAGGTCTATAATCCTGATTGCACACATGTAATTTAAGCCTTTTTCCCTATTTCGATTCGACCTCTCGAGTTCGGATTCTATCGGCTGTGGATATGGAGATATGGCGTGAGGAACACTAGCTTTTGCGCAGATCTCCAGCGGCATATTTCTGCCATTGATTTTAGTGACTGCTGTAGACAGTGATGGGTGATGGAGCCCGCAGATGGAGCTATTTAAGCATATTCACACACAGTTTGCAACACAAATGAATGTGAAACGCTTTTCCATGCAATAAGAAGGCACATTTAAGAATGATGTGGAAAACCCCATCCGACAAACCCAGATGCACGAATGCAACTCAAACCCGTTGTGTACTGCGTGATGCAATTGATAAGATATTTCCCGCACAACACAGTCATTGTGACATTAAGGCCGAGGTCGATGAGTAAATGAGATACTATAAGACAAACCAATAGCATCGACCACTATGCATGTTCCTTCAATTTTGTCCCATTAGAACTGATTTATTCTTTATCTGCTCTAGTGATGCACATTACTGACAAAATATAAGAAAACGTACTGTACGTGATTCACTCACTTTTAAGTGAATGTGCAATACACAACCTCACACATACTCATAGCAGCGAGACAGCGCTGGCTTGACAGTAGCGTGCTCATTGTACCCTGTCTCAATGACTAATCCTAATGTCTTTGCAAATACCGATGGCTGAATCAAATCCAGTGTGAAGGCATTCCCCTCCGTTTCTTCTCTTTTTTTGTTGGAATTCTCATGAAGACGAGGAAGGAGCTCCAATCAGAAGACGGGAGAGACCACTGGCAGGGAGGCGGAGGGTGTCAGTGATGGTATAGATGGAGCATGGTCGTAGCCTCCTCTCTTTCCGTTCCCCCTCTCATCGCTTTTTCTCGTGGGTGGTACAACCTGGCAGATTACAAAACACCCCTCCCATGTGTCTCTCCACTCTCTGTGCCAGGGTGAGCCTACCGATCTCCTTCTGCTGGAGCGCGTGAGTGTGAGAGCCGAGTTGGGAAGAGAGAAGCGAGACATAGACAGTTAACAAGAGAGAGAGAGAGAGAGAGAGAGAGAGGGGGGAAGTATGAACCCATGTGTGTGTGAGAGAGAGAGGAGAGCTGGGAAGCACAAGAAACAACTGGACCCAATCAGCTCTTCTGTCTGCAAAGATCATGAGAACATCTGATGGGTAAGTGCAAATACACACACATGCTTATTCTCATTGTGTGTTTTCTCATGCCTGAGACCCTGCAGACTACAGATCCTCTATTTAAAGTGTGACACTTCTAAAGTGCATGTGTTCTCTGTCATTAAATTGTGCTAACCTGTCCACCATCGCTTGCGATGCGAACACTTTCTTCTCTGTCAAGATGTGCCGTGGTTGGCAATCCTTCCCTTTAACTTCCCTTAAAACAATGAGACTTTTCCAAGATCCACACAAAAAAAACGCACGTCTAACTCTATTTCTAGACGACAGGGAACGCCAGAAGTCCAGAAGTCACTGCGCAATCCTAAAAGACAAAGAGCACCATTCACTGCAAAAGTGATCAATGCACAGACGGAATTGGTTCGCGACAAACACGCACACATGTGCACACGCGTGTTCAAATGCACACGCGCTGACAGGCGCACACCTCATGATCAGATAAGTATAGGATTCTCAGGACTCAACATAAAAGCCGCCTTTTTATCCTCGAGAAGATGATAGACGGTTGGGCGGCTTTAGATGCGAAAGAAGCCTTTCCTTAGACTGAGCCATGAGAAATAAAGAAAAATAAGGACATTTTTTAATTCAACAGATACATTTTAGACTCTGTACTGTAATGGCTGTGGTTTTAATGTGAGGAGACCTGCAAGGCCAATGTCTCTATGATGGGAGCAGTCAGAGGTCAGGTGTGGTCTCTCTGTCGTGGCACCGAATGAACCTTGCCTGGGTGTCAGCCAGGGACTAATGGTGACCTGCATACAAATCAATCATTGTTTTATTAAAATGCTGTGTATGTTAAAATTATTTTTAGTTATAGTTGTGAATATTTATATATTAAGTTATGTAGAAACACACACATACATACAGTTTATGCACAAATCTATTTTATTTGTGCATGTGTGTGTATTGAAATATTTGTGTGAGTTTGTCAGCGGGGGGCTTCATTAGCGAGCTGAAAAAAGCGTGGTACACCAGCCTGTGTCTCTCACCCACTTCCATCCACACAGGAGGCGTCCACCTGACATTTCCTGCTCTGAGCTTTACTATAACACGAAAGGCCATTTAGCACCCTAACGGCACACAATCCTCAGATACCAGGCACATATGACGATAAATCTGCCCTTGGGCGTATTTAGTGAAAATAAAAATTAGAAGCATGATTATAGGAATGGGTAACAATGATTTACAACTAGAAGCCTTAGAGCATCACTATTGACAGATAAACGGTTCAAAATAAATAAAAAATGACATAGATTTAGGTTCCCACGTATACATGTGTATGTGTGGAGCTTGTATTCTATGCGTTCCTTTGAATGGAGTTGACGTACGATAATTGCTACTTGATGATGTCGAATGAGAAACTGCCTAATAAAGCAATGTGGTTTCGCCCGATGGGGAATATGGCTTCACATGATGCCTTGAATAAAAGCTCTTATTGTGATAAAAGCCATCTAGGTGCACTACAAACCAGGATACGGTTATGCATTAAACTCCAAATATGCATTTTTATCATCACACCCTGACAAAATACTTTCCAGCATATTGCGACTTTTTACACTTCTGTACGCTGTGTTACGTTTAGGCCTGTTTTAGATTATCTTAATTGAAGAAAGCATCCGTCAAGGTTCATTTTAAGTTGTGTTTCTAAAGTCACTTATATCACACCCTGATTATGACACGATTTAGTTCTCAACTCACACACAATTGCTCGGTCATGTTTGCAGTATAGCATTTGTACTCACTTGTGCTCCATATGCTCGCTGTGGCTTTGGGTGTGGTGCCGTATGCAACCAAATGCCGGTCTAGCCGTGAGGATTTACCTAAGCCGTGTGTCTGCGTGCAGTTGTGTAACGCTGTTGGTTTTTCTTGTATGAGAGGCAATTAACGGCATTTGTAAATGCGATGCTGCGAGACGCCAAACATGCACGACTGACTTCATATTTTACAATTTCATTGACCAACGGGATGTATTAACCATTATTCCAATTCCACGAGCACCTGCAAGATTTATTCATACGGACTTTTTTGCAAGCTGTGCTATACATACATCTGCTTCAGAGTGAGCAAAACAAATATGAAACATAAATGAGACCACAGTATTTATGTAATGTAACATAATGGAAGTATGTGCTGTCTTATAATAATACTAGCATTATTCGATCTCTATAATGCGAAGCCCTCCCTGTGGAGCCGCTCACAAAATGGCCGTAGACTCAGAGGTGCCCACAGGCTCTGTGATTGACAGAAAATTCCTGCGAGGATGGATGTGCACTATATGGCAAGCAGCTCGGGAAGTGTGTGTAGGCAAGAATCACCGGCGTGCCAGAAAGGTTCCTCGTCTTTGTTCTCTAAAACCCAAATGGTAACAAAGGCAGTTAGAATGCAATTAATTAGATTTTCTAATGAACGCGTTTCCATTGCGTTTGCATTTGTGCAATGCAAATCACATGTGGGGAGATAAAGCCACGTGTGCACGTAAAGCAAGTTTGTTGTGTGCTTTGTGTTCAATGTGTGGAGGTTTAATGATTGATTAATCACATTTATTAAATAATCACAATGTTGAACTCAACGTGATTTCTAATAAACAGGTAAAATGGCTAATTTTGTAGATGCCGCATAATCAAAATTCGTAACTTTATAAAACATTAAATGATGATATATATTTATATAATAGAACAAAAAGTGAATAAAAGTCATTTGTATTTTATCTAGTAGCAATTTTTCACACATTTTATCACAGTCGACATTCAAAATTCTTAAAACAGAAAACTAAAGTGATTAAGCCACCACATTCATTTAGTCCTGTGTGAACGTATTCAACAATTGTGTGAATTTATCTAGAAAAAATAATTAAATGCCAAAAATCTCATCCACTATAATCTTTAATACGACTATTGTGTGTTAAGGCGGCAGCTGTGAATAGTGTTTAAGCGACACAGTAAAGAAAGCCCCAATTGCATTCTCTGCTGCACAATATTGATTTGAGACAAGCTATTATTATTAATGTCAATGAAGTTATTATGAATAAACCCCATACGTGCAAAAATGTATTGGCATGTATTATTCTTTCGGTAAATCCTCAGTTTAGTACTGAGGCGCTCATTAATACAAAACTCTATTCAAAGACACAATAATGCAGATATCAGACAAAAGCTTCTCATCTTAGCAATTGCACAATACCAGCGCTGATTAGTCTGTTAAAGAGATAACATGACTCCCATCCCCCTCCATACATCCCTATCTCACGCTCTCTCTCTCTGTGTATCTGTCTCTTGCTCATTTTTCTCATTGATTGGTTTCCCATGCCGGAATTAGCCTTCCATTTCCGTTCCTGAGCCGTGTTCCCTCCTACTCGATTTTCTCTACATCACATTATCCGTAGCCATCCACATTTATCCGTGGACAAAGCAATGCAACATGTGAGTTTGGAACGTTGTTATGAGTGTTTCTCTGTTTTATGCTTTGTTGTTGAATAAAGAAACATTGATGATACTATAAACTATAAAGAAACCCCTTTAGTCAGCTGATGGGGGGGGGGGGGCGGGGGGCTTTCCTTTCATGAACCGCTCTCGTGAATTCTGACATCCGTGTTAAAGCACTACAGCCAACATGTAATGGTGCCATTAAAAGTTATTAATAAAACAGGACGGGTGTGTTTGTGTGTGTAGCATTAGTGTTCCCCGAAGGGCTCGTAAAGCAGATGTGTTCTACATCCACATCTCTTTGATGCCTGTTTGTAGGGTTTTTCAATGTTCTTCCACATTCACGCACACACACACGGACCAGCGTGCGGAAGCACGTACATGCTTGCGCTCAGGCACGCGCACACGTGTCATGTGACCGCACTGGTGTCTCTCTGGAGTTCTTTGTGTTGAGTCTCTCTCACTGTCATACACCAAACACACGTGTTCCTGTGTGCGTGGATGCTCTATGTTGCTCTTGCATATCTGCACACACGCTCACACACACTGCGTGGGCTTTGTGTGGGTGGAGAAAGTGGAGAACAATGATGGGTGCTCTTGTCTGTCTGGTCGTCAGTGCGAGGATGTGTGTACACACCTGTGCACGTGAGTGTCTGTGGGTCTCCAGTGTGATCCATAAAGGTAAGCAATTTCTTCTGATAGTTCTGCTTCTTGTTTTTACTCGTTCTTTCATTTTTTGGTGACATTCTTTCACTTTTCGTGGGATGCTACACGTGCTTTGTGATTGAATTGTTCACATTATTTTGTTATTCTTGAATATTATTTCAAGCTTGATCCAAATTCAGATTGAATTAAATGTCTACTGACTTGCCTTAGTCTTTTCACCACCCACTTCCCACATGACCACGGGCTTCTTTAATACACAACAGAATATTTCTTCGATTTTTTTAATCGTAAATAAAGCTTAAACTAAACATTTTCGTTTTAAGTCCTCCATTATTCACTATCCTCTCCATTCCCCCGTTTTCATGACTTCTCATTTATTCTTTACCGCAAGGTGGCAAGAACCCACATTCCATCACACACGTTCACTGAAGGACTCGCCTGGCTTTCCGCTCTCCCTCTTTCTTTCTCTCCTCCGCATCTCCCTTCCCTCATTGTCCTCATCTACTGCCTGACAGAAACGTGCCGTATCCGTGCTCGCCTATTTCCATATCAAAAGGTGAGATATCACCACAGAAGTGTTTGGTGGGAAATTTCAGTAATTATTATGACAGCTCTTTTTCAAAACATGACCGGGGTCCAAAGAATGGTTTCATGGAGATTTAATAGAGCTTTTTTTATAGGTTTTAGCCTTTGTTTTATCTGCTCGTAGCTCTACCGGCCATAAGAGGCGTTATCATAGGCTTTTTTTTTTGCTTTTAGATGCCTGTGCCAGAATTGCTTTCAGCTGTGAGGAGATATTGTGCACCCTTCTTATCACGTGAACACGACTGAATCTAGAACGCTAGTGAGTACTGACATGTACAAATTCTGTTTTTGCTCATATAGACTCTTACTAAATAGATGTATTTATGTCTCGGATGACGTCAGTTTCTATGTAGTCTCGTGCAGCCATATACCTTGCTTTTTGCAACTTAGAACTGCCCAATATACACCTATTTAAAAGGGAACCCTTTTTGACAGATATTGAAAGCAATCAATCATAGTTTGTTTGCTTATGTACCATTTAGGGGAGTGGTTTTAGGAAGAAATAACAGATTAAAACAAAATTAAATTAAATAAAAAATATATACTTATACATGTAGCTTTCCTGTAGCTCAGTGGTAAGAGCATTGCGTTAACAACGCAAGGTTGTGGGTTCGATTCCAGGGGATTGCAAATACCTACGTAAAATGTATAGGATAAAGCAATGTAAGTCTCTTTGGATAAAAGTGTCTGCTAAATGTAAATGTAATTTATATACATATAGAAAGTCATAAATAAAAAAAGGTGTTCTGTATATTAAAACATCTGTGTGCCCTTATTAGCAGACAGATATTATGTAAACTCAGTCAGATTCATGTTTCAGAGATTCAGAGTCTTTGTTTTGTGGACAATAAGCAGTTGGTGAATTGCTGTTCTGTGGACATGTGAGGTTGTCTTTTGGCAGAGCGACCACAGGTGTGGTTAACCACATGAACTATTGACATGTTTCAATCAGAGGGTTACTGTAGTCTGATAGGGACCAACACTGAATATTTTGTCATAATAATAGCTACAAACATTTTGATATAAAACTATAGTTTTCCAAATGATGTGACCTGTATTCATTTAATTAAACCTCTTTGTCGTATAACATGAAAGGAATTGTATGTGGGGGTGACCGGGTCAAGCTGTCGCATAGTTTAAGTAAGATTTCAAATTAGACACGGGAAACATCCAAAATATGTCCTGGGCGTTGAGATGTCTTCAGGACTCTTGCTGAGAAACACTGCACTTTTTTTGTTTTTGAGCAGAAAAACAATAGGCAGGTCATTACATCTTCATGTGGAAGTGATGTCGTGGCTATTTAGAAATGTAGGTAGCTAGATTCTCTTCATAAAAAAATTTGTTTCAGAGAACATAGCAAGTTTTAGACAAATGCTACATGGAAGCTATTTCATATTGGTTTTAATAAAAATTAGCAATTAAAATTATAAAATACCTGTCACAAATACATAATTATACCTTTTTTTTAACTGATGTTTGCTCATGACTTTCATAATGAAAATGAATCAAAACACTTTTTAACATGTCAGTTATTAACTTATTACCATGACAGTTAAAATGAATCATTTTGGCTTTCAGGATGTTTTGGGTAAATACACACATCATCTATAGCTTTCCTTTGTTCCCTGCATTCAGTATTGTCTACCTCTCCATACGATTTAGTGAGCGAGAAAACTATTTTAATTATTCATACTGAATCCTGATTCGATGAAATGTAGGGCTACATTTATTCTATTATAGTATTTTACCAAAATGTGGCCCAAACTTAACTACTGGTAGACCTCTGCAAACAATCAAAAACTGTAAAGTAGTTTTAATTTATACAATTAATATACAATAAAATATTGATATAAATGAATATTAATATAAGTTCAATATAAAAAATGTTTTACCTTATAACCAAACACCAACCGAAAGTTAACTTTGGGCTATTCGTGTGCATCCGATGAAACCATCTACAGTATATAGTAACAGATATTTTCTGCTTTCTTTGTCGTAAAGTTTCACCACAAATTTACCTTTGTCTCTCTATAGTAACCAACCATGACTTTTTAAAACATGTAAAAACATGTTTAAACACTTAGAACCATTGCAAAATTTGCTAAGAGACTTTTTACATTTATAAATTCACATTAAACGACTCTGTGCATGGTCACAGCACAGAACTGTACCCTTTCATCATAGATCACAGATCTGACTAGTCAGTGCGTTGACGGCATCCATTTTTACCCCGTACCCAGAATCCTTTGCCATATATCTCAATGCTTTGTAGTTCACACACAGTCATCGGTTTTGTGTTCAGTGGAGTGGAAGAGTCTGGCATGAACTGTAGACTCATCCTCATGTGAACTCGGTCTCTCCCTCCCCTGTGTTCCTCTCTCTCCACTTCCGTCCACTACCTGGACGTTCATTTCTGCAGCTTAACATAACACACAAGGGTCAACAGCATAAATAAATCTGTGTTGAATCTGTTTTAGATTTACTGCTTTTTTTAAAGGTGTACATTTGTACAAAATATGTAGATTTTTTGACACTTTCTACTTATCAGGAAATCTACAAATGCAGGATAAAGTTGGACATATGTTTACTGGGCTGTTTTTCAAATTTGTAAATGTTTAATGTCTGAGCCGTCATCTTAAGAAAACAGGTTAAAACAGTTTTCTTTAACACTACACCTGTCATTGACCAATCTATCAATGTCTAAGCATTGAAATTGCATTGCCAGTGTATAAGAGGATTAGTTACATAGCATTAGTGTGCTGTCTGCGGCGGGAGTGTGTCGACACTGGGATTATGACATGAGGATAATTGGCATTTTTCATGGAATGCCAAAAGACAAACAGTGATGGTAATAATGACATTGTGGCCACTTAACAAAAAAAGACAAACAAAATACACGTGCTGGCATTAATAAAGCCGTTAGTAAGTTAATATTGATATGCTTTTGAAATCGTCCTGTGTGTTTGTGCAGATCAGAAAAGATTTTAAAACCTTTAGCCGTGAAGCCTAAATTGGCTTGACATGTATAATCCTGAGAAGAGCTCTTAATATGTTTGCTTTAATAGAAGGCAAGACCTCCATAGCTGCTGATCCGAAGTCAACACTACTGTCATCTTCATGGATCCTTAGTTTTTGTATTTGTCCAGCAAACATCCGTTCAGGCATCAAACACATTAGATGCTGCTCTGCACTGTACAGACATACTAAGGGCTTGTAGCACAAGTTTGCAGTGTCTGTGTTCAGGACGACATTGCTTGCGCCCGTGGCAGTCTTTAAATGGATTTCACACCCCTACCTCCTCAGTGGGAGACTTTCTGCTGCTGGGCCCCAACTTAGCCGCAAACTGTCAGCAGTTTTAAATTTGCTGCTTGCAGATAACAGATGCTTGTATTCCATCAATAGAAACGGCAGGGATTAAAGAAAATATGTTGTGTACTCTTAAAGCACACTTTTATGTGTATATACATAAATCATCTGAGAATCTGTCGTTTTTTTCTTAACATTATTTTTGGCACATCTCAAATTATATTTGCTCCAAAAAATTGTTTGGCATTTAAATAACACAGAAGAACAAATTTTCTTACCATGTAAATACTTTCACACAGGAAACATAAAATAGTTTATAGTGATTACATTGTTTTCAGAAAATATTTTACTTTACTTTGTCGATTTCATATTTTGCTAATTGATTTTTTGTATTAATACGTTAATATAGTAATCTACATATTAAAGGGAAAGTTCACCCAATAATACAAATTCTGTCATCATTTACTCCCCTTTGAGTTGTTCCAAATCTGCAAAAAGTAATTTGTTTGATGAACACAGAGAAATATATTTGGAAGAATGCTTGTAACCAAATAGTTCTTGGTCACCATTGAATACCATATTAGGAAGAACTACAATGATAGTCAAAAGTGCCCCAGAACTGTTTGCTTTCCTACATTCTTCGAAATATCTTCTTTTTTAAGAACAAAGAAATGTACAAAGCAAGTACTGTTTGCTTACAATCATTCTTCCAAATATCTTTAATCAAAACAATGAAATCTACACAGATTTGAAACAACTCGAGGGCTAGTAACTAATGACAGAATTAAAAAATTTTGTGAGCTGTCCCTTTAAATTCAATTCCAGCAACTTTACTGTAATCTTTATATAACAGTAGTATGAGATCTGTTACACACATTATAATTATATCTAACTGCTACTGATGCAGAATTCAATATGATCCCCATATAGTGTACATATGGCCACTATATACGCTTTAGAAACGCAGGACCATTACATCAGCCATTTTGTTTTTCTTTCACACATTTCACACACTTACACACACATTCATACACACTTGATTTATACATTCAGGTTTCATAATTCGCTTCCACTAAGACAGACTCCACTAAAGCCCCGCCGGAGTGGAATTTCATAGCAGATATGAAATGAAAAATAATCCCTTGAGCTCTAGAAAGGGATGATCAAGAAGAGTCTGATCTGTGGAAGAAAGAAACAGGTTAAAAATGGTAATCGCGTCATTCTGCCACTGTTGTCTTTTTACATTTCACACCTTCTACACTGTCATGTGTCTCTTTATTTGTTTCAGTCCCTTTTCTCAGCATTACTCTCCTCAGCAGAATACATCGCCGCATCGATCTACTCACAGTGCAAAGAAGAAGAATCATGCCCTAAACACTACTACATTCACAGTGGCACTGTATGTGGAGCAGCATGTTGTTCTAGATAATAATACGTGTTGCCCCAGTAACTGTTGAGATGGCCTAGTCCGTACGGCAATCTATATTTTTACACACATTTATAACAGGCAGCAATCATTTGGTCCTTGCCCCCGGGCTTACCAATAATTCTGTAAAATTAAAGTCTCCTTTCTGGCTGCTCCAATTACCCATCCTAATTTTAAAAGGTTGTGGACGGATATTTCTTATCACCGTTCAGCGAGCTGTAGGCATTTCTATTATCTGTGAAAGCGGGATGCGAAGATCTACTGCCATCTCGATTCAAATGTGAATGTATTAATTGTGATTATCACCGTGGAAATGAGAAACAAGGACCGAATCACAATTTCAACATCATTAGTCAAAACATTAGACATGAATGTCTTTGCCCTAAATAATTATGTTAACAGTCATTTTTATAATCAACACTATTGTACTATAATCAAAACTATTGTACTTATAAATAAATCATAATGCTCCACAAAAACAATATCTGCTGAAGAAACACAATTTCCTGCAGTGAAAGTACTGAAGTCTCACAGATTAAATCAGCATGCTGTAAACCGGCAATTATCTGAAAGGGAGAAGGTTAATGTACTGTACACTCAACCGTCTATCAGTCTCTAGACCACACCAGAAATGATCTTTCAAAGTCAGTATAGTTTCTGTGGAGTAATCATGTGCCCAGAAAGGGAAAAAACAGCTGTGTTAGACCGTCTAGCTGCTGAGAGTGTGATGTGCTCGGCTCTCTTCAATTTCACTCTGTGTCCGTGTGTGTTTCTGAAGATTGTCCATCCTGCTATGCAGTCATCAATAGATTAAAAGCAATTGCAAAAATATAACCTGACAACACATTGCATGTGGTCAGGTTATAAACAGTGTAAATGTTAAATATAAATGTTCATAAAAATAAACTTTAGAAGACCTTTATGCAATTCAAATGAATCCATCAATCTTCTCATCTAATTGTTCATCTTTGTACAGTAAAATTATCTACCATTTCTCATAAACACTTCTATTTTACATTAAATGGGTCATATGGCGCATATACATGTTTTTCTGTGTCTTTTGTGTGTTTTAAGTTGCCCATGCATTACGTTCACATTTAGTTATTTAGCAGACGCTTTTATCCAAAGCAATTTACAAAGAGTTTAGGGAGCAATAAACGATATGTCATACAGGACCAATAATACAGTATGTGCCAATACAAAAGTTACTGGTTTCAACAAAAGCTAGACCACTACCTGTTGAGAGAAAGGGTTAGTGTATTTTTTTATATTTTTTATACCATGCATGTATTAGACACGTAAAATTGAAAAAATTTAAGTGTTGGAACAAAAGATGCATTCTATCTTAAAGCGAATGCTTATCCAGACCTGCCTGAAACGCCAAGGGTAACCACACCCACACAAATCTACGTCAGTTCGTCAGTCCGATTTGACTAAGACCGCCCAAATATATGGCTTTACGCAAGTAAGGTGGGCGTGCCTGTCAGTACTATTGCTTTGGAACCTTATGTTCCAAATATGGTCAGAGACACACGTCACAAGCTTGCAGTATTCTACCAATCACTACACACTAGTTAAATAGCCAATCATAGCACACCTCGCTTTTCGGAGTGATGAGCATTGTTAATAATCGGCGTGTTTCAGGGATGCGGGTCAAAGAGGAGATAAAATCCTGCAGGGTATGTGGAAAATACAGCATTTTTTAACCTTTAATCTTGTATACACATTGCATTACATCTAAAACAAACCATAATATTCGTTTTAGCCGTGTGACCCTTTAAAAGCTTTCAGTATTTTAGACCTAAGTATCAACTATTAAAAAACATTTTAGTGGGTCAAAAAAATACAATGTAGGCTACAGTACTTCATGCTTCCATCGAGGGAACCTTGTGGAACAATATTTCACATTCAGGCATGATAAGATGAATCATTGCAGCGTGCGATATCACATGCTCACAAATCATCAGTGCTTTGCTCGATAAAAGCGAATCTTTTTTTCATGCACGTTACGGCCTGACTTATTATTCATTTGATCGCGGCACCGCTTGTGAGAGGAGAATTATTCATGGTCCAGTTTGTCAGCTTTTGTCCTTGGACCGGTTAGTCAATTAATAAACACTCGGGCCGGAACAGCAGCGAGTGGGCAGCGGCAGAAAGCCTCCGATGAGTGTAATCATATGACTTGAATCTGATATCGAGCGCGGGAGCGAGCCAGGTGATTAATGACACTGTTAACTGTGAAAAACGACTCTGGCTGCTGGTGACCCAAACTCTCATGGACAAAGCCAGAAGTACACGCTTGACTTCTCTAAAACTTGTCTTTTTCTATTTCTCTGTTTCAATGTTCTCCCTACACTCTCTCTCTCTTGTATGTTGACAGGACTTTTATTCTGTAGTCTCATAATGTGTACATTTTGACTTTTGGGTATATCTTTAGAGAGTAAGGATAATAGTGAACTAAAAACTTTTACTATAATGAAATAAATATATTTATATATTCATGTTCATGTGTGTGTGTGTGTGTGTCCACTGCAGACTTTTTTAAAGAAAGAAACAGCACAAACAAACGTCACTGCTTATGCATGCTTTTGTATCCCGAACTTAACTTCCGGTAAACATCCGCAAAGAATAGAGTCCCTGTTGATCATTTCTAATAACAAGCAAAAAACAAACAAGTGAATGACATTAGCTGGTAGGTTAAAAGTATGTCTAGCCAGTAATATATTGGGTGACCAGTAGAAGAAATGTTACTTGGCTTAACTTGAATGGGTTACATGACCCATTGAACTAATTGTTTCATTAAAATTTTTTAATTAAATTAAATATTAAATAAATTTACATAAATAGAAGTTAAATAAAATAAAAATCATTATATTATTATCCACTAGCCAGACCGACCAACAAATGCAAGTAACTTTAGGTCAGCCGCGTGCGTCCGATGAAACCGTCTAAAGTCCAATTCAATTATGTTTATTTGGAAATGGAAAGATGCAAAATGTTTGTGAGAGGTTTAATGATAGGTTAAGGGGATACAATATACAGTTTTTACAATATTAAATAATTAAGTTTAAGGAAAGGCCTCATAAAACATGAAAACTCAATGTGTGTGCGTGCATGCGTGTGTGATACTGACACGGCTGTCTCAGAGATTTCCCCAAGCGCTTAGGATTTCTTTACCTTTAAATAATTTCATGCTAATGTAACCTTTTACTTTGGACCATTCAAGTAAATCTCCCTTCAGAAATTGAAATTGTCCTTAAAATATTAAATTAACGCATTCACTCTTTAAAAATATTTCAAGTAGATGGTAATAAACTATTGGTTTTATCCTTTTCCTTTCAATTTTTTATATTCCGGCCTTTTACTGTTGATCATTTTTTGTAATTTGATTAACAAATTGAAGCAGTTTGAAAAAAGAAATGTTAATAATAATGTGTCCTTTTTCTGTGTTTTTTTCAGCAGCAGTAGCAGACGTCAGAAAGATTCTTCCTGAATGATGTTGATAAAGACCTTCTGAAGTGTAAGTTTAATACTGACATGATGTTTCACATTCACATGATCTGATATAATACAATATAATGTCCAAATATTGTTGACCCATCTGAGTCGTTGTAAATGCATAAAAAAACAAATATATAATAAACTGTACTTTTGCAATTTGTGTTT
The DNA here is from genome assembly GCA_029783895.1 of Triplophysa bombifrons. NCBI lineage: Eukaryota > Metazoa > Chordata > Actinopteri > Cypriniformes > Nemacheilidae > Triplophysa > Triplophysa bombifrons. The sequence continues at coordinate 15,064,322 of CM056455.1, forward strand.
AAATAATTATAAAGCACAACTGGATCAGTATTAGCAGACGCTCACATTATTCTTTTGTGAGATTAGTTTGTCGACGTGACACTGAGGAAAAAATCTCTATATCCCCTTTAATGTACGTAAAGACTTACACACCCTGCAAGAATATCAGAGCCTAAAATAAATGATTAACAAAGCTTTTAGCAAAACAACTAAAAATAATTTTTAACAGTATAACAAACACACTTTCAATTATTTTGTTTCCAAGTGCAAGCATATTAGTCATTTTAATTATTATACATTTGTCAAAAAATCCTGACAATCCATGCATTACTGAAATCTATTGTAGATAAATTATATAGCCTAAACTAGACTACAAAAACATTTACAATTGTAAAGAGGCACTTATGGTGTAGCTTGAATATACAAATGTGTGCAAAAAAGATGCACATGAAAGATGATCCATATTAATATTCATCTTCATTCATATTCATCTCGAATAAATGACTCAGTTTCTGCATTGTCATCCCTTCCGCTCTTTTGGCTGTGAGGTACTAGTGTCCGTTATGTAGCACAGCTGTATTTCCTCTCCTCTCTTTGTTAAGAGTGACAGGTAGAAGAGTAGCCGCGTGCCCATTGTGTCACTTTGTGTGAAAGTGAGTGTGTGTCTTTGAATGCTGTGAAAGCAGCAGGCTGACATGCCAATAGCTCTTTTCAGCAAATGTAACCCCGACAGCATGCCGTCTCCCTTTTAGTTCTTTTATTCCCTCGTTCTCTCCTTCCCCCGGTATACTCGTGCTGTTTTCTATGAATCTTTTTAGATTATCAATCTAAAAAATTCAGTCCTTTTAGTCCTCTTCTAAATCTTCCTGCATTCTGTGACTAATATATTCTGTTTTGTGTCTGTTTAGTTGATTCTAAACTGATAACTGTTTTATTTGTGTTATGTAGCCTATTTCAGTGCATTGCATTTTGAACATTATTTATTTAGAATTATTCCATGTTGTCCAAATATGTTGGTGGCAAATGGTTCAATCAATTACAAAATATTAATCCCCGTAAAGCGCTTATTTTAGAAGGCTGACAATGTGAAATTTGTGTCAGAGTGCATTTATGTGCAAAATAAATGTAGATGATTTTAGAGATTTAAAAATTATTTGACATTCAGAAAAAGCAGTGAAAATCTTTCAGGTTTAAAATAAGAATAGTAAATTTGCAAGCTGCAAATATATAATATGATATTAATTTTCAGATAATTTCACTATAGTTGTTAAGATAAAAACAATTCATTACACATATGAAAAGCACTAAATGTCTAAAAATATTACATGAAAGTGTTTTTTATTATGATTTTAGAAGAATTCTGCTCTGTTATAATTTAAAGCTAAGAAATATTATTTATCATTTGTTAACATAGTACATGCGTATTGTTTTTTCTCACTTTGCTTTTGCATGAGGTTGTTCAAAAATGTATTTTTCATTTCATTGCTTTCTGTAAAAGTATTCACAAATTTTTATTGTCTACTGTTCATAAATCTTTCATTAACTTTAAACTTTTTTTCATTCTCAAAACTCCCTTATGCATTTTCATGAAGAATTCACACCAGGACAAATGCTCTTTTGAACCAAAATTGTAATGGCCCTACAGTAAATTGAAACATAATTTTTGAATCATTTACCATCTTATTAGCCATGGTCGCTGTAACTGCCAATCATTACATAATGGAGTTAATGTTATGTTTCTGTACATTATGTTAGACCCGAACTCTTCTGTTCCTCCTCAGTAATGTGTCTGCAATCTAATGTCAATCATTTACTTCTAAGATGACTGATTTTATCATGTACCGTGCAGCTCACTAGAGGTGTGTTGTATGGATTTTTTAATAGCAATGATGATTGGGCAAGGTCGTAATGGTAGGGGGGAGTGACCAGAATGGCTGCAGAATGACTTGCATTTTGTGGATCCTACAGGGAGCTCCGTAATCATAGCCGGACTAATGAGCAGAAGACAACTTTTAATGGACTTTCTCAAGCAATCAATGAATGTCCGTCTGCTTAATTTAGGAAGAACATGAACAACTGTCTCTATCCATTAATGTAGTATTTTCTATTTCAGGGGTATGCTATCAATTAAATTACAATAAATTTCCCTATTTCTACTGGACATCGTTCACATTTAAATGTAAATTAAACCTATTGTTATGTAACATTTGAATTTCTTCCTATTTAGATTCGATAGATAAAATCGAGTTTGCATGTTGTATTAATTTTCAAATTGCAATGTGACTGTTGTAAATAGTACAAACTATAATAATAATAACGTTCTGTGAAATTTCAACACCTATATTACTTTAGTCCTGTGATCTTTGCTTTCCTTGTCACTACCATAATACAGCTCAACTTTATTTAAAACAACACCCAGGTTTTCCAAGGGTTGTAGCCTTATTCTTTCTCTCACAGTCGTTCTGTATCTGCCTCTCTCATTCACATAGAAAGACAAACATTTTCGTTTTCTTTCTGTCTCTCTCTATCTGTCTCTTTCTGACTGCAGTGCCACGCCTCCCAACATACAAATAAACCCCCGCTTGCTATTAGAAATAATTTCATAATTTATGAACTACAATAAATAAAGTTATGTAGAAGTAGAAAAAATGTAGCTTTAGGAAAATAAATATATCGTTGTTCTACTATAAATAAAGCAGAATGGAGCAAAGATGGCATTTAGCAATGAGTTACTGTGTAGGTTGATAAAGACGGCCATTTTGTCTCTTCAGGCAGTCCCTTTCTTTCTCAACTACAGCAAGGAAAACCATCACACAGTATGGAGTAACAATAGTTTACATTTCCTTTTTTAATACAAATTAATGGTTTTAATTTATCTTCTGAATCGTCAATAGAAAATAGATGTTAGTGTCGTTTGGAATGACAGCATTGTAACACACTGAAATCTTTCTAGCAGACTATCTTTGCCTGACAAACCTTTGCTGTCAGTCTGAAGATCACACAGCCATCAGAGAGGAAGGTTCATGTGCATGTTTGTGGTTTGTTTAGACAAAGCAGAACTGTTTAATCCATGCGGAAAGATCCAGCCCAGTAAACCGTCACAAGACTTTGCTAGTCTTTATAATGAGCAAACTGGCTTGTGGATAACAGAATTAAAATCTGCTGTAAACTTTGTAATGTGACAATGTTTAAGTGTAGCTATCAGATTATTTTCAAAAATATTTTCTCTCTTTTTTTAAGTACATGTTACACATTTTGCACACAACGAAATTAAGCCTTTAAAGCATTAAGCAGTAAATAAATAGATGTTAAATTATTAGAATATATGGAGTATTGCAAAATGGCTGTCAACAGATATATTTACCCCCAGAATGTCACTTGGGAAGATGAACTGATCTTTTTTACATTTCGCTTTTCTGCAATTGGTGCAGTTTGCCTTCGGCAGCTGCATAAGGTGTGATAAGAGTTGAAGAGTTATTTGCCGGCTTTAAAGAGGCCATCAAACACACACAGCATAGCTATCTAAATGAAGACATAACATAGACTTATTTTTATAAAAAATGTAATATAATGCTAATTTTACTATAAAATAATCCTTAAAATAATTAGAATAATCCTACCATAAAAGACATGTTGATTAATTTGAATAAAAAACATTATTTTCATTAGGAATTAATTTTTTTTCTTGGCAAATTTGCCCCGTCTACAGTTTTGCAAAAACTTAGAGAATGCATACATATGTGGGTAGTTGACAAATAACCGTAAATGTGTCCTATGGTCTGACAGCAAAACTTTAGAAACAAAACTAACAATCAAGATAAATCTCTCTTATCCTTTTTTAAATTAGAAATATAAATATTAATAATATAAAAATAATAAATTATTAACAGTTTTCAAATATGTTGCTGTCACACCACTGGCCACATGTACGGTTTAAACTATCCGTGTGCAAAATATAATGGAAGGAATGTTTTTTTTCTCATTAAAAAGGTAAAGTTTCGTTTTTGTGTGTGTTCATACTCTTACATCTTACTGCCCATCACAACAAGAAGGAATAATGTTAAATAATATTTTGAACATGAAATGCATCTTATCTTCAAATATTGTTTGATGTATGCATAACGCAGTTGTATGTGCACCAAGCACTAGTTCGCCAACGCTAGTCAGACTCAGACACTCGGCTCCTGTCTCCCTGCGTGTTGTTCTGACTGTATGATTGATTCTTCTGTTAGGTCAGCTGCTGGGATCTGGAGATAAGTTTAAACTGCTAAACAGAATCCCTGAATGTGGGCTGGGTGGGGCAGCGTTCTGCTGAGTAAGCTTTGCTCTCAGAAGGGCTCGGGAGGAACGGGTCTATCAATCAGAATTTCTATACATACTCTCAGTTTGAGGAGAAAACCTGACTGGGATTTTGCCATTCCCAACACACACACACACCAACCTCCAGCTTAGAATAATTTTCTTGAGAGCTTTAATTTGGACTAAAAGCCATTAATGTTTGGGCCAGCATTTAGCAAGCAGACCGAGCCCGACAAACTGCCTCTGTTTGCTGTCAGAGGGGCTGTTTGACTAACATTGAGTTTACCCTAGCAGAAATTCACACTACTCGGATAATTACGTTGATGGATGAAGAGCAATTATTTTTCCCAATATTCATAGCATCTTTACTATATCTGTGATAGCTAAATAGAGATGAGAATAAAGACCCATTTAATACAGTTTACTGTAAATTGTTAGATCCTTAAAAAATTTTTGAGTGGTAAATCAAAAATGAGGCGAAAGGTTGAGATGACCACATAAAAAAGACTTGGTTAATAATTAACTGCAATTTTGTTACTGTATACAAAATGTAAACATCAGACAACAAGATGGTGATGAGACATTGACTTGGTTTTGTTGGAGAGCTGTGTGTGGGATGTGTGAGATAAATGAGTTGCTTCTGATGTACTAGACAGACTGTCAAAAGAACAGCTGGTGCTTCAAAAGTGGCCACAGCACAGTCTGTCAAGAGAACTGCGGTACAAACCCCACTGCAAAAAATATCACTTTCCAAAATCGAGACAACACACATCAAAACAGTCTTTAATGTGTTTCTATTAGAACATTTTGGGCTTGAATTATTATTCTTACCCAAAGCAACTAAAAGTAAAACAAACTTCAGAAATATATCATTTCTTACATATTTTTGCAAGAAGACCTGTTTTAAAGCATATTAAAGGGAAACTGATTTTTTTTACCATTTACTTGCTGTCATGTCATTCCAAACCAACATGACTTTCTTTCTTCTGCAGAACACAAAATAAGATATTTTGAAGAATGGCCCCCATCATTGACTGCAATGTATTGACAAAAATAATAATAATAACATAATTTTTATTTTGATGTTACAACAAAGTAAGGGAGACGCCACACAACCACTGCATAAATCATGAGATTTATTTAACTTGAATAAGAAATATGAAATGTCAAGTGATCAGTGTAAATGTATGTCAGCATGTAAATGTAAATAGCAAGTTCAAATGATATCAGTTCAACCAAACATAAAAAACTAAAGGTCCAAATCAAAACATAATAGGAAAACTGGATCACATGATGACTCCAACGAGGCTGTGCGTCTCCCGTAACCCACACATCCCGTCAGCTCTCTCTCTTCCGTCTCCGTTTAACCCGGTGTCTTTTAAAGTGCCATGATTACGGTCAGGTGTAAAGCCACGCCCTCCAGCAATCGGCCTGTAACTCGTGAACAACACAACCACTCACTGAGCCGTCACATATCACTTTAAGCATCAACATCAAAGTCTGTGATGTAACTTCTGATTCATTTCTTGTCATTCTGTGCATTAAAATGCTTTTATCCAAACCGGCCCACACATTCGAGGTTTACATTTTTTCAGTACAAGTGTGCTCCCTGTGATTCAAACCACGATCTTGGTCTTGCCAGCACTGTGCTCTACCATCTGAGCTTTACAGATACTCGCATCGTTTTCAAAAGATTAAATTGAGTATCTTAAACCCTTACGCTGTCAAGGTGAGAGCCGCAAGGTTCAAGATATCAGAGTTAATGTAAGATGAACACTGAATCAAAGAGGTCAATATGAAAATTAAACTCTGTGAGCTTCAATAAGGCCATTAAAATTCTGCTGGCACCCTGCAGAAGGAGAGCATTATTATTTCTGTCATCCTCAAAGATGGGTCATTATGTCTCATGTGTCACTTTTAAACACTCATCCTTTGAGTTCCCTCCCCACCTCGTGGGAGTTTCTTATATGACTTATTTGATAGTTTAAATTGTGATATTGTGTGTTTGAAGAACACTGGCGGACATCCAGAGACCTCCTTCAGCCTTTGATTGAAACCATATTGAAGTTTTGTCGCAATTAGATTGACCATGAAGGGCAGGCCAGCTGATGAAACAGGATTAGAGGGAAATGTATTGCCTGGATATTATATGTGCTGTGACATGTCCATCCATGCAGGAATTAAGAGGGATTAACCTTTGGTGAATAGTAGAGAAGACAAATAATAGAGTTACAGGAAATAGCCATTTTCCTGTTAAAAAGCTCCAGTGAATTAGTTCAACTCATTTAAGGGTTTCAACTGAAATCAGAAACATCAGTGAAGCCCTCATAAAACCTCTACCCTGAAGGCTTCTTTGTAACCAGGGCAGAATGATCAGGAAGTCGGGAAATGTGGTGAAGAGAGTCACTGCAGATTTTGTTCTATGGGTTGTGCAGGGTGCTTTGTAATGTAAGTTCATTTTATATGTTGTGTTGGCAGTACACATTCACAGCTTCACAAACTTATTAAAAAATAGATTATTATGTTTATATTAATAACAGATAAATTAACATCTTTTATTTGTTAATAGAGTTCTAGTCATATTTTATCTCCTGTGAAGAAAAATCATTCATCAACATCACTTCTGCTAAAATTTTGTAGATTTCTACATATGTCCATTCAACATCTCTGTAGAAATTGATGTTTTATTCATTCAGATGTAAATGCATATTTATTTTGTCTTTTTTAGACAGATCGAAGGATGTGCTCAAATCTCTATGGTGGGGCAGGGCAGCTGGTGTTGTGAATCAGGCCGCCGTAGTGAAAGGGTACGGCTTCTTCACAACACCAGGGTCTCACTTCACCACACACACCTGGGAACTGGCCATTCATCTTTAATTTCTACCAATCACAAACAATAAAAGTCAACATGTGCCCATTGATGACATCACGAGAGATGACTTGCCTGATTTTGTGTGTTACATTACACGACTGTGTATTTCATAGCAGTCTCTCAATAAAAGTTCATGCCAATGGATCTATATCAGCAGGTAAGTCCTGTAAATTGAAGCCAATTACTTCAATATGATTTTTTTGAGACTGGCACTTTATTTAATTATGTTTGTTTATTGTTCAATAAGTCAATATAAATTTCATGTCATATGTATTTTGTCGCCTTGGAGTTATAAGGTTCTGTCTGCATTCTGAAGATATTGAGCGTCAAAGTTTTTGCTTTCCATTTGATTTTGTAATACCTTTTGGTTTTCTAAAAGAACTTCCCAAAATATTGACATTCTTAAGGAAAAAAACGTCACATAATTTAAATAAGTTGTATGTGAATATGTGAATAATTCAACTTTGAGTTGATGTCAGATAGAACCTTATAATTAGAACCGTATGATTCTTAGGCAACGATTTTGAAATACTATAATGTATAGATGGATGGTCACTTATTTTGTATTTTGTAACAAAAATAAAAGTCATTACAACAACTGTGTGTATTTTTTTTATTGAGAAAGAAAACCGGAACATTTTAACATTGATATATTCATATGGATTCAAACTAAAAATTATTCAGACACCAGATATAATCAAGTAAAATAAAGTAAACTGTGACATATTATACCCAAAAATTCTTCATACAGTGGTCTACCAGTAAAATTTACAAAACTTTGGGACCAAATTATTCTGACACTTTAACCTGATCATGTTTTGCAAGTGTGTTTTCTTAATTGCTAATGTGACTTCCACAGATTGAAAAATATGAAGCCTTGCTTGATAATTGGTTGCCCTAAATTGTTATTCAACCTAATCCATTACATACATTTCTATCAAAGTAATCTGACATTATCAGGATGAATTTGTTCAGACACTGTTTAATTTATTTAATTTTAATCTTGTCATGTTTTATTACCATTCTCTAAACTATAGCAATAAACTCTGATATTGTGAGAAATATTGAAGGTGGAAAGGACTGTAATTAGTCTACCTTTTTTTAAATACACAATCCTTATAACTGTTATCTAATATTATTTTCTTTTAAATCTATTTTAATGTTCTTCTTATTCGATACATTTAAAAAAACATACAGTTGTGATCAAAATTATTCAACCCCCACTGAAATTGATTGTTTTGGTCGGTTTGACATTGATTATGATCATTCAGTCATCCTGCTTACAATTTAATCAAAGAGGCACGTGTAGGTCAGACAAATATAACATAACATTTATAATGAAATAACCGCAAATGTCTTTTCTGAGCTCACATCATTATCAGTTTTATTCAACCCCCAAGTGACATTCAATCTTAGTACTTAGTACAACATCCTTTTACAGTTATAACAGCTTTTAAACGTGAAGCATAGCTTGACACAAGTGTCTTGCAGCGATCACGGGTATCTTCGCCTATTCATCATGGGCAAAAGCCTCCAGTTCAGTCACATTCTTAGGCTTGCGCACTGCAACTGCTTTCTTTAAGTCCCACCAGAGGTTCTCAATCGGATTTAAGTCTGGTGACTGCGATGGCCACTTCAAAATGTTCCAGCCTTTAATCTGAAACCATGCTCTAGTGGACTTGGAGGTATGCTTGGGATCATTGTCCTGTTGAAAGGTCCAACGTCTTCCAAGCCTCAGGTTTGTGACGGACTGCATCACATTGTCATCCAATATCTCCTGGTACTGAAGAGAATTCATGGTACCTTGCACACGCTGAAGCTTCCCAGTACCTGCAGAAGCAAAACAGCCCCAAAGCATGATTGACCCCCCGCCATGCTTCACAGTAGGCAAGGTGTTCTTTTCTTCATAGGCCTTGTTCTTCCTCCTCCAAACATAGCGTTGATCCATGGGCCCAAACAGATCTAATTTTGTTTCATCAGTCCAGTGAACACTTCTGTGGTTTGTCCACATGACTTTTGGCATACTGCAGTCGACTCTTCTTATTCTTTGGGGACAGCAAGGGGTTGCGCCTGGGAGTTCTGGCATGGAGGCCTTCATTACGCAGGGTGCGCCGTATTGTCTGAGCAGAAACTTCAGTACCCACATCTGACAAATCTTTTCTCAGTTCCTCAGCAGTCACACGGGGACTTTTCTCCACTCTACGCTTCAGGTAGCGCACAGCAGTCGAAGTCAGCATCTTCTTTCTGCCACGACCAGGTAGCGTTTCAACAGTGCCCTTTGCCTTGAATTTGCGAATGATGCTTCCTATGGTGTCTCTTGGTATGTTTAACATCTTTGCAATCTTCTTATAGCCATTGCCCTTCCTGTGAAGAGTAATCACCTGTTCTCTTGTCTTCCTGGACCATTCTCTTGACCTCACCATGTTTGTAACCACACCAGTAAATGTCTAGAAGGAGCTGAGTATCACAGTCATTTTAAAGCTGCCTAATTGGTGCTTATTAGGCTTTATTGCTGCTCCCTGATACCCACAGGTGTTTTCAATACCTGATTGAAAACACTTCATTGAACCTCTGTTCTTCAGAGTGGTAGTCTTTACGGGGTTGAATAATTATGTCAATGAAGAATTCACAAAAGAAACATTTACTACTGTATTACAAAACTAATTGATGTCATTTTAGTTGCATATGGTTCTTTAAGAAGTCCTTGTAGGATTTCATTCTGAATACAATTACAAATGTACACTAAATTCCCTAAAACCATTTACAGCATTGGGGGTTGAATAATTTTGAACACAACTGTATTGTGTTTCAGGGCTTTATAATGATATGAGTGAGGGTCACTGAGTTTTAGATGTTTCCAGAATTTGATTCCCCTTTTTTCTATCTTTAGGATCAGTGGATATTTGCCTAATTCAGCCCTGCATGCATTGTTTGTTGTGTGTAAGATATTTTTACAGGGTTCTGTATATCCAGGGTCTCAATTGGATGTTTTTCCCATTTGGTTAAATCTTGATTTGGATTTGCCAGTGGACCCCACACTTCACTGCCATAGATGGAATAAATTACTGATTCTAATATTTTCAGCCCAAATCTAAATTGGGATTTTTATAGGACATTGACGTTTGATGGCATAGAAGGCCCTGCATCCATTATCTCTCAGTTCATTCACTGTAGGATTACATTTTCCTGTGGATTTGATTTTTAATCCCAGGAAATTGTAGTGTGATGTTATGGGGTTTGTGCCTATGCCTAATGTAAATGCGTGTTGTGATAGTTGGGATCTGAATCTTTTCTGAAAGGTTATGATTTTAGTTTTACAGAGGTTAACTGTCAGGGCCAGCATCGTTCTAGCAGGTCCAGTTTCTGTTTTAAGCCGTGTTGAGTGGGAGACAACAGAACCAGATCATCTGCATAGAGCAGATATTTGATTTGTGAGTGGTGTAGAGTGAGAGGGGTTTCAGATCACTCTAGGGTGGTTGTTAGATCAATGTTGGGCTAAAACCGCAACCCTGTCTCACTCCAGGCTCTTGATAAAGATATGTAATACGTTTTGTGTTGATTTTTATGCCGCATTTACTCATCAGTGAACATTGATTTAATAAGGTCATAGGTTTTAATCTCTCTCTCTCTCAAAATGGGCCTTATTCATGAAACTTTTTTTATAAATCGTTCGTAATGTCGTTCTGACGTAAATAAAAAAATACACCATGTGTAAATGGTGAGTAAAACATTCAGATGTTCTGTGTTTTTTCTGACAAACTGATTACAATGAATTTTGATGCACAGTGTATCATAATGCTATTTCATGTGTTCCTTTGCCCTGTCTTTTAGTCATTTTTTACTTCGTCACTGTCCCATTCAACCCAGCTGTCCAATCAGAGTGGAGGAGTGGCAGGACAAACAGTACATTGACCAATCATCACACTTATACAACACTACAATGGAGAAATTAAGATTTCTGGTTATTACATTTTTATATTCAGTAATAATCTTAAAAATAAGATACTCGTAACATCGAGTGGATATTTCTAATCATAGAAACCAACGTGTCACCGGAAAAACGCGCAGTGGATCCAAAGCGCTCTCAAGCGCCACCATCTGGTTATTTTCAGAAGAGCACCAGGCACTATTTCATCTGACTTAAATTTATTGTTAGGCATATATTAGTAAAATATTGTTTCTCTAGCCATTTGTGTAAAATAACGTGCAAAACCTGAGAATGGAAAAGTCACAACAGATAATAACTCTCCCAGATGTGGTCACACACGAATGATCAAACCAAGGAGTCGTAGGCATCCATTTAGATTAAGTATGGGTTTTGTGTAGCTGCTAAAACAGCAAGCAGAAACAATGTCTGCTTGTGTGACAGGACCCTTCCTGAGGGACACACTCCATGTTGCTTTTAAGGCTACGCCTGACTCTCATTTCCATCTGACCTGACCCAGACGGAGCCTGTGATGGATTTGTCAGTAGTGGTTACAGGTCATTTTCTGGATGTTTTTATGTGAATGGTGTGTTGATGTGTCTAGGAAACACACCTTCTGGCAAACCATAGCAGTAGCACAATGTTAACAGCTTTATGTAATTGAGGGCAGACTGGATGTGTTATATACTGAAATATTAATACAGTACAATTAATCTTTTTTGGAGAGGGGGGTCGAGTATGGTCTGTTTCCACCAGAGGGAGCAAGTAAACTTATTTCCTTTGATTTTACCAATATGTACAGTTGTGTTCAAAATTATTCAACCCCCAATGCTGTAAATGGTTTTAGGGAATTTAGTGTACATTTGTAATTGTATTCAGAATGAAATCCTACAAGGACTTCTTAAAGAACCATATGCAACTAAAATGACATCAATTAGTTTTGTAATACAGTAGTAAATGTATCTTTTGTGAATTCTTCATTGACATAATTATTCAACCCCTTAAAGACTACCACTCTGAAGAACAGAGGTTCAATGAAGTGTTTTCAATCAGGTATTGAAACACCTGTGGATATCAGGGAGCAGCAATAAAGCCTAATAAGCACCAATTAGGCAGCTTTAAAATGACTGTGATACTCAGCTCCTTCTAGACATTTACTGGTGTGGTTACAAACATGGTGAGGTCAAGAGAATGGTCCAGGAAGACAAGAGAACAGGTGATTACTCTTCACATGAAGGGCAATGGCTATAAGAAGATTGCAAAGATGTTAAACATACCAAGAGACACCATAGGAAGCATCATTCGCAAATTCAAGGCAAAGGGCACTGTTGAAACGCTACCTGGTCGTGGCAGAAAGAAGATGCTGACTTCGACTGCTGTGCGCTACCTGAAGCGTAGAGTGGAGAAAAGTCCCCGTGTGACTGCTGAGGAACTGAGAAAAGATTTGTCAGATGTGGGTACTGAAGTTTCTGCTCAGACAATACGGCGCACCCTGCGTAATGAAGGCCTCCATGCCAGAACTCCCAGGCGCACCCCCTTGCTGTCCCCAAAGAATAAGAAGAGTCGACTGCAGTATGCCAAAAGTCATGTGGACAAACCACAGAAGTGTTCTGTGGACTGATGAAACAAAATTAGAACTGTTTGGGCCCATGGATCAACGCTATGTTTGGAGGAGGAAGAACAAGGCCTATGAAGAAAAGAACACCTTGCCTACTGTGAAGCATGGCGGGGGGTCAATCATGCTTTGGGGCTGTTTTGCTTCTGCAGGTACTGGGAAGCTTCAGCGTGTGCAAGGTACCATGAATTCTCTTCAGTACCAGGAGATATTGGATGACAATGTGATGCAGTCCGTCACAAACCTGAGGCTTGGAAGACGTTGGACCTTTCAACAGGACAATGATCCCAAGCATACCTCCAAGTCCACTAGAGCATGGTTTCAGATTAAAGGCTGGAACATTTTGAAGTGGCCATCGAAGTCACCAGACTTAAATCCGATTGAGAACCTCTGGTGGGACTTAAAGAAAGCAGTTGCAGTGCGCAAGCCTAAGAATGTGACTGAACTGGAGGCTTTTTAGATTAGATTAGATTCAACTTTATTGTCATTACACATATACAAGTACAGTGTAACGAAATGTAGTTTAGGTCTAACCAGAAGTGCAATTAGCAAGTGCAGATATACAGTGTGAATAAATACAGATACAATATTAGGAAATTACTATACAATGGGCATGTACTATGAAAATACTTTACAGAAGGAATGTACTATGACAATATATACAGAAGGCTATATACTGTGATCATTAATGTACAAGAGGTTATAAACAGATAACAATATAGACTATACAATAGTGCAAGTGACCTGAGTGTGCATTAGTTACAGACATTAGCTATTAAAGTTACAGTGCAGTAGATGAGTTAATGTGGTTATTAAAGGTACGGTGCAATACATGAGTAGATGCAGATATACAGTTACAGTGCAGTAGATGAGTTAGTGCAGTTATTGAAGCTATAGTGCAATAAATGAGAAGATGCAGTTAGTTATGCGATAGATGCAATAATGCAATAGATGAGTTACTATTGCATGTAGGTTAGTTAGTGCAGTTATTGAAGTTACAGTGCAGTAGATGAGTAAATGCAGTTATGAAAGTAGTCCATGATGAATGGGCGAAGATACCCGTAGATCGCTGCAAGACACTTGTGTCAAGCTATGCTTCACGTTTAAAAGCTGTTATAACTGTAAAAGGATGTTGTACTAAGTACTAAGATTGAATGTCACTTGGGGGTTGAATAAAACTGATAATGATGTGAGCTCAGAAAAGACATTTGTGGTTATTTCATTATTTATGTTATGTTTGTCTGACCTACACGTGCCTCTTTGATTTAATTGTAAGCAGGATGACTGAATGATCATAATCAATGTCAAACCGACCAAAACAATCAATTTCAGTGGGGGTTGAATAATTTTGAACACAACTGTAGATGAGCAAATAATTGAATCCTCTCTGTCACCTGGTCCAGAGTTTCAGTGCTGATGTTTCAGTCCTAACATCTGTTGATGCTCTCAACCACAACAATACTGACAAAATCAGACACAACCAAATTACAACACAAATGAAACAAAACTATACCACTCATTGGGAAACCAAAACTAAGTAAAGTGCAATGTTAATTGGCCCTTAAGAGAGAGTACGGTATGCCCAACTAACGGGTACACAGTAAGAAAAAAAATCTGTACAAAATTGAGACGGAACTCCACTTCCTAACAAAATGCACAAAATACATGGATCTACGGACGAAGTTTTATTGAAAAATCAAGTCCATGAAAATCTGTCAAACGATGAGAATTTGCCGTATCTGTAAGGAAAACACAAGGACTGCTGTGTGTAAGCTGCACAATATGTGTCTGCCTGTCACAACAAAAGAGAAAACAATGAAGCTGCCCTGACCTGATGTTTCCAAATGTACATAAAATTATATCATTATGTCCCTTTATTTTGCTACTTAAATATATTTTGCTTATACTCTATTTCTGTTTTTATATATTTACATATATAAACCACTTAAAGTTCCACTATATATACATCACACTTTTTTACATGTTATTTAATTTTATTACTACAATTGTCTTTCTTTTCATTTGTACACATTCTTTCACTATTTGTATGCAGCCCAGCTGCAAATGGTTTGGCAATACAAAAGTACATTTTGTCATGCCAATAAAGCACACTTAAATTGAAATTGAGAAAGAGAGAGAGAGAGAGACTGATGATTTTTGCGTGATCTTGCTTTCAGCTGTTCCAATCTTTTTTCTTTTATCTAGAATACATTTTTGCTCGAAAGTTTTAGTAAATCGTGATCAAATGAATTAAAAAATCAGAAAATTTAATTCTGAAAATGATTTAGAAAAACATAAACAAATTTGGAGTGATCTTGACTCTCAAAAAGGATTATTTTTCAATGTCTAGACAAATTTGATAAAGAAACATTTCTAGTTTGTAATATAAATAAAAACCACTTAGAATTCTAAGTGTTTTTCAGTTTTGTGTCATCATCCAAACAGCACCTATAGAGGGCGCTAGACCACACAAATCGCACGTCGAGGCAAACGCACAGAAGCGTCGATCGATAGGCAGTCGATTAGTTCTGTCTGTATGTATCATTTGGCCTGATTGGAGTGCCTGAGTCAAGTACGTGAGTTTAGACATACCAGCAGTGACCATGTAACGTTGCATAAACACAGGTAAAGCATGCTATGTTGTTGTCGACATTTTGATCTGTTATCCAAACATGAATAATGTGTTCGTGCGATGCATTCTGCGTCTGTTGTGGGTCTTTATAAAGCGCACACAGTTTGTTTGTGCTTGTTTACATCGGATTATTGTCATTTACAGTGTAAAGAATGCTGTCAAACGTACACTTTAGATAGTGAACCGGATATAAGATCACTAGAGATAATATTTCGTTGTTCAGAGCGGAAATCTTTGCTGTTATGTTGTTTGTTTGTACGTTTGTTTGTAAATAGTCAAAAAGAGAGCTTTCCTGTAGCTCAGTGGTAAGAGCATTGCGTTAACAACGCAGGGTTGTGGGTTCGATGCCTGGGGATTGCACATACCTAAATTTAAATGTATAGGATAATGCATTGTAAGTCGCTTTGGATAAAAGCATCTGCCACATGCTTAAATGTAATAGGACATCGTTTACATAAAGAACAGTAACGTTACAGGTCAAGATCATGTACATGTCTTAAACGTTACCTGTCCTGGTCCTGAATCTAACGTTTGTAAAATCAAAGTGACAAATTCTCCATACTTAGAAAATGTAACCATAGCAGTAGCTAATTTTTGGTGTATTGTTTACCATTTGTATTAATATATATAGTTTAACTACAAATATCATAGTTAAATTACTATAACACAACCATCTTTTGTGTAATTACTATGATTTTACTGCAAATAAACTAAAAAGATATGGTAAGTTTGGTGATTTATCCCAATCTTGGTTTCAAATATGACAAATATTTTTGGGCTATCAAACGATTAATCGCATCCAGAATAAAATGTTGTCTTTAGTACGTAATATATGTCTGTATACTGTGCATATTAATTTTGCATAATAAACACATGTACATGCAAATATGATAAGAAACATTAAAAAAATTATAAACGTTTGTTTATATATAATATTATATACACTGACTGACAGGTGTGCTAATGCGAACAAAATCAAGATTTGTGACCTTGTGTAAACAGTCCTTTGAGAATATTGTGGAGGAGGGGGAACATACTATACTTGTTTGTGGTTTGGGAACATCTAGAACATCCAATTATTGTTTTATCTTTTACTCTGTTAGAGCCAATCATGCACTATCCTGCGGTAGTGAGATTTTAAGCAGAAAATGCTGGGAAAAATTATTCATGCATTAACAAAGTGTGAAATGTTTGGTTTACATGAGGCCCATTTCGTTTTATGTATATGATATTTACCTAATACAATAAATAACTGTATAACATATTGTTCTTTGCTTTGTATATTATAACTTTCAAAATAACAACATACATGAATAACACTAATTTCCACCATACTTCCCTATTTCCGATGTATATAATTTTCCAAAGTCTTTCCGAAATAATCTTGAATAGATACAATGGTAAACAAATGTACATTTGTTTGTAAATTTTCCATCCCGCAAAATTCACATATATAAGATATGTCCAGTTCAAATCTTTCTAAAATGTGCTTAACAGGATAATTCATGCAAAATTTTATACGATACCTCCTTAATTTTGTTACCAACACAGAACTTATTCTATATTTTTCAAGATTTCTTCCAAGTTGAAGACAACATATCCCATCATTCCATGCTTCTACACAGCGTCGTCAAACTACGTGATTGTTGTTGTTTTGATCGTGCGCATTCTATCGGCGATTTCTACAAACTGTACCTTTAAATGTATTCTTTATGCAGGGTAGAGAACAGAATTATCTTTGACCATTTTCTACACCATGGTTAATTTTCATTAAGGCAGTAACAACTACTGGTGCTACAGTTGCTTAAGACAGAACATTTATGCAAGGTTCCATAAAGAACCTTCAACATCTGAAGAACCTTTCTGTTTCAAAAAAAGGTTCTTTGTAGTGAAAAAGGGTTCTTTCGATTATAAAAAGTAAGAAAGAGATGTTTCTTTAAAGAACCTTTGGCTGAAGGGTTCTTTGTGTAACCAAAAATGGTTCTTCTGTGGCATCGCTGTGAAGAACCTTTTAAGCATCTATATTTTTAACAGTGTACAGAGTCTACACAGGACTCTGTAAAACATCATGTGATGAAACATAAATCTCAGTTTCTGGAGTATTTTATTATACTGCTAAATAATAAAAAAATTGCATATTGAATTAAATTATTGGTTAGGTAGGCAATAATTAAAATATTAAACTGATAGACAATTGTGTGAAGAACCAAGTTGTCACAGCATTATCTGGCCCCAGACATAACTAACGTATATTAATATTCATAACAGTGCTTAACATTTGAAACATTAAGTCCTCCTCATTCTTGAATATTTGGTAACATATTTAAATGTAACCAGATCTCATGGATCCTCCAGACTTAATGGTGTAATCATTGTTTTGTACTATTGACCTGCTAAAGCGTATGATGTCTGTCATTGAGATTCATGTACTTTGATTTCTCTCTCCAGCTTCTAGCGTGATGTATGGGACCACCTTCCTTGGATATATGAGGTTTGTTTAACACCTATGGTTAATGACAATATTCTGTTATGTTTCATGAAATAAAATATAGCCAAATAAGGTATATTGTACTTATGCGTTGTGTCAAGTCTTCTCATTTTTCATTCCCTCTCACAGGTTTGGTGGTAGATTTTCTCTTCAGATCGTTCAGAGGAGAAATCTCTCAGGAGCTGACACCATTAATGCCCTGCGCCCGTTTTACTTTGCAGTGCACCCTGATTTCTTTGGCCAGCATCCAAGAGAGAGAGTAATAATTAATTTGCATCTTTATTATATACATAAGCCCTTAAAATAATGTTATGTTATCCCTTAGCCCTAAAGATTTTATTGGCTGCATAAAACTATTTAATTATAACTTTTGATGATAATATTTGTCAATCTACTGTAGCCCACAGCTTGGTTCAAGTGTTTCATATGTGTTCAAAAGTCCAAATTCTGTTCAAATTTCTGTGTTGCAGGAAGTGAATGAAAACTCCCTGAAAAGGCTAAATGGTTACCTGGAAAATCTTCAGAAGCCTGGTGTGAGATCCCCCCAACCCACAAACCTTATTTTTTATGTGAGGGACACAAAGGAAAGAACAGACTCCAATAACAGTCTGCAAGGCTCAGGTAAAATCATTCACCTTGGATTAAATTAATTCACCTTTGACTGGTTAGTTACAACAAGACACGCCTCCTCAGTTTTAAGAAAAATCTATAAATTAGTGATGTAACGGTGTGTAAATTTCAGATCACGATTATAGTGATCAATATTATCACGGTTTTATTAACATGTTCTCGAAATGTCAAAAAAAGTGCTGATGTAAACCGATTTAAAATTGAGTTTACCTGTAAATGTACTTTTGTTTGATTTACATCGAATAAATAACATATAAGTCACCGCATGTTGGGGGCATGAGGTAAAAGTTTCCTAGTTCAGATTAAACGCAACTTTGAGTAAATCAGATTTGCATATAAACACAACACAATTCAGCAAATAAACTGTCTGTGTTGTGAAAAATAGGTTGTACTTTAGGACCCAGGAGAAAGTGGCATTACTACTGTTGCCAACTTGGGTACAAATAGCGGTACTTTGATGAATTACTTTTTTCGAAACTTGTAGGGGAGCGTGGGGCACAAAGTAACGCAGGGTTAATTGTAACACAGGTGTTTTTCATAGTTGGACAGGGTCGACCGAGTTGTGCTTTCGGTCTTTTTCTCTCGTTCCCAGATGACGATCATCTGTGAAATTGTTTCAAAGTCTCGATGTGTTGTCACAGAGATATTGGAGTGTGTAGTGGTAGCATGGAAGTAAATTTCTTCATCTTGTTATGTCTTTTCTATTTCTCACTTGGGTGTGTAAGTCACCAAATTCAACCTTACATTATCGTAATCAATTATATTATCTTGTCGCATGAAACATAGCACCGTATTGAAACATGTCAGATACTAATAGCAACTGTAAACTCGACTTAGAAAACATGTTTACACAGCCGGGTTAGTTACACAGTGTTACAATAAATCCAAATGTGTGAAAATGTATTCAAGCAACGAGATGAAAACATCTGTAAACTCCATTAATCGAAATCATATATGATTGTCTATTATGATTTTTGGGGGTTATAATTGTTCAGCATTTTCACTTAAATCTATCCATATGTATTGATTTATAATAGAAGGATGATTAGATGAGTTGGCTGGATGATAGATGTGAAGATAGATTATAGATGTGTAAATATCTGTTATAGACAGAATTACAAACAATATCAACGTGTAGTTTAAAGACAGATTAATATTGAGTTATATGTGTTTGAACATAATTTTCAAGCAAGTCTTATAACTAACCCACTGTCTGTCACAATGAACCCCACCCATGGGGTTATGCTGTAATAGTAAAAAAGTCTTCATTTGTAGCAGGGATGTGTATGTTGCTTGTGCAAAAACCTGATTAATAAAGCTTACATGTTTTTTCAGTGATTGAGCAATAACCAAAAAGCGTTAAGTTCAACCCCTATCATTTTTTTTTAAGGAGAAGCTATTTGATTGATATTAGTTTTTTATGTTTTAATGATGATTTACTCCAGTATTCGAAACACCTCATGTTCCAAATCTTCTGAAGCCATATAAAAGCGTTGTGTAACGAAAATCACAGAAATTCACACAAAAGTGATGTGGGGATAAGTAAATGACAAAGGGATATTTAATGTAGGCTTTCCGGCTTTCATTTACCAGGATTCCGCACAGTGAGCTTCACCCTTCAGTCTAAGGATGTTCTGAGCACAGTTCTGGATGTTCTGAAGTCCTGTAGCCTCTCAGTTGAACATATGCAAGAGCTGCTTAAGGCTGAAACTAGACACATCCCATCACAACAACCTGGGACATCATTCTATCGACCAATCAAATGGGACAAGACTTACTACACTTTCACAGGGTTCAGAGACCCAGAGCAGGAGTTGGAACAAGCCAAAAGAGTGGATCCAACACTCAGGTACATACAGAGACTATTACTACTCTCAGTGAAGCTTATCTAGATACAAATGATCTGCCGACTTCCCCTTTTGAGAGTTTGTAAGCCATATTTGAACTTGTGTTGGACTTTTTACATTTTTGTTAAAACAAAGAAATACTATCAAAGGTCATCGATATAATCGATAATCCAACAGACAAGAATGCTCAGAAATGCAGGATTTAAAACTAACAAGACTTAGCAATGAATGGGACAATTAACCAGGTATGAATAGACACAGTTAACAAGACACAGTTAAATGCAAAGTTGCATTTAAGTTAAGTTGCAAACGAACGGCGTCTTGTGGTGCCATCCCATAAAGGTAAAAAATCTCTCTCGCGCACCTTCTCCGGATCTGTTCCACCTATGTGGAATGATCTGCCTGCTGCTACAAGATCTGCAGACTCTGTAGCCATCTTTAAGAAACGCCTGAAAACACATCTCTTCCGCCAACATCTGACATCTGACTGATCTGTTCTGACTCAACTCTCTTCTCTACTCTTTTCTTCTCTTCTTTAAAAAAAACAAAACAAAAAAAATTTATGAATGATTCTGTATACTGTGTTGGACTATATGAACCTTATTTTTGATTGCACTTATGCTTTTGTTGTACTTATGATGTCCTAATTGCTTCCATTACCTACCCCACTTGTAAGTCGCTTTGGATAAAAGCGTCTGCTAAATGACTAAATGTAAATGTAAATGTAAATGTAAATGGAATTTGGATAAAGAGTGGTAAATGGGAATATGGGATGTGTAGTCCAGAGTGTATACAGAGTCCAAGAGGGAGTGCCCTCTGGTGGAGCAGGAGGGCACTCGACCTGGCGGGTTTGACCCATGAATAATTACTCAACAATGTTTTTCGTGCCATTTATTATTAGAAGTAAGTTACGTGTACATATAACAGGCTCGCTCAGGGCTAACAGTCCTATTGAGCTGAATAGAAATCCGTTCAGAGACCTTATAGCCTTGAGCTGTAAGCTCTGGATAAACAGCATGTTTTTGTGTCTGAAGCATTGTTTCTCTCTGTCTGTCTGTCTGTATTTAGTTTATGGCTGAGGAACAATGAGCAGGAGGCCACAAAGAAACAAAACGCCAGCGTGCCACGACGCGAAGAGCTGAACAGACTTAAAAGAGAACTGATCCAGAAGCTTGGCTTGCTAGACATCAGGTCAGCCCTAACTTAGCTTTACAGCTTTTATAGTGGTTTTAGTATTTCAGGTAATATACGGTGGGGTAGTGGCGCAGTGGTTTAAGCTCAGGGCTGATTCATTGGTTTGATCCCATGAAGAGAGACTTTGTTCTTCACTATTGTGCCCTTGATAAGAGAGAAGATCCATGTCCCTGTTTTGTGGCATTGTATTAAAGTACATTTTTCCAGTCCCAGTTATGTTAAAGTTGGGAAAACACACGCAGTTTCTGCCAATCTATCAGTATTAAACCATCTCCAAATCCAGAAATATATCCATCGTTTATATAAGATCCATCACTGAAATGCCGTGAACAAACAAACACACAACTTCTCTCACTATAGCAAGAGTAACAAGCTGCAGCTGAAGCCCACAGCGCAGCCAATCTTGATGGTAAGCGGGTTTTCCTATCGCTTGTCGGTTGACGCCAGGGCGGACTATTTCTTTTGCGTTGCTGTGGGCGTGCTTTTCCAGGAGAATTCCCCAATAAATGGAATAGGATGCCTGTTATGAAACAGAGATCCAGACTTATAAAATAATTTCCAAAACAAGTTGGAGTGCTAGGGGAGTGTATCAAATAACAAATACTACGTTATACGTCAAACTTGTTTTACCATTTAAAGCATGAGAAGCCAGCACATTCAACATTGTGAAGAAGTCAGAGTGCATGACATAGCATGTTATCCAGCCTTTAATTCAATTCATTTCGTTATTATCAGTCATCATCTGCACCAGTGGGCTCGGCCAGCAACAAATTGATTATGATATACAAAATTCCTACAATATGTGGCTTCTTGTGATACCTCTGTGATACAGGTTTTAAATCAATGTACAGTGAGTCCCAGAAGTCTGAGAACACATTAAATTGCTACATTTGTGAAACTGATTCATTATTTTCAAACAATATGATTTCTTAATCAAATTCTTTAGCTGATAATATGTGACCCTGGATCACAAAACCAGTCTTAAGTAGCACAGGATTTTTTTTAGTAAAAGACAAAAATAAATTGTATCGGTCAAATTGATCGATTTTTCTTTTATGCCAAAAATCATAAGAATGTTTAGTAAAGATCATGTTCCATGAAGATATTTTGTAAATTTCCTACCTTAAATATATAAAACTTTATTTTTGTGAGTGGATGGCCTGCTACAGCGCCTCTGATTAACAACTTCAAAGGCAATTTTCTCAATATTTAGTTCCCTTTGCTCCCTCAGATTCCAGAGTTTAAACTGTTGTATCTCCGCCAGATATTGTCATGTCCTAACAACCCATACACTAATAGAAACCTTAAGTTTGAAAAATTTACCCATAAGACTTGGTTTTGTTGTCCAGGTATCACATATATTAAAAACCAATATAATATAATACAAAAATTGAATGTTCCACCATTAGAAAACGTGATTTAACAAAGATTCCAGCCACTGTTGTCAAAATGTCTCCTGTGATCATGTGCTCGTCTGTCCTATAGGTGGCAGCGTAAATGGGGAGTTGCACATAAATGTTGTCAGCTTCTGAGTCTGAGTCGTCTCTTCACACAGAGCCCCGAAGCTCTACACAACCTGAGAGGTAACCATGAAAATAAGATAATAGGGGATGCCACAAATGTTCAATGTGTACATGTTTATTCCTTTATTTTTTATCTCTTTTCCAAATCACAGGATACATAATCGTGTTCACCGACCAATCAGGAATGAACGCCTCCGGTCATGTGATGCTGGGAACGATGGATGTCCACCACCAGTGGACAAAGGTAAAACTCATTTATTCAAACTAATGTTTACTTCTTAACAGGATTAAAATGTCACTACAAACCTTTATGCTTACCGTGATTGATAAAAATCTGTTTGTGTTTGCTATCTTCTCATATCTGTGTTCAGTTCATTGAAAGATTACCAAGCTACTGCAGACTGTTTCAGCAGTCGAACTGGTTGAAGGAGCGCATCAGTAACCTGTTGGGAGAGATTCAGGTGATCCACATAGAGCGGTTGGGTCCAGCTCTGCCTCTAGAGGAACACTACAACACGCTCAACACCTTTCACAAGAGACTGATGCCCAAACGCCTCTCCCTGCATCCCCGCAGCCTGCAGGGCCTTTCTATGACCCTGGAGAAGTAAAGAATCTATAGTCAATACATCCATTTGATTGTGTAATGGTTTTGAAATAAAAGAGATCATTTCTTAAAAGAGTAGTTCACCTAAAAATAAAAATGCTGCCAGCATTTATACACTCTAATGCACTTTAGTCACAGATTTGTCTACTGTCCTGAGCATTATTATTGAGCCCTGTGTTTGGAAGGCAACTTACAAAGTTTAAGCGAGGACCACGTTGGAGATCACTGCTCTAATATATATCTATCATCATTGTCCTTCCAAAACCTTGGATGTCCAAATTTACTGTTTATCAGGAAATGGATAACCACTGTACTTTTAAAATGATTTAATACTGTGTTATTAAAGTTGACAAGCAATTTTTAATTCTTTTTATTGGTTAAATATTTGCAAAACCTAGTGACAAACATAAAGGGAGACTAATAATAATGATTTATGTCAAAAAATAAGAATCACAGAATATGAAGGTACAAAGTTTCAGAAGGACAGCAGCTATATGAGTCTTTCTTCTGTGGAACACAAAACAAGATATTTTGAGTAATGTCTCTGTGGTCTTGTGTCCATACAATGAAAGTCAATGAGGTCCAAAGTGGTTTGGTTACCAACATTCTTTAAAATATATTATTTGTATTCTGCAGAGGAAAGAAAGTCAAACAGGTCTGCAATGACATTGTGGGTGAGGAAAATGTTCATTTTTGGGTGAACTGGAACATGGTGACCAGGGGCTAGTTGCATGAACATGGTCGCTAAGTTAAGACTGTGTCTTAACAACTGGTCTCATTGATTAGCAGCTAGTAAGGACTAATATGTATTACTTTTTAGATTTTAATTAGACAAATCTACATTTTTATGTGACTGAATTAAAAGAGTTATGACCAGTTTTGAAGAAAAAAAATGGATGACTAACTTGTAAGACTTGTGGACTTGAATATCAAATTGACAGTTGACCCAAAAATGCAGATATGTTTGTGGAATGAAAAGGCTAAAATGCACTTCCTTAAACAAAATCAAATTTAAATTTTGTCTATAAATGCCCCAGTATAATATGGGCGATGTAAAGGGCATTTGTTATAAAAATCAGAATGTTTGTTACCTTTGTACCAATGTTTCCTTTCTTGTTGAATGTTTCATTTGAACTATGCGACATTACAGAACTAAAATGCATTCTTCATCTTATTCCTATAGGACATGTTTCATAAAAGAATAGTATTGAGAAAAAGAGATGGAAATGAAATAAAGAAAGAACTTGCTTGTCCAAGTTGAACAGATTGATGATGAATGGCATAGAGGTTTCAGACACTGAAGGTGTTTTTCCTGTCATTCTTCTGTTCTTTTCACATCTGTCTCATTTGAAGGATACTGACAGATGCTACTGTTGACCAGTAACAGTTCTATGAAGTCTTTGTGCTGTTGAATGTCCAGTCCGTCATTGTGTTTTTTTATTCTGTTCTGTTGCCATAGTGACCGCTCCACCCCCTTCCTCCATGAAATGGGGCACTTCATCATCCCCACCATGTGTGACACCCTACTGCTTCAGAACTTCCTCCAGAGCCAAGCACAGGAGGCCCGGAGACGCATCCAACGCAAAGACCAGTAAGCACTGAACTCTTATAGAACATCAAATTCACTGTATTTACATTTTTATTTGATGTCCCTGATAATGACTCCTCAAAGCATGACATGTTAGATATACAAATGAAAGCAATAACTTTCTCCACCTCTAAAAATGAACCAATCGAGGGCCTTAAATAGATTTATGTTTTCACAATCCAGTCTAGTGGTCATTTATTAATTATTTATTACCTAATTATTAAGCAATAATTTAGAAAAACTGGTATTATTATTAAAAAGATATTCATACACTACGCATTTTGCAGTTGTTTTACCTGTATTTTACACATTGCATTAAATAAAATTTTAGCATTAACAGAAAATCCAGTAATTTATCTGTGTTTTTTACGGGGTTTTTTTACAGTGTATGTATAACTACATAATCTCTATGTATAACAGTAAGGACAGTATTAGATTCACAGTGGCCGTTAACTTAGCTTTCATACAGCCTTGGAAGCTTCCATTAAAATGGAAAGTATTCCCATGTGCACAGGTTGGAGGCAGAGGAAGAGAACATCATTTCAAGCTGTCAGCAGGATCTGTCTCTGCGCAGTCTGTCGAAAGAGACCAGCGTGTCAAGCAGTCAGATGATTCCCTGCTGCAGGCGTCTGATGGAAGAAAAATCTCCTCAGATGCAAGGCCTTCACCTTTGCGTTTCACATTTCTATTCCGTCATGCAGGACGGGGATCTGTGTATTCCCTGGGACTGGAAGGGCTGAAACAGACTGGAAGTGTTACTGATAGTTTTTTTTACATGATAACCTATGTCTCTCAGGCTAATGTAGTTGTTATAATGGAAGCAGCCTAATGTATAGCCGCTATTATAAATGCACTTTGGTCCTAAAAAACTAATGCATAATGTCGTGCTTTTAAGGCAATGGTTCCCAGTGATGTGATATTTTAGCTTGGCACAGAAAATGTTTTGACTGCACTGCCAACCTTTTATATTTTATATATCTATATGTTTAACAGAACCACCATTGTGCAAGTCCAAAATCTGTGATTTTAAAGCAATTAAACAGGGTCTGATGTTTTTCACCCTAAACGGCTGTAAGCGAGCTGATAGACCTACGTTTTGCCTTTAAACAATCACTTTTAAAAAGCATATTTATAATATCCTAATTCTTCTTTTCATGGCAGTTTTACATACAACTGTATAGCTTCTCAGTATTGAACGTTTCTTGGTTTTTTATTTTGAAAGTGGTGCTAAAGTGATACACCACATGAATGGCTGCTTTATCGTTTCAAAACCAAAATATCACTGCCTCACATTTACAAAAGGTAAACTTTTAATGGTACCAACTACCAAAAATAAAATGCCCAGACAATGTTCAAGTGCTGAGTCATAACTTTTGAGGTTTCTGTAGAATGGAATGGTATAATATCATTCTGATGATTTTTTGTGTGTCCAAGTATTCAGGATTGGCATATGTACCTTTCAGATATAACGAATGTACATCATCAATCTTACATGCTGTAAAATTCTCTATCTTGAGATGTAGAGTGCAGTGTATTAATGTTGTTTTGCTGCTGTTGTAATTCAAAGTTTATAATGTGATGGCTGTACTCGGTTTCATAAATATCAAATGTGTCACCAATGAGTTAAATAAATGTTAACAGTCATCTTTTGCTAGAATTTCTTTGCTTATTTTTTTGTGTGTTCAGAGTTTCATTGATCGTTGCTTTACAAAGGTTTATGTCCATGACTTTTTTGCTGTGAAAATATGAATAAATGTATAATGTTCAGTTGCATTATATATAAAAAAGTTAAATACTAACTGTTTATATTATAATCTCTCAGTCCTATTGGAGTCATATTGTCAAAGACAGCAAGCATGTGAACTTCAGATTTGTGATGACTTAAATACAAATGATTTTTGATTACATCTGTTACTGTCTGTTACCACAGAAGATCATTTCTACTCATATCTGTGTCTGTGTGTAAAACCAAAACAGTGTATTGACAAAATTGTACCTTACGTAACGTTTAGCTTTATGTTTTCAATGTGGACTGCCATTTAAGATGGTGCCCAAATATGTATATTTTACATTACATTATACTGTAATATATAACAGTAAATAATATAGTGTACTACAGTATTCATGTGGGATACCACAAATAATACCACAGCATATTCTGGTGAGGATAAGATCTCAGAGATAGAACACACAATAATATTTAAAGCAAACATCTCATATCTATCACACATAATATATAGTTATAACATACAATTTCCCATCCAGCTTAACTTTGAATATTTCGATTTGGGTTTTTGTGAGATTTGCCATTAACTGTTGCCATTAAATGACAAAATCACCGAAAGTTGATATGAGATATGAGATATGAAAGCTGATATATGAGACTAGACAGCACTCTTTGAGATGATGAAACCACTGATCTGTAAACAACTGTATTTATGATGTCATAATATTGAAGTCACCGCACTGCATGATGGTATGACAAACACTAATCAATTGATAAATTAATGGAAAATGATCTGATTTAAATGAGGAAACAACGTATTTCTGAAGACTCTATGTACGTTCTTTCAACACAAACAGACTGTAATAAGCAATTAAATTGATGTTTATTTAAAATGGTGAAGTTATAAACCTTACAGTAGCCTACCGTAGAGCTCCCCAAAATACAGAAGAAAACAAAACCAAAAGCTTCAGGGCCCATATATCCTTTAGAAATGTATTTCTTTATTTTGTGTTAGTAACATGCAATAGTAAAATGCAGAAAAGTATATTGTATTTATGGGTTGTATGTGAATTATGTGCACTCCCTCATAAAAAATACTTTATATAAATACTCTTACTGTATTTATTAAGTAAACTTTTGGGTCACACTTCAGTAGAGGGGGCAATTGTCGCTATTAACAAACCATTAACTATGTAATGTAATTAAGAGTTTGTAAAGTGAAAAGTTTAGCTGTTTAATACAGAGATGCAATTTTAAAATATGTGTTTATTTTAATGTACATGCAGTACAAAAACAATTTAATGCGTATGTTTATTGAAATGTGAAAATGCTTAGTGGAAATTATTAAAACTAAATGGTTGAATGAAATGAAACACTTTAAATGTAAAATAATTTAAAGTTTTGCTGTCTTATATAGAGTAAAGAGATGTGATTTTAAATTATATTTATATTTTTGCATAATAAAATTAATAAATATAAACTTTTAGAATTGACTGGATTAGCTATAATTTCTTATCAATATTAAATAACTCATAATAATAAATAACCTTTAATGGTTCTATAAAGAACCATTTAACTTGGATCCAAAGAACCATTTGGGGTTATTTTTAATGAACCCCTTAAATTGGTTCAATATACCATTTTGGGGTTCCATATATGAAGCAGGTGATAATCCCTTTTCTGGTTCTAAATAGAACCATTTCTTTTAAGAGTGTACCAGCTTTTGTAAAGTTTCTATGTACTTAAGTATTTTTGAATATTACTATGGTAAATATAAAAGTTAACAGTATTTACTATACTTATTACAGGATAGTACTGTGTACTATACTACGATACACTATTTACTAGATTATACTACAATTTATTTCAGTTTACTGCAGTAAATACTATACTGGAGTACAGTATTCATGTTGACTAGTACAAAATTCACTATGGCCCACCAGGGGGCCACAGTCCACTGCTGTGAAGCAATGAATCAGTGAAATGAATCTTTGAATTCCAGTTATATCAAGGCCAGAGGCCAACATCTGACAGTATTGTGTGTCCTCAAAATGATAGGAAAAATCTTAAAGTCACCATGAAACAGTAGTTGCGGTTTACTTTTTTTCGCATTGTGACATTTATCGGACTGAAATGGCTTCTGAAATTTGAAAAAATGTAGGGCGGGGCTTTATTTTGCCTTTCCCATTTGGATTGGTTTGTTGTAATGTGGACCTGGAGGGGAGGGCTAAAAATGCCTAGCCATTGGACTGTCAGGATAGTCCAACCACTTTTTCGTTGCTGACGTCATATGGCGAAGAGTTGTTGTTGATAGGGAGAGAGGAGCTTAATTTTGAAAAAATAATGATGTACACAGATAAATAATTTATAATAATCACTTTGTTAAACACTTTCCCCTTTGATTTCATGGTGACTTTAAGCACCTAAATACACAGCCAGCGGTAATTGCTGTGCATAAACGTATGTGTGTTTTATTTACTTATTTTATTCATATATTAAGGAAGAAGCCATATAGTGTTCCTATAGGATGAACTTGCAGGCCCCCTTACATTGCTGAGCATTAGCGCTGAACCGAATGACACGTGAATCACCTCTTTCAGACATTACCTGTGTGTCTGTTCATGGCCTGACCGCTTGCACTGTCTGCTTTTAGACAGATTTACTCAAAGGCACAAGACAGGGAATTAGAAACTGGTCACAGACCAGACAGCGTTTTTTGTTTCCCTCTGGGTAAAGAGGCCTGTCTGGTCTTCTTTTAATATTAGTCATTATACAACAAAAACTCTGGCAGAAGTTTCACACTTAATAATCAATTATAGAGCATACGGTGTGTAAAAAATAAAGTAATTGAATCTACGGTTGCATTTGGCCTAGGTAATTTAAATAACAAGGGTTTTCTATAAACCAGAAAATTATAATATTCTTCTAAACCTGAACCCTGACAGAGCATTAACCATTAAGAACTACACGTATACAGTAAAAAAAATATATAATATACAGATTTTTTTTAATACAGTAACCCATCAAATTACAGAGAAGACTGCAAATTTACATGAAAAACATAATTTTACGTGAAAAAACTGCCAGAAAATGTTTCTAATTCATACAGTGTATAAATAACGATTGTATTTATATATGTTAATCAGAAAAATAAATAACAAAAGTGTAACCACACTATTGTTGTATTATTATCTTGAAAATTCCTACAAATTGGCATTTTTTAAAAAGAACTTTACAGAATCAAGAATGTATGATGTCGGAAAATGTTAGAATTCTTCAGTAAAAAGTTTATTTTAGCCATAATCTGTTTTATATGAATGTACTCGCTCCAAACTTATATTCATATACAAACACATACAAATGATTTGTGAAGATAATGAAACAATCAGTCACAGGAACTCACACAAGCATTCTTCATTTCCTTCATTAGTTATCTTCGAGAAACCCTCTCAGTAGAACCAAAGATTTTCAAAGAGATCAGACAAATCTCATTCATCGATGAAAGACTAGGCTGCTGCAACAAATTTGGTTGACCGGGTTAACAACTTTAACAATTACGGGTGCTTTTGTTCATATTCAAGCAGTTCATTGTTCAAACACCTTTTTACTGAAATCTGCCTGATTTCAGTTCTCTAGAAATAAACTAGAATATCCTTTCAGTGTTCACTTAAATCACATAACCTCTTTCTCTGAGTACTGAGTTGAGCGTATTTCATAACAATGAAAGCTATCGCACAAAGAAGTGGCTAATTATCAATTAGTCAGGGCAACAGTGATCAACAGGACAGGACTCTTTGTTCAGTAAGTGGCTATAAATGTAATCCCATGATTAAGACAAGTCTGCAGAAAACCCCACCGATAACGCATCTATCAAATGCATTGTTGAGGTGTAGACACGTTTTAAAGGCACTCAAAAATGCACAAAAGCTGTCCCTTTGCACATCACACTTATACATATTTTAAGATTGGATGCTGGTATGTTTGTGTACATTCATAATGGCACACTGAAACTCCTGAATGAGAGTTGCCATCTCCAATCATTACAACGTTTTTAAAACTAAATGGACAGAAATTGGATTTTTATAAAACAATCTTATAATTGCAGATGTTGATTAAAGGTGACAGTTTGAAAGACGAGCTATTTCCTGGGAATGAGAAAAAACAGTCCTGATTACGTGCAAGCACACACGCACACAGTCATAGCCCTTGTCCACATGGCCTGTGGTCATTTCCACCATGTGACATGACCCTTCCTTGCTTTGCTTTGTTTTGCTGAGCCTCTGCCCTCACCCAACCCCCGTTCCAGATTTTTCCTCATGCAGATCAATGGAATGTCCTTCGGATGGCCGGAGTGTGGGCAGCCTGCACAACCCCTAATCCCAGCCCACAATAATGGGGTCAAAGGGTCCCTCCCAAAGCTCTGTCTTTTCGCCTGGCATCCCACTGCTTTATTGGGCAGCCTGCATCTGGAGCCTAAGCCCCACCGAGAAGCTTCCTCCCTTGTCACAAGAGTCACCCCAGCACCCCGTCCTAAGTGCCCATAAATGCGCACAAAAGCCAGTTCTACATGTGGTAGCTATCTATTACACAAGGGGCCCTCAGGAGGGGTAGCATCAATTACAAAGGGCTGAAATTGATTTCATAGTTTCAGGTGTGAGGGGGGGAATAATCGTGTAATGTTGAGAGATGATGGCTGTGAGAGATTTAAGTAATGACAGAAGTGAGGGTCTTCATGTTCGAGGACACGGTTTGTCAACCTCTTTTGTCCAATGTACTGCCACAGTCCTGTGACTCCTATCAATAAACATATTTTCATCAAACTAAACAAGAAACGTGTTCCTTTAAACTCACATTCTGATGAACATCATTTAGAATTATGATTATGGCAGTAATTATAATTAAAATTATACAGTAGGTGAAAAAACTGACCTAGCAAGTAGCACATATTTTCTGCATTGAGGGTCACCCACACAAATGTATAAAATAACACTCTTAGCACACCCCATCACAAAAAACAACTTCCTAAGAAAAAAGAAAAGGAGTGCAAGGATTAAAAATCACTGTTCTGTAAGAACTGCTTGAGAAAAAATAAATACATTTACGTCATATGAATAGTTATTTGTAAATTAAATGGGATTACCAGCTTTCGAAAAAAAAGAAAAAAAAGAAATCCAACAATTTACCCGCATTAAACAACAAAAAAAATAAACACAATATTTACTTATTGTAAATCCCAAAAACACGTTCCCAGTAAAATGTTGCCCCCTTGCAGAATATTATTGGTCGATTCCCTGCCCGCCCCTCTCGTCCCTAAGGCCCCGCCCCTCCCGAGTGATCTCAGGCGGAAGTGTGCAAGAGCTTTCAGTACGGACACATTCGATTGACGATCACGCGCTGTTGAATTGTTCGCGCGAGCGTGATTCACTATTGAAAATGAACGCGGATTAAAAAGGCGCGTTTGTTTTGCAACGAGACGAACATGGACTGTGCGTGTCTTTCCCATCGGATGTGCAGCTGAAAGCTTGGGAAAACCGCAACACTGCTTCGTTGCATAAAGTGGAATCGTCGTAAGGTCGCACGGTTGCCATTTACTCTTCGCCAAACTAACTGGACTGAGGGAAGTTAAAATGGGCTTTTTTGCATGAGACAACATCACCGTAACGAGAGCTTAATGGCGTGCTAACGGGCTACGTGGGACATACTTTGAATAATTGAATTGCGTCCTGCACGTAAACTGAGCGTAAACTGCATATCGAGAATAAAAGCGCGCAGATGGTCGACTGACGCGCGTTCATGGAAAACGGACATTATTGCGTTTGGGAAGATAAAAAGTGACAGTGTACCGTGCGCGTTTGCCCCTCTCGTCATGCGGCGGTGGGGGAGGATCGGAGCAGGGACCTTACAGCGGATTTCATGTTTCGCAACAATGTTAATGCCCCACACCGAGGGATTATAAGGCCTCGAAATGACACTTTGTTTCCAAATGGTTAAAGTGCACCAGAGAAGTTACAGCATAGAGTCTATTGTACGAGTGTGAGCGTTATTGTAGATCAGGAAGATTATTTTAATTGAGCTTCTCTAATGCAACTGCATTCAAGTTAATATCGACAATAAAAACAGGGGCACCAAATTGGAAGTGGTCAACGTATATCTAAATAGGGGAATGTAGTTAACAGTAACGTAACAGCCTGTTCAATCTGCATCACCTTTGCTAGATTTATCAGGGAAATCTTTTCGCAAGCCGTCGTGTGTCTTAACGCATCTTTATGTCTGAAGTTATCCTCTGGTCCGCTGCGCAAATGGCGTCTTTCCCAGACTCCGACCTGCAAACATGTCCGCTGTGCAAGGAGCTTTGCGGCTGCTCTGCTCCGATCTCCTCCAACTCCTCTACCTCCTCCTCTTCCTCCCACACCTCCAGCTCGTCATCTACCTCATCCACCAGGAGACTGCACGTCCTGCCCTGTCTGCACGCCTTCTGCCGGCAATGCCTGGAGGGCCACCGGAACCCCTGTGACCCTCTGAAGCTCCGATGCCCCACATGTGACCAAAAAGTATCATTATCCGAATCAGGCGTAGACGCCCTGCCCTCCTCCAACTTCCTCTTCAGCAACCTGCTGGATGTGGTGGTTTCCACTGAAGAGCAAGGCAAGAACGGGCGGTCTTCTTCGGTGGTCCATCACGGTGGTCTTCTGAGACCCCAGCACCTCTCGGATCCTCAGTGCAGCTCTTGTGATGAGGGTAACCCCGCTACCTCGCACTGCCTGGACTGCCAGGAGTACCTCTGTGATAACTGCGTGCGGGCCCACCAGAGGGTTCGCCTCACCAAAGACCACTTCATCGAGCGGCTGATGGAGAGCTTGCACCTGGCCAACCGCAACTCCAACACCCCAGTGAACCTGTCTCAGTCCTTCCATAACAGCTTCGCAATGCTGAACGTTTTCCAGGAGAGGATGGACTTCTGCCAGCAACATGACAATGCGGTAAGTTGGATGATAAATTATACAGCATGATAACTTGTAAAAATGTCACGGTGAGTTAAATTTTGTAACGATTTGGATGGTGGTTAAGGACCTGCCCTGCTGAAAAAACAATAGAAACCATCACGGATATAATGGAAATTGTATTGATTTTAATAGAAACATATCATATATTTGCGTCTCATCTGGTAATGTGTTATGTTCTATTTGTGGGATGTTATCGGGTGGATGGGAACCAGTTGAGAACCATGAAATCGAGAGGCCCCAAACACTAAACTCACTACATTATGGAACTTTGTAATGGTTTTAATGGCAAATTAATACTTCCTATAAGAAATTGTATAGTTTTTTTTCAGCAGGATGGGCTGCTACTGAAAGCTTGTGTTCAAACCATCAGTATTTTTCCTTTGCGCTTTGGTGTTTAGTAGTAATAAGCCCAACACTGATACTGGAGCGCACATTACATTGGGTGGGACTTTGGATTGGATTTAATAATGTCTTTTTTTGTGGCATGGTCTATGCAACATCTGTATACTTTCTTAATTGATGCAAAAGGGCTGCTGTTTATGTGTGCAAATTCTTTTTTGCGGAGCATTGTTATTATATACGTCTGCAGAAACATCCAATGTCTATTATTTTATATATTGTATTAAGTATTTTTGCCCACTGTGTATATACCAGTGGCCTGTAAAGCCAGAATTTTTAATGGCCATGTAAGGCCAGAAAAAGCCTATTTTAGCTAACCGAGTTCAGATGACACCAAAATAATTTTGTAGTGTTAAAATAAGTTGAAAAAAAAATCATTTCATGGTGGTGTGTAAATGTTTAATTTTTTTTCAAAACATTCAATATTACATTTATTACTATATAATATTGAAACATATTTTAAATATGTATTTTTATCATTTTGTTTCCACATTCCTGTTCAGTTAAAATAAAACGGATTAACTCGCAATTTATTATCTACTTATTCTTAATGCCTTCAAAATAAGCTTGTCATATTCAACATACTTAGATAGTTCCTTCATATGTTTATTTATTTTACATATCACATTGCCATTTGTGTGAGGTTTTTTACATTGGATGGTGAGAGAGGCCTTTTTTTATGCAGAATATGAAGGGTTTTGATGCAAAACCCTCAAAATCCGTCAGACGACTTTTCTGTTTAAATCAGCATTTTTCATCAGGCTCCTACATTTACTTTAAACAAAGCAGATATTTCAAAACGTGCAGAATGTGGTATTATGCAGGTTTTGAAGCTAAATTATTTGGATAACATATACTATGTGTGGAGGACTTCACTTAATATCATAATCTCATTTTTGAACTCTTAATATATTTTCAGTTATGGTAAAGATGTTGTTCAGCTGATCACAAGTTCTGCTCTTAACCAGAAACGCACCACACTGTGCAACCACATACTCACAACATGACTCCAGTTTCACAATGTGTTTTTTATACTCCCTCTCTTATAAACAGCAGGAGACTGGCCATTGTTCTGAAATGAAGCAATTACATGTGATTTAATGTATATAATGCTGTTGAGCATGCAATTATCTTCATATATGACAACACTGGATCCTACTGATCCTTAATTCTCAAACTGAGATGTATAAAGATTTTGTCATGTTGAGGAATAATGATAAGACACAAGTAGAGAATCAACACAAAGTGATGTCTTTAGAGTGCCAAGCTGATGTCCAACCGGGTCTCCTCATTCTGCATGTAAATAACAGAAGTTTACGCTTTCCGATTGTGTGTAATATAAACGCCATATGATACACCAATATTTCCCAGTAGCTTTGCTGGAGAGAAGACGCATCCACAACACGACTAAATTTTACATTGTGGTGTAATTTTGCCATCGTGACATGAAGGGTGCGATTGTTGTTTTAATCAGACATTGTATTTTGTGCACGTTTATTATTTTGTTCCGTTTGTGTTGATTTTAGCACGTAACCTGACCCCACCCCTCGGCCTAATAGTTTGTGTATTTTGCAATATAAAACACAACCCATAACAGGCAGATACAGCTAGATGCTATTCATTCCAAAAGTGCGATTATTTTGAGCATTCCGATGCAGACGAACAGACCCAGAAGCGATCCCATTCTCCATCCGCCGTAAACTCTGACCCGGCTGCGCATGCACGGATTTTGAATTGCTGCCGAAACGGACACGTTGCGCCAGCTTCTATTGTGGGATGTCATTGGCTCTCGTGTGTTTTGTGACTGGTCGTGTCATTACATTAGCTTGCGTTACTAAAAGGAATTGGCTGCCCTGCTTCAATTGTGTCACACGCTAAGCTAGAGTGTATTTTTGAACGAGAGGGGACTGCTGCAGCACACATTCCCGCAGCATGATCGTCATCAGCAATTAAAACCTACTGTGCTCGCACAACAATAACGTATGCCTATAGAAGACTCGGAATGCAACACAACCTGTAATGCTTTTATACTGGTGTCAGCCAGTGATTTCAATAAATACCCGTGGATGACTTCTGTTTGCTTGTTGCGTGTTTTATCTCGTTGGGAAGCGGTTGGGTTTTGGTTTAGGGTATGAGTGGGGTTAGGTGCTCTAAAATATCTATTAAAGTGGGAATAGTACCAATTTATAAAATCATTCAGTTTTAGAAATGTGAAGAATTGAACTCGTCTCGTTATGACACCAGGCAAGCGACTGAAGGATTGGCGTCTCATGCGCAGACAAAATTGGGCTATGGCTTATGTATTACACTCAATCGGAAAGCGTAAACTCGTGTTAATTATATGCAGAATGAGGAGATCGGGTTTGATGCTCAGTGAGGGGGGGAATAAAAAAGCTCTTGGTCCTAGACTGTGTCTATAAAACCTATGACATCACTTCCTAGAATCCCCCTGGGAGAGCTGTGGGATTCTCAATCACCATCTACATCTCAATGACCGTCTACATCTCGCTCTTTCTCTGTCCTGATGGAGTTCTTTGGTTAAAGTAAACAGAAGTAGCCATTAGATGCTTTTTACATTCCTGCCACTCCGTGAGGAAAGCTGTGTGCGTGTGTTTGAGGTCAAGAAACCCTCCCTAAGAAAGGTCAAACAGTAATGTGTTAGAGCACAGGGTCGTTGAGGAATATCCAATGCCATCCTGCTCCAAAAGTGAGTCATAGCTTACGGTTAACAGCGCTAGTCATAATGGCATCATGCACTGAACTCCGAACTAAAACCTTCAAATTCCCGCTTAAATTAATGTACAGAGTAAGGCTGTGTGCATCTCTTTGTTTGAGAGTAATTGCCTTTGCATTATTTATGCACTGTCCACAGTTTACACTATTGACTTCTTTTGTTGTAGCGGAAGAGGTCTGTTACACTTTACTAACACAGAGATAGTCTAAATGATTGCTTCATTTTCGAAAAAAGTCATCATTTGCTTAACATGTGTGATGATCTCTCTTTCCTGGAACAAACAAAGAGGTTTGGCTGTACTTTCGTGACTTATACAGCCTCAGTCACCATACACTTTCATTGTATGAACCGTGAATAGTGACTCTCTTAAGTTCCGAACATCCTGGCTTTTGGTTTTATGTATGAAAGTTGAGGCAAATATAATTGTAAGTAAAAAATGGCTTTAATGAACAGATGTCGTGCAGTTGGGCAATCCCAACATTATGGATTATTTTCACTCAAAAATTGAAAAAGATTACTAGTTACTAAAGATTACTAAAGATTTTACTAGTCGACTAGTAGGCCTTTATTTCAGCAATTAGTTGAATAATCGCACATTTATGATATTAACATAATTACTTGCTTAATTATACGAGGAAATTCTAATAGTCTAAATTTACCGGCTGAGAAAATATGTTTTTTAAAACTTCAATATTAAAGAGAAATGCTAAATCATAATAATATGGCGTTTAAAAAATAAATGAATTGCTTAAACGGACACATAAATGAGACGCAGCAACACCGGAAAAAGTTATAATTATCATGTGTTGGAAAAACAGCAAGGAGACTACCTGTACATTTATATAATCTATTAACAAAAATACAAACTATAACTTCAGGTACATGCCAAATGAATCTGCCAACAAATAAATAAATAAAAAATTTATAGTACAAATAAATAAGCATACCGCAAACGGCAACTCTTTAAAATATTAGTACAAAATAAAATATTAAGTAGAAAAAGAGTAAAAAGTACAAAGTAAATAAACAAACAGGCCTATGGACAAGAGATAAACAACTTTGTTCAAAGCAAGGGAAACAAAATAAATAAATATCAAAAAAACTTATCTGAAAAATTATATTGAAGAGGGAAATTAACGAAAACGAACGAACGAATAAACGCAGCAAACGCCAAACCTTAGAATGAAAAAGAACATGCTACTAACAAATACATTTTTGTACAAAACAACGCAAACAAATAAAAAGCCTATAAGTACAAATCAAATGGAAACATTCAAGAAAAATATCAGTACAAACTGCCATATTAACCTGACGGATGAGTCTTGACCAGAAAGAACGAATAGAAAAATCAGTATGAAGTTTCCAAACTGTAAAAAAAAAACTCTACAGGACTTGACATTAAGCATTGTCATGTGGTTGTCCTTCGGACAAGTAAATTTATCATTCACTTTTCAGAGTACAAAAATTAAATAAAGATAAAAAAAATGATATTTCATTTGAATTATAATATAATATAATCAATATTATTGTTTCGGATTTAGATTGGGCAAGTTTGCTTCCAAGCAGTTTAACCAGTTTCCGCTTTGGCCGCCTGAGTTTAGTTATAGGCCTACTCTCCGTGACGGCTATAAAACTAAGGCAAGCAGTAATTATTATTAGTGTTGATGCTGTAAGTTAACTTTTTTTGCATATAGTATTGGGGATAGAGAGGTTTAAAGTTTGGTTGGACAGGCAGAAATGTGCAAGTGTTCATTATGAATAGGCAGATAACTGACAAAAGACATGCATTTTACATACATTTGGATCAATTAGGGCCATATCATTTTTAGATTACCTAGATTTGTTTTACTATTTCTAAGTTCTGTGTTTTTTTACCATAACATAGTTGTATATTTGTCCACCAAAAATTACTGTAGTATATTGTGGTATTTACTAAAGGAAACTGCAGTTATATTCTTACTATATTGTATTTGAACTAGTGGTGGGCCGTTAACGGCGTTAACGCAGTGAGACTCTTATCGCGCGATAAAAAAAATGTCGCCGTTAATCTATTCTCAAAGTTGGGTTGGGAGCTGGGTCTATACTATGCAAGCTTTGATGACTTTCACCTTGATATTTTAGCGCGGATGTATACCAGCTTAATTGCACTGTAAGGGGCGAGAACCAGAGTTTTCAACTCGCGTGATCCGCGTCATTCGCGCCGCCTCATCATCTAATAACCAGGGCTTCATTCGCGTCATTCGCGCCGCCTCATCATCTAATAACCAGGGCTTCATTCGCGCTTCATTCGCGTCATTCGCGCTGCCTCATCATCTCATAACCAGGGCTTCGTTCGCGCGATTGACGCAGCAAGTAGGTCTATCGCGTCTTTGCATTGACTTAACATGTAAATCACTCGCGCTTGACACGCCATTCGCGTTTGGACTGAACACAACATAACGTTACTGTGAAATTACTACATCAAACGTGACGTGCTAACATGGATGCAGGTATGAAGCCGCCGGGTTTGCTTCAGGGAAAATTTATTTTTAAGAATCTTCCCAATGGAAACCTCGACAAGACTAAGGTTGTTTGCACCTTGTGCAATGCAGAATTGGATTACTGTACGGAATTGGTTTAAAAAAAAAATCTCTCAACAGGTCTAGCTTTAGTTGAAACCAGTAACTTTGTATTGGCACCTAATGTATTATGGCTCCTGTATGACATATCGCTTGTTGCTCCCTAACTCTTTGTAAGTCGCTTTGGATAAAAGCGTCTGCTAAATGACTAAATGTAAATGTACTGTAGGAGCTCTTCCAGTCTCAAGTACCACCTAAACGCAGAGCACCCTTAGCTAATGCGGAAGTAAACACAATTACATCTTGTTGAACATAATTTATTTTCATCACCAATTATCATAGTAGAACAACTTTCTCAAGCAGTTTGTGATGCATTTTGGAAACAGAAGATGAGCCCCTGATCTAATGCGCCACCTGGCTTGAGAAACCCGTTCTCAAAGACTTACTTTTAGTCATTATTTGGGTAGCACACATATTCTAAATGCCTTCCGCAGAATTCAAATGAGCCATTTTAATCTAGATTAATTCCAAGATTAATCTAGATTAATCTAGATTAAAAAAAATAATCTATGCCCACCACTAATTTGAACTTTAATATAGTATACAGTGTTGATTCATTTACTACAAGGGCACTTCAATTTTCAATAGCAAATACTATACTGTTCGATTTAACTGGACTTTTATTTTGACGGGTCTTCTCGAAGACTCTTGTTTGCAGATAGCTTCACTCAAACAGTAAACCGATCGTAAAATAAGCTCTGAGTAACTCTGGAGATGAAGTTCATGTTTTCATATCCCCATACAGTGCAGACGCAGATAAATCCTCGACCGTCACTCGT
Source organism: Triplophysa bombifrons (assembly GCA_029783895.1). Taxonomy (NCBI): domain Eukaryota; kingdom Metazoa; phylum Chordata; class Actinopteri; order Cypriniformes; family Nemacheilidae; genus Triplophysa; species Triplophysa bombifrons. Next base: position 15,104,778 of record CM056455.1, read on the forward strand.
GTTGTATGTTAAACTGTGCACATAATTCACTCAGACATGCAGAACAGCCAGATGACATTTAAATAACAGGATTCCAGGTCCACATGGACTCAGTGCGGTGCGCATTAATTATTGTCACACACAAACAAGCACAACCACGACAAACACGCAGCTCTGTTTAATGCACATATTCTTATTATTCTACATATATGTCGCACTGTTTTTTTTTCAAGTAACTTGTTCGGTCGGGCAAGTAAAATTCTCTCTCACTTGCATATACAAAACTTTCACTTGTCTCGGACAAGAGGCCAAGCGTAAGCGTTAATGCCGAGCTCTACTCTATTCTATATAAAATCGAATAATTAAAAATAAAAGACAGATTGCAAACAGAAACGCTACAAAAAGGGCTAATTAAGCTAATTTAACATCACTATTTTTCCAGCCAATCTTTTTTTAATATTATGCTTCAGAAACACTTGTCCACATTGTTGGGAAGAAGTGAGCTTCCAGACTTATTCACCATGAATCCGGCCTTTGAAAAGTTGTGCTGTGATGATGTGGATGAGTGGATACTGTGCAGGTGCTTAGCTGCTTTAGCAAGGTTTGGAGATCGTCTTTCCTTTTTTACATACATCAGTACATTTATTTCATTCTTCTCTTCTGCATGCTCCTCCTCATAAATGCCCATCAGCATGGTTATCTCAGCCTGATTTTTCGGTGCGGGGTCACCCACTGTAGTACTAATGCTGTCATGATCCCTATATTGCGCAGCAATAATCGATACAGATTATTCCATGTGAATTAGACCGATAACCGATATTTTAAACCGATAGATACGCACTTCTTAATCTCATTTTTCTTTGTGTATCCATCGACTACAATTAAGAAAAAATAAAGAGAGTTAAAACAACCCACAGACTGTATGCTTTATGATTAATTCCATCTTTCCTATTTCTCTTTTTTAGAATAGATTATGGTTTGCTAAATTTCATCAACATTGGTTTATTAGACCATTGTTTTATTTATTGCACCGCACTGTATTCTGCCTCTTTCTGTGTTTTATTTGTCTTTTCTCATGTAAAGCTTCTTGGAAAGAAAAATGCATTGTAAAAACCACTAAATATATAAAAATGAATTGAATGGAATAAATTATATTTATTTATGGAAAAAAATATGTTCTGATGACTTAAACATTACATACAATACTAGAACTATTCAATTAATCATTTTTTTCATCATTGGATTAACTAGCACAATTTGAAAGTGTATATAATAAATGTAAATAATTTAATTGCCTTCATAGCTTTATTGTGTATGTTGTTGAAAAGACCGCAAATGTTTTCATGAAGCTATGACATCAAAAGCATATTTTAGGCACACTTAGTTAGTAAATTAGCCTATTCCTTGAGTGTATTGTCGGCAAGACGGGCATTTAATCACACCCATGTGTGTCTCTGAACTTTTATGTGTATAAATAAGTTGCGAAAAATGACTCGATCTAACATTTGTCGCGAGCAGCTTGAGATGCGGAGTTTGTGTTTGTGTGTGTGCGTGCGCGCATGCATGCATGAGAGCGCTCTGACTGAAAACCGACGATTCAAGTTCTTTATGCTTTAAAATGGCTTGTATTTTTGAAAGATAATCGGCCAGTTCGATAATCGGTCGACCACTACTAAGTCTGCAGCTTATGTATAAATGCTGGTCATGAGATTTCCCATCAATTACCTTCTCTTGTCAATTTCTTCGGCTAGGTTGTATCTTCAGTGCTTTTGTGGTCAGGCTGTCATCATCGCGTAGCACCAAATGGCGTCTCCTCATATTTATTAACATACAATATTTGGGGGCAGCCCAACTATGGCAAACAATGCTTTAAAAACCTCACATGGTTATTTAAACCACCAAATGCTGACATCTGACCAGTACGGTGAAAACTTTTGGTAAAAACTAGATTTTTTCATTTGAATGTTCACATTTGAATAGCCCATCTGTTTTGTTTCTTAATTTTGTAATGTTTTACCATTCTAAATGTCAGTTGCTTGCTTGATATTCAACAAAAGAAAGCATCACATCTAAAAGCTTGCTGTCTCTTGCCTTAGGGTCTGGCTCAGGTTAGGGGTCGTCCTAAACTGCCAGTATGGATTCTATATGAGATTAGTTGGGTCAATGAAGAACCATAGAAAGTAGCCCTGACCCAGCTGTCTCTCAAGAGCTATCCATCTTTCTCTGTGACAGTACTGCAGAGTTCTTTTTTCTTTTAGTTAATTTTCGAACTCTGAGCTGTTGCTGTCACAGATGGATTGATTAGCTGGACTTTGTCCCTTTAACTTCATATCTTCCTATTATTTGACTCTTACGACTATTGCACATTGCGTCCGAAATGTATGCACATTAAAAAATAAATATGACCTAACATTGTGTCAATCACATTTACACTGCCTCCAATATTTTCGTCCGTTATAAAAAAATGCATTTTACCTGGAGCTGATATGATGTAAAATCACTTTTGGAAATATGACAGGCTATGTTTGCAAAGAAAATTGTCAGAGTTATAACTTTGAATAACAGTACATTTAGCCTCTGGAAGTCTTTTGCCAGGTTGATTTTTAGTCTATTAGTATAGATTATTACTATAACTATGGTTATAGCAATACTTTACTTTATTTGTGGTAACCATGTTTAACCATAGTTTTTATTTATTTGTTCAGTGACCTCTGTGCATGCGAGTGTCCTGTTCTATCTTGGCCTAAACAAGTTGCCGTAAGACCGTCATGTTGCACGTGCAACGTACGTGAAACCAGTTACGCAACAGGCCTCTGTCGTGGTCTTTGGTCGCTCTGAGAGCTTTTTCATAGTATGTATCTGGCTTTGGCAGGGGGTCTTTCATGAATGCAGGCCAGAAGAGCTGTTCAGTGTGTGTTTTACAGCCTGTCTCTGGAACTCCATTACCCTGCGACTCTCTTGGTTTTAACCATGTTCATATGCACTCATCTTGCTCTTTGATATAGAATATGCTGGGCCACACTTAAAACAAACTCCGCTCTAAGGAGCCGAGACGCAGGCCATCTGGAGGAGAGAGAAGCTTTCAGGGGTTAAGTGGAGTTTGCCAAGAGGGTTTTCCTCCGGTGAATGCAACGTCCTAGAGGAATGTGAACATGTCAGCACTTTATTCAACAGATCTCTTGCTGATACGAAGCCCAGCCGTCTGTTGGACTCAAAATGATTCTCTATATGTCTCTCAAAAACACTGAATCATTTCAATTCCGTTATTAACAGAAAGGGCTTTAAACAGGGTTTTACTGGGCTTACCGCATTCCATTCTCCCCCAAGCGTTTTAAACATGTGTCTGGCCTTTAGCTGTAAAGCAGGGTACAGTGCCGGAGGAACACTAGTCTGAACATTTAATGCTGTTGGAAGAAGAAAGGCAGATGTAGTCAGCCAGTCAGGATGGAGAAAGGACTGTACTCTGTAGGGGCCACAGTGGAAACTTTTACTGTTTCCACCAGTCAAAACACTCTGGTCCAAGTTTTACCAGACGTTCGTCTCCATCGTCTAGACTTGGGTTGTTTTGTTTCAGGTCTAAGCAGCGAGATTTTTATAACCAGAATTGAACAGGAAGTCATTTGTCACGTTTGAAAAGGAGGAAACAAACAGGCCATTTGGAGTCTACTCGTGGGCATTCAATCCTGGACAATAGATTCGTTTTGCAAAGATGTTCTTTTCACACATTAAGAGTTATTAAAAGCACATTAAACACATTAAAATATTTTTTTGTAATGATTAATAAGTAATGTTTGATTTTAACCTAGAAAATAAATTAAAACCGTTGTCATTTATTCACATCTCAGTTTCACTCTCTGTATATTATTTTTTTCCCCCTGTGGAACACAACAGAAAATATTTTGAGGAATGTGTCTGTGATTTTGTGTTCATACAATGGAAGTCAATGGAGTCAAATGTGTTTGGTTACCAATGTTCATGTATCATTTGTGTTCTGCAGAAGAAATACATTCATACAGGTTTCAGTGTTTCCTCTAGGATTTTGTGAAACTGTTGTGCTTGATGACATCACATGCTAATTAACATAGTCGTGACTTCATCACCTAGATTTAATACTGCATTCAAGACACCTAGGAAGTGGGATACTTTCCCCACCACTAACCCGAAAGTAACGTCTGTATTAACTATTACTAGTATTTAGTACATGTTATGTTTTAATGCTACTAAATCATTTGTAACATTAAAGTGTATTTAATATGAAAAGAGCACCGTTCCATGAATTATTTCCGGGTTTAAGTGGGAACTATCAAATTTCTGAGAGCGCATGAGGGCAGCAGAAGTTGCAACTTTTTTTTTACTCTCTGAACATTAAAGACAGCTTTTTGCCCAATAAAGCCGTTGTCTTTTACATATCTTCAGTTCTCAGATCTGTTCTCAGACACACTGTTTGATAAAATAACCACACGCACCTTAAAGAGCAGAAGCCAGGGCAATTAGCCGTAACTTTTTTGGGGCTAAAGGTAGTAGGCTTTCCATTTAGCATCTTTGGTTTCTCCCTGCCGTCGCTCACAGACGCGATTCCTGCCCCAGGAAAGCGAGACCTCGTGCATGTGGGCAGTAGTTTCAAAGTTTCCCATTGAATGGGTGGTTTATCCAAAAAGACGCTAGGTTAGTCGTTATATGGGTCTTCTGAACCATAGCTGCTGAAGGGGTCGGAAATGTTGCTAAATCTAGTGAAAGCGTTGAAAACTTAATAACAATGGCCGGACAAATTATGAATGATGTTTGGAATCACCTGAAATGATGAAAGATTTTTTTTTTGGGTGAACTATCACTATAACCGTAAGTTTCTGTTGCATGTTGATGACCTGCTGGCGGGTCTACATGTTCTTCTTTACCCCCTTATATGCTGACATTAGATCTGTATGAGCTTGTGGATGAAAACAGCTCCTTTAGTCATTGTGGTGCCATCGATGCCATCCTGATATACAGCAGCATGTGGCAGTAGTGCATTGTGAGCAGTTTAGCCTCCGTCCAAGTGTGACTTCATCAGAACTGTTCAACCTTCACCTCTGACATTTTTACACATGTATGTGTCTGTGTTTGGCTTAGCAGCTCTCCAGATGGAGTTTCCTCTCTTCGTCCACATACACACACAGCATTACCACATGGAAGTGCTTGTGGAATTTTATATAAGACACGTCTGGCAGGTCATCAAAGAGTCTGGTATGGGATGGATACCATGTTTTGAGGTGGTGATGGGTGTAGAAGCTTGTCTTGGTGCGTTTAGGGTTTTTCCCTCCCTCTGATGCGGATCATCAAAAGAGACAAAAGTTCTCTGTCAATTTATATTTACATTTATTCATTTGGCAGGCGCTTTTATCCAAAGCGACTTACAAGTAGAAGTCTTATCGTCTATTGTGAGTTTTTTGTTTGGGCTGGGTGAGAAATGTTTTTTTTTTAAATGTAGTTTTATGTAGGCTAGTGGGGGTCTTTTCAGTTTTATAAGGTGGTTTAACAACTGTCAATTAAAAAAATGTGTTAATTGTATTGTGCTGTTTGGGGCTGAGTTAATTTTAATATGTGATGTAATTGCTTTCAGGAAGGTTTTCATATTTTAAGCCTTTTGGTTCAATGTTGTGAAACTACAGGTGCTTTTTGTACAAATGTTGTGTATAATATACCAAGCTGTGGTAAAAGGTTCATATTTTGAGGTCATCCCCTGTTGGGAAACAAAACAAGAACATGTATGTGGATAGAAATTGCTCATTCTGAGGTAATAAAAAATATCTTATTATTATTAAAGGTCTTTATACACCTCTGAACACATAGTTATGTATAGAATGTTGCATTTCTGTCAATAGATCCTCCAAAAAATACACATTGGACCTTTACAATGCTGAAATGGAATGAAAACAGGGCTGATGCATTTCACTCGTGTCATTTTTCCATTTTATTTGTATTAGCAGTATTAATTTAGTCATTTTCCTCTCATTTATTGGAATTCATTGATGATTCTGTATTTTTAGGGCAAAAAAGCTTTTTTAATTAAATGGAACCTTTTTTTAATTCAGCGGGTTGAGACCAAACCTGCACAGCATGTCTGTACAAACTCATTCACGCTTCACGAAACTCTCACACACGTGTGCGTGCAGAAGTGCAGTGTGTCAGGGGCCCAGCTGATTTTGTTTTTGCCTCTTCGTGAACAGCCAGTTAGATTGTTAGAACGGGCAGGCACCTCCCCCAGCGGCTTGGTGCTGTAGAGCCATGTGGTTGTGTGTGGAGAAAAACGTTTGAGTAAATTTTGACGGTGTGTGTTGTGGGAAAAGAGAAAACCTCAAAGGGTTGTGTGACTTCCCAGAAAAGTTTTCCTGGCGGATAGTTCATAATGCTTACATTAGTATGACTGTTAGCTCGGCAAACAAAGTTTTGCGCGGCTTTGTTTGTATTAAAGCATCTGACGTGGCTATCATTCCAGATTAAAGTATTATCATTTGACTAGAGCTGCAAATAATTTAAGGCACAATCTGGTCTACATTGGGATTTCTGATGTTTTGTGAGGCGTTAAGTTTTGACATACTCCACAATGAATTGGTCTCTTATTTTGCGGGGGTAATATGGCATCACTTACAAAAGGATGTTTCACATCAAGCTAGCCCTCTGTTATGCCTTACTGCCAAAGTGAACCCATGTGCTCATCTGCACAAGATTGTGGCGTTCAGAATCCGGTCAGAACCGATTAGCGAATGATCTTGACCCGCAGCTAAAAGTTCAAGCTGTTGGATTATAATAACTCTTATTTGAACCATCTAAACCTTCTAAAGGCACAACCAAATTTACTCTATACTTACTCATCTTCATGCCATCCTAGGTGTATGAGACCTTTTTTCTTTAGACAAACCTGAGTGACCAATCTTAGCTTTATAATGCTATTTCAAAGCACCATAGATTTTGAAGCTCCAAAAGGGAGTAATTCTTCATAAATCACTCTTTCCAGTTCAGGAGGTTAATACGCAATACATTTTCTTTTAAAACAATGACCACAAGACACATACAAACCAGTATAGCTAGAAATTAGGATGAGTAAATTATGGGGAACGTTTAAATTCTGGGTGAACTTATCCTTTAAGGATGATGTCACTGACAGTGTGTATTGTTTTTTTTTGGCCCAACCCTAAACCCACTGCTTCTTGGGGCTTGTCGCTTCATGTAACAGATCTTACGAGCCTAACATACAGAAAGCACGAAAATAATAATGTTACCTTTGGCAAGGTCCATCTGGTGCAATTTTTTTATTTTATAAAAGGGATTTTTAGGTTATTTGACTCATCTCATACTAGGGATGGGAATTGATAAGAATTTTCCGATTCCATTATCGATATTGCTTATCGATCCGGTTCCTTATCGATTCTCTTATCGATTCTCATTGGGTGAGGGAATAAGTACAAATTTGTTTGTTTGTATTAACTCGCTTTAATATCTGATAAGAACACAGCACATACTCAGAGTATACACAAATTTTGTGTAGCAACCTCGGAACAAACCTAAAAGTAGGCTACAAAGTAAAGTCCAGGGACATATAGAATTTTTCACATTCATCATTGGTCCAGACAAAAAAATTAAATAAAAATGCCATTTAAGTGCCATAAAAACTAAAAACACAGACTAAACAGTCAAGGAAGAGTTTGTGCCTTTGGGAATATTCAACCTGAAACATTATCCAACTCAACTGACATACAAAATAAAAAGTCTTCTGTAAAAACCACAACTATCAACTTAGGCAAATTAACAATTTTTGTGCAGAAAAATGGTCATGTTTGCCCTCTCAAGAAGGATACGAGATGAAATGGCGCTCACATTAACTAAATAGAGAAGTTACCTTCGGCATTAATAGCAGATGACGTCTCGTTAGCTCCGCTGCTGCTTGACTCACTTGTTGTTGCTGTGTCGCTAAGTAGTAGTGTATCAAACACGCGACTGTCCTGCAAATGAATTGCGTGCTGTGTGGCCAAATGTTTCTGAATATTGGAGGTAGTTCCTCCTTTTGTCGAAATTAAACTTTTACAGTTGCTGCAAATGACACATTTGCAATGAGCGGAACCGATAAGCGGAATCGTTAAACGGCTACGCTAACAGTTCCAAGGAATCGATTCACTGGGCACCGGTTCTAAAGAAGAACCGGTTCTCGGTTCCCATCCCTATCTCATACTAAAACTTAGACACTTTTATCAAAGCCATTTAAGCTATATTTGATCACCTATGTTCACCTCCTAAATTGACAAGTGAGTAATATCAGCTGACTCTCATTTTACCTCAGAATGAGAAACTATGTCTTCCCACACATGCTTTAAAGAAAGACCTCACAGGCACAACAAGAAACTTGTGCACTTTTCTCAGAGAGTATAAGAAAAAATGTCTCCATAATTATTGGGTCCATATATAGAGGCAGATCCGGTCCCTCTTTTTATCAACCACCAGGTTAAAGATTCTGAGTTTGAATGCTTAGTAAAGTTTAAGCTGGGGTTAGGAAGGCTAAAAGAGCCTTGCTGTGTGATAAGCGAATGCACAGGCAAGAAAGAAACGCAGGCGCTTCGTCAAAGATTTATACCTGCAGTCAGAGCAGTTTCTTTAGAGAAGCAGTTAACTTGAAAGTCAAGGAAGTCTGAGTCTGTGTTGCATGCTGGGGAAGAAAATTGTCTTGCCAAACAAGCCCAAGTTTGTTAGTAAAATAAAAATGCAAAATTTGTATTTGGTTATGCATCACTATTATGCATTATGCATAGAAACTAACAATTACAGCATTGCAATGCGGTGTTTGGGCCTTTACCATGAAATGGTGACACTAACATGGTTCACACAGTTCCTAGAGATGAGAATCAGCTTGTGTATTTTAGATAACCGTTTGTCATAGTCTAGTGGACCAGATCCGTTCGACTGTATAGAGCCATTGGACATACAGCCTTGGAAAAATTTAAGAGACCATTCCAAATTTTCATTTAATCAGTATTTCTAGATGTGTTGTGGCCATTCCATTTCAGTTTGTTGAATTCCACAAAATCAAACCTGATGAGTGACAAAGTGATTCAACAACAATGTGACACACTGACAGCATGACAAGACTCATGCAAACTGTGATAAAAATCCAGGTTATCCCAAAAAATAATTTTTGTTGTATTCCTAAATCTTTGTTCACTCAGATCACAAACTAGTTTAAATATTTTCAGTGTACACACAGGATGCTCTGATCACTTTTTATGGTCGGCTCACATCACCATATTAAAATGTTTCAAAACTGGTGAGCCACAGAATTAGTTAACATTCCTTACATTAGGTATAAAAATGCCAACGTAATATTAAATGATTAACAATAATTCATTTATTACATAACTTGTTCGGGGCAGTTCAGATTTGTTTGTTAAAAATATATTAAGTAATGCTAATTTCAACAACCTCAAACATGAAAATGTAAATTTCACAGCAACTAAGGCTAATGAATTTGGCCTTAATATAAGAATGGCACATTTTTCAATATCTAAAAGCCTTTTTAGATAAAGTTACAGCCTGTAAATTATTTTGGGACAAATGCTTTTTTGTTTGTTTTAAAACGCGCTGTGATTCCTTTCCTTAGTTGAAATAAATAAGCCTACCTTATTTATTGAAGCAAATGCAAAGCAAAACAGCCAGATAATTACCGTGAAAGACAAAGAAAACAATATACGTGGTGCTGATCAGCAGAAAAATTCTTCCTCAGATGACTTTCACGTAATAAACAGGGAAACAAGCACTACAATGGCTCCATCATTGCGGCTTGTTTACCGTCAGCTCGTTGAACAGACTTTCACCAGAGTAAAAAATTGACCTATATGCTTGTTTTCTTATCAAGAACATGTAAAACAAAATAAACAAGATGACCGTACATCACAGACTGTCAATATTGCGTTTTGTTCGTTTCGTTTCATTTTGTCCGTTTTCTTTTTGTATTATACCATTCCACGCAGGTTTAAATGCTGTTTTAATGTATTTTTCTATTTTTTTCGACATTGAGAAAACTATATTCTGGATATGATATTAATACGTTAGGAATATTAAATGATAATTAAAAGCTTGATGTTAAATTGTGACTTAATAAAAACATAACAAATTATGTCATTATTAGCTTCATTTAAATAAGTGAATATTCAAACTTGTTTTCGTTGCAGTATTTCTTTGCAATACTGTCCAATATAAAAAAATACAGAGCATCTTTTCTGTTAATTTGACCTGTTTCTCCAGTCATTTTTATAAATGTGTAAATATAAACAAATAAACGTATTAATGTAAATAGAAGCTATAATTTTATTGGTGATTTGGGAGAAATATTATTAGGAGGTTACTGAATAAAACTAAAATAATAATTTTACCTCAACACATACTTATAAATTCAGAGAAACAGAAAAATGGTCTTTGAAATGGTTTCTTAATCTTCCGGGGCTGTATAGTTATGTTGGTGAAATTTGAGTTTTGTTGGCGGTGTGATTATTATGAATTGGCAACGGTTGAACATGCTACATACCAACTGCACGAAGTTGATGCGTGGTTACTCAGTTCAGTTTTTTCCCCCCACCTCTGTGGGAGGCTTCCTGCTTATTTCTGTCACTCCGGAAGGCCGCTACCAGGGCCCCGTTGCCACGTGACCTCTGCACACACAAGAGCGGTTGTAGCATCTGGCCCGCAGAGAGGGGACTCGCTTTTACGAGCAGGTAACTCTAGTGGAATCACGACTCTAGATTTATGCACAGCTGGCCGAGTCGTAGCGCAGAGCGAGATATAATTAGTGTTTGATCTGGTCTTTGGTAAAACCATTAAGGTATGAGAAGGCAACCATGTGGGGTTGAACAGTGAATACTGTACCTGACACTGAGCTGGACTTTAAGGTAGCTGGAGATTGTTTGACGCAGATGGATTTGAGCTATTTACACTGTTTATTAATTTGTTAATCTCTGGTAGGGTTGTGACGAGCATTAATTGTTGGATGATGTTTGATTCTGTCATGTCAATAACATCTTGAAAAAGTTATTTATACATCCTTTGCAGAAATAAATCGGAATAAATGCATGCATGCAAAAAACTACACTACAGTTTAACATGTCCTGTTTATTAAGTAATATTAACATGAAAAAGTTGCATAAGAGATCATTTAAGTGTCTAAGACAAAATAGTGAATTATACCTATTTTCAAGGGGCAGATACACAAAACACTATCAAGAAAATTCTCAACTCATAGATTTTTCTAAATAACTATAATTCAAGAAAACTGTGGACTGTGGGTTTTTTTTACCGCAAGATTGATTTACAAAGCATACAACATTTTATTCTCATGAAAAAAATGTTCTGAAGAAAATATTTCAAAAAAGAAATGTGTGAATGTTTACTTCTGAACAGGGTACGAAGAGTAAAATAATATTGCATGAAGTTTTATGTAAGTATATGTTATGTCCTCGGGCATTTGTAAATAAAAATGCAATCTTTGATTTCTCTTGATTAAAAAAATTGTGTAAACATACAAAGATAACTGCATCCAAAGTGTAAAAAATAATAAATATGTTTATTTATATAATTTAAGAAATATTGCGATTCACTTATTTATTATAATATAAATAAGTTGTACATTTCAGAATGTTTGAATTTAAAACCATTTAAAAAATGTTACTTATATAATATTGAATGGCTGTATGTAATTTTTAAGGGTAGAATGACTTGTTTTATCTGTTGATACTTTTTCAAAGGTTTTTAATCACGTTAATCCAAATGTATTATCTTTTTGTGACATTTTTTTGAAGCCCGTCTCTCATCATGAACAAAGCTGACAGAAAAGAATCACTATGGTCAAACAATTCCCAATTTTTGCTTTATAAATGGTTTCGCCCAACTATAAACTCACCCCAACTGTCACTTAAAAAATAATTTTATGCTTTGATTGATGGACGTGTCCTGTTTGAGCAATGTATCAAAATACATTTATAGAAACAATGAAAAGACTTTTAAAGGGGTGAGGTGAGTGATGGAACAATAGACCTCAAGCAATCCGTCAGCAGACTGTCAGAGCACAGGAAACTGACTGTCTCGCATCATTTCCTCTGGCAAGTCATTGAATAGATTCCACATTCAGTGTTTCTTGTCATGGTACAGATTTAAGATGTTCTGTCGGTGACAAAATCAAAACTGCATGCTGAATATTGAAACAATGACTATGATGAAAGTGGCTATAAAGTTCACTTAAAAGTACTTTTTGTAGCCACCATTGTTCTCTTTTCTACAACACAAGTTTATAAAAGGTTCGCTTATTAGATTTCACAGGAGTGAAATATATGTACTCTGTCTGAACTGGATGTGTGCATATGCTTTTATAGAAACATATGTGATAAACACATCTCTCTCGTACATCTTACTGTAAACATTTATAGTCTTGGCAGTTGACCAACGTAACTATTTATGAGCTTTACATCACAGAGTCATTTTAGCACAAGCGTGACCTTTGCCCTTAACGCACACAGACTGCCACTCATCAGTGTCTGGCTCTTGATGCTTCTTATGAGAAACCTTTTTTAGTTTCTTAAGCTGTAATGGAATCAGTTGTAAGTTCATATTTGCAAATCAATCGATTTCAAACGCTTTCTCTCGCTTTCATTAACAGGTGCTGCGTTTTTACTGCGACAGCTGCGCCGTGCCGATCTGCAGGGAGTGCAGCGTGGGCAGACACGTGGGTCACAGTTTCACCTACCTGCAGGAAGCCCTGCAGGACTCCAGAGCTCTGACCATCCAGCTGCTCGCAGACGCACAGCAGGGCAGACAGGCCGTGCAGGTTTGTGAACATCTTGGGTCTTTTTTCCCCTCATGTGACCTGTTTACACATGCTATTAAGATCCATCTATGGTGGTCTGATCATGTTCATTTCAGATGTGTCTCCAGTGATCACATAAAATACAGATTTAGTGGAGATTTTCTTTGCATGACTGCATCCATCACTGCCTATATTCAATGATAGTTCATTCCAAAAGATAAAATTCTGTCATCATTTACATAACCTCTTGTCACTTCACACATTTGACTTAATTTTCAAAAGAAGATATTTTGAAGAATGTTAATGATGAAACGATGGCGACACCCATTCACTTCTATTGTAAGGACACAAAACCTATGCAAGTCAATGGGTTGTTCGGTTACCAACATTCTTTAAAATATCTTCTTCTTTGCACTTGCACCTCACTATGTTAAGCAGGTATAACAAGCACATACTATGTAAGGGATAATGTACATGCAGGCGGTTGTTATTGCAGAAATAAGCCCAGACAATGTGTTCCAGGCCTGAGGCGAAGCGGAGGGTCTTGTATCACACTGAAGGGGCTTATTTCGTGAAAACAGCCGGCTGCTTGTACATTATCCAGCTTATTACACAGCTACTTGAAACATGAGAAAAAACTGGACATAAAATGTGAATTTAAAATATTTTCATTTTTAACGAAAGCAGACCTTCTGCGAAGTCGGTTTTAAGGTAAGAAACGATGCTAAAATGTCAGAAACAGGCAATTTGGACTACTAATTTGTAAATATAATGTCATATGTCATTGAAAGACATTTATATTTAATTTGTCAAAAAAAAAAGTCAAAATGATTTGCTGCATCCGGGTTACTAGTGTTATTAGTTTTGAGAGGTAGTTATCTGGGAATAAGGAACCTGTAAATGTCGCGACGGGCCAATCAGAATCAGGCATTCCAACGAGCCGTGTAATAAAATACTATATGAGCTGAATAACATTTTCTGCTTTCATAAAACTCGATCTTGTCCATTTAAATGCAATTTATACATTTACTACATAGCTTGTTTCATATACGTTAATTCTTTGCCTTGCCTGTCACCTATATAAACACAAGTCATACGCCTCTGCGTAGGGTCCTGATCTCTGCTTTGTCAAAGCTAAAGGTTTAAAACTCTGTAGAAATGTGCTTCCATTAGCATCAATGTGCGTGCTCACCCCCACTCAGCCTGAATGAAGAGAATAGATGCAGAAGGAGAGGGGGTGGCCCAGTGCTCGCTTACTGCCTCTATTCAGCTCTCTGATGGCCCTAGCGGGGCGGATCATTAGTCACACACAGAGGAAATGTTTCAATCTCTGTCACTCTTTAAAGAGGAACCACGAGCGAAAGGTGGGGGTTAAAAAGCCCCCATTAGGGCCGTTCAGATCCATCCTTCTCCAGTGACACAAGGCCGGTTGGCAAGGAAACCAGCAGTGAATTTGAAAGTGTAAAGCACAAGAGATTGGTTTCATTTAGAGGAGGGCACTATAGAAAATGAATTCCAATGGGAGTTCATGCCCCTGAGCCCCGATTATATTTGAATAAGCCCCCAACCTGCTTCACGCATGAGCAGCCACCACTGTTTGTCTGGCCTTACAACATTGCACACTCGTTTTCGCAGAACATGCATTTTTTAAGTGGTATATGGACGTTTGGTAAATATTTTTGTGTTTCAAATCGTATACAAATGTGCTACTTAAATGTACTATTTACATACTAGTTTTCTGTTTGCGTACTTTGTATGCAACGTACTATGCTCTAGTTCTGATCAGATTAATGTCAATAATACACTTAAAATAATATCTGATGCAGTTGAAATTTGTTGACGTCATGTGACAAGATCACTGGATATTGTTTATTTGACTAAAATACGGTACATTGTATACTATAAAAAATACAATATAATATGGGTAAACGCATCGCCTGTGTATAACCCGTTGAAGCTCCATCATGTTCGGCCCAGTCACATCAACTGAATGATGCCGCCCTCTGCATTAATGCATTTGATTGGCTACGTGTCACAATATGTCTCTAATCCTGTTATTGGATGTTGTTAAATGAGAAGCCTCTAAACATTTATGGGTCTGAAAGAACACGCAGAGTTTGAACAATGCTGAAGGCCCGGGGCCATAATCTCTATTCTGAAAGCACCCTGTTTGAGAAGGGCCCACTCGATAAATGAGCCTCTGGCAGTGTAGGTTTCGTAATGCTGTATAATCTCATTTACTGCATTTATGACGGTCATTTGCAGCTGCCTTCTCTGTTTGCCAGGTTCCCATATCTGACTGTTGATTGGCCTGCTTTCTTTGATTGACAGCTTTATTATACAGAAGAGTTGTTGTGATTTTAATGGTAGGATGGATATTTACAGGGAAAAGTAGTGAATTCCCATAATGAATGTGTTCATGGGGAATAAATTGAACATTTATAGCGGTTAAATTCGTGTTGAGTGTCTATGACTTAAATAGTTGTACTTTTGTTGTACGTCATGTTTATGGCGCTGATAGACTCATGGACCTTTTCAGCCCTAGATTTAGCTCAAACTCTGTGTTTTTTAATACTAAATTGTTTTCCTAAATAGTGAAACTCTTTGACCATGGGTCATGTGACAATTCCTCTGATATTTTGCTGTCGTTGTGAGCGTTTCAGGTGCCATCACTGATTTTATTTGATCAGTCATCCATAATATTGAAAGTGTGTAAGAAGCTTTACATTTTAAATATTTCTTAATGAAATGGGAGCAGCCGAGTTTCATGGTTTCAGGAGACTTCAGGAAAGGCAGATTTTAGTTTATACCAGGACTTTCCAATGGGTTGGTGGACAGTTTTGATGCTAGCTGGATGGTGTGGGGCTGTGTACAGATCCAATCTGGTGTTTAAGCAGATGTAGGGGGCAGGGCACCAGAGATTGACCTTTATCCCTTCTTTGTGACACCTCACAATGGACGCCTTCGCGCTTTCCTGCATCCTTTCAAATTAAGACATTTTAGTTGTTTTGATTGCTGGAAAAGATGTTGTCTTCATTCTTGTAACATTAAAGCTGTAATGTATCTGAAGTATTCTCTGAATCTCTAAAATGCTAATTTACCATGGTTAACGGATGAGAATGCATTCGGTCTAATTCACGATTCTTGAAATCTTTCAGCTGAGCATCGAGAAAGCACAGGCCATTGCTGAGCAGGTGGAGCTTAAGGCCAAGGTTGTGCAGTCAGAGGTGAAGACCATCACTCTCCGACATAAGAAAGCTCTAGAGGAACGCGAGTGTGAACTGCTCTGGAAGGTAAACAAACAAAAGTACATGCAAAAAATAACCAGTAAATGCAGCACCCTAAATATTTGCTGTGTAAGAATTGCAAACTTGAGACTATAGTATACTAAAGCATTCTTTCGTTTCTGTAGTGCCAACTCCACCGTTTTTGGTTGAATAAAGATGTCTTTTGGTTTCCTACACAGGTGGAAAAGATCCGACAGGTGAAGGCTAAATCACTTTACCTGCAGGTTGAGAAATTACACCAGAATCTCACCAAGTTGGATAGCACAATCGCCACAGTGACACAGGTCCTGGAAGAGGGTCGGAGCATAGACATCCTGCTAGCACGCAAGCACATGTTAAATCAACTGCAGGAGCTCAAATCCCTTCGCTGCATCCTGCAGCCCCAGGAAGACGATCGAATCATGTTCACTCCACCGGATCAGGCTCTCCTGATCGCCATAAAGTCTATGGGCCTCATCAGCAGTGGAGCCTTCGGCACAGCTTCAAAAGCTCACGGCGAAGGCCTCAAAAGAGCGCTGCAGGGAAAGCTGGCTTCCTTTACCGTTGTCGGGTACGATCACGACGGAGAGCCCCGCATGTCTGGCGGTGACTGCGTGTCTGTTGTGCTCATGAGTCCGGATGGTAATCTCTTCAGCGCCGATGTTTCTGACCACCAAGATGGAACGTACACGGTCAGCTATCTTCCCAAGAGCGAAGGGGAGCATTTGCTATCAGTGCTCATATGTAATCAACACATCGAGGGAAGTCCCTTCAAGGTGATGGTCAAGTCTGGTCGCAGTTACGGAGGGGTTGGGTTGCCCATGGCTACGTTTGGAGGAGAGGGGGACGGGGATGGGCAACTGTGTAGACCTTGGGGCATCTGCGTGGATAAGGAAGGCTATGTGGTGGTGGCTGACAGAAGCAACAACCGAGTGCAGATCTTCAAACCGTGCGGCACGTTCCACCACAAGTTTGGCACTTTGGGCTCTCGTCCCGGTCAGTTCGACCGGCCTGCAGGGGTCGCCTGTGACAGCCAGAGAAGAATCATTGTGGCGGATAAGGACAATCACCGCATCCAGATCTTCAACTTCGATGGGCAGTTTCTTCACAAATTCGGCGAGAAGGGCACCAAAAATGGGCAGTTCAACTACCCGTGGGATGTAGCCGTCAACTCCGAGGGAAAGATCCTGGTTTCGGATACGCGCAACCACCGCGTGCAACTCTTCGGGCCTGATGGGACATTCCTCAACAAATACGGCTTTGAGGGTGCCCTCTGGAAACATTTCGATTCGCCACGTGGTGTGGCCTTCAATCAGGAAGGCCATCTCGTGGTGACGGATTTCAACAATCATCGGCTGCTCGTCATCAGGCCCGACTGCCAGTCGGCACGCTTCCTCGGGTCTGAGGGAACAGGAGACGGTCAGTTTTTGCGCCCACAAGGCGTTGCTGTGGACCAGGAAGATCGCATTATCGTTGCTGACTCACGCAACCATCGCATTCAGGTGTTTGAACCCAACGGCAACTTTTTATGCAAGTTTGGGACTCACGGAAGCGGCTTCGGGCAGATGGACCGCCCCTCGGGTATAGCGGTTACCCCTGATGGAATGATCGTTGCTGTGGACTTTGGGAATAACCGAATCCTCATGTTCTGACCTTTAAGGTTCGAGACAGAACTGTAGATGTAGACGAATGGAAAAGAAGGTTTTGCACATCTATCAGGAGCAAATGCAGTTTATGATATTAAGGTGACTTAAGATGATACTGTCTTGCTTTGTACGATTCTCACTGATGGCCTACCACCAAATGCTTGTTTGGTTTTGGCTGCTGCGCGCTGAAAGGGTTTTGCTCTTGGTATGTGTCTTCAAATCGTTCTTTTTCTTTTTTGTTTCTCAGGGAATTTCTTGCATTCTTGAAATATTTTCTCTTTGCATTACACCTACCTCATCTAGCTTATGTATGAATGTACTTGCGTTTGTGCAGAGACCTAGTCCGTGAAGTTTTATAAAAAAAAATGTCTACCTCAATGTTGTTTTTTCATAGAATGTGAGGACAGGACAATTGAAAAAAATGAAGCAATGTTTGGTTATTTGCACAGTTCGCACAAAATTTACCTGATTGTTACTGTGTAAAGAACGCAAGTGAAATCCCTGAATGTTTCTCAAAAAGGAGTCGCGTGTTTTGGCAGGAACTTTAGGATGAGGTTTGATATATCTACTGCTATGTCCTTTGGAATTCTCATGTATATTTTAAATCGGACATTTATCGTGTACCTCATCTAAACCTCTTACCTCATTTACCGTACTATACCTCTGGGTCCGTGAGCCTCATTACACTTTTACCTCACTTTACGGTCATGTCTATTTGAATGTTATGCAATTGGAAGCGATTACCAAAAATGTATGTTATGGACGGAAATTCATGAGAATGTAGCCATTTCAAAGTTCCATCGTGATGTAATCAAGTCGTTTGCTCTGGCAAATGCAAAAAAAACAAATACCCATGATTATTTAAAATGTGTTATGAGGGAAAAAGTTTAATGTTTATAGATGATCTTGATATATTTTTGGGGGGTGGGATATACAGACAGAATGTAGACACTAAATATCAAAGTCTATAAACGAGTAGGCCATTATCTTAGTGTTTGTTGTTTTTTCCCAGATGATTTTGTTAAAGTAAAAACCGTGTAGGCACATGACTGAAACAGTTGGGAAAACAAGGATATAATCCAGTTTCACAAAGATGTTTTCGATTATATTATTATTATTATTATTACATTTTAATTGTATTCTTTGAAGATGTCTCAAAATTGGACACATGTATATATATATACACACACACACACACACACACACACACACACACACAGGCTCAAGACATTTACCCAAGCTTGCTCTCATTACGAACAGCTGCATTAGAACACAATTTGGTTTGTTGTTCTATTGATTTAAATGGACACAGGAAGCATTGCAGGCCGTAAAAAAGGATCTCCAAGGAGACCATTCAGTGTCAGTGTAACATCATTTGAAAACACTTAGAATCAATTGAGGCCCGTTAAAAATTGGATAGTTTGTGCCTGACTTGCAAGTAAACGTTTGAAAGTGTTTGTTCTGTGCTCAATTGATTAAAGGGAAATTGAAAGCAAAGCATTGGGGGAAGGAAAATGAGAATTTATAGCACTGAACAAAAGCACACACGTCCCTCCCGGTTTTTAGCCTGCCCGTTGAGATATTATGGTACTGTTTGTGACCAAAAGGAAAGTCTTTTGTGATATGAATTTTTGGAAGTGGCATTGAGAATTAGTAGTTGTACCACCCCAATAACCTTGTGTTTGGTTCATACATGTGAAGACCGCTCGCATAATGCAGTCCTATTAAACATAGACATTTATGTGCTGATGTTTCGGTTTTACACAGTTAGATGACTGAACATTCAAATTCAGCAGGAACGTTGGATGACCTGTTTGCAAGTAATCGTAATGTTTTGTCTTGGCCTTGTTACTATTGGCTGCAGCTGTCCTGTGTCCACTCGGTCCAATCATAAGTATTAATGTGCTTGCTTGTAGTTAGCCGTGCCTTTTTGTGACGCTTAAAATCTTATTCCAATATCTTGCCAAAGGGTAACTTATAGGGAATGGACGTGTGCCAAAAAATTCTGATAGTCACAGTAGCGTTTCGTTCTCATTTATTACGCAGATCACTTTGTGATTCTGCAAATCTTTATTCTTAAATATATGACATTGTTGTTATAATAATATTTTGGTTGTGGATCATGGGGTAATTTATGTAGGATTTTAAAGAGATGTGGTAATTATATAGTTTGGTTTATTAACGCATTATTAAAATGAACAGGAAGACATTCGATGACAGATGTTCCACACAGAGACATCGACAAGACCAGCAAGGCCTGTATTAATAGAAAGCTTATGCAATAAAGAATGAAAGATTTGCTGCTTCCACCTAAACACAGATCCGCTCTGTCTTACAGTATTACGATCGCATTTAATCTATTATTAACGTTTAAATGCATATTTTTGCATGCTGAAATGGTCAGGTGGATGTAAAATATGGATGTGGAGGGGAGGAGGTAAACAGACACTTTTATGATATACCAAAAAATGTTTGCTGGGTTAATGGTTGACTAAGATTGTACTCTTTAGCTTTACAGAATAAGGTACCTCATTGAGATAGATTCACATGCCTTGCCACAGCCGCAGCCCTTCTTAGCTTTAGCTTTTGGAATCAGTACTGGAAAACTGCCAAAGACCTTCTTCAAATGAAATTGTGGTAGAATGATGTATTTATGAAAATCTTTTTCACGTTTGCCCAAAGATGAATAAAATTGACATAGAAGGTTCTTGCATCTCAACACGCTGTTGATGGCTTTAAAGATCGTAAAATGCCTGAAGAAGATGTTCTTATGTGTGTGCGATTAAAGTTTATGAGCAGATTGTTTACCACAAATCTCAGTCTATGTGCTGGTAGTGTTAGATTTTGTGAAGGAATCGATCGTTTTACGCGTTGTGGTTCTTCTCGGGCGTGATCTAGTATTGGTGAAAGCCACTCGAGCAGTGATTTTTTTCCCACAGAAATCAGAACATCAGTTCTGAAAAAGCTTCACATCTGTAATATGTCATCCAGATAATGTTGCTGTCTGTAAAATAGATTTTGCTCCGTTTAATAGAAAGACGCTGTTATCAAACTCAGTTTGTGTTTTTGAATTTAACATTGTGTACTACTATATTGTTTATATTTTTTTCATGTGTTTTTGTTTTGTTTTGGACCTTTGGTCACTAATTGTACGGGTTTGTCACCATTTCTGGTGTATTCTAGCTTATGACCTCTTCCTTACCGGGGAAAAAACAGAAAATGTAACAGTTCAGAATTGTATGGTCATAGACCCTTTTTATGATTGTATTATCTTATGGGAAAAAATGTGTATACACACATTAAAACAACTCAGGTAGCTTTGTAGAGATTTGATTAAAATTCAATATTTGTTTTCCTACAGTTTGATAGTGAATCCTTTGTTAGTTTTTGTGTGTTATGATGGAAAGAAAATCTTGTCGTTGAATTCCATGGGATCCACTTAACAGTTAACAGTCAGGGAGGGGGTGAACTCGTAACATTTATACCAGCATGTCTCAACCTCATGATATTCACACAGTCCTGACTCGATTTTAAAGCTTTGACCTTGGAGGTAAATAAAACAGCTTGCCGTTTTCCTCTTTAATTGGATTTGCGTCATGTACTACGGTGAATGTGCTCAAATGTAATGGCTGCTACAAAATTCATTGCCTTGAGATGAATCAGAAATGCCTTAAAGCTCAAGAAATTGGTTTTCAAGAGCTTTCCGAGGCCAGTTGTTTATTTCGTAAATGTAATTGAGGCGACAAATGTTTAGACCCGGTGTCCCTGGCACTGAAATTTGATATTTCCATTGATATTTTTAATCTCTTAAATTCACAGTGCTTGGCTGTGAGACAGGCAAAGCAAAGAGATGTGGGGAGAATTCACCCCGAAGCACAGACCTGGCATCAGTTTTAACTTTTAAAATATAACGATTAAAGCTGGATCAAAGTAACAACTCTGATGCCGGGTCGGTTGGGGTGGATGATGGCTTGGGTGCCCCTCCAAGAGGCCTGTGACTCTCTCCATCTCTCTTTGACTTTAATATCAGCACTCGCCAGCCCTCCATCTGTCACCCCCTCAACCTAAGCAACAGAACCATCATGTTTTATTTTGAGAATAAGGCTGATGAGACTGTCGAAAATACTTCTGCAGTCTGTTCTCTCGTCTTTTGTGGACTTTAAACATTTTCTATGCAGGTTTTTTATGTTTTGATGTTTACAAATAAATAAAGTTGTACCTCTTTGGATCCTGTATTTGTTTTTTTTTTTTTATTATCAATTTGAAATAAGGGTAGCTCAATAAAATAAAAAGTTACAAAACATTAAAGTTTGGGTGTTCTTGCATTGAAGCATTAACAGTTATATATGCATATGCAGTAATATAGACCACTTTGGAAGACTTAAACAATGCTGGTCCGGAACAACTTCCTGTTTTAGTTTTTTAACACTGCACAATTGTTTGAACCGAATACAACCAACAGAACAAACAGAACATTCTTAACCGAATCTAAATGTGAAAAGATTATCTACAGATCATTTTGGAAGATGTAGACACATGCCCAAAAGTCCTTATGGTAAAATCTTGTATTATTTTTTTATTTTATTAGTAAGATTAAAAATATACTTTAAAAATGAAACTAGAAGTGATATTGGATCAGTATTTACATCTCGTGAAGTGGTCTATATCCTTGCAGAAAAATACATTGTGTTTGAACCAGGTATCCTACAATAGGCCCACAAACCCACCTGCGCATATAAAGTTGTGGTCAAGTCTATATACACCAGGCAAAATAAAGAAAACTTGTTTGATTCATTTTTATGTATCTTTTTAATTTTGCGTGCCCTGAAGTTATTTTACATAAATTCACAGTCATTTATAAAAATTAACCGTTAACATACACCTGATTCCTAATACTGGGAGTTGTAGGCAATCAATGATAATATTTGTTTTGTGATTGTTGTTGAATAGTTTCTTGTAAGTCCAAAGCCATTTCACATTTACTAGTCTTTAGAAAATCCTCCACGATCTTTGCTTATTCTGCATCTTCTGCATATTTGACCCCTGTCCAGTGATGATGAACTCATACACAACTATAACCAAACTTACACCGGACGTGACCGGTGTGGACATGACAACCTGCTTGTTCTTAATGGGTTTGTCACGTTGCGTCCAGTGTGGACAAAATTTAAAATTATAATGGGTTCTAATGCGTTTCTAATATCTAATATTGGCAACAAAAAGAAAGGCATCTAGATATTATCTGGGATTTCCTGATAATCATAAGCAGCTGATTACACATTCTCATGTAAACATCAAATGCATCAAAATATAGAAGTAAAAACAATCTTTACTTCCGGTTCATGAGGACTTTAACCTATAAAAATGGTAATTAGTGTCAATTGTTATTACTTTGTCCTCTGGGATACATGTTTGCATTTTATAGCTTCTTAATAGAGATGATGGAAGAATATAGTCCATATCAAAATTAATTTCAGTAAGTATGTGTTTTTGTAAAAATATTTCGTTTCATTCCGTGAACTACTAATGATATTTCTCCCAAATTTCAAATAAAAACTGTTTCTATTTGCATTTATTTGCAAAAAACAGACGGACCTCAAATACATCAAATAAAGTTTTGTTCACTTTTAGGCAACACAACAGTATTATTTGTGCATGTATTTAGAAAAGAAAAAAGTGATAAACTTGATTTTTTAAGTCCCCGTGCACCAGAAGATCATTTTTACTTCCGTATTCTGACACATTTCTAATTGAAAAGGAATTTTAAAGGAGAAAATTAGTGTGCGTGGCTTGTGTTTCTTCACTCCGAATTGATTGGATGAGTAAAAACAGCTGTTGCATTGATTTTGAAATGAAACTGGCAGCAGACTGACATTTGAAGGGGAGGAGTTAACGGATGCTCCAGCCAAGCAGTCTAATTTAAGTCATTTCAGGGTGGAAGTGCATTTTCAGATTTTAACTGAAGATTATAAGGGTGTGTGAATTTTAAAAAGAAAATGACCAACATTGTTGAGCTATTTACTACAAAATCTGCAATATTTCATTTTGAATTTTACTGGGACTTTAATGGCATTCTTTCAATCGTTCTGTTGGTTGACTTTGTCACTCTTGAGGTTTGATTTTGTTGAAATTCAACAGACACTGGAATTATACAACAATTTGGAATGGTCTCTTAATTGTTTACACGGACGTATGTTTAAACAAAATAACAATTTACACTGGTCACCCTGTCCAGAAGTTGGCATACACCTTTTAAATACACAAAGTAGTATGTTGACCAACCATGATTAAATCCTAGTTTTTTTGACAATCCCTTAACAGTGATAACTGTTTCGCTATGTGGTAGCTGGTTTACATTGACCAGTTGAAATATCAGAAGTGGGTACCTTGACCATTTGTACCAATAACATAAAAACGTCCATCTATTATGTTAGTATGATTGTTTTTCCTAATAGGGGTCTTGACCAGGATGATCCACCAACTTATCCATGTCCTTGCCAAATCGGGGGTCTGACTTGCTGCCACCTCCAACTTGACAATTTGGAACAGAGCACTAGTTTCTGCAAATGATCCATTTTCTGTGTTGTCTAGAAAAGCGTGTAATCCAACAGGCTGCGGCTGTTTTGAATGACGGGGGAAGATTTTACTTACAGCAAAGGAATTCCCCTCCAGCTCATGA